>JBBGZY010000125.1:5832500-7032500 GCA_037952925.1 Lithobates clamitans | reverse complement strand
TGCATAACTTTACATTTCTCAACATTAAACCTCATCTGCCACATAGTCGCCCAATTAGACAGAGCATTGAGGTCAGCTTGTAAATTGGAGACATCCTGTAAGGACGTTATTCCACTGCATAGCTTGGTGTCATCTGCAAAGACAGAAATGTTACTTTTGATCCCAGACCCAATATCATTTATAAAGATATTAAAGAGTAAGGGTCCCAGCACTGAACCTTGGGGTACACCACTGATAACCTTAGACCATTCAGAGTAAGAATCATTAACCACTACTCTCTGAATTCTGTCTTTTAGCCAGTTTTCTATCCATTTACAAACTGATATTTCCAAGCCTGTAGACTTTAACTTACACATGAGCCGTGTGTGCGGAACTGTATCAAACGCTTTTGCAAAATCCAAATAAACCACGTCCACAGCCACCCCTCTGTCCAAGGTTTTACTTACCTCTTCATAAAAAGAAATCAGGTTTGTCTGACAACTTCTGTCTTTCATGAACCCATGCTGTCTGTTGCTTAAAATGTTTTTTTCCAGCAAGAACTCGTCTATGTAGTCTTTTATTAAACGCTCCAGTATCTTCCCGACTATAGAAGTTAAACTAACAGGTCTATAGTTACTTGGTAAAGACTTTGATCCCTTTTTAAATATAGGCACCACGTTCGCCCTGCGCCAATCCAGCGGTACTATTCCCGTCATTAACGAGTCCCTAAAAATTAGATACAATGGCTTTGAAATTACAGAGCTCAATTCTTTTAGGATCCGTGGGTGGATGCCATCAGGTCCAGGTGCTTTATCCACCTTTATTCTGTCTAAATATTTCTGGACCATATCCCTTTTGAGCCATTGTGGATCATTGGGGGCTGTGTCAATACCACCCCCATTATGGACATGAACTTCCCCATGCTCTTTTGTATACACAGAGCTGAAGAAAGTATTTAATAAATTAGCCTTCTCCTTGTCCCCAGTCACCCACTCTAGATTATTTTGTAAAGGGCCTACATGCTCAGACCTGACCTTTTTACTATTAATATATTTGAAGAATTTTTTGGGGTTTGTCCTACTATTTTTTGCGATCTCTCGTTCATTTTGAATTTTTGCACCCTTGATTTCCTTTTTACATATTCTGTTAAATTCTTTGTAGCATTTAAATGACACTAGTGTTCCTTCATTTTTATATTTTTTAAAAGCTCTTTTCTTATTGTTTATAGCTTTTCTAACTTTGACCGTGAGCCACATAGGTTTTCTTTTTAGCCTTTTAAACTTATTGCCCATGGGAATATACTTTGCAGTGAGGTCCCAAACAGTCTTTTTGAAGAATTCCCATTTCTGTTCTGTGTTTATCGCTGCCAATATTCCCTCCCAGTCTAAGTCCTCGAGAGCAGCCCTCATCCTTGGAAAATTTGCTCTCTTGAAGTTAAGTGTTTTTATCTTTCCCTTATGTATTTCTTGTTTACAGCTAACATCAAATGAAATCATGTTATGGTCACTGCTACCCAGGTGTTCCTTTATCTGCACATTAGTAATAAGCTCTGCATGATTTGAGATTACCAGGTCCAACAGAGCTTCATTCCTAGTTGGGGCCTCAATAAACTGGACCATAAAATTGTCCTGTACTAGGTTTATAAATTTTTGCCCTTTAACTGTCCCAGCAGTGCCATTACTCCAGTCAATTTCTGGGTAGTTAAAATCTCCCATTATTATCACTGTCCCAGCCCTTGCAGCCCTTTCCATCTGTGCAAGGAGCTGAGTCTCCACCTCCTCGTTAACATTGGGTGGTCTATAACAAACTCCAATGATTAACTTTGAACTACGCCCATCTATATGACACGAATGTGAAAAATCTAAAGTGATCATTTTAATGGCTTACATGCAAGTTTTTGCCCTAAAAAGTGTTTGGGGACCTGGTCCTGCCCCAGGGGACATGTATCAATGCAAAAAAAAGTTTTAAAAATGGAAGTTTTTTCGGGAGCAGTTATTTTAAGAATGCTTAAAGTGAAACAATAAAAATGCAATATTCCTTTAAATATCGTGCCTGGGGGGTGTCTATAGTATGCCTGTAAAGTGGCGCAGTTTTCCGGTGTTTAGAACAATACCACAGCAAAATGAAATTTCTAAAGGAAAAAAAGTCATTTAACACTGCTTGTGGCTGTAATCAACACTGTATACTGGCCTAGGCCGACAAGGCTCAGGCCTAGGGCAGCACTTTGCAGGGGGGCAGCACGGAAGCCGCACTGCTTCTGGTATGCGGGCATCTGGCATTCCGCAACTGTGGGGGGGGGCTTCTAATTTTGACTGCCCTATCATCCTGGACCACAAACCTTCCTCACTGTGCTATGTTTTCTGCTACACAATTGGCATGGTTATATCTTGTTAGACCTCTCCATAAAATTATCAGAAATTTGTGCTTAAAGTAGAACTATAGACAACACTTTTTTTTTTCATTTTGGATAGAGTAAGGGAGGGTTATAGCCCCTGTCAGTTTATTTTTTACTATCCCTGTCCCATTGCAGAGATTTCCCTTCACTTCCTGCCCCATAGCAAAATAGGAAGCGAGAGGAAATTTATGCAAATTTAGGGGAATTCATTGCTCCCCCCCAGGCCCTCAGAACTAGTGTCCCCACTCAAAAAGTTCAAAGTGGATCTTAAACAGCAAGGGGTGTGGCCTCGACAGGAAGGGGTGGGTCATATTTAAATTAGGGGGTCACGAGTTTAGTCAGGCCTAGGGCAGCACAAAACCTAAATACACTACTGGCTGTAATGTATTGTCGGGTCCTGGCACTATAGATGAAAATCATTGAGAAAAACGGTATGGGTTCCCCCCCTTCAGCCCATTACCAGGCTCTTTGGGTCTGTTATGGGTATTAAGGGGAATCTCGCACCCAAATTTAAAAAAAAAAGTGTATGGGGGGGCCCCCAGGCACTATATACACTAAACAGAAGTATATATTCTATATGGCCTGCCCTATATACTCTGCAGAAAATTGGGCCCTGGTGTTGGTGGTGCCAGAACACTGTAAACCCTCACAGTTACTCTTGTTGTGCACAGGAATAGGCCCTGCTGTTAAATATTATTTAAAAAACTGTAATTACATGTCCCTGTTAAACAGGGGCAGAAAAATTGTACCTTTGGTGGCAGTGGTGGTGCCACAACACTAAGCCCTCATAGATACTCTTGGTGGGCGCAGGAACAGGACCTGCTGTAAAATATTTGATCAAAAATTGTAATTACATGCCCCTGTTAAACAGGGGCAGAAAAATTGGGCCTTAGGCAGTGGTGGTGGTGCCCTAAACCAAAAATATTGTTTCGAAACTAGCATCATCAAGATTGAGGAGGAATAGGATAGTCACTCAGCATAGGCAGTCTTCAAGGGATCCCACATCCATAAAAAAATCAGTTACATCAGCATCAGGTGCTTGATAGCTGCTGCTGATCCAAGACTGATTCATTTTTATGAATGTGAGCTTATCAATGGAGTCTGTGGACAGGCGCACTCTATGATCCATTACAAACCCTCCAGCAGCACTGAATGTGCGTTCAGAAAGAACGCTGGATGCAGGACAGGCCAGTAGCTCAATTGCATATTGAGCAAGTTCTGGCCAGTGGTCCATCCTCAAGACCCAGTAATCCAGTGGATGGTCTGTTGAAAAGGTCTCCAAGTCTGCTCTTGCCCCAAGATATTCATGCACCATGTAATGCAGATGCTGGGGATGGTTGCTGAACCACTCAGACCTTGGTGCTGAGGACTGAAAAATTGTCTAAAGGCATTGGCCAGCCGGCCACCTTCTCCACCGCTCTTCCTCTGACTGAATGAAGCCTCAGCAACACGTTGTCCAGCACCAGGAAACTGTAACTTCCCAGAGTCTGGAAATGCATTGCACAAACCTTTCTTCATGGCCTCCTGAAGATGTTTCATCCTCTGCTCCCTCTGCGGAGACAGGGTGAGTTCTGCAACCTTACCCTTGTAATGTAGATCAAGAAGGGTTGCCAGCCAGTAATGATCCCTCTCCTTGATACCATGAATTCTAGGGTCCTTTCACAGGCTTTGCAGAATCAGGGAGACCATGCAAAGTAAGTTTGCAGACGCATTCAATTGTGAGTCCTCTGGGTCACTGAGGATAACGTTGTCAGGAACTACCTCCTCCCAACCACGTAAAACTCCTTGGGTTTCTGGGGACTGAAAACCATCCCTTGAAGACTGCTGCTGAGTGTTAACTTCTACATCCATGCTGACACAATCCTCCTCCTCCTCTTCTTCCTGTGTGTTTGGTGGGCCCATAGGAATGCTATCTGGATAAAAGGGGGCTTTGAGATTCCTTCTGGAAACAGACAGTTTAATGAGGGAGCTCAGTACTACATACACCCTCCAGGACCCGAGCGGACTGATGGGGTTCCTGCTCGGTAATGTTGGAGTACAAGCACTGGTTTAATAGGCTCTCCTGCCCCCTGTATTTCGCAGGGGGCGGAAGAGGAAAATTGAGAGTACGACCCTTCGCCCTCTGACGCTACGTATGCACTAACTAATGGTAGGAGCTCCTTGACAAACCTGGAGGAGGCCTCTAAGCATTTTCAAATTTGATTGCCTCATATTTTGATATATGTACCCCATTGCTTCCCCCTTTTCTTTGTAATGATTCCTTTTTGTTTGTACTTACTTTCGTCTGTACAAATACATGTAAACTTAAACGTGATACAGTTGTTTATCTTGCAAATTTTGAATAAAATCTTTATGGAAAAAAAAAAAGGGGGGGGCTTTGAGAGCTAAGGAAGTCCTCCTCTTCCTCCCGCTGTTCTGCCTCAAGTGCCCGGTCCATTATTTCACGAAGTGTGTGCTCCAACAGGAAGACAAGAGGGACAGTATCACCGATGCATGCATTGTCACTGCTCACCATCCTTGTGGCCGCCTCAAATGGTGACAGGACAGTGCATACATCCTTGATCAATAGCCACTGGTGTGGCAAAAAAAAGCCAAGCTCCCCTGACCCTGTCCTGGTGCCATACTCACAAAGGTACTCATTGATGGCCCTCTGCTGTGAACGCAGCCGCTGCAGCATTGCCAACGTTGCGTTCCACCTGGTGGGCATGTCACAAAATGAGGCGGTTGGTGGGCAGGTTGCATTCCCTTTGAATGTCAGCCAGCCGAGCACTGGCATTGTATGACTGGCAGAAATGACCACAGACTTTTCTGGCCTGCCTCAGGAGATCCTGTAAGCCTGTGTACGTGCTCAAGAACCGCTGCACCACCAAATTCAGGACGTGTGCAAACATCGGACATGGGTCAAGTGTCAAGAGAAGGTTGGTGCCATTGTCACATACAACCATTCCTGGCTGTATGCGACAATGGCACCAACCTTCTCTCCACCCTCCAACAGGGACACTTGACCCATGTCCCATGTTGGTGCAGCGTTAACCACCTCTGAGCCTGCCCCTGCAGAGCTGACAGAATCTCTGCCCCAGTGTGGCTCCTGCCCCCTAAGCAGACCAACTGAAGCACTGCATGGCATCTTTTTGCCTGAGTGCTTGCTTGCGTAGGCCCTTGAGCGCTTACGGAGCACCGCTGGTTCAGAGGAGAAATCTGCAGAAGAGGCCATAGAGGAAGAAGAAGAGGAGGGAATGGAGGAGAGAGCTGTGACAGAATCACCACTAGCATTTTGGAGGTGTGGTGGCGAAACAAGCTCCAACAATACTGAACCCTGTCCTGCTTCCTTCCCAGCTGCCAGCAGAGTTACCCAGTGCACCGTGAAGGAAAGGTAATGTCCCTGCCCATACCTGCTAGATCATGAGTCAGCGGTAATATGCACCTTACTGCTGACCTCACTGTCCAACGAGGCCAAAACATTGCCTTCCACTTACCGATAGAAAGCCAGAATGGCCTTCCATGAAAAGAAATGGCGTTTTGGAACCTGCCACTGAGGTACAGCACATTCCATAAATTCACAAAATGGGGCAGAGTCTACTAGCTGAAAAGGCAGCAGTTGCAGTGTTAGCAATTTGGCCAAGCTAGCATTCAGATGCTGAGCTTGTGGATGGCTGGGACCAATTTTTTTTTATGGTTTAGCAACTGGGATAGGGAAATTTGCCTGCTAAAATCAGATGGGGGTGTACTGATAGCAGATTGGTTGCAAGTACTTTGGACACCTATTGCTATACGTTATTATAATAATTATAATAATACCTTCATTAATCTCAGTGCAGGTTTTTGAGAGGACTGAAGGTATAGTGGGGTTGGAGATCCTAGATGAGGAGCAAGGAGACGTTCGCCTTTTTCTTTGATGTGGGTCTTGCCAACATGTGCTGTTGCCAACGGACTATATGGGAGGTTGTCATATGTCTGTTCAAGCATGTGGTGCCCACGCGGCCGCTTCAGACATAGGTTGCAAACAGCAACTGTGCGATCTGCTGCACACGTGTCAAAAAAGGCCCACACCAAGGAACTTTTCCAAATCATCGGGGAGTCAGCAGCGCCCTGCACCTGCGGAGCTCTGCGGTGTGATGCAGTAGGGTGGCTGCCCTTAAGCTGCCCCCTAGAGGACATCCTGCCTCATTGGAGTTGTGCCTCCTCCTCCTCTCTTTTAAGGCACCCAAGTAGAGTCAGTGACCTCTTCATCCCCTCCCTCCTAATCACTGGAGCGGCTGGGGGATTCCTCCGTGCATGATGGTGGGGCTACGGAAGGAGTGACTGTGGACAAGAAGCCGGTGGAATAGGCTGCTTTGGCAGCTGCATTGGAAGGCAAACTACTCTGAGCCAGGGTGACAAAGGATGCGGAGGATGAGGACGGCTTTGTTATCCACTCCAACAACTCTTCTGCATGTTCTGGCTCAATAACATGGCCAGCAGCAGAAAAAAAGGACAAGCGTGCCCCGCGGCCACTTGCAGAGGATGCACCATGTCCACGACCAGCACTGTTGACTGTAGACACAGCCTGCTCACCCTCTTTTAGTGGCCTGTGAGCGTCTGTCTCTCCTTGGTGGCCTTCCGAACATGATGTATTTTGTTTTGCAACACCACACTGCACTGTATTGTGTACTGTCTACACCACCAGAAAAGTAGTAGCAACTGCACTACGGCTGCACTGTATTGTGTACTGTGTACATCACCAGAAGTGTAGTAGCAACTGCACTACGGCTGCACTGTTTTGTGTAATGTGTACACCACCAGAAAAGTAGTAGCAACTGCACTATGGTTGCACTGTATTGTGTACTGTGTACACCACCAGAAAAGTGGTAGCAACTGCACCACGGTTACACTGTATTGTGTAGAAGTGTAGTAGCAACTGCACTTCGGCTGCACTGTATTGTGTAATAGTACACCACCAGAAGTGTAGTAGCAACTTCACTACAGCTGCACTGTATTGTGTAATGTGTATACCACCAGAAAAGTAGTAGCAACTGCACTACGGCTGCACTGTAGTAGAAACAGTACACTACGGAATGCACCGTAGATATAGGCTACACTGGAAGCTGCAGAGTGTATATAATATATATATATATATATATATATATATATATATATATATATATATATATACTAGACTGTCTATATCCATATCGAATACACTACCTGAAGTAGATTAGAGATAATACACCATGAAATACACTGTAGAATGTAGATCTAGGCTACACTGACTGGATGCTACAGATGCAGAGTATATATATATATATCTATATATATATATATATAGATATATATATATATCTATATATATATATATATAGATATATATATATATCTATATATATATATATATATATATATATATATATATATTAGACTGACTGTATATACAGTGGGGACGGAAAGTATTCAGACCCCCTCAAATTTTTCACTCTTTGTTATATTGCAGCCATTTGCTAAAAATCATTCAAGTTAATTTTTTACCTCATTAATGTACACACAGCACCCCATATTGACAGAAAAACTCAGAATTGTTGACATTTTTGCAGATTTATTAAAAAAGAAAAACTGAAATATCACATGGTCCTAAGTATTCAGACCCTTTGCTGTGACATTCATATATTTAACTCAGGTGCTGTCCATTTCATCCTTGAAATGGTTCTACGCCTTTATTTGAGTCCAGCTGTGTTTGATTATACTGATTGAACTTGATTAGGAAAGCCACACACCTGTCTATATAAGACCTTACCTGTCGGTTCACACTGAGGCAGCACGACTTGCAGCGCGGCTGCCTTTAGGCGACCTGGACACGACAGGAGCGACGACTTGCAAAACGACTCCTGTATAGAAGTCAATGCAAGTTGCCTCAAGTCGCCCCCAAAGTCGTACAGGAACCTTTTTCTAAGTCGGAGTGACTTGCGTCGCTCCGATTAGAACAGTTCCATTGTACAGAACGGGACGCTACTTGTCAGGCAGCTAAGTCGCCTGACAAGTCGTCCCAGTGTGAACCAGCACTAAAGCTCACAGTGCATGTCAGAGCAAATGAGAATCATGAGGTCAAAGGAACTGCCTGAAGAGCTCAGAGACAGAATTGTGGCAAGGCACAGATCTGGCCAAGGTTACAAAAAATTTCTGCTGCACTTAAGGTTCCTAAGAGCACAGTGGCCTCCATAATCCTTAAACGGAAGACGTTTGGGATGACCAGAACCCTTCCTAGAGCTGGTTGTCTAGCCAAACTGAGCTATCGGGGGAGAAGAGCCTTGGTGAGAGAGGTAAAGAAGAACCCAAAGATCACTGTGGATGAGCTCCAGAGATGCAGTCGGGAGAAAGTTGTAGAAAGTCAACCATCACTGCAGCCCTCCACCAGTCGGGGCTTTATGGCAGAGTGGCCTGACGGAAGCCTCTCCTCAGTGCAAGACACATGAAAGCCTGCATGGAGTTTGCTAAAAAACACCTGAAGGACTCCAAGTTGGTGAGAAATAAGATTCTGTGGTCTGATGAGACCAAGATAGAACTTTTTGGCCTTAATTCTAAGCGGTATGTGTGGAGAAAACCAGGCACTGCTCATCACCTGTCCAATACAGTCCAAACACTGAAGCATGTTGGTGGCAGCATCATGCGGTGGGGGGGTTTTCAGCTGCATGGACAGGACGACTGGTTGCAATTGAGGGAAAGATGAATGCGGCCAAGTACAGGGATATCCTGGACGAAAACCTTCTCTAGTATACAGCAGGTTTGTTCTTCGGCGAACGGGCAAACACCCGATGTTTGAGTCGAACTCATGTTCAACCCGAACATCGAGCTCATCCCCTAGTGATAATTTACAGTCTTTTACAGGTGTGTCTTGAAGAAAAAATTCAGTCTATCAATAGTGTCACCTTAAACTGAACAGACCTGGATGTTGAAGGGGGGTTTAACGTCTGTGCTAATGCATTTCTTAACAAAATGCAATCCATAAACATGGGATATTTTATTGAATTTCTGAAGCAGCTAACAATTGAAAAGCACTGGGCTGGCTGTAGCAGGAGATTTTAAATCTGTGCAACTGCATGTGTTAATAAAATACAGTAAGGTTGATTTAATAAAGGAGTTGAGAATGTTCAGACAAAAAAGAGTGAAGATTTACTTCAGCTTTCCAGTTATGTTAACAGCAAATTTTTATTTATTTATTCATCTGCATGTAGAACCCTGGTTGTAGGCAGGTTTGCTAACAAATTTAGTTTGCTAGGTGGTAACCAGCCTGGCTAATTAGGGGGACCCATTGACTTTTCTCTAACTCTGGATTTGATGTACCTCTCTCTTCTGTCACTAGGTGGTATTGTTGTCTGTGGTATTAGAATGACAAGGGCATAGTGAATTCAGACTAGGAGTGAATGGGTTGTCTCAGCCATTTGGCAGGGGTTTCTTTGGCCCCTTGGCCTGCTGGAAGAGCCTATTTATTTGGGGAGGAGTCAGGTCATCGGGGTTCTGTGCCACCTGGATGGCTGTCTGGGTGGACGTGTGTTACAAGGCCTTGGGTTGCTAGGCCAGAAGCCAGAGGCCTATCCTGGGAGCACCTGGCTGCTAGGCTGTTTGAGGCCTATCCAGGTTTGAGAGTAGCAGCGCGGGGTTGGGGCTTTAGACTAGAAGCCCAACCAAGTTGCAGAGGTTCCGCCGGACGGGGGAACCAAATTATTGCCCGCAGTGAGGGAGAAACAGTTGCCATAATGTACAACCACTTCTTTCACCAGGGGCAAGTGAGGATCAAGGCCAGAGGTAAAGGGGAAGCAGTCGTCACCAAGGGACAACCACTCCTGTTATCAGAGGCCAGTGTATGGAAGTCTGAAGAAGTACCAGAGCAGCCTTTTCACCAGCCGGGGACAGTGAAGAAGTGGGAAAGCTTCAGTAGAGTATCAAGCCAGGGGTGAAGCTTGAGGAGTATACAGCGGGTTAGCTGTGGAAGAGCTCAGGGGATCTGGTGACGACTGGGATGTTGAAGTCTAGTGAGTTACCGGGAGCTCAGTGAGTGAAGATCTACAGTGGGATACTGTGAGATGTGAGAGAAGATCTGTAATGGATTACTGTGAGTTACTTGTATAGATCTCTATTGACTGTTGAAAGTTCAGTTGCCATAGGAGACAGCAGTTCTACAAGTATAGTTGCTGCATCCAGCTTAAAGCCCTCCACCTATATAGCTGTCTGCCTATTATTTTTGCCTCTGAGTCTGCCAATTGCTATTGCATATGCCTAAGGGTGTCCTGGCCCTAACCCTCTCTCCACCAGTTCTGTTTAAGAGACAATAATAAATCAGTTTTTCTTGCATTCAAAAAGTGACTGGCGCCCATGTTTTCAACTTGCATTACACCCACCATGCCTAATAACCCACAGTTCAAGGAAGAATGTCAGCTCTCCCTGACTCTGAACACTCTGCACATCACTTTTTAAGTGAACATTATCTATCAACTCCTTCCACAAGGATGAGAGGTCCATTCATTGCAAGATAATTGCAACAGATATTTTTTTATTTCTTGAAAATGCACTAGAATAAATAGAAAATGTTTGATTTTCTTTTTTTTTCTGTTTTGTTTGTGTGTCACACAATCTTCCCTTTTTGCATACTTATTTTCCATGTTTATGGGTAGTCTTTTACTGATTCAGCTGGGAAGATAATTAAGTAATTTTCTCTAATTTTGCACAAGATAAAAGTGGATGTAACTTGGCTGTAGATATAATCGGTGGGAGCTGAAGAAGCAATAGAAAAGGAGGAATCCAATGAGTTGTTGCTAGATGTATAAATGGGTAAAGTAGGATTTCTATCTGTATTTAATGAAGTGAAAGGATTCCTAAATAGTAGGTCTCCAGGCTTACTATGGGACTGATTTGTTGAAGAATGTACTGGACTCTTTTTCAAAAACTATTAGCATTTGAATAATAATTGGATCTCTTGAGCACAAAATTATTTGATTTTGTGGCTTTATTGTGATTCTTCTAAAAATATATAATTTGTGGGTCAGATAAAGGATTCTGTATAATGAAAAGACCAAAATGACTTTTAAAATCATAGGTGTTTCTCATTTTTTTAGAAAACCCATCTCTTTTCAGTTTGCCTAGTTTTCAAATTTCTTTCGTTTGCTCTAAATGCATTCATCCCATTTTTTAAATACAGAAAAATATTAAAAGTTAGAACGTTCATATCTATGCTTTTCAATGTCTAAATTGAATTGTACTTGAAAGATCTCATTTATTTGATTAATTATTAACTGCATAGCCTCTCCTGATTTATTGCCCCAGAGAGTATCCCACATTATGGTAATGTCACAGACTGTCTGGAAAAGCTGGCTGACTTAAGCCCCATACACACGATCAGAACATCGTACAAATCATACCGCTTTCTAAGCAATCGTATGATAATCTGATCGTTAGTACAGAGCTTTCGTCTGAAATTACCTGAAGGGACAAAAACGAAAACTTTTCTCGTATGATACCAGATCGTATGATTTTCATTTAATCAGCACAGTTTTTGTCCAAAAATACAATACAATACATCACTTTTATTTTGTTGTACAGGAATTTTCCTACTTTAATAACCTCTTCATTTTGGATATGGAGACTAGCATGCAAAAAAAGTCTGATAATCTCATTGTGTGTACCAGGCTTTAAAGTGATACTAAACAGAGAAGTGTTAATTGCCATAATTCATTCACATGAATCATATATTTCATCCTTCTGTATTTTTTTTTAAATCCTCTAAGTACCTTATTCCTACAGCTCTGTTGTGTGGTCACATGATCTTCCCCTGTTCTTTGACATCTGTAGGGAAAGAGCCTTGGGGGGACTTCTATTACTACAGTACAACACAGTCCTGATTGGTGCTGTTCCAGTCACATAACTAAAAAACATTTTCAGAAGAGCAATTCAGATTCAATTATAAATATATATATATATATATATATATATATATATATATATATATATATACAAAAACTGTTTTATAAATCTCAATTGAACATCAAATGTGTATTTTTGTGCATTAATATGGAATAGGCAGAGTCAAAGATGAATGTTTGACTCTAGCTTTCAGTTTGTTCAGATGGCATCTGCATCCAAGGCTCTTTTGGTACTTTACATTTATTAGCAAATACATTTGATATATTTAATACTGATTTATATTAAAACTATTTTTTTTGTGGGTTTTTTAGTGAATGTATTCAATCTGCATACTACATCTTGCCCCCTTTGTGTTTAGCATTATCAGGAGGAGGGAGGTAGGGGAGTGTCATTTACCACTGTGAATACATCAACATGTGAAACTAGCATTTCATGGGCTGCACAGGTAAGAAAAAGGAGGAAATGAAGAGTTTAGAACTGAGCATGCTCAGTAGAGGACACCAGCTGGTCTACACAAACTCGGCTTGCAGTGGGACACAGCGAAGAAGGGAGGGACAGCTGAAAGCATGATCAACCAGGTATATTTCACTCTACACAAAATTCAAATGAAATCAGTCCAAAATGTGGGCATTTACATTTGGCTATAAATACACCCTTTTCTTTTCATCCCAAAGGAGTTGAGATGGTAAAATCATAATATTCAGTTGAATTTTAGAGGGCCTTTCTTTTTGGCCAAGTGGAACTTATGTCAGATATTCCACCTCTCTAAGCATCTGGATTCTATACATTACTGAGATGCCGTTGTTTATCCTGCATCAGATCAGATAAATACATTTGTAGATGTAAACAGCACAGGCTCCTGTGAGGAGATATTTCTATACAGAAATTGGTGAATATACTTGGAGGGGAGCTCTCAGAATTCACTTCTTTCTGCTACATTAAAGCCCTTTGGAAACAATTACCTTTATGGCACCTGGGGAATAAAAGCACTTGCCGCTGCAAAGGATTAGTCTGATAGGTACTAAATGAAAGGGAGTGAAGTTGCATTTACTAAAGCTCTCACAGCATGATGGTCATGGAGCTTACCATTTACACCATTTACCCTGCTAGCAAACACTTTATACATTAATTCAAATGCCTGAAAATACCGCTTAATGTGTTAAGTGACGGGGGAATATTACATACTGTGCAGGGTTGGCACATAATATGACTCACAGCTAATGTATGCCCCACACTCTTTGAGTCATACTCACTGATATGCTTCACACATTATACTTCCTAATAACAATTAATTATAGCTATTCAGTTTACCGACCACATGCTGTCTAATAACACAACACCTGCATCAGAATGCCTGAGCATCAACATTGCATTCTTTGTTTATTTTACCTTATGCTACTCTATTTTAATAAGCCCAACATATCACATTAATGAAAGTAAAAATGACTTAACAATACAAATGAATAGTACTACTCTTAATGTATAGTACCCTTTTAGGAAATGAATGGCAGTTAATGATATAATACTAGATCAGCCTTTCTCAACATTTTAAACACAGAGGAACCCTTATACAGATTTTCAGGTCAGGGAATCCCTGCTAACATTTACTATATCTACAGCTTGCAATACATTAATATGATGATCAGTGGGAAGAATGCTCCTTACTGTTGTGGTCATTGGGAGGAATCCCACCCTAACAGATACTGTAGCTAAAAGATCATTGGTATCCTTGGTTACTCTTCCGAGAGGTAGAAGTTGCTCATTGCTCAAGGAACCCCTAATAATCTCTGGAAGATCCTTAAGCCCCTCTCACACTTGTGCGACTTCAAAGTCGCACGATTTGCCGTAATTTTGCGTACACGATTTTGACAAGACAGTCGTACAACTGTGGATCTGACTTTGCCCTGCAACTTGAAGTCCGACTTCAATGAACAGGGATCCGACTTTGATCCCCAACAATACCAGGCACTGTCTGGTATGAATCTTTAGGGGGACTCCACGCCAAATTACAAAAAAAAACGGCATGGGTTCCCCCTCCAAGAACATAAAAGGTCCTTCGGTCTGGCATGGATTTTAAGGGGAAACCCCACACTGAAAAAACGGCATGGGGGTCCCCCAGGATTATACCAGACCCTTATCAGAGCACACAGTCCGACAGGTCAGGAAAAGGAATGGGGACGAGCGAGCCCCCCCTTCTGTACTGTACCAGGCCACATGCCCTCAATATGGGAGGGTGGGTGCTTTGTGGCAGGGGGGACTCTACGCCCCCCACCCCAAAGCACCTTGTCCCGATGTTGATGAGGACTAGGGCCTCTTCCCGACAACCCTGGCCATTGTTTGTCGAGGTCTGCGGCCGGGGGGCTTATCGGAATCTGAAAGCCCCCTTTACAAGGGGCCCCCCAAACCCTTGCCCCCCACCCTATGTGAATGCATAACTGGTACATTGTACCCCTACCCATTCACCTAAAAAAGTGTCAAAAATAAAACACAGTACACATGTTTTTAAAGTAATTTATTAGGCAGCTCCGGGGTCTCTTCCGACTTCTTCTCCCCTCTTCGGCTCTTCTGCCTACTCCACTGATGTCTTCTAACCCTCTCCGGTTCTTCTCCCTCTGTCTGCTATCTTCTGCCAGGTCTTGTCTGCTATCTTCTCGCTCTTTTGCACGCTCTTTTGCTTGCTCTTTTGCTGGGTCTTCTCTGCTGTCTTCTCCGCTGCCTTCTGCCTCTGTTCTTCTTCCGATGTTGACTTGACGATCTCTCCCACTCTATTGCTGGGTGTGCGGTGTGCCACTACTTATATTGGCATAGGGTGGGGTCACCGGAGGCCCGCTCTTTATGATGTTACCACCCGGGGCATGATGGGCTGTGATGTCATAAGTGGCGGGCCTCCTTGTGACCCTGCCCCATGCCCCATGACAATATAATAGTGGCACCCAGTGCACCCAGCATTAGAGCAGGAGAGAGTGCCGAGTCAACATCAGAAGAAGAACAGAGGGAGAAGGCAGTGGAGAAGACCCAGCAAAAGACCCAGCAAAAGAGCCAGAAGATAGCAGAGAAGACCTGGCAGAAGACAGCGGACAGAGGGAGAAGAACCAGAGAGGTAGAAAGCATCAGTGGAGGAGGCAGAAGAGTCAGAGAGGGGAGAAGTCGGAAGAGACCCCCGAACTGCCTAATAAATTACTTTAAAAATGTGTACTGTGTTTTATTTTTAAAAACCTTTTTTTAGGTGAATGGGTAGGGGTACAATGTACCCCATACTCAATCACATAGGGTGGGGGGCCGGAATCTGGGAGCCCCCTTGTTAAAGGGGGCTTCCAGTTTCCGATAAGCTCCCCGCCCGCAGACCCCTGCAACCAACGGCCAGGGTTGTCGGGAAGAGGCCCTTGTCCTCATCAACATAGGGACAAGGTGCTTTGGGGTGGGGGGGTGCAGTTCCCTCCCTGCCCCCAAAGCACCCACCCCCAATGTTGAGGGCATGCGGCCTGATATGGTTCGGGGGGCGCTAGCTCGGCGTGAGGATTCCCCTTAAAATCCATACCAGATCGAAGGGCCTGGTATGCTCCTGGAGGGGGAACCCATGCCGTTTTTAAAAAAAAATTGGTGTGACGTTCCCCTTCAAGATCATCAGAGCACAAGTCGCATGCCAAAGTCGGATCCGTTAATACGGCGATCCGACTTTAGTGATATTCAATGGGCTGAAGTAGGATCAAAGTCAGACCAAAATAGTGCAGGGACTACTTTGAAGTTGGCATGACTTGAAGTTGTACTAATATGAATGGTTGTCATTGGAAATCATGGGGAACGACTTGTCATGCTACTTTGCATTCCCAAATCGTGGGACAAGTCGTACAAGTGTGAAAGGGGTCTTAGAATTCCACAGAACCCTGGCTGAGAATGGCTGACCTAGAGATCTTATTAAGGCCCCTTTCACATTTGTGCAACTTCAAAGTCACATGATTTTACCGCAATTTTGTGGGCACGATTTTACCGCGATTTTACTGCGAACTTGCACGATTTTGCCGCAATTTAGGATCAGTACTACTTTGTACAACTTTGCCACAACTTTGGCATTAACAAATGAAAACATACATGGTGTGATGCTTGTGCTTACAGCTTGTGCTTACAAAGTCGTACTGAAATCGTGTCTATATTATTCATGTACGATTTGCATGCTACTTGAGGGATTAACATTGAGTTCTATGGAGTACAAATCGCATGGAAGTTGGACCAAAGTAGTGCAGGGACTACTTTGAAGTCGGCACGACTTAAAGTCGTGCCAATATGAATGGTAATCATTGAAAATCATGGAGAATGACTTGTCATATGATTTTGCAGTACAAAATCGTGGGGCAAGTCGTATAAGTGTGAAAGGGGACTAGGGGTTCACCTACAGGTGCATCTCAAAAACTTTGAATATAATCAAAACGTTAATTTATTTCAATAATTCAATTTAAAAAGTGAAACTCGTTGAGTGATAAATTTCAAGCATTTCTTTCTTTTAATGTTGATGATTATGGCTTACAGCTAGTGGAAACCCAAAAATCAGTATCTCATAAAATTAGAATATTGTAAAAAAAGTTCAATATTGTAGACTCATGGTGTCACACTCTAATCAGCTAATTATCTCAAAACACCTGTAAAGGTTTCCTGAGCCTTTAAATGGTCTCTCAGTCTGGTTCAGTAGGTTACACAAATCATGGGGAAAACTGCTGACTTGACAGTTGTCCAGACTTGACACTAGTCCAGAAGACAGTGAATGACAAACTTCACCAGGGGAGTAAGTCACAAAAGGTCATTATTAAAGAAGGTGACTGTTAACATGCTCACAGAGTGCTGTATCCATACATATTAATGGAAATTTGAGTGGAAGAAAAAATTGTGGTAGAAAAAGGTGCAGAAGCAACAGGGATAACTGCAACATTGAGTGGATTGTGAAGCAAAGGCCATTCAAGAATTTGGGGGAGATTCACTAGGAGTAGACTTTGGCTGGTGTCAGTGTTTCAAGAGCCACCACACTCAGACTTATCCAGAACATGGGCTACAACTGTTGCTTTCCTTGTGTCAAGCCACTCCTGAAGCAGAGATAACGTCAGAAGCATCTTACCTGGGCTAAGGAGAAAAAGGACTGGACTGTTGCTCAGTGGTCCAGAGTCCTCTTTTCGGATGAAAGTAAATTCTGCATTTCATTTGCAAATAAGGGTCCCAGAGCCTGGAGGAAGAGTGGAAAGGCACAGAATCCAAGTTGCATGAGGTCCAGTGTGAAGTTTCCACAGTCGGTGATGATTTGGGGAGCCATGTCATCTGCTGGTGTTGGTAAACTGTGTTTTATCAAGTCCAAAGTCACTGCAGCCCTCTACCAGGAAATTCGAGAGCACTTCATGACTCCCTCTGCTAACCAGCTTTAAGAAGATGCTGATTTCATTTTCCAGCATTCTTGGCACCTGCCCACTCTGCCAAAAGTACCAATACCTGGTTTAATGATCATGGTATCACTGTGCTTGATTGGCCAGCAAACTCACCTGATCTAAACCCCATAGAGAATCTGTGGGGTATTGTCAAGAGGAAAATGAGAGACACCAGACCCAACGATGCAGATGAGCTGAAGGCCGCTATCAAAGCAAACTGGGCTTCCATAACACCTCAGCAGTGCCACAGGCTGATCGCCTCCATGCCAACGCCGCATTGATGCAGTAAATCATGCAAAAGGAGCCCCTACCAAGTATTGAGTGCATACTATACTGTACATGGGCATACTTTTTAGTAAGCGAACATTATTGTATTCAAAATATTTTTTTTTTTAAGTTTTGAGGAAGTAAAAACTGTATGAATAATATTATGGTAAATGAAAAGTTAACAGCTATCCTTTCAGACACACATGATAAATTCCTTCGGGTTTGGCAACCGTGGGTTGCATATGTTCAACCTTCCAGATTCAATACCGTGCTCCTCTCAATTTAATAAGTTCCTGACGCATGCCCTGTGGACTCCCACTCTTCTCTTCTCCCCTTTTCCTTTTTTTTTCCTCTCTTCCTATCTTTTTCTCTCTTTTGTTCTTTCTCCATTCTCACCTTTTAAATTTATCAGGCCACCAGGCACTGCCCTGGTTGAGATGGTTACCGTTCGAACAACATTACATTTTTGTGTTGCATTTTCCTTTATGTGCAACTCTATTAGGTGTTGTGATCAGCTGCATTCAACTCTATGTTCGGCCATTTTGGGGTTTTTTTTGCAGCATGTAACATTTCTTTGAGTTCTAAGTCACTCCGGACTATGAAGTTTGATTCACTGCTCTTACATGAGGCCTTCCACGAAACCTGTAGGACTTTAGTACTTTCTTTATACTTTATGTTCTATTTTGCTCAATATGCAATGTAACCATCTAATTGTTGAGCGTATCCGTTAGATTAAATATTAATAAATCTTTTGTAAAAAAAAAAAAAAAAAAAAAAAAAAAATTTTATTGGTCTTATGTAATATTCTAATTTTCTGAGACACTGAATTTTGGGGTTTCACTAGCTGTAAGCCATAATCATTAAAATTAAAAGAAAGAAATGCTTGAAATATATCACTCTGTGTGTAATGAATCTCTATAATATATGAGTTTTACTTTTTGAATTGAATTACTGACACTTTTTGATGATATTTAATTCATATTTGAGATGCACCTGTATTTACCCTTTGTGTGTTGATGGAATGTTGGGGCATTCAGTCTGATGTCCAATACTAAATAAGGGAAGAGTTTTGAGCAAGTTTAGTGTGGACAGGGGGCACCTTTAAAATTTGGACTAAGTGTACCTGATGTACATATGAGCAAGAGATACGTATGAAGAGGAAACTCTCTTATGAGAGTTCCTAATAATATATATTATGTCCAATGACCATAGAAATTCAATATTAGATTGGAGAGTGTAAGTGGTTAAATGAATCAATATACGCACACCTGGAGAATAAAGGTTATCTGGGGCATTTGGGCTTCGTTCCATGATTGAGGTTATGTCCTCCTCTATCCACTAGATAGAGTGAGAAGTAACAGTTCTATTTAAATCAAGGGCAACATTGCAAAAAAAAATTCTCAGACAGCCTGATAGAGGGCGCTGTGGCTGATGGAAAGAGTGGTGATTCTATTGCGCGCACCACAACGCGAAGACTTCATGGCGCAATTATGTGATGATGTAATTTTGCATCTAGTGCGTGATGACTTCATGGGCACATGGTGGCTATTTTGGGCTCATGCGTTGAGTCAAACGCTTTGTAAAAGTTTGAAGAACCCTTAAAGTCGGTTGTAGATTTTTCATAGATTCGAATAATGTAGGTTGTAGAGAGAGTGGTCGGACCAGGTGATAGAGACTAGAGCGTGTCGTACTCTCAAGTATTTGAAGAAGTCCTTGTTGGGAATATTGTATTTTTTATGGAGATCTTGGAAGGTACGTAGATTTCCCTTGTGAAAGATATCTCCAATTGTGGTAGCTCCTGCGGTCATCCAAGAGGATAGAGATAGGTCAGAGCAAAGAATTTCTAGTACCGATAAGGGGAAAGCCTCTGCAGCTTCTTTTGAGAGTCCATGAGACTGCTGATGAATTGAGCTCCATATTTTGATTGTTGCATTTACTGTGGCTAAAAAGGATGGTGTAGGTTGGTGTTGCATCCAGAGAGCAGCCAGTAGGGGTTTGGTTGGTTGTTTGAGGGCCGCCTCTTCTATTTGCTCCCAGAGAGGGAGGGAGTTGGTTGCCCACCAATGTTGAACTTGGTTTAAAAAAATGGCTTTGTGCCATTTGAGGTTATAAAAGAGTCGGAAGTTATGCCAGAAACTTTTGCAGCTGGATGGGAGTATAACGCTAGTATTGCTGTGTATATATTGCCGATAAATCCAAACCTTTGGAGAACTGAGCTAAGATAAGACCAGCGGACTCTATCATACGCCTTCTCTGCATCCGAGGAAAGCAGCAGAGAAGGCATTTTGTGGGTTTCAGCCCATTGTCTGAGATCTAGGAATCTCCTAGTGCCGTCAGATGCCTGTCGTTTTGGGACAAAGTCCACCTGGTCTGCGTGTACTAGTGTGGGGATGTGGAGTGAGATTGGGGACGCTCGTATTTTAGCATATATTTTTATATCTGAATTCAAAAACGAGATGGGCCAGTAGTTTGCTGGATCATCGTAAGACTTACCAGGTTTTGGGATGGTAACAATCAGGGCTTCTAGGGATTCATTTGGGATATCTATATTTGATATCTCCTGTCTGCAGGATATAATTAAAGGATTTGCATAAATGAGGCGATAAAGTATCCGCATAGGTTTTAAAGTATTCGTTGCAGTAGCCATCTGGCCTGGGGGCTTTGTGTAGAGGCAAGGACTGAATTGCTTTTTTAATTTCTTGTTCAGAAATTGGAGCGTTAAGATCTGTTAGTTGGTCAGGTGTGAGGGAAGGCAATGCCAGCGGGTCTAGGAAGTTGGAGATCTGGGCAGAATCAGGATAGGGGTCTTCGTGGAGGAGTTTAAGTTATACGGGAGATAGGGTAAATGGGTTCTGGGATTTCCCTATCACGGGGATGTCCCTGAAGCAGTTGGCTATGTACGTTGAATTACTGACCCTTCGGCCTTGTGCCGTATGCATGTATGGGATTTTGGAGGCGGCAGCTTTATGTTTCACTTGTTTATCTAGAAGAGCACCTGGTCTATTTCCAGATGTGTACCAGTTGACTCTTAGGCATTTAATGTGGTGGTCAAAGGACACCTGTAGGAAGGTGCGTAGTTTGTCTCTGAGGTTTTGTAAACGGTGTCTGTGTTGTTAGGGGATGTTTTCTTTGAATTTTCAAGTTCGTATCTGATCAAGAAAGTTGTTATACTGTATTTCTCAACTCGCTTACGTTTTTCATGGGCCCCAAGCTTGAGGAGTATTCCTCTCATAAATGATTTGTGTGAGTTCCATAGTAGTACATTATTCAATACAGAGTTTACATTATGAGCAAAATAATGTTCCAGTTCCCGCTTGATCTCTTCCTGACATTTAGGTTGGCATAAAAGAGAGGTGTTCATGCACCATATGGGGGAGCATTTACTGTTTTGTTTGGTCGAGATAGTGAGCATAACTGGTACATGATCCGACCATGTTATTAAGCCAATTTCGGCTTGGGAGACGGTTTGTAAGATTTGCTTGTATAACAGGAAAAGATCAATTTGGAAATAGGATTTCTGTGCAGCAGAGTAAAAGGTATAGTCTTTTTTTTGACCCATGTAAGCACCGCCAGGTGTCATATATGTCTTCTAATTGAGTAAGTGAACAGAGGGCCAAGGGTCGTTGTCTGCGTTGGTTAGAGGAATCAAATGTGTCAATTATGTCATTGAAATCTCCGCATATAATCGTGCGTTCCTTTGGGTAACGCAACAATTTTTTCATAATTGTTGTGAAGAATTGTTTTTGGTGTGAGTTGGGGGCATAGATGTTAGCTATGACAAGAGGTACATTGTCAAACATGGCGTCTAGAATTAGGTAAAGTCCACCTGGGTCAGTGTCTATATGGTGGAGGTGAAAGGAAAGGGATTTGTGTACTGCGATCATTTCCACCCTCGCTTTTTTATCAGCGTGTGCAAAGTAGGTGTGGGGGAATAGATTGTGATGACAGGGGGGGAGTTTTGTCTTGCATGAAATGCATTTCCTGGATGCATACTATATCTGTTTTTTGATCAATGGCCTCTCTCCATAAAGGGGATCTTTTAAAGGGGCTGTTGGCATTGATAGTGGTGATGTGGATAGACATTGTGAGTATTGTGGGCAGTGCTAGATGGGTGCAGAAAAGAGGCGTAAGTATATTTCTTAGCCAATATGCATGTAGGGGGGTTAGGGAACGATGTCCGTAAGCAACCTAATGCTCTCAAAAACAGCAATAAACAACTCTATGAGTGAACGTAGTCAATACAGAAAGTACTAGTAACAAGCAAACTGACTATAGGCAGTGTGCGTAGCACACTACGTGCCAGGGGTGTGTAATAACAGGAGAATTAATCAAAACCGTTAAACAGAATATAATGTAGTAGTTCACTATCCGGGGCTCAGTCTGGTGTGAACTGTGGAAAGTATACAGCAGGTGTAAGACGGCAAGCATGGCTTACCAAAGGTCATGCAGCTTGTAGCGCACCAGGCCATTAATTAATCAGGTTTTGGGGCTTGCAGTGTTACCTGGAAGTCTCGTATTTAGTTGGGGCGTGAGGCCCCAGTAGTGGAGCATTTTAAACCCATCTTTCGGGGATAAGATGGTGACTTGCTGATTCTGGTATGTGACCAGCAATTTGGTGGGGAAGCCTCAGTGGTAGATGATATTGCAGTCTTGTAGTGTCGCAGTAATGGGAGTGAATTCTTTCTCATCTTAGATGTTGCAGCAGAGAAGTCTTGGTATAGGGCAATTCCTGCGTATGGTGGCGGAAGTGAGCGGGAGGATCTAGACACACTTGGAAGATGTTCTTTAATATGATAGAAGTTTATACATGTCAGAACATTCCTGGGAACTGTGTCAGGCAGGTATGATGGTTTAGGAATCCTGTGTGCTCTGTCCATTAGCAGGTCTCTGGGCGTGAGATCTGGGATGAGCTTCAGGAATAGTTGTTGCAGATTTATGTTTTGTAGCCTCATATTCTAGATGTATATCTGCAGCGTGAGATCATTTAAGTGGTTTAATTGCCTCTGGTACCCCTCTTATCTTAATATTATTACGTTGCAAACGGTCCTCTAAGTCTGCGACTGTTAGTTGTATTTTGCGGATTATGTCTGCCTGGTCTTCATGTGCATCTATTATTTCATAATGTGCCTTAATGACTGCCCCATCAGTGAGGTGGGATACTGAAGAGCGTAGCTCAGATTGGAGACCTGCTTGCAGTGAGAGGAGCATTGCTTTAATGGTGCTCTCAGATGCTGGGGTGTCTGCAGCTGGGAAGGCAGCTAGTGGTGTAGTGTGATCTGCAGCAGTGTGTTCCTGAGTGTTAGGCAGGTCTGCCCAGTGAAGTTTCTTAGCTGTGGGTAATTTGTGAGGAGAGTGTGCAGGGGAGTTTGCTGCCCTCTTACCTCTTTCCGACATTGGGCTTAGCTGCTTGTGTCTGTGAGTGAGACAGAGGAGGGGAGTGGCTTCTCCCCTGGGCACCATCTTGGCTGTTCCTGCCCACCGGCTGCATGAAATATTCAGTCAGACAGTGCAGTTTGGACGTCTGATTCCTCCTGTGGGACATAGCCTGGCAAGTGTCCGTTGCTTGTGGCCCTGTTTTGGACTGAGACGGGTTGTCTGTGTGGCGGTGAACCACTGTAGAGACCCGGCCTGGTGAAGAGCTCTAGAGCCGAGCAGCCATCATGGTCAGCAGCAAGGACATTTTTTTCACTTTTATTTTGGGGTGTCACATGGTTTATTAGGATGGTGAATAAGCAGTTATAATGGAGTTACGAGAGCCGTATTTTTTGACTGAGACCAACGAGTGGCTTGGATGCATCACATTATACCATGGTAATTGGCCAGTCAAATTGTTCTAGAGAGGGAGGTTGTTACTTATCCTTATAGATAGAGATCACCTACCTGTTATTCCCATTATATTGGGACAAGTCAGAAAACAGTATCAGATAGGGATAATTGTTAAGCCAATTTTTGTATTTTTCCCTCTTTTTGTTCTCCCATAAAACTAAACTAGATACCCTTGGGTGTGGACTTTTATCTTCAAAAAATATTTAGGGGTAGTAGTGATATATTTAGGGCTCATGTTTTCCATCCTAAAAGTATAGAAATGCAGACATACTTGCTCTTTCTTTTCATGATACATTTCACTATTTATTAAAGGTGAAATTTTCCTCTCTCCCGTTGGCAATTGGTGCGTGGGAATGCGTACCTCTGTTTCTAGTTTTTTCAGTAAAGCTGAAGTGTACCGAAAACGTTTTTTTTTTTAGATATAGCACAAGGGACAAAACGTACCTCAGGGCAAATGCTGTTGAATCTCATTTGGGCAATTACCAGTAAAGGATTCACTGTGTACATTTTCCACTGAATCCTACATAAGTAGACCCTCCCTTGTATTTCTTTATTCTTAACATCCTCCACCTGCTGAAGGCTGTCAGATAATATTGGAAGTACAAAGGTACAAAGCCTGCTGCATAAGCTTGGTAATGTTAAATTATTTTGTCTCGTTGTATATATTAATTTTTAGCAGTTTCAGTTATCCTCTTTTTTGATACTATTCCATATTACACTGCAATAATACATATGATATATTGTTATGGAAAAGATGGATTAGGCTTGAAGCTAAGCAGCCAAGCAGCCTTAGGGTTGCCAGGCTGATAAGAGCTGACAGATCAGGCAGACTACCAAATCAAAAAACAGGTCAGGACAAGCAGAAGAAAAACTGGTGTAGTCGAAGAATTACATAGAAGGTCAAGTCAGGTGACAGAACTAAAGTCAAGAAAAGGAGATGATGACCAGAAACCTGAAACTTGCAAAGGTGTAATAAGAGTAAAACAATAAATAATAATAGTAATAATAGTAATTGCAGTAATAGCTTTCAAAACTCACAATAAAGCCTAGTGCTTAATTAGGTTCAGGTGTAGGTTGCAGCCTTTCAATCCACAGTACTGATTTTCCTGTATATGTTTTGTCTAAACACTGACTACTTGGAACAAACCAAGAATGGTGTGATTCAAGTGAAGCAAAGGGATTGATTTGTTCATACACTGTAGGAAATAAGCAGACACAGATGGATCATTACAATTGCACCCTAACCCTAATAACATGACTACTTAAAGTGGACCTGAACTCAAAAAGCAGAGGTTTGATATCTTATTGGGAAAATCTAGAAACATTTATTGTGCCTAAGAAAAACACTGAAAAGTATTTTTCCACAATGCCTTCAGAAAAACAGCAGCACTCCTCCTGATGTGGCTGTGCCGAGCCATTTATGTTTTGTAGCCTCATATTCTAGATGTATATCTGCAGTGTGAGATCATTTAAGGCACTGCTGCCTTTCACTGCTAGTCTCGCGGAATTAGGAGTGAAATTCGGTGACATCATTATTGTACTGATTATTGTTCTTCTTCCTGGAGAGCAAACTGAACCTGAGGACCTACAGTGCAAGGCTCTCCTTGCTTCTACTTCATCCATTCTGTGGATCTGTGCTTTTCCCACCTGTACTGCTGCTTCTTGAATATTACCCAATCAGTCATCAAATCACATGTAATCAGGGTTGCATTCATCCCAATACATTCATCACATTGCATCATGCACCCAGTGGCGTCTCCAGCTTTCATATTTAGGGGGGGCACATGGGGGGACAGGGACAAAGGTAGGGGGGTAACTATAATATATATATATATATATATATATATATATATATATATATATATATATATATATACAGTGGGGACGGAAAGTATTCAGACCCCCTTACATTTTTCACTCTTTATTATATTGCAGCCATTTGCTAAAATCATTTAAGTTCATTTTTTCCTCATTAATGTACACACAGCACCCCATATTGACAGAAAAAAACTGAATTGTTGACATTTTTGCAGATTTATTAAAAAAGAAAAACTGAAATATCACATGGTCCTAAGTATTTAGACTCTTTGCTCAGTATTTAGTAGAAGCACCCTTTTGATCTAATACAGCCATGAGTCTTTTTGGGAAAGATGCAACAAGTTTTTCACACCTTAATTTGGGGATCCTCTGCCATTCCTCCTTGCAGATCCTCTCCAGTTCTGTCAGGTTGGATGGTAAATGTTGGTGGACAGCCATTTTTAGGTCTCTCTAGAGATGCTCAATTGGGTTTAAATCAGGGCTCTGGCTGGACCATTCAAGAACAGTCACGCAGTTGTGGTGAAGCCACTCCTTCATTATTTTAGCTGTGTGCTTAGGGTCATTGTCTTGTTGGAAGGTGAACCTTCGGCCCAGTCTGAGGTCCTGAGCACTCTGGAGAAGGTTTTCGTCCAGGATATCCCTGTAATTGGCCGCATTCATCTTTCCCTCGATTGCAACCAGTCGCCCTGTCCCTGCAGCTGAATAACACCCCCACAGCATGATGCTGCCACCACCATGCTTCACTGTTGGGCCATAAAGCCCCGACCCGGTGGAGGGCTGCAGTGATGGTTGACTTTCTACAACTTTCTGCCATCTCCCAACTGCATCTCTGGAGCTCAGCCACAGTGATCTTTGGGTTCTTCTTTACCTCTCTCACCAAGGCTCTTCTCCCCCGATAGTTCAGTTTGGCCGGACAGCCAGCTCTAGGAAGGGTACTGGTCCTCCCAAACGTCTTCCATTTAAGGATTATGGAGGCCACTGTGAGCTGTAAGGTCTTATATAGACAGGTGTGTGGCTTTCTTAATCAAGTCCAATCAGTATAATCAAACACAGCTGCACTCAAATCAAGGTGTAGAACCATCTCAAGGATTATCAGCAGAAATGGACAGCACCTGAGTTAAATATATGAGTGTCACAGCAAAGGGTCTGAATACTTAGGACCATGTGATATTTCAGTTTTTCTTTTTTAATAAATCTGTAAAAATGTCAACAATTCTGTGTTTTTCTGTCAATATGGGATGCTGTGTGTAAATTATGAGAAAAAAAATGAACTTAAATGATTTTAGCAAATTGCTGCAATATAACAAAGAGTGAAAAATTTAAGGGGGTCTGAATACTTTCCCTCCCCACTGTATATATATATATATATATATATATATATATATATATATATATATATATATATATATATATCCTGGGGCCCTTTACTACGATCCCACAACGGGCCCTTTCACATGTTCTGCAGTGAGCTCCCTTCCTACTGTATTGGGGCCTCCCAGGGTGGCAGAAAACAAGAGATATATGTCACCAGCATACCAAGAAAATACAAGGGTCCAAAGTAGTGGGAGAACTATCAAGGTTGCGAAGGTTGTCTTGCCACCCGGCCCTGGTGTTCTGCCACTGTGGGGTTCCCCAGCCTCCTCTTGCTGTCCTGCCCCTGCTATTGACAGCGCTGGTCTGGCATCTCTTGGAATTTACAGGCTGGTTCTCCTGTCCTAAGGACGGGAGAAATCAGTCTGTTATTTCAGTAACTGAGATTCCTGGTGGAGTCCTTCCTGCAACTCGCTCTTATCCCTGCCAATGAGTATGCAGGGGAAGGAGCAGATCGGGCGGCCGTGGTTGTGTGAGCGCTCGCATTATGCAGTGTCAGAGAGCAGAGGGAGGAATCACCCGCAGGAGCTGACTGGGTATGCTCTCCCTCTCAATAGAGACTGTGTTACTCCAGCGGCAGCCCAAGTAAGATGTGGAGCATCTGCTACAAATGCAAACAAAAAGACATTGCCTTTTTGTAAAAAAAAAAAAAAAAAAAAAAAATTTTTAATTCGGGGGGGAGGGGGGGGGGGAGGGCACATGGTGGGGCACAGCATAATGTTGGGGGGTCCCCTCTGCCCCCCCCAGTGACGCCATTGCATGCACTCCTACGCACTCAGCACATACACCAATCACAATTTATACCCTCATAGATCCTTTTAGTGGATGTTGTAAGCCTTATTGTAAAACTATGATCTGCATCCTTTGGCCTCTGCTTTTAGCAGCCTTCTCTTACCTAAGGGTTTACATTCCATCCTCTATTGAGTTAGCCCATTTTTATTTTTTACTAGGCAATGAGTCCATCAGAAAAACAAAGCTGGCCAAGGCCAAACAAAAATAGGAATTAGGCTGATAATTTTTCTACTTTTATAAAGTTAACAGGTTTACTATAACTCTGTATGAAATACATTGTATAATCAGCATCGCACTTTCAAGAGGACCTGACCTGTGAAAGTTGGGCACAGAACAAAAGATTAGCTACCAGTATGGCCTGTGGTCTATATATAGCTGATCTGTTTCCCACTACTGACTTACCATGTCTGGTTCCACACTGTGTCTGTGCAGAGGTGATTATTTTACTTGTTCAATATGTTTATTAGTATAGTTAAGTTGCAATGGTTTTAAGACACATGGGTTACAGTTATAACAATAGAAAAAGTGTCCCGAAAGTCTCTTGAAAAGTATTGTTCCAAGCTCAGTAGGGACAAAATTTACTAACATAAACAAGGCTTCAGAAAGGACTTGCCAGTTAAGCAGATGGCGTAATCAAAGGCAGCAAATTTGTTTAGGCGATCAGATATGGCCAAAGGTCCGTAAGACGATTGAACAGCTAGCTGGGCAACCCATACCAGCCACAGTTTAGCAGAATGAAGGAAGAAGAGGGGAGAGGATGAGAAAAAGGGTTAAGAGTTATAGGGAATCAGGGTCTGGGGTCTTAGGAGGTCTGCCGGGAATAGAGGTGGTCATTTTGGAAGAGACAGGGCTTTGTGTACAATACATACTTCAGACTACCTAATTCTGTTCACTGTATTGTATGTTGTTATGCATTCCACTCTAAATGCTTTATATAACTATTTTATGTACTACATACCAGTAATGATGACAGTTTTTCATATAAATGCATAGAAATAATCCATACTTTTAGGACTTCCAAATTTTGCCTCGTTCAACAAATGGGTGCAATTTTCCTAGTGGTCTTACAAAGAGGTTTTCATGTTTACATTCTCTAAGCCATAGTTTCTTAATCAGGGTTCCATGGAACCCTAATGTTCTTCCAAAGGTTACCAGGGGTTCCTTGAACAATGAGCAATTTCTGCCTCTAGGATAAGTTCCCACTAACATCGTTTATCTTTTTAGCTATCTATGAGGGGATAATTCTTCGCAATGACCACAAGTCATTCTTCCCATTGACCATCATACTAATGTATCATACTTTAATAAGAAGCTGGAAATTATTGTTTGCTCCGGAAGTTCAGACTTTAGCAATAGTCATTTTTATCAGTGGTTCCCTGGGACTGGAAAATAATTTTAAGGGTTCCTCTGTGTTGAAAAAGTTGAGACAGGCTGCTCTAAACTGTAAGGGCTCGTTCGTATGTATGGCGGTCTTCTGAAAAGTCATCCGCTGAGGATAGCTTTTCAGATGTTTTTGATAGGTAGTGAAGAGGTGATATGTCTCCTCCTCACTGCCTGTTTTAACCTTGTAAATGCATTACACACAGTTCCAGGTCAGTTACAGTGAGGCTGCATACACTTAAATGGGACGCATTTGGTGGCAGTGCTGTTTAATTTTTGCCACAGTATGGGCACAACCCTGCCCTTTTTTAGGTAGTGTTGTGTTCCCTGTAGGAGCCGCTGGTTATGATGGGTCCTCTGTTCTCTACCTCAACTTCTTTAAGAACTTCAGCCCCTCTGGCGCGCTAGGTTGAGTGTACAAACCATGCAATACTACAGAAAATCACTGAAAATAATACTTAGTACCTAGTAGTAGCACTGCATCAAGGAAAATAGGCACCAAACCAGTAAGTGAAGGCAAACGTACTATAGTGTCACCAGATATGGTTGGTAATGAAATAAGCAAAGAAATGGATCAACAATGGTAATAACACAATTTCGCATACAGGGTGATTAGTAATAACAACTAAGCATAAGCTGACACTTGATGTCCAGATCAACATAGACAGCAGCAAGGTCACCTAAAGTGCAGCAATGGGCAGAAATAAATCTTGATTTACTGAATACAGGAACTATACTGCTAAAGTGCATTGATGGTGAGTATGCTAGGTCTAGAGTGCTAAAGGAACTAAGGGACCAAGCCCAACCACTGAAAAACATCCCCACACCATAATCTCTCCACCACCAAATGATTTGGACCAGTGCAAAAAGCAAATGTGTTGTTGTTTTTCAGGGGTTGGATTTGGCCCGTTAGTTCCAGTGAAGGGAACTCTTAAGGTGGTGTCAGCATGCCAAGACGTTTTGGACAATTTCATGCTCCCAACTTTGTGGGAACAGTTTGGGGATGGCCCCTTCCTGTTCCACCATGACTGTGCACCAGTGCATAAACAAGGTCCATAAAGACTTGGATGAGCGAGTTTTGGGTGGAAGAATCCTGACCTCAACCCAATAAAACACCTTTGGGATGAATTCAAGAGGTGACTGCGAGCCAGACCTTCTCGTCCACATCAGTGCCTGACCTCACAAATGCGTTTCTGGAAGAATGGTCAAACATTCCTATAGACACACTCCTAAACCTTGTGGACAGCGTTCTCAGAAGGATTGAAGCTGTTATAGCTGAAAAGGGTGGGCCAATTGAACCCTACAGACTAATGCCCCGTACACACGGTCGGACCTAGGATTTTTTCAGACGGATGTTGGCTCACACTTGTCTTGCATATACACGGTCGCACAAAGTTGTCGGAAAATCCGATCGTTCTAAACGCGGTGACATAAAACACGTACATGGGGACTATAAACGGGGCAGTGGCCAATAGCTTTTATCTCTTTATTTATTCTGAGCATGCGTGGCACTTTGTCCATCGGATTTGTGTACACACGATCGGAATTTCCGACAATGGATTTTGTTGTCGGAAAATTTTATATCCTGCTCTCAAACTTTGTGTGTCGGAAAGTCCGATGGAAAATGTCCGATGGAGCCCACACACGGTCGGAATTTCCGACAACACGCTCCGATCGGACATTTTCCATCGGAAAATCCGACCGTGTGTACGGGGCATATGACTGGGATGCCATTAAAGTTCATGTGCCTGTAAAGGCAGGTGTCCTAATACTTTTGGTAATATAGTGTATTTCACCACTCCCCCTCTTCCTCAGTATGTTTTGGGAATTGTAGTGTACAGGGTCCAAGTGTCCCATTCTATGGCTGCTGTCCCAGACTTCAAATCCTATAATCCTTAGGGCCCTTTCACACTGGGGCAGTGGCGATGTCGGCGGTAAAACGCCGCTATTGTAAGCGGCGCTTTACCGTTGGTAGAAAGGTCTGCAGAGGCGCTTTGCCGGCGGTATAGCCACGCTGTCCCATTGATTTCAATGGGCAGGAGTGGTGAAAGAGCGGTATACACTCCGCTCCTTCACTGCTCCGAAGATGCTGCTAGCAGGACTTTTTTTCCCGTCCTGCTAGCACACCGCTCCAGTGTGAAAGCCCTCGGGGCTTTCACACTGGAGACACAGCAGCAGCTGTTTCGAGTCGGTTTGCAGGTGCTATTATTAGCGCAATAGCGCCTGCAAACCGCCCCAGTGTGAAAGGGCCCTTAGAGTTCTGCATAGAATTTCCATAGGCTTTTCTGGCTATAGTTCTCCCTCTGCTGAATGAAGGGGAGAGTACAACACTATAAAACCATTGCTAAACTTCCTGCTTTTACTAGTTGAGTGAATGTGCCCTAACACTGCCCAAAGGTTTCTGCCTCTCATAAGGATTTTAAGTAGATGTAATGGGGATCAGACACAGATTTTCACCAGAACCAATAGGAGTTTAGATGTGTCCCATGTTTCATAAACCAGCAAATCTGACAGCTGGCCAAAAAGGCATGTACTAATGATTTATTTCTCTATCTACAGTTTCAAAGCAGAAAATATCTCTTCATTTGGTGTTGAAAACAAGTAGAAAAATGGGAATGTCTTCTGTTTTGGGAAGGCAATCCCTTTAAGTTATGCAGCGTTTATTTGTAAAAAAAAAAGATAGCATTAAATCTGTCTTTATTTGCAAACTGTTGGTACTTTAGACTACAACAGCAGCTTTAGCCCACACGAGCATAAATAAAATATGATTTTCTGCTTCAGCAACATGCATATACCTGTTTATATACTTAATTTACTTTAATTAAAAGGTTAATCTGCTATAGAAATTGCTTTTCTCTGAAGCCACCTGAAATCAATTTAAACTCAATTACAAGTGGTTAGCTATTGTTTATGGTGTCTAAGATTAGTGAATACATCATTGCAAGCAGCACGTGGCTACGATCACAGTGATCACAGGAGACTTAAAATCCTTGAGTGCTCTTTAATAGGCAGTGGAAAACCATTAGAAAATATAATCAGTCATATTTGACAGTTTTGACCTTGGCACTTAGCTATCCAAGGTCTATTCATTCCTGTCTCCAAAATGCTCCTGTAATCTGCTATGCTGGTTTTATTTTATCACTTGTTGAAAAGGAGGTGATCCCACATAACTTGATGGAGGAGTAAATTATAGAGAAATTCAACAGAAGATGTAAGCCGTAGATTGTATGCATTATAGTGCGTAATGTGGCTGCTGTTAGTGACAGAGCTTTTGAAGCGCAAAGCCATTAAATCCTCTTTTTTCTTTAGGTGGAAGAATTCTTTGTATAAACTTTACTCCCTTAGAATTAAAGAATTGGACTTTAAAAGGGGGCCAAGCTAATAACAGGCACACTTCATGCGCATAACATATCTCTTAAAAATACTGTCAAAAGCCAAGATAACACAATAGGAGCAAAGGGTCTAACTTGTTGGTCAGATCTCAGATTAGCAAAGTGTAAGGTAAAGACAGGCAAAGGAAGCACGGGATTTTAAAGCAGGAATAATATAAGGCTAGATCTTTTTTCCCTTTAAATAAGCATTCAAAGTATAACATATTTTACAAAAAAGATATGTCGGGAGCCAGGGGCGTTGCTAGGTCTACAATAGATCTGGGGCTAGAGCCCATAGCAGTGTAGTAAAGAAAGTCATACGCTTGGGGGGGCATACACATGTATATACAGTAATATACGTGTGGGTGAATATATATCCCTAGAGAGCTCCCCACTTACATCAGGGTCCCCAGACAGCCCCCCCCCTTACATCACCTTACATCAGGGTCCCCAGAGAGCCTCCTCCTTACATCAGAGTCCTCAGAGAGCCTCCCCCTTCCATCAGGGTACCCAGAGGGCCCCCCCACTTACATCAGGGTTCCCAGAGAAGCCCCCTTACATCGGGGTCCCCAGAGAGCCTCCCCCTTAAATATGGGTCCCTAGAGAGCCTAGGCCTTAAAATCAGGGTCCCCAGAGAGCCTCTCCCTTACATCAGGGTCCCCAGAGAGCCCCCCACTTACATAAGGGTCCCCAGAGAGCCTCCCCTCCCCTTGGGGACCCCTGCAGAGACTCGGGGCTATTGGCCTCAGATTCGGGGCTATAGCCCCAAAAGCCACCCCCTAGCAACGCCCCTGTCGGGAGCTATGAAAGAAGTGAATTAAGTGCAGGGCATACATGATTTGGTAGAAGGAGAACCAGTCAGCATGGTGTTAACTGGTTTAAAAGTGCAAAGAAAGTAATATCACTTACCAGATTGACTAAAGAAGTGGGGTGCATTAAGGTGAAAAAATCTATACCTTTACAACCCCTTTAAGCTTTTTAGCAGCTTTCTGTAAACTTTTTTATTGTAGAAGTGCATTACAAGTGTTTTACAGCTTCAGGCATTTTTGTTTAGCCAATAGAAAGCACTAGGAGGAGAGGAAATTATGGGTGAAGAGCTGCTATTTGAGCAGAATAAGCTCATAAAATGCTCAAGTCAGGTGTTTCTATTGAAGTCTATGGGGGCCAAAAATCCTTGTAATCTCCCGAAAAGAAGCTCATGTACTTTTTTGAACAGGAGTTTTGCTTCAGGCGACAGAATTCTCAGATGTGAACAGGGGCCATTGAAATGAATGGGATTTGGCTTGTTGAACGTTTTAAAACTACAAGCTTCAAGCCAAAAATTGCTTAGGTGTGAACAGGGCCCCCATGCCAAATCTAAGTTTATTCAGCAATAGATTTCAAAAAGGAAACTCCTAGACTATTCATTGAGCCAGAAAGAGTGGCTGTTGCTTAGGGTTGCCACCTCATCGCTTTAAACCCGAACACATATGAATTACACAGGTTCTGAGATTAATTTAGTGCAGATAAGGCACCAAGTGAGTTTAATTACCACCTTAATCAGCCACAGAACCTGTGTAATCAATATGTGTTCGGGTTTAAAGGGATGAGGTGGCAACTTTACTGTTGCTGTGTGCCTGGCCGGCCCTGCACTAATCTGAGAGAGGAACCTGTGGCAATACAGAGGGCCATTTCAGGGGTGAACGCTACATAAGTAACAAACATTATTGTCTTATTCTAATGTCTCAGGGCCTAGGCAACTGGATCAATGCATACTGATTATTATCCCAATTTATAGATTGGAAAGAAGACTAACCAATGGCCCAACTGTGTTCACTGTATGAGCTCTTGGTACATATGCAATATACAGGCAAATGGCAAAATGTACGCCAAAAATACAGTCAGTCCACTAGATAGCCATACATCCGATCCTCTTTTATCTCCTGTCATCTACTGTACCAGCACTGATTGCCACAAGACATCAAGAGCAAGACTTTGTTTAAACAGCCATGTAAATAAGTCATGATAAGTCATGACCTATCTGTTAAACTGTAAAATGCTAACACAAGCTCCCCTTCTGTCCCTGTCCTATTTCAGCAGGAGAAGCTTGCACTTATTTATTTATTTCTGCTCATTCAGGTAACCTGAGTACTGCAGTTAATGAGGCAGGGGAAAGCAAGCTGGTCCGTTCAGTGTTGCTAATGACTCCATTCTCAAGGGACTAATCAAAGATTTGTACATTTAATTGCTGTTAAGTCAGCTCGAGCCACCTGCCATTTTATTCAGCACCTGAGCTCCTGCATGGCTGGCAGCGATTCGAAATGAATCCATCACCGGGTTTAAATGAACAAAACAGGAATACTAGGCAACCGTCAAGCGGCGCTTACTTGAAGATAAAACACTGTGCGCTTACTCTGAGATCCTCAGCTGCCAGCATTTGTTAATATTTAAAATGGTACATCTATTAAATTGGTCTGATTCAGAAGTGTTCCATGGAAAATGCTTTAAACTTCAACTTCTGATTTGACATTTGTATAAAATTCTCCAGTAATGCATAGAATAATGGACCCCCTCATTGCAAAAGGAGACGAGGATTCACCCAGGAGAACAATTACCAGATAAACATAGCAGATAGCAACACTAGTATTTCTAAACTCTAAAAAGTCTCATCTTTGTACAATAAATTACAGGGGGTGATTATTTTATATCAGTGGCGGCTGGTGCTCAAAATTTTTGGGGGGGCGCACACAAACTGAAAAATTCAGAAAAAAAACCCCATCAATTGCAGCCTCACTGTACCATCAAACGCAGCCACTGTGCCATCAAACGCAGCCACTGTGCCCATCAATTGCCATCGCTGTACCATCAATCACAGCCACTGTGCCATCAAACGCAGCCACTGTGCCCATCAATTACCGCCACTGTACCATCAAATGCAGCCACTGTTCCATCAAACGCAGCCACTGTGCCATCAAAGGCAGCCACTGTGCCCATCAATTGCCGCCACTGCCATCAAACGCAGCCACTGTTGTGCCCATCAAACGCAGCCACTGTGCCATATCAAATGCTCCCACTGTGCCATCAAACTGCCACTGTGCCATCCAATGCTGCCACTGTGCCCCATCAAATACAGCTACTGTGCCCATCTTATGCAGCCATTGTGTCTGATAGGCGTCAAATCACAGCACCTGTCGTTTCATCAGGTGACAGCTAACAGATCCAAGCACCTGATTGGCGGAGAGGCGGTTTAGTGTTAGGAAAGCGAATATTCATTTCTAACACAGCTAAGTGACCTAAGGTCACCTTTTTTGACGCCTATTGGAGCCTATGGCTCTAATCAGGTGCTTAAAAAAACCCCTGCAGCTAGAATTCAGGCGCCCAGCACCCGAAAAGGGGCCGGGCACCTGAATAGGGGTTGGCAGCAGCGGCCATAGATAGATTCATCCAATGCATGAATCTATCTATTGGTGCTAGAGGGGTGGCTGGAGAGAGGGGGCGTCGCCTGTGAGACCTTATGGACGCACCGCTACTGTATACTATAAGGGTTTATTTACTGAAAGAGCAAAAATTAGTGAATTAGGGCCCATTCATACTATTGTGGTAGGTTAGCACACATGCATTGAAACACATTATGTAATGGGTTAACATGTGCTGAATTTTGACAGTCTGTTCATTTGAATGGGCTGCCTAAGTTATTAAATCATACAAAAAAACAATGCATGTAGCATTTTTCCATAGCGCAACACACTAATATACGCATTACTGTGTTGCTGTGTGTTGCACTGTGTAATGACACGTCCATCGGCAAAGTGTGCTGGGGTGCTATGCAGAATGAAATATGAGTGGTGTATCCGCGCAACGGAACAGAAAAATAAAATGGAAAAATAGCATAAAGGACTGGACTGCTGCCTCCACAGATGTAATTTCCACCAAAATGGAAAAAACAGAGGGTAAATGAAAGGTTAATATGTGGGTGTGGCGCTGTCCTAGGTATTAAGGATACCTTGTGAATCGTGTATAAGCAAATTACCATGTGAATAAACAAAATCGCATATAGACAAAAACGCATAAAACAAAATAAGCCAAATGACCCACTATAAGTGGAGGGGGGGGGGGATAATGAGGGGGAACTGGAGTGGGGGGTCAAGCCAGGAGGAGTGTCTGATTCATAACATCCAGAGTGACTATGATAGTGAAAAATTTTTTTGTGAAAATTTTCCAACCACATATGATAATTGATATAAAAAGTCTTTATCAAACATGAAAGATGCTAAATAGATTGAATGGTGACTGGTGCTCATTGCAGCATAAGTGAAAATCTTGATATTCCTGTAGACCTAGGCAGGTGTATTCATACATGCATCCACTGCCTCTATTAATCTTGGTGTCCAGGTGCTCGTGTCTTGTGATCGTGCAGACACTCACCAGCTTCTTTAACCCCTGCGGGGGTAACACGCAGTCACAGTGTATGCCACTGTGCGGCAATCCACAGGCAGTTTCTGGGTCAAGGTGACGTTTTAGGCATAAGAGAAGAAAGAGGAGATTTCCATAGCGTAAAACCATAAAACACTCTTTATTGAACGCAGATGACAGAATGGTACTCACATTTAAGCAGTTTATAGTAGGCAACCAAGTGTCATCAAACAGGAGAGCGTCAGGTTTAAAATTGCGATCCTCTGGGAGATGATGCAAAGGCGTCAGATAGGCCACGCCCTACGCGTTTCGTCATAGGGACGTCTATGGGAGTGTAGGGCGTGGCCTATCTGACGCCTTTGCATGAAAGTGTTGAGACCTTGCGGGGGGGAGCCGAGACAACCGCCGAGGGAGCCCAGAAGACCAGGTTCGGGGCCACTCTGTGCAAAATGAGCTGCACAGTGGAGGTAAGTATAACATGTTTGTTATTTTTTAAAAAAAATAACTTTAGTGATCCTTTAAGCTTCAAAATACTGGAAAAACACCCTCTGTACTGCAATTAGCTGAAGTGAAATTGTGTCAACTTCTATGAAGACTTAAACTGCCTGTGGATGGTGCCAAGTCAGCAGGTGACTATGCTGTCTGGACAGACTGGGTCTAAGGAGGTATGTCAATGAATAAAGCAACATTTGAAACACATCAGTTGTAGTGCTATTTAAGTGAGTGTTCATTGAACTTTGTTAATAAAATGAAGTGGTCTTCACTTTGAATATCCAATCATGTGTAAAGGAAATAAAAATAGCTACAGCTCTCCAATCACCAGAAAGCTTAAATTGTCACTAAACCCAGGACCCTGCATTCGCTATATCTGGTCTTCCAAAGTACACAGTACATGGAAATGCAATTATTTTAGTAAATACAAACTGCTAAATACCTTTTCTCATCAGCAGTATACTGTATAGCAGTCTTATGACTTCTATCAGTGCCTGGTTAAAGCTTGTAGGAGGAGGTTTTATTCTCCTCTGACTGTCCCATGAGGCTGCATGACTTCTGACCCTGTGTCTGGATAGTGCTGATTGGCCCTGTGCTGAATACATGCCCCCCCCCCCCCCCAAAAAAAAGAAAAACTCTCTAGCAATATACACCAAACTGAGCATGTGCAGCATGCTTCCGAGGCTCTGTTCTATGAGCAGATGTATTTGGGCAGTAAAAGAATGGGAGGATCAGAGAAGACAGGATTAATCAGCCTTTTTACACAATGCAGAGGATTAACCCCTTAGGTTCCACAGTGAGTATAACAAGCATGCTTTACTGCATATACAGACTGATTTTACTATTGTGGGTTTAGTAACACTTTAGGATTTGCTGACTGAGCAGAGGGCATTCGGGACCTCTGCAGAGACACCACTGTTTCCACACAGAGTGCATATGCCTTCAAATGCTGACAGGGGACAAGCTTTGCTAATTCAGCCCTTGCTTGCTAAAGAAACTGAGCTGTAAGTTCCCTTTCACACGGGCTTTCCAATCAGGTCAGTTTTTCAGGTGGACCTAATTGGACACTCCATTCACCTCTATGGAGTGGCGGATGTTAGTGGTGATATGTCCGCTGACATCCGCCTCTATCTGATCCGATCCTGTCTGTGAAATCCATACGGATGATGACCCTATTTTCCATCTGAAATTTATTTAGCTGATTTATACTGAAAGTTCCGTTGAACAATCAAGTAGCAGTGCCCACCCTAGTGTTAGTGTCCAGAAGCTCCTTTGCTTTTGGTAGAATAAGCAGAACCAGGGCCACAAGCAAAGAGATGTTTCCATTGGATTCATGCGATCTCTCATAATCAAGCAGTTACATTTTCATGTGAAACTGGGTAGACTGAAATAATTGAAGATAGCTACATTATAATATGCTTTTTGAAAAAATATTAAGTCTTTTGCATTTTTTTCAGTAAGCATAATACATTTAAATTACCTTCTTGCATTAATAGAGCCAGTGTGGAGAATAAGTTCTACCTTTTTGCTGATGACACTTGATTTGTAACAGCGTTGGCATTCCCGAGGGTGTTAGAAGATGAATAATGATTTCAGTAAAGTAGAGCAGAACTTTTTCCAGTCCATCAGAATATTACTATCACTGTTATGCCAGTGTGATAATTACTGTCTCTGGTGGTTGGAATAAGTCAGCTGTGCACATTCAATGATACCTATGCATTGTTAAAATTACTATTTTCCAGTAAATGTAGAAATAAAGTGATTAGGAAATTATAATCTTTGATCAAAGGATGGCTACAGGCTACATATTTCCTGCAATGACATGGACAGGAATAATGCAGATATCTAATGTGTTTTCTCTGTCTTGATATTGAAAGTGCGTTTTCTTTGTTCTTTTTTGTCTTGTACTGCCTCCAAAGGTTATGGTCATTTTTTATATGACATCGTTAGCTTGGTCAATAGGCAGAATAAAGCAAGTTGATTAAAATAGACCTGAATTTAAAAAGTGGAGATTTGCTATGTTTAGGGGAACATCTAGATGTGTTTATTATGTCTAAGTGGTTCTAAAAAATTTTTATCTTTTGTCTTGAATGCTTCACAAAAAAAATGAAAGTACGTTACCAAAGCCACGAGGCCCGTTATTGTACATTTTGGTGTGGGGGCTAAGTCACCATGCCTCTGACTGTTAATGTCAAAAGACCTGGAATGAGATTTGTTGATGTCCCCTATTGTGCTGTTCACTGTTCTCCTTGCTGAAGAGGAACATGTACCTGTACAGTGCAAGAAATAACCAGATTCTGCTTAATTCATTTTGTGTATTTGCATTTTATCTTGCAGTGCCTTGATTATTTTTTTCATCAATCACTAAATACCGAGGGGGACAGCTCTGATATGAGGATTCAAAGTTTTGCCTCTACCAAGATGGCTGCTTCAACGCAGACTGTAAAACAAATAATGGTACTTCAGTAATGAAGAAAAGTTCAGCTGCGGGAAATTTATGAAAAACGTTGGTTCTATGTCCTCCTCTTCGAAAAACTAAGAAGCTTCAAGACGCACTGTTACCTTGTCCATGCGGTGCAAAGTGACAGTGTCTCTGCAAAGGTCCCCTGCCCCCCAATTCCTTTATAGTTTCCGTGTTGCTTCTTCCTCTATTGCGGGGGGCACTGAACTGAAAACCAAGGGGAGTGGTGACATCACTCCTTTAGTCCTCTGACATTGCTTGGGCCTAGCAATTGAACACTTTCACAGGGGAGGAGGCCATTTGCTTCCTCATACCCAGGAGTACTGGATAGTATTGCCAGTTGTAATGAATGAAGGAGCACCAGAGGAGCATTGCTAAGATGAGTAAAAGGGAATGAGGGGGACTTTGCAGAGAAAGTGGATGTCCAGTGCACCCCTGTGCCTTTAAGGAGGCGTGGGCTCTCTCCAGGCATACCTGCCCTCAATCTATCCATTATTATATATGTGGTCCTACTATGGAGGCTTTCAAAATGTATAGATTTAGGACTGCACATAATACTGGGACATCTTGTCGCAGCCTCTGCAGCTCACGCACATATTTGCAAATGTGTGCTAACTGAACCTGGTTTTTAACATGAATTGTTAGACAGGACAAATTGGTTTGTTGCAGGCTGGCTGGTAAGTTGAGCTGGGAATCTTTCTTTGTTGTTGTTTGACATGCATCACCCTCCCATGTGCTTCTTGCTGTTAAGATCATGTATAGGTTGAGATAGTTGCAAATTGTTTAAACTGTTACTTAACCCTGCATGGCCAAGATGACAGTGCACCTGACCAGAAGACGCACCTAGGAAAACAAGAAAAAAAAATATTCTGAACCAAATGGTGTACTAAAATATTTACCAGGGCCCATGAAATGTAGCCTGACCTGTGCCGAAAAAAAATGCAGCCTTACCAGTCCCATAAAATGCAACCTGACCTGTGACAAAGAAATGCAGCCTTACGAGTCCCATAAATGCAGTCTTACCAGTCCCATAAATGCAGCCTGACCTGACATCATCACATCCGCCTGACAGAAGACAGAGCAGCCCGAGCGGCCATACTCCACTTGAGCTGCTCTGTCTTCTGTCTGAGTGACAGGCCCAGCCGGGAGATCGCCCATCGCTCGCGGGGGCTTGAATTGTCTGTCCTCTGCTCTCCTGCCTCTCTTCTGCTGGTACTAACATGGCGGCAGCAGTGGGGGGTGGGGGGAGGGGGCAGTGTCTGGTCAGTATTCGCTCCATTTAACGCAGAGACAATTTCCCCGATATTTTTTGGTGAAAAAAGTGCGTCTTATGGAGCGAAAAATTCTCTACTCCCCAGAGCCTCCAGTGACTGCGTAGTGAGGGTTTGTTTTAATGTTTATTTGCTGCTTGTTAAAAGAGAAGTATGGCTTTTTTGGCCATACTTCCTTATGAGTCACAGGAATGCACTTACTTTTGTTCTCCTATGGCTATTGCCTGCTATCAGCTGAAGGGCAGAGCCGTTCAAGGCTCTGGAAGGATCCCGACAACATTGTTGACTGACAGCTGCTTCCACCTTTCAGTGCACAGCTGAGAGGCAAAATGTGCTTCACCCACCCTGGTGCTTTAGTACACGCAGGAGGAACAGTCACTGTTCTCTGTTCCAAGCAGACTGCTGCAGCATTACACCAGAGCTGCAGCATGGAGGCGAGTATGTAGGTTTATTTTTTTCAAAAAGGCCGCATTTCTCCCTTCAGTATGTATAACCAAAATATCCATAGGGGTTGATTTACTAAATCTGGAAAGTGCAACATCTGGTGCAGCTTTAAATGGTAGCCAGTCAGCTTCTAACTTTAGCTTGTTCAATTAAGCTTTGCCAAAAAAAATAAAATGGAAGCTGGTTGGTTTCTATGCAGATATGCACCAGATTGTGCACTCTCCACATTTAGTAAATCAACTATGTAGTCTGGCCACAGTTCTCCTTTAAATGCACGCTTCGACTAAGCCTGTTTCTCTAAGATTTGGGTCAGTGAAATTTGTTTAAATAAACATGTCAATCATTTTTTGTACACATTTTATTCTTGCTTTTTTTTTCTTTTAACTAATAATCCCTGGAAATATAGTCCAGAACTAATTATGAAAATGATCTGTGTCAAACGTTGAACCCTCAAGTGTCTCAGTGGAGCGCCTGGAGGAAATAGTATGCCGCAGTGGAAGAAGAGAGACTCAGAGGTGACAGAAGTCAGCCTCATTAGTTTCCCAAAGGACAACACAATACTTATGGAGATAAAAATGGAAGGTGACATGTCCAAAGTTTTCCTAGCAGACGACCTATTATGAAGCCAATACAAGTATACATATATCTATTTATGCCAAATAGACACTTTCTTTTCTCATTTTCCCCTGCTACCTGTTTTGACAGTTTTTTATTTTAATTAATGACTCTTGCTTATAAAAAAGTGACAGTCCCTCTTGGACCTTTGACCTAGTTTTCAGAACTTGTCAAGGTCTTTCCATTAGGAATCCATAATTAGAATGTCATTGCTTGTATTCACCAAGAACCAGTTAGCCATTAGCTTGTTAATGAACAGGAATAAGAATGATATTTCTTGTATGAGTGCTACCCAGTACAGGGTGATGATGATAATTATTATATTACCTTAGAGCCAGTGCTAGCTTGTTCCTACTCTGTCATACTGTACTTTAGGATATACAGGTGAATCTTTTAAAAATAACAAAGGGTTAATGCCATTAATGCTTTGCAAATACTAGAAGTTGTGCGCAAAGTGAGTTTTTTGTTGTCATCTGTGCCTACTGCATGGAGCAAACCATGCGTGGTGCTAAAATTTGCAAAGTTTTGGTAACTAACAATAATCTTTTTAGGAAATTCATATCTAGCTCTTCTATATTTATACCCTTTATGTACCAGAGCATTTTTTTTTACATTTCCACTATGGGCCTGTTTATTTGGCAAATAATTAAGATGACAAACTAATATATACACGCTTTTTTCACAGACAAATTAGGCTCTCTTTTGGCAAATATCTTGCAAATATCTTGATTTTATTTTGTATGTAATCTCTAGACAAAAAGATTAAAAAAATGAAACAAATGTGTATTTTTTTTTCCATTAAAAAAAAGTTACTGTTAGTGTAAAAAAAGATGAGCATAGAGCACAGAAAGGTGTCAGAATATTACATTTTTAATAACTAAAAAAAAAGCAAACAGTGTTTCAAAATAGTTTTAATTGTATATAAAGCTATACATTTCATTCCATAATAAAAAAAACTTTTTTTATTTTGTTCATGTCTTATGCAAAACTAAAAAAAATAACAAGCAAAAACTGAGAAAAAGGGGAAAAAATTATAGTAGTAAAATCAGCAGAAAAATATTATATATATATATATATATATATATATATATATATATATATATATATATATATATATATATATATATATATATATATATATATATATTTATCTATTTATTTCATATGCCATATTTCAGATCAAAGGTCACATATTCAGGACAAAGGTCACACTGATCTTCATATGAATGAAATAATAAATACAATGCAACAATATACTGTTACACTGTATTACTCAAATACATTTTTAGACTATTCAATTATTCAATACACAGATATACAGATATACAGAAATACATTTTGATTGTTGCTCCTGTTATGTAATATATGTAATGAAATATATAGCAATTCCTGACCGGGGGGGGCAGAGTGGAGCAGAACGCAAAGGTTTTCAGGGCCCATTTCCTCCTACATTTATGGATTGATGGTCCTTAAGTAGCTAGAAATATGCACGCTCTCACTTTGTATATTTGCTACAGGTTATGGAGCCCAAACCAAAAACATGTTCGGTCTTGGGAGCCCCACAAAGTGTTATGCCCTGTACACACAGTCGGACATTGATCGGACATTCCGACAACAAAATCCATGCATTTTTTCCGACAGATGTTGGCTCAAACTTGTCTTGCATACACACGGTCACACAAAGTTGTCGGAAAATCCGATCGTTCTGAACGCGGTGACGTAAAACACGTACGTCGGGACTATAAACGGAGCAGTAGCCAATAGCTTTCGTCTCTTAATTTATTATGAGCATGCGTGGCACTGTGCGTCGGATTTGTGTACACACGATCGAAATTTCCGACAACTGATTTTGTTGTCGGAAAATTTTATAGCAAGCTCTCAAACTTTGTGTGTCGGAAATTCCGATGGAAAATGTGTGATGGAGCCCACACACACGGTCGGAAATTTCAGACAACAAGGTCCTATCACACATTTCCGTCGGAAAATCTGACCGTGTGTACAGGGCATAAGTATCGTGTTGCCCTATAATTTAGGGTGGGTGTAATCACAAGGCCAACATACAAAAATACTGAAAATAACAAAAAATGTGTACACACCCAGAAGCCTCATCCTCATATGTTTATTGTAGTCAATTAAAAAGTACCAGCATCACATAAGTCAATTCTTCCCTCCCTACATACACCCATGAAGAGCTTGGTCCACCCACACCCTATACCCTACACCTCAATCCCTCTCTATATATGACTGGTGATATGTGATGCTGGTACTTTTTAATTGGCTACAATAAACATATGAGTAAGTAGATTCTGGGTGTGTACACGTTTTTGTTATTTTCAGTATTTTTGTAGGTTATGGAGCCCCATATCATACATAAAGATTGGATGACCGCACACTGATATACATAAGATCCCAAGATTAATTTCATGATAACAGAATATGGGAGATTGCTCTCACATGTACCACACAGCCAGTACTTGCCAGATATTTCTGCAGCTCCTTTATTGTTGCTGTAGTCCTCTTGGCAGCCCCCCTGACCAGTTTTCTTCTCTTCTTTTCATACATTTTGGAGGGTTGTTCAGTTCTTGGTAATGTCACAGTTGTGCCATATTTTCTCCACTTGATGATGACTGTCTTCACTGTGTTCCATGGTATGTCTAATGCTTTGGAAATTTTTTTGTCTTCTTCTCATGCCTGCTATCTTTTAACAATGAGATGCTTTAGTATCTCTCTGCGGACCATGGCTTTTGCTGTAGGATACCACTAGGGATGAGCCGAACACCCCCCGGTTCGGTTCGCACCAGAACCCGCGAACAGACCGCAAGTTCGCACGAACGTTAGAACCCCATTGACGTCTATGGGACTCGAACGTTCGAAATCAAAAGTGCTCATTTTAAAGGCTAATTTGCATGGTATTGTCCTAAAAAGGGTTTGGGGACCCGGGTCCTACCCCAGGGGACATGTATCAATGCAAAAAAAACTTTTAAAAACGGCCGTTTTTTCGGGAGCAGTGATTTTAATGATGCTTAAAGTAAAAAAAAAAAGTGAAATATTCCTTTAAATATCGTACCTGGGGGGTGTCTATAGTATGCCTGTAAAGTGACGCGTGTTTCCCATGTTTAGAACAGTCCCTGCACCAAATGTCATTTTTAAAGGAAAAAATCTCATTTAAAACTGCTTGCGGGTTTAATGTCATGTCGGGTCATGGCAATATGGATGAAAATCAGTGAGACAAACGGCATGGGTACCCCCCAGTCCATTACCAGGTCCTTTGGGTCTTGTATGGATATTAAGGGGAACCCCGCACCCAAATTAAAATAAGGAAAGGTCCCTATATACTCTGAACAGCAGTATACAGGCGGTGCAAACAAGACAGGGACTGTAGGTTTGTTGTTAAGTAGAATCTGTTTGTAATTTTGAAAATTTTTAACGTGTTTAGCTCCAGCCAAAAAATCTTTTCTAAGCTTTTTGGAAAACATAGGGAAGGGTTATCACCCCTGTGACATTTGTTTTGCGTCTTTCCTCCTCTTCAGAAGATTTCACCTCACTTTTTTGTCCCAATGAAAAATGTTTTTTGAAAATTTGGGTTTTTTTGTGAAACAAGGATTGGAAAGCATCAGTGGAAAGGAGAAATTGTTTTCCCATATTAACTCTTACAGGAGAGAATTTCCCTTCCTAGGGGTAGATTTCATCTCACTTCCTGTTGTCTCCTTCCGTTTGCAAGTAGGAGTCGTTTGTAAGTTAGATGTTTGAAAGTAGGGTCCTGCCCTATATACTCAGCAGAAATTTGGGCCTTAGGTGTTGCTGTGGCCAAAACACTGTAAGCCCTCACAGGGCCCTGCTGTGAAATATTAGATCAAGAATTGTAATTACATGCCCCTGTTGAACAGGAGCTGAAAAATTAGGCCTTAGGCACTGGTGCTGGTGCCACAACACTGCAACCCCTCACAGACACTCTAGTTGGAACGCAGGAACGAGCCCTGCTGCAAAGTATTGCATCAAAAATTGTAATTACACGCCCCTGTTAGACAGGGGCAGAAAAATTGGGCCTTAGGCACTGGTGCTGGTGCCACAACACTGCAACCCCTCACAGACACTCTAGTTGGAACGCAGGAACGAGCCCTGCTGCAAAGTATTGCATCAAAAATTGTAATTACACGCCCCTGTTAGACAGGGGCAGAAAAATTGGGCCTTAGGCACTGGTGCTGGTGCCACAACACTGCAACCCCTCACAGACACTCTAGTTGGAACGCAGGAACGAGCCCTGCTGCAAAGTATTGCATCAAAAATTGTAATTACACGCCCCTGTTAGACAGGGGCAGAAAAATTGGGCCTTAGGCACTGGTGCTGGTGCCACAACACTGCAACCCCTCACAGACACTCTAGTTGGAATGCAGGAACGAGCCCTGCTGCAAAGTATTACATCAAAAATTGTAATTACACGCCCCTGTTAAACAGGGGCTGAAAAATTGTGCCTTAGGCACTGGTGGTGGCGCCCAGAACCAAAAATGTTCTTACAAGCTATCAGCGTGATGATTGAGGAGGAAGAGGATAATTACTCAGGGATAGTCACTCAGCATCAGCATAGGCAGTCTTTGAAGGGATCTGAGATTTCAAAAAAAATTATTCGGTTACATCTGCATCAGGTGCTTGGTAGCTGGTGGTGATCCAAGACTGATTCATTTTTATGAAGGTCAGCCGATCGACCGAGTCGGTGGACAGACGCACCCTGTGATCGGTTACCACGCCTCCAGCAGCACTGAATGTGCGTTCCGAAAGAACGCTGGATGCAGGACAGGCCAGTAGCTCAATTGCATACTGTGCAAGCTCTGGCCAGTGATCCATCCTCAAGACCCAGTAACCCAGAGGATTTTCGGTGGGAAAGGTGTCCAAGTCTGATCTTGCCCCTAGGTATTCCTGCACCATGTAAAACAGACGCTGGCGATGGTTGCTGGAACCGATCATACCTTGGGGCTGCGGACCAAAAAATTGTCTGAACGCATCGGTCAGACGGCCACCTTCTCCACCGCTCCTTCTTTGACTGACCGAAGCCTCAGCAACACGTTGTCCAGAAACAGGAGTTTGTAACCTCCCAGTCTCTGGGAACGCGTTGCACAGACCTTTCTGCAAGGCCTCCCGAAGATGTTTCATCCTCTGCTCCCTCTGCGATGGCAAGATAAGGTCCGCAACCTTACCCTTGTAACGTGGATCAAGGAGGGTTGCCAGCCAGTATTGGTCCTTCTCCTTGATACCACGAATACGAGGATCCTTACGCAGGCTTTGCAGGATCAGGGAGGCCATGCAGCGTAGGTTTGCTGAGGCATTCGGTCCGGAGTCCTCTGGGTCACTAAGGACAACAACGTCCGCAGCCACCTCCTCCCAGCCACGTACAAGTCCATGTGTTCCTTGGGACTGATCCCTTAAAGACTGCTGCTGATGCTGAGTGCCAGGCTCCACCTCCATACTGACACAATCTTCCTCCTCCTCCCCCTCCTCCTCGTCCTCTTCCTGTGTGATCGGCGGGCACGCAGGAACACTGTCTGGATAAAGGGGGCCTTGAGAGCTAAGGAAGTCCTCCTCTTCCTGCCTCTGTTCTGCCTCAAGTGCCCTGTCCATTATTCCACGCAGCGTGTGCTCCAACAGGTGGACAAGGGGGACAGTGTCACTGATGCATGCACTGTCAGTGCTCACCATCCTCGTGGCCTCCTCGAATGGTGACAGGACAGTGCATGCATCCCTGATCATGGCCCACTGGCGTGGGGAAAAAAAACCAAGCTCCCCTGACCCTGTCCTGGTGCCATAGTCGCACAGGTACTCATTGATGGCCCTCTGCTGCGTGTGCAGCCGCTGCAGCATGGCCAACGTTGAGTTCCACCTGGTGGGCATGTCACAGATTAGGCGGTTCTTGGGCAGGTTAAACTCCTTTTGGAGGTCCGTCAGCCGAGCACTGGCATTATATGACCGGCGGAAATGCACACAGACTTTCCTGGCCTGCCTCAGGACATCCTGTAAGGCCGGGTACCTGCCCAAGAACCGCTGCACCACCAAGTTAAGGACGTGAGCCAAACAGGGCACATGGGTCATTTGTCCCTGTCGGAGGGCAGAGAGGAGGTTGGTGCCATTGTCGCAAACCACCATTCCTGCCTTAAGTTGGCGTGGCGTCAACCACCTCTGAACCTGCCCCTGCAGAGCTGACAGAACCTCTGCCCCAGTGTGGCTCCTGTCCCCCAAGCACACCAGCTCAAGCACCGCATGGCATCTTTTGGCCTGCGTACTTGCGTAGCCCCTTGAACGCCTACGGAGCACCGCTGGTTCCGAGGAAGAGGCCATGGAGGAAGAAGAAGAGGAGGGGGTGGAGGAGAGAGGTGTGTCACAATCAGCATTTTGGAGGCGTGGTGGCGGAACAACCTCCAACACTACTGCACCTTGTCCTGCATCCTTTCCAGCTGCCAGCAGAGTCACCCAATGCGCCGTGAAACTTAGGTAACGTCCCTGTCCATGCCTGCTGGACCATGAGTCAGCGGTAATATGCACCTTACCGCTGACCGCCCTGTCCAGCGAGGCATGGACATTGCCTTCCACATGCCGGTAGAGAGCCGGAATCGCCTTCCGTGAGAAAAAGTGGCGTTTGGGTACCTGCCACTGAGGAACCGCACATTCCACAAACTCACGGAAGGGGGCAGAGTCTACCAACTGAAAAGGCAGCAGTTGAAGTGCTAGCAATTTTGCCAAGCTAGCATTCAACCGCTGGGCATGTGGATGGCTGGGAGCAAACTTCTTTCGGCGGTGCAGCAGCTGGGGCAGGGAAATTTGCCTGGTACAATCTGACGTCGGTGTACCAAAAGCAGATTGCCCACAAGTACTTGGCTGTGACACACCTAATTCTACACCTTCATTCCTCTCACTGCAGGTCTCAGAGAGGACTGAAGGTCTAGTGGGGTTGGAAATCTCAGCTGATGAGGAGCAAGGAGAGATCCTCTTTGTTCTTTGGTGTGGGTCTTTTAGATACGCTTGCCAACGAACTGCATGGCAGGTCAACATATGTCTGGTCAAGCATGTGGTACCCAAGCGGGAGATGTTTTGGCCACACGAGATACGCTTGAGACATATGTTGCAAATAGCAGCGGTGCGATCTGATGCACTCGTCTCAAAAAAGGCCCACACCAAAGAACTTTTTGAATAACGCGCAGAGACTGCAGCGCCCTGCACATGTGGAGCTTTGGGGTGTGATGCAGTCAATGTGCTGCCCTTAGGCTGGCCCCTGGAGGGCATCCTGCCTCGTTGGTGATGTGCCGCCTCCTCCTCCTCCTCCTCCTCCTCTCTCCTATCAGGCACCCACGTTGAGTCAGTGACCTCATCATCCCCTCCCTCCTCATCACTGGAGCAAACCTGGCAGTATGCTGCAGCAGGGGGAGCATGACTGCCAGATTGCTGTCCTTCTTGGGCACCCCCTCTGTCCGTGCTCATGTTACTGCCTTCATCGAGCTCAGTATCATCATCAGAGCCTTCCAAACGCTGGGCATCCTCCTGGAGCATGTACCCAACACTGTGGTCAAACAGTTCGAGGGAATCCTCATGAGGACATGGTGGAGCTAGGGAAGGAGTCACTGATGACATTGAGCTGAGGGAAGAGGCCGCTGCTTTGCCAGACAAAGCACCCTGGGCATGGGTGAGAGAGGATGAGGAGGATGAGGACGGCCGTGTCATCCACTCGACCAAGTCTTCCGCATGTTGCGGCTCAACACGGCCAGCTGCCGAAAAAAAGGCCAAGCGTGTCCCATGGCCACGTGCTGATGAGGATGCACCGTCTCCACGACCAGCACTAGACACAGAGCCTGCTTGCCCTCTCTTATTGGCTTGTGACTGTCTGCCTCTCCTTCTTGGCCTTCCAGACATACTAATGGCCTGTAGCTGCACTAAGCTGGGATAGAACACCTGTAATTTTCTTCAGGTAGCTTTATATACTGTAACCAGACAAGCCTGCCTGTCAGTAGGAAGATAACAGGAACGGATCTAGCTGAACACTGTGAGCAGGACGCACTGTACTAAATGTAAATAGTCTAGCTGCCTGACCGTGGTACTAATAGGATCAAATAGAACACCTGTAATTTTCTTCAGGTAGCTTTATATACTGTAACCAGACAAGCCTGCCTGTCAGAAGGAAGATAACAGGAACGGATCTAGCTGAACACTGTGAGCAGGACGCACTGCACTAAATGTAAATAGTCTAGAAGATAACAGGAACGGATCTAGCTGAACACTGTGAGCAGGACGCACTGCACTAAATGTAAATAGTCTAGAAGATAACAGGAACGGATCTAGCTGAACACTGTGAGCAGGACGCACTGCACTAAATGTAAATAGTCTAGAAGATAACAGGAACGGATCTAGCTGAACACTGTGAGCAGGACGCACTGCACTAAATGTAAATAGCAGGAACGGATCTAGCTGAACACTGTGAGCAGGACGCACTGCACTAAATGTAAATAACAGGAACGGATCTAGCTGAACACTGTGAGCAGGACGCACTGCACTAAATGTAAATAGTCTAGAAGATAACAGGAACGGATCTAGCTGAACACTGTGAGCAGGACCTACTGCACTAAATGTAAATAGCAGGAACGGATCTAGCTGAACACTGTGAGCAGGACGCACTGCACTAAATGTAAATAGCAGGAACGGATCTAGCTGAACACTGTGAGCAGGACGCACTGCGCTAAATGTAAATAACAGGAACGGATCTAGCTGAACACTGTGAGCAGGACGCACTGCACTAATGTAAATAGTCTAGAAGATAACAGGAACGGATCTAGCTGAACACTGTGAGCAGGACGCACTGCACTAAATGTAAATAGCAGGAACGGATCTAGCTGAACACTGTGAGCAGGACGCACTGCACTAAATGTAAATAGCAGGAACGGATCTAGCTGAACACTGTGAGCAGGACGCACTGCACTAAATGTAAATAGCAGGAACGGATCTAGCTGAACACTGTGAGCAGGACGCACTGCACTAAATGTAAATAGTCTAGAAGATAACAGGAACGGATCTAGCTGAACACTGTGAGCAGGACGCACTGCACTAAATGTAAATAGCAGGAACGGATCTAGCTGAACACTGTGAGCTGGACGCACTGCACTAAATGTAAATAGCAGGAACGGATCTAGCTGAACACTGTGAGCAGGACGCACTGCACTAAATGTAATTAGCAGGAACGGATCTAGCTGAACACTGTGAGCAGGACGCACTGCACTAAATGTAAATAGCAGGAACGGATCTAGCTGAACACTGTGAGCAGGACGCACTGCACTAAATGTAAATAGCAGGAACGGATCTAGCTGAACACTGTGAGCAGGACGCACTGCACTAAATGTAAATAGCAGGAACGGATCTAGCTGAACACTGTGAGCAGGACGCACTGAACTAAATGTAAATAGCAGGAACGGATCTAGCTGAACACTGTGAGCAGGACGCACTGCACTAAATGTAAATAGTCTAGAAGATAACAGGAACGGATCTAGCTGAACACTGTGAGCAGGACGCACTGCACTAAATGTAAATAGCAGGAACGGATCTAGCTGAACACTGTGAGCTGGACGCACTGCACTAAATGTAAATAGCAGAAACGGATCTAGCTGAACACTGTGAGCAGGACGCACTGCACTAAATGTAATTAGCAGGAACGGATCTAGCTGAACACTGTGAGCAGGACGCACTGCACTAAATGTAAATAGCAGGAACGGATCTAGCTGAACACTGTGAGCAGGACGCACTGCACTAAATGTAAATAGTCTAGATAGAAGATAACAGGAACGGATCTAGCTAAACTGAATACAGTGTATATATATATATGCCACACCTGGGATGCATATATATACACAATACACTGTAAGTGCAGCTAACTGACTGACTGTTCTGCCTAATCTATCTAACTCAAATCAAATGACACTGTCTCTCTCTCTCTCTATCTCTCAGCACACCGGAACACACACTACACAGGGCCGCCGTGCAGGCGGCCTTATATAGTGTGGGGTGTGTACTAAATCCCCTGAGCCATAATTGGCCAAAGCCACCCTGGCTTTGGCCAATTACAGCTCTCTCTACTGACGGCGCTGTGATTGGCCAAGCATGCGGGTCCTAGTGCATGCTTGGCCAATCATCAGCCAGCAATGCACTGCGATGCCGCAGTGAATTATGGGCCGTGACGCGCCACACGAATTTGGCGCGAACGGCCCATATCGTTCGCAATTCGGCGAACGACCGAACAGCCGATGTTCGAGTCGAACATGGGTTCGACTCGAACACGAAGCTCATCCCTAGATACCACTAAGAAAATGTCAGGAAAGACCTACTAGAACAGCTAAACTTTATTTGGGGTTAATCAGAGGCACTTTAAATTATGGCAGGTGTGTACTGACTCCTATTTAATGTGAATTTGAATATGATTGCTTAATTCTGAACACAGCTACATCTCCAGTTATCAGAGGGTGTGCACACTTATCCAAGCACATTATTATTTTTTTTATTTTTACTTCCCCACCTAAAAGATTTGTTTGTTTTTCAATTGCATTGTACAGTTTATAGGTCACATTAAAGGTGGAAAAAGTTCTGAAATTATTTATCTTTGTCTCATTTTTTTACATAAAAAAACCTGATATTTTAACAGGGGTGTGTAGACTTTTTACATCCACTGTATGTCTATGAGAGTTAGAATTCACATGTTCTGTAATGCTGTCATTTCTCACATCAGATAAGAAAATAAGAAATCACTCAAGAGATAAATGATCATCATTCATTGATGAGACTTAGAAGGACAGAATGGGGCAGGAATTTACACAATTAGCCCTGCTTAATTGCAGTCTAATGCCCCGTACACACGTTCGGACATTGATCGGACATTCCGACAACAAAATCCATGGATTTTTTCCGACGGATGTTGGCTCAAACTTGTCTTGCATACACACGGTCACGCAAAGTTGTCAGAAAATCCGATCGTTCTGAACGTGGTGACGTAAAACACGTACGTCGGGTCTATAAACGGGGCAGTAGCCAATAGCTTTCGTCTCTTAATTTATTCTGAGCATGCGTGGCATTTTGTGCGTCAGATTTGTGTACACACGATCGGAATTTCCGACAACGGATTTTGTTGTCAGAAAATTTTATAGCCTGCTCTCAAACTTTGTGTGTCGGAAATTCCGATGGAAAATGTGTGATGGAGCCCACACATGGTCGGATTTTACGACAACAAGGTCCTATCACACATTTTCCGTCTGAAAATCCGACCGTGTGTACAGGGCATTAGAAACAAACCATGATTTCATTAGCCCTGGGAGGCAAGACTGCACAAAATAAATTGGTTTAATGGGTAGATGCTACTCCTACTACTGTAAATGCCCATGGTTTGGGTTTAGCTTTCTTCTTGTTTAAATATGTGAATGTACAGTATGCATTCAGTATCATCAACACAGTGGAAAATAAGGTGAGTGAGCAGATTCATGGAGGTACAAGGACAAAGTGTAGCACAAAGTTCTCCTTCAGTATCTGATTAACAGAGGACACCATGACAATAGATAGGTTACAAGAACATATGATCGGAAAATATAAATTTTTAGTACTTTTTGTAATGGATAACTGGACATTTTCTGCACTGATTTTAACATGTACACAAACTAGACAGGTGTAATTTGCATAAATTCACAGAAAGCACCCCAATATGTTTTATGATAATCTTAGATTTTTTTTTTAGACATAAGTGAATTGCTATGATTATTACAAAATCATTTCTATAACATATCAATGTACAGTATTTATCTTATGCCCCGTACACACGATCGGACATTGATCGGACATTCCGACAACAAAATCCATGGATTTTTTCCGACAGATGTTGGCTCAAACTTGTTTTGCGTACACACGGTCGCACAAAGTTGTCGGAATTTCCGATCGCCAAGAACGCGGTGACGTACACCACGTACGACGAGACTAGAAAAGGCCAGTTCAGAACCAAGCGTGGTACCCTTTGGGCTCCTTTTGCTAATCTCGTTTTAGTAAAAGTTTGGGGAGAGACGATTTGCGCTTTTTTAGACTCGTGGTTTTCAGATAGTTTTCTGTTTGTGCTTGTGGGTTTGTATCTGCTTTTCAGTGCGTGCAGCGAGTTACGCGTGACTCTTGTCATTGTGTTCTTGTTTGTTTGTTACTGTTTTTTAGGTTGCTCTTCACAGGCCTTGCTGTTCTTCAGTGCGTTCTGTTACTTCGGTCTGAGCAGCCGACTGTTTTTTAGCCATGTTGCGTATACGTACTCCTCGTAGAGTTCGTGTGGTGCGGGGGCTTGGTGTTGGGGTCCTGACCTTGACACAAATCCAGTCCATGAACAGGGTGGGGAGAAGTTCATGGATCAAGAATTGGTTGCTTCAGCGTGACCAGATCTGTCACATGCCTTTGCTCCGTGAGATCCGTGAAAATAGTTCTGATGATTTCAGGAACTTTCTCCAAATGACGGACCCTGTATTTCACCGTTTGTTGGCTTTGCTGACCCCCTATATCAGCAGGCAGGATACCTGCATGAGGCAAGCCATCACTCCAGAGCAGAGGCTAGTCGCCACCCTGCGGTACTTGGGGGGAGAAGCCTGCAGGACTTGAAGTTCTCAACAGGCATCCCCACCCAGGCTCTGGGGATCATTATCCCGGAGACCTGTTCTGCCATCATCCAGGTCCTGCAGAAGGAGTATATTAAGATTTATCCTTTAACATCACATTTTATTGTATTTAATGTTTGATAATATATTGTATTTCTTTCCTCATTCCCAAATTACCATGATTGTAATATGCTGTGAATGTCCCCTTTGTCCTCATTCATGCTGGATTTTTATGTAATTATTTTTTTTCTCCTTCATACATATTTGCCTTCACTTACCTCCCCAGCATGGTCTCCTGGCCCTATATTCACCTCATGTATTCACTTAACAATGTATTTTATCAGCTCCATAGTAGTGCTTTACCCCAAACACCCCCTAAAATGTTTTAAAATGTGATTTGTGCTTTAAATTCAGGCAGAGTGCCAGAGGCTTTTTTTGGGGGTCCCCAAATCATTTGGAACCCTCCCTCCCCGCAACTGCTAAGTCAGCTGATACCAATTCTCTATCTATCCTCAATCATCTATCTGCTGACTTTGCCAAACCTATACACACTATACCCATCTCAGATGTATGGATGAATTCCCCAAAGCATGTAGTGCAAGGGCCTGCCTGTATACTTTCAAATGGTACTGTTTAAAGTTTTTGTATACTATTAATAACCTGATAGGTAATAGTAGAATTTCCAAATGTGCTCAAATGTGTACAATGTGTATTTATATCTTTGTATTATGACACTTCTTACCTGTCCAGTGGGCTGCCAATAGTGTAACTAAGGAGGGGCTGGTCAAAGTAATACCCATTATTTAGGCATTCATCTCTTAATGAAGTGGAGAGGGCTACCTGTCCAAGAGCCCCCCCCCTAAAATGTTAAAAATGGCCCATGAGAGGGGTGGGGAATCTGATAGGTGTACCTTATACTTTGGTCTTTAAAAACTCCCTCAAATAAATGTTATCTTGATGTTGGCCAAGAATGTTTGTGTCTAATCTGCTTTCCCTGTTTATGTGCAAAATGACTAATTTTTGTTGTTGTTTGACTCCACAGTTTCCTTCCACGCCACAAGAATGGCAGACTGTGGCCTCCCACTTTGCCCAGCGGTGGGACTTTCCTAACTGCGGAGGGGCAATTGATGGGAAACACGTCCACATCATCCCACCACCCAACTCAGGGTCGTACTACTATAATTACAAGGGGTTCAATAGTATTGTGATGTTGGCGGTGATGTCGGCTACTTACGAGTTCCTGTATGTGGACGTGGGGAAGAATGGCCGGATGTCCGATGGTGGAGTCATCGCCCAGACGGAGTTCTACAGGCATCTCCAGAATGGCAGCTTGGACTTGCCACCTCCAGAAGACAATGCGGAAGGACTCCCATTTGTCTTCGTTGCAGATGAAGCGTTTGCGCTGGGGGACCATCTTATGCGGCCATTCCCGATGAGGACCCTCACCCTGGACCAGAGGGTTTTTAATTACCGGCTGGCCAGAGCCAGAAGAGTGGTGGAGAACATGTTTGGAATCATGGCCAGCCGGTTCCGCCTATTTCTTACACCCATACGCATGGCGGAGTATAAACTGAATCATATTATCCTGGCGTGCTGTGTTCTACACAACTTTTTACGGCAACATTCTGCCAACTATGCTGGCTCAGTTGGGCCTGAGGCCGGAATTCTAAATGAAACAACCCTGACGGTGCTTGAAAGTGGCCGTCCTGGCTTGCCCCCCCTAGGTGGCTGTGATGTCCGGCTAAGATAGCTTGAATACTTTGCGGGTAGGGGGGCTATCAATATGCCAGACAATGTCTGAAACCTTTTTCAAATAATTTCAAAAAAATACTCAAATCTTTGGCGACATTTACTGCTTGTGTTTCTTTTAGCTGACCCTGACAGAAATGTGGTGAGTCCTGAAAATGGCGTGATTGTGTAACCTTACAAAGCACTGTTGGGTGTTATTTACTAAAGGCAAAGACACTTTGCACTACAAGTGCAGTTGAAACTGCACTTGTAGTGCAAAGTGGATTTGCCCTTAGGAAATAGCACCCATTGTCACAGAAAACACCAATTAGAGCGCCGCAAAAGTGTTGGAGCGTTGAGACAATAATCCACACATTATTGATTAACAATCTTTTTAATACCAGCACAATCATATGTGCATTTAGAAAAGGTTTTTAAAACAAACCAACATGTTTGTTGTATAACAATTTTTGGGGTCACATTAGAAAAAGTAGAAATGTCCATTTAAGATAAAACAGGCATGTTTAAAACCAACAAGAAAGACACAAATCTTACAAAGTTCACATTTGGTAGAACTTGAAGGCAATATCAGACATGAGTATTTACAAACTGTGTTTGATATTGCGTTCAGATGGGGTGAAGTCACCCCAGGAAAAGCCAAATTTTGAAGATGCACACAAATTGCCGAATGTCAGCATGTGCTAGCTGCCATCATGGGGAATCAAGGGGCGTGTTTTTGGGGTGCAAACCCTTCCTCACAGCTACTTTATTATTTAGGAAGGGGTTGCACCCCCAAAACGCATCCATTGATCTCCCGTGATGGCAGATAGCACATGTTGACACACTGTGTGAATCTTCAAAATTTGGCTTTTCGCAAATATGTCAAAAAATGGTAAAAAATTTTAGCACACAAAAAACCCAAGGGATTTAGAGGGGTTTTAAACTCTCCCTAAAACATCAATGATGTTCTTCATTTTTTGTTGAACATCATTGATGTTTTTCAGGATGTTTTCCAAGTCCCTATTACACCCCATGATCTCCCCGATCAGGATCTGTGCACTTTCCGAGGTGAAATGCCCTGGATCCACAACATCACGATCACCTAAAAAGATAGAAACAAAAACACACCATGTATTATAAATATGCCGGCATCCATCTCTTACCTGAGCCTGTGGTCGCAGACACTCACCTGTTGTGGTGCCAATTTCCACCACGTCTTCCTCCTCCTGCTCTGCTTGGCTTGGGTGGATTTCCCCTTCTCCCAGAGGTGGGGGGTCTGTGGTCTCCTCGGATGAGTGGTGTCCTCCGAGTCTTTTCTCCCCTATGTTAAAAAAAAATAGGTATATTTAGCACACAGATATTTTATGTCAGAAATAGGAATATGAAACATTGCTTGGAAGTGGGGTACAATTGTCTATTTTGGCAGAGTTCCAAGATGTAGAATTTTTATTGTCCTTTGTCAAGCTTCAATGCTTTACCTGTTTTGTACAAGCTTCACAGATGGAGACACCCCTATAGTATACACTGGAGCACCTGTGTGGGCCCCCTATTAAAAAGGTTGTTCTTGTATCCCACACTAGTGCTACAGCGTCCAGATGTGTAAACAGCTGCTGAGTGTCCTCTCCTTACACAGAATCTATTTTGCATTTCATTCTAGTTACAAACCCATCTACACAACCAAATTATTTTCAGACAAGTAGGCCATAAAAAATGTGAGCAAATGCATATGGCCAAAACAATGGTGTTTTCTAGGCCAAACTAACAATGTTTTATACGAACGAATAATGTGCCCGTGAACATGAAAGTTGCCATTTTAAACTGGATAACAGTTAAGAAAAGCACAAGGAGCAGCACGAATGTAATAAACATAAAGGATAGGAACACAGGACAACTACTTACTTTTTTTAAGCACTCTCCGGATCTTTCTGTACTGCTCGTGCTCTCTTAATTTGAGGTCCAAACACCGTTTCCTGAGCTGATCTTTCGATCGTCGTACCCCGAAATTCCGGTGCAGACTCTTGACCACTTTCGCCATGATCTTGGCCTTTCTGACATTGGGGTTGGGGTAAGGTCCATACTTCCTGTCATAGTCGGCCCTCTTCAGGATGTCCACCATCTCCAACATCTCCCCAAAGGACATATTTGAGGCCTTAAGTCGCCTCCTTCTGGATCGGGATGTTTCAGGCTCCGGGCTTTCCTCCTCCTCCTCCTCGTTGGTGTAATTATCTGACACCTGCTGTGTCTCCCCCATGTGCTCTTCCCCCACTGCGATGAACGAGAAGGGGCGGGGAATAGACTAGAAAGAACGTCAGGGGCGGGCGGAGTTTCACGCATGCGCAGTGTCTATAAAGCGTAACGTACGATCTGTGAGAGGAGGGAGGAGTAACGGAGGCGCCAATCGTGATTGCAAAGGTAAGATTTAACATTGGGCCTATACTGCTTCTAGATTGAGGCCTGTATTTGCACAAGTTTAGAAGACTTTAGGCTTACATTAGGGTTTTTTCTTGTGTTGTGTCTTGCAGTGAAAATGGATATCTTGAAAGATAAGGACTTTATGCCAATCTTCATTGATATGTTCAGGGAGCTGCCCTGTCTGTGGCAGATAAACCACCCTGAATATAAGAACCAAACAAAGAGGAAAGCAGTGCTGGATAATTTGTTGGAATTTGTGAAGATGGTGATCCCCACGGCAGACATCACCTATTTGAAGATCCTAATTGGTGGCCTGAGGAGCACTTATCTAAGGGAGCACAAGACGGTCCAGGTTTCCCAGAGATCAGGAGCAGCAGCAGATGACATTTATGTCCCCAGGCTGTGGTACTATGACAGGCTGCATTTTCTGGCAGGCCAGACTGAACCAGGCCAGCACTCTCCGGTCTTCCTTCCACGCTTCCTTCCCCCCAGCTGAGGCTTCTGACGCCCAACCTGGGCCTTCCAGGCAGCAACATGTGGAGGAGCCCAGCTTGAGCCAGGTATAGCATTCTTCTAAATATTTCTGGTTGTCCAATCAATGATGTTAAATAAATGTTAATTTGGATTGCTAATTTATGATTGTGATTGATGAAGCAAAAACTAAAACCATGTCCCTTTTTCATACACAGGGAAGTCTCAGCCAGGAGGTGGCCGGGCCAAGCAGGCTGCCTGATATCCAGGTCCCTCCCCTCCACCTTCAAAGAAAAAGTGGCAGAAAGAGGAGTAACCTGGAGAAGGCTGCCATAGGCCATTTTTGGAAGGCTACTGAGGCCCTCAGAACACCCCACAGTGTGGAGGAGGACTTTGCTGGCATAACTGCATGCAAAATTATGCAGATGGAGGAGGGCCAACGACTCCTGTGTAAGTTCATAATTTTGGAAGCTCTCAATAAGGGGTTGAGGGGCCAAATAACATGTGCTACCCACATTTGTGACCTCACACATAGTCCACCTCCTCCTCCTCCAGGTCCTACTCCTCCTCCTCCTCCAGGTCCTACTCCTCCCCCTGCCACATCTCCAACATCAGAGCCACAGCCGGGAAGGAAGCATGGAAGGAAGACCAGAGAGTGATGACCCTGGGTTCAGTCTGGTCTGGCAAAATATGCAGGCTCTTGTAGTACCACAGCCTGGGGACACAGATGTCATCTGCTGCTTTCCGGATCTCTGGGACTTCTGGACCAGACTGCACTCCCTTAGATAAGGACTCTTCAGGCCACCAATTTTGCTGGAAAATAATTGATGTCTGCCCTGGGAGTCAAAGGCTTTGCCAATTTATGATGTTTATCCAGCGTTGCCTCCCTCTTGGTTTGGTTCTGAGCCCTTAATAAAGGAATTTTTGGTTCAATTATACTCGCCTATGTGTGTTTTCCTTCAAAAAGGACAATTTGTTTGTGAGGAGGCAGGTACATTTCAAAAATACAATGTGAAATTAACAAGGGACACCAACACCAAGCAATCTCCTTGAGATTAAATAATACAAGATACCAATGGTGTTGTGGTAACTTGACACACAAAACACACACAAAAATATTATGGAGTCAAACCAATAAAAAATAAAAAAAACACCAGCCTTGAAACAAATCCTCCCCCCCCCCCAAAAAAAAAACAAAAAACAGCCATGAAAAAAATACAAAACAAAAATAAAACAAACAAAGAACAAATTTGATCAGATGTGACAAATCAAAATATATTGAGGGAATCACGATAAATAATAAAGAAAGAAGTTTGTGAGAAGTCTGTGTGAATATGAGCAGCAAAATTACCGTATTTATTTGCGTATAACACGCACTTTTTTCCCCTTAAAATCAGGGGATAATCGCGGGTGTGTGTTATACGCCGATCCCCTGCGATCCTGAGCTGTCAGATCTAAAAAATCGCCGACCGCGATTTGAAAATGGCGCCGCCGGCGCCGAAATACACAGTGCAGGTCCTCGGCTCTTCTCATCCACTTTCGGCTTCACTCGAGCGCCGCCCGAACCTAGCCGAGTGCACTCGGCTAGGTTCGGATAGCTCCGCTCACAGTCACGCCCATCCCGAGTGGAGCCGAAAGTGAATGAGAGCTGCCTAGAAGAGCCGAGGACCGGCTCTGTGTATTTTGGCGCCGGCGGCGCCATTTTCAAATCGCGGTCGGCGATTTTGAAGCTCAGCGAGCTGCAAGGCTGCACTGGGGCAAGGTTGCAATGGACACTGGGGAAGGCTGCACTGACAAGGCTGCACTGACAAGGCTGCACTGACAAGGCTGCACTGACAAGGCTGCACTGACATGGCTGCACTGACATGGCTGCACTGGCAAGGCTGCACTGGGGCAAGGCTGCACTGAGAAGGCTGCAATGATGGGCATTTAAATGTAAGTTTCTTTCCCTTCAACTTCCCTCCTAAAAGTTTTTTTTTCCTTAAAATTCCCTCCTAAATTGGGGCGCGTGTTATACGCCGATGCGTATTATACGCCGATAAATACGGTACTTCATTCTTCTCACATTATAAAGAAGAAGAGAGTGCGCTGTATTAAACAATTTTAAACATTGCAGCGTGACGAAAGTGCTCTATCCATTCCGAACGCTAATTTTAACAGACCGAGCTGTTCAGTCTCGGAATTTCTTCTGAGCATGCGTGGCACTTTGTGCGTCGGAATTGTCCACACACGGTCGGAATTGATGCGATCGGATTTTGTTGTCTGAAAATTTTATAGCCTGCTCTCAAACTTTGTATGTTGGAAAATTGGATGGAAAAAGTCCGATGGAGCCCACACACGGTCGGAATTTCCGAGATCGCACACGAGGGCGGGTCCCCGCCAGCGTTATACTAAATGCTGCTTGGGCAGAGGGGGAGGCAAAATGAGTGGATCCCACATCCGGTGGCAATGCTGGAAGTGGATCCACGCCCACCCAGCGTCAGATGGTAACAAAAACGTCCCCACCTCATGGCATCAACCTGACACCAAGAGTGGGGCATATATGCATGACGCCGATGCACAGTAGGACACTCCCCACCCACACCTCGACAGAGGGTAGGGAGCGGAGGTACTGCTGCACATCGCAGCCCCGGAACCAGACCAAAATCTATAGAACCCCCCTCTTCCCCCCACACAAGCCGGATTTGAGGCTGGATAGAGATGGAAATAGATAAATATAAAATGGGATAATCTAGTACTATTGAAGGTATTATTAGGTAGGTAAAGACAGTCGGCTATGACTCTATAGTATGTGATTTCTCATTGGTAATGATGGCATGGCAGGTCACGGGAAAAACAGGTGTCTTCCACCCCAATTAAATGACAGGAAAAGAAAAATATAACAAGCCTCCATCCCTGACTACATATGTAACAACAAAAAAAAGGGGGGAATATTGTGACTTTGAATGAGGTATGTTACTGCAAAAAGAATATATGGAGTATATATATATATATATATATATATATATATATATATAAAATTAAAACTTTTATTGATCAAACATACTTCCGTGGTCTAGAAATGCATGATATAGTTTTCAAATATAAACACAACCATAAACAGATAGGCTGGCATTAAAATACAAGTATACCAAATAGACATATAACGTTCATAGGATAATCATACATGATCATATAAATACAAAAACGCCAAACTGTCTTGGCATCCTGTAAAATTAAAACCCTACGTATTTCGTGGATCATGTCCACTCTTTAGGAGTGTAGATGCCAGTACATTTGATCAGTGTTAAAGGTGCCGGAACTACGTCCCCTTACATACCCACTGGAAAAATGCCCTGTCTATAAGTATTAGAAATATACAGTTGTCAGAAACCATGAAATCAGACCGAGACAGAAGTACAGTTAAATCACACTTGTTTAATAATATAAGTAAATAGAACAAACGTAGTCAAAACATAGCCAGAGTTCAGGAACTGGAATGGATAGTCACACAAGCCAAACGTTAGGGAGCCAGAGATGAGCATAGTAAAACAGCAAGCAGGATCTGGAGCTAGACGGGATGTCAGCCAAACAAGTGTTTTAACAGGAATGCAGGAGATAGTCTCTGTGATGTTGACCAAGGCGAAGGCAGAGATCCTCTGGGCTGGATGGCTTAAGTAGGCAGGACTGACAAGCAGGATATCATCAACAGTTGAGTAACTGTGGAGAGATAGGAGCTGGCAATTAGCCGACAGCTGAGCGGCCAGCTCAGAGAAGGAAGGGCTGAGCCCAGCCCTGACAGTCTGTACCTATCATTAACATGTCGCAAAGCCTCCTGGACTTGTGCCCAAGTGGAACGAAGACCACGGAAATGCTCCTTTAAGGCAGGAATACTCTGCTGAACAAACAAGTCAGGCAACATGGAAGGTTGGAAACCATAATTCGCCATAAACGGGGACACTCGGGAAGCAGTATTCATGGCACTCTTGTAAGCAAACTCGGCCCACGGTAATAGGTCTGACGCAGGGCTAAAAGGATCGGCAACAATTGTTATGGTCAGAAATATAGCAACGAAGGAATTGCTCCAAGGACTGATTGGCTCATTCTGCGGCCCATTAGACTGTGGGTGATACGCAGCGAATAAAGCAAGCTAAACTCCCAACTGTGCACAAAAGGCTCACCAGAACCAGGACACAAACTGACTACCCCTGTCCGAGACAATCACCTTGGGTAGTCCCAGTAAACAAAAGATCTCCCGAACAAAAATGGAAGCCAGTTTATTAGAAGTGGGCAACTTCTTTAGTGGAATACAATGACACATCTTTGAGAACCGGTCAACCACCATAAGGGCCTCTCTCCATTGGGTATGGCTTGTAGGAGGCCCACTGGAAGGTGTCGCAGAGTCTTACTCTGAGCACACACGGAACAGGCAGCTACAAAGGCGGTTACATCAGCACATAGACTAGGCCACCAGAATTGTTGGGAAATGGCCCAAAAGATTTGATTCTTCCCAGGATGGCCAGCAGCCTTGGGAGAATGGTAAGTCTGAAGCACAACAGTATGGAGACTGTCTGGGACAAAGCAGCGGTTACAAGGTTTCTCAGGAGGAGCATGGACCTGAGCAGCAAGAATTTTGTCACCCAAAGGAGAAGTGAGACTGGTGCGAACCGTAGCCAGAATATGATCAGTAGGAATCACAGGAACCGATACCAACTCTAACTTGGAAGTGGAGGAAAATTGTTGTGACAAGGTGTCAGCTCTTACATTCTTAGTACCGGGTAAGAAGGTGACAATGTAATTGAAACTTGACAAGAAAAGAGCCCATCGTGCCCTTCTGAGAGAGAGGAGTTTAGCCTCAGACAAGAATGTGAGATTCTTATGGTCAGTAAGAATGAGAACTGGCACAGTGGTACCTTCGAGGAGATGTCTCCATTCTTTCAGGGCTAAAATGATCGGCAACAGCTCTCGGTCACCAATCTCGTAATTGCACTCCGCAGTGACAATTTCTTGGAAAAGTAGCCACAAGGATGTAAAGTGCTCTCAGAGATAAAAGGATAAAAGGTAATGTAGGATCAGAATGTGCCAACACAGGAGCAGAAACAAAGGCAGCCTCCCGACTCTCTAAGGCCTTAACGGACTCCGGAGACCAACTCTGTGGGTTACTGTCCTTTCTGGTCATATCAGTCAGGGGCTTGACCAGAGATGAGAAGTTATGAAAAAACTTCCGATAATAGTTGGCAATGCCCAGGAAACGCTGCAGATTATGTAAACCCATGGGCCGGGGCCACTGCTAAAAGTTTCTCTGTGTCCATCGAATAACCAGCAGTGGAAATGACATAACCCAGGAGTTTAACCTGTTCATGATGGAACTTGCACTTCTCCAATTTACAATAGAGATTGTTCCCTCTTAGTTTCTGAAGCACACGACAGTGTGTGGTGGCTCTCCAGGGACTTGAAAAATATGAGGATATCATTGAGATAAACCACCACACATAACTGCAACAAATCTCAGAGGACATAACTTGGATTTGGATTATCTCATGGTAAAGAGCCCCTATGGCCATGGACAACAGAACCGTCTCATGAGTCACGTGGGTAGGCTGTAGGGGTCTCCCGTCAAGAGCCTCAATAGCAAGTGGAGTGTCACGCAGCTGCAGCAGAATCAAGTGCTTAGATGCAAAGGCAACATCAATTAACAGGCCTACAGCCCCTTAGTCGATTAGAGCCTGTATATCGACGGAAGACTCAACCCAAGAAAGGGTGACCAAAACCAGGGGCTTATACTTCTGGATAACTGGGCACGAAACAATGCCACCTAAGATCTGTCCGTGATAGGACCTCAAGGTTCGGGCGTTCCCTGGACGGGTAGGACAAGACTTCAAAAAGTGACCTGCCTGGCCACAATAAAGGCACAATCTCTCCTTCCTCCTAAAGGTTCTCTCATCCACAGAGAGACGCGTGAAGCCCAAATGCATGGGTTCATCTTCACTGACCGACTCAATACCAGGAGGCATGAGAGACCTGCAAACGTACAGGAGGCTTCCGCAAGCACTCCCTAAAAGAGAGACTTTCTCTGAGTCTGGGGTCAATGAGGATGGCAAACGTGATCAACTTCTCCAGCTCAGTGGGTATATCTCAGGCTGCTATCTCATCCTTGATGGAATCCGAGAGACCATGAGAAAAAGCAGCCACAAGGGCCTAATTGTTCCAAGCAACCTCTGCTGCCAGTGTACAGAATTCAATGGCTTAGTCGGCAACAGTTCTCGTACTCTGTTTGATGGACATGAGGCACTTGGCAGCAGAAGCAGAGCGTGCAGGAATGTCAAATACCCTTTTAAAGGAGGCCACAAACTCACTCAAGACAACAGGTTTTTGCGTCTCCCATAGAGGGTCTGCCCAGGCCAAGGCTCTCTCAGAAAGCAAAGATATCATACTTTGCTTCTGTCTGTGGGAAACACCTGGGGCAGAATCTTAAAGCATATTTCAACCTGGTTGAGAAACCCTCTGCATTGGACTGGATCACCCCCAAATCACTGGGGAAGTGGAGCAGAACCAGACATACCTCTTATAGAGGTAATACTCGAGGCGGGTGCCTGGCACAGAGACTGGCGCAGCAGCAGGGACAGCCTGCAACACAGGTTGTACCGGAGCAGCCACAGTGGGAGATTCCAGGTGAGCCGTGTGATTCAGGAGCGTTTGTAACGCCATGGCATACTGATCCATACAGTGATCTTGCTCATCCAACCTGGAAAAAAATATTACCAACAAGTGAATTGACTGTATCTTCTGAATTGATGGCCTTTGCCTACTGTCAGAAACCGTGAAATCAGACCGAGTCAGAAGTACAGTTAAATCACACTTGTTTAATAATAAAAGTAAATAGAACAAACGTAGTCAAAACATAGCCAGAGTTCAGGAACTGGGACGGATAGTCACACAAGCCAAACATCAGGGAGCCGGAGATGAGCGTAGTAAAACAGCAATCAGGATCTGGAGCCAGAAGGGATGTCAGCCAAGCAAATCTTTTAACAGGAATGCAGGAGATAGTCTCTGTGATGTTGACTAAGGCGAAGGCAGAGATCCTCTGGGCTGGACGGCTTAAGTAAGGACTGACGAGCCGGATATCATCAACAGCTGAGTAACTGTGGAGAGATAGGAGCTGGAAATTAACTGACAGCTGAGCGGCCAGCTCAGAGAAGGAAGGGCTGAGCCCAGCCCTGACAACAATATATACAACCATTACATGTATGAACAATTATACATCTAAATTTTTCACAATAAAGTTTCACTAATTGTGTAATCCAGAATTGCATTGTATCAAATGTCCATTCATCTCCTCTGACCACCATTGGTGTGAACTCCAGCACAGGGGGTTGGAAGGACAAGTTGGTATGATCGTTTTTTGGCCTCACACAAGTATTTCCTCTTGGATTACATCCTTTGCTGTCCCTGTATTTATTATTATTTTATTATTATACAGGATTTATATAGCGCCGACAGTTTACGCAGCGCTTTACAACCTTAGGGCAGACAGTACAATTACAATACAATTCAATACAGGAGGAATCAAAGAGCCCTGCTCGTTAGAGCTTACAATATAGGAGGGAGGGTCAAGTTATACAAAAGGGTAATAGCTGTGGGGGATGAGCTAATGGAGAAAATAGTGCAGTTGTTAGATGGAGGCAGGATAGGCTTCTCTGAAGAGGAAAGTTTTCAGGGATCGCCTAAAAGTGGATACATTTAGAGACAGTCTGACAGATTGGGGTAGGGCATTCCAGAGGATGGGCGAGGCTTGGGAGAAGTCCTGGAGGCGGATATGGGAGGAGGTGATGAGAGAGCTAGAGAGCAGGAGGTCCTGGGAGGAACGGAGAGGGCGATTAGGTTGGTATTTTGAGACTAGGCTAGTGATGTTGGGGATGGCTTTGTAACTTATTGTTAGTATTTTGAATTTAATTTGTTTGGTGAGTGGCAGCCAATGGAGGGATTGGCATAGAGGGGTAGCAGACACTGAGTGGTTTGTAAGGTGGATGAGTCTGGCAGCAGCATTCATGATGGACTGAAGGGGGGATAGTCTATTTAAAGGTAAGCCAATGAGGAGGGAGTTGCAGTAGTCGAGGCGAGAGATAACCAGGGAGTGAATCAGGAGTTTTGTGGTTTCATTGGTTAGAAAGGGACGTAGTTTAGAGATGTTGCGGAGGTTGGGGCGGCAAGCTTTGGTGAGTGATTGGATGTGGGGCCGAAAGGAGAGTTCAGAATCCAGGATAACACCTAGCACCCTGACATGTGGGGATGGGTGGATGTTGTATTGAACTCACCTATGTTCTGCACTGCTTAACTATAGAATACCCTTCAATCTTCTCATCTCCAATCCCACTGCAGTGTGTTGGCATCCAATGGTAGCTTCCACATGCCTTGCATTAATGAGTGTACATAACCATAACCATGTACTAATATGAACCAGTCTTTATACAGCTAGAATCAGCTTATCTACATTTTACCATTAAAATTTACTCAGAGGTCTTTGTATAGTTTTCTGGAGCATTTTTTTTCAGAATTGGGTCTGCTTTTGCTAACTGGTGTCAAGAGAAAAAATACATTTTACTTTGTTATCTTTAAAATAATCAATTAAGGCGACAATTCTGTTAAAATAAAGATAGAAACATGTTCCTTCACAAAGTTGCATTATTTCAGCAGTTATGACTGTTTAAACAATGAAATTGTACATTTCTTCCATAATAGCGGTGCCAGCTGTGGCCAGTTATTTGGTGATTCACCCATCTCTGTTGAAAGGCAAGCTGACAGCATCGCTAAATTCAACAGAATTTCCTGGGGCAACTTAAGTTAAAGCATAAGTCTTAGAACTTGTTTTATTTTTAGATTAGTGAGAAGGACAGATTTAAATTAAATTGAGCCAATAACCTTTCCCCCAAATTGCTCATCAGTACCAACAACAGTTTGAAATGTAAAGGGTACAGTTTTTTTTTCTTGCAAGCAGAGTAAAATGAAATCGAGGATTCAGTGCAGATGTTATGTAGAATGATTACAGTTGATGGTTTAATGATATAGTTTACTAATAGTGACTGTTGTAAAATATGTTATGTCAGGTATGTCTACAGTCAACCAAAAATATTTTATGCTATTCTATTAATAGTTACATTGTACAATTTTATTTCTTAAAAATATCACCAGCCATTTTTTTGCGTGCATTTAGAAGCAACTTTAGCAGTTTTGAAGCAACTTACTGAGTTACCTAGAATCAGCTATTGTAGAAGACTGTTCCACAGTTGCAGAGCTCTTACTGAAGAACCCTTTAAACCAAATTTTCAGCATGTTTGTATCATTAGTTTGTGGCAATCCACTTTTCTGGTTCCACAAAATGGTCAGATTTGGCCTTTTTGCCCAAATGAAGCCCTGGCTACAGTCAGTATTTTAGTGGCAGTTCTACTAGCGCCAATATGACTTCCTCCTGTGCGGGCTGCAAGCATTCTTTGGTTGCCAGAAATAAAAGTAGCTGCACAGTGTCACTGGTTGTTAGGATGCAGGTCTTTGCCAGCGTCTAAGCTACCACTATCCAGCTACCACTATCTGGCTACCACTATCCAGCTGCATGCCGGTTTGTTCTTAAACAGGCCAACAGTCATCACAGATGATATTATTGACCCAACTTGATCGTAATTGTATTTGGTAATGATGTCAGCTAGCAATGCCAGCTGGCTTGTTGACATCCAGCAGCTGCCAGAAAACCAGTTTCAGCCTAAAGAATCCTTGTGTGGGGGTCATCGTTTTTGTGTCGACACACATCATACAAAGTTATTGGCCTTGGATCTGCATCACTCAATGTCAATGGATGTACACTTTTTTTTTTTTTTAACTATATATCCCTTACACATTCACATAGGGAGGGTCTGATAGGAGTCCCCTTATTATAAAGAGGGGGCTCAAAGATTCTGATAGGGTCTGCAGGGGAGGAGAACTTAACAACTACCAGGCCAGGTAGGGATATAAGGTCCTTGTCCTCATCAACATGGGGACAAGGTGCTTTCTGAGGGCTCCCTCCCTGACAAGACACCCTTCCCATGTTGAAAGCAAGTGGCATGGTATAGTTCATCGAAGGTTGTGCACATTCTCTTTCCTGGCCAGCTAGGCTGCATGCTCAGATAAGGGTCTGATATGTATTGTGTTGGGAGGAAAAAACAAATTGTGTGAAAGGGAGTTTATTTAATTTAAAATGTAATTAAAATTGCATGATTAAAGCATAGGGTCAATTTCTTCTTCATTCTTTAAACTGTAAACATTGTAAAACCAATAAGCATACGTTTTCAGGTAAAGAAAAAAATGGACAAGTGGATTAATAATGTACAATTCGTATGAATGACAATAATCATCAAGTCATGCTTGAGATAAACTTTTTCCTATTATGAGAAAATTTAACAGTTGTGTAAAACAGCTGTATTGTGTGTCCTTGTGTTAACACCAACCATAGCAGACGGAGAATGAAGCATATTAAAAGTGGATTCACAGAACCGTCTTTTTTGGAGAACATCAGATGAATACTTACAGTGTAGCATCTATATTGCAATTATTTATTACAAATGTGTGATATTATAACATAATGGATCTGCCAACACAGTAACACATGAGCATATTGGAGTTTTTTTAAACATTTTTAAACTTAGAAATAAATCATAATTTTTTGGCCAATTCTATTTTACCATTCTTTAACATGTTACACATTTATAAATTGACAGTGTAATTTTTTTTTCCTTTGGATAAAATATTTCAAAATAAAGTTTTCTATAAATATAGATAGATACAGTATATGTATATACATATACAAACCCACACGTCTATAGATAGCCATACTTGTTATTGTTATTCTAAAGTAATTTTAACTCACTTCTATTATTTTATATTGTAATGTTTGAATCACAAACGCTAATGATCTCATAGGTATGGAACCATTACTATTTCACATAAAACAGCAACTGTTAAAAAGATTGAATGCATGAGCTGTTAGTTATCACACAAATCTATATTATACTACCACCTGAAATTTTTATTTTTTTTCTGCCCTCCTCAACAGCAAGGAAAAGGTAATTTTTAACAAAAAAATAAGAAAGCAATTTGGTAATGCTAACATGTGTCCAACCATTCAGTGTAAGTGCAAATTTTAGTGGAAGTTCCACTTTAAAGTAAACATGTACTTTGCTCAAGCAGGGCAAAGCAACATGTTCGCTTTAATTACCCCATTACCCAGCAATACAAGAGCAGGAGAAGCCATATTGTGTAGGTTAAATGTAGAGATGAGTAAATCTTGCTTGAAGTTTGCAAACATTGCAGTGAACCCCATTGATGCCTGTCATCGGAGGCATGTACCGATTCCAAAATTAAAAAATAATATAAATTAAAAAAAAAAAAAACAGTATCTCTACCTATACAGAATTGTCAGGTTTTTCCTATCAAATCCGAATTGCACTGGCAATATGGCTGCTGTGAGTCTGCCTTTCATAGAAGGGGGCTGAGTTATTCTTTCCATCAAATTATTGGCTTATGACTCAGCTGACCAGGGACAAAGACTATAAGCTGTATTATAAGTTGTTCCTTATTTCTGGCAGCAAGTTTTTGGCCAAAAATTAGCAGTTTGAGTGTCACAATAAGTGTAGATCCACTGTGAACTTGAACCTTATCCGTAGGTGTACGTCTCTAAAATTTTAGCTTACGCAAGGCTATAGACTTTCTCCATGGGATGGCACTGGTGCTTGGTGATTGGCCTAGTACTGAGTGAGTCACATGCTCCTCCATACCCAGAAGTGCAGGTGGAACAGAGGCAGAAAACCAAGGTGGTGCTGATAGGGAAAGGGGGATTAAAGCAAACCTGTTGCTTTGCACTGGTTGGTGGTGCTGGCTGCAGAGTTTCATATCTCTAGAAAAACAAGTACATCATAATATGCCACAAATAGAATAAAATATTATTAAAAAGCCCTGCAATGATGAACTTCCATCGAAATATCAGTTGTACAGATTTCCTCCACAGTTTCAGGTTCAAACCATTGGACATCTGTGCTCTGGTGACTCACACTCCAGGCTGACCACAATCATAATGGGTAGTTCTGATAAATAGTAAATTATTAAATGTATTCTATAAATATAGTTATATTTATTTAAACAGCAAACTGGATAACATAAATTAATTTTAGGTATCAGTTAGAAAGCCACTTATCTTTTCCATGTTTTGTTCTGCTTGTTTTGATTCTGAGTCTAGTGAATGGTCTCCCCAGCTTGAATTCTTTGTGACATGATCAGATCATTATCAGCTCATTAGTAATCAGGCCAATAAAAGAGCATTAGATTGAGCCAACTTTTCTCTGACTCAGGAGCCGGTTTCCTGTCTGTACAAATATCTCATTTTTCCACTATGCTCTAAATGATGCGATCTAAAGATGGGTAATATATTTGTATCTAGGAAACATAAACAATTCATCAGTGGTTATTCATTGTTCCTAGTCCATAGTGTGTAGTAGTTGGCTCTTGTGTAAACATGATATCCTCAGAGCACAAAAACAAGGGCTTTGGATTATTTTTTCTTACTTTTTTTTTTTTTACTTAATAAGATCATGCAAATGTTATCTTGAAACACCTGCCATTGTCCAAAACAATTTTTTTTTAGATGGCTTCTTTCCAGAGGCCTCCAGCCAATGTTGTTTCCATGAATACAGTTAGTAAAGTACAGTATTTATGTAAAGGGATCTCTATTTCAATTTTATTCCCTTAAGGAGGTCCCTGCACAGTCTATTCTCTCCTGATTGGTGGGTTTTCCTCTAATAAGGAGCGAGTGTGTATGCACATGGGTTTTTTGGGTCTTCATTTGGGAAATGAGAGGTTAGTGGGTGCATTGTAGGGAGCAGCAGGTCTCTTTTAAACCTCTCTGAGAAGGCTACCAACTATACAGTAGCTGTACAGTGTCTCCACTGTCAGGAACTACAAGTGGTCTTCCATGATAACATTTAAAGTATTCAAGGAGTATTTAGAGTGCTCTGGGTGGAATAAGATGCCCTATGACCCAATCCAAAAATCGGACAACAGATCATCCGTTTTTTTTTTTTTTATATGCTAGTCGTATATCGAAAATGGAGAGGTTACTAAAGTTACGAAAATTCTCGTATGACAGAATAAAAAATCGGAAGTGATGTCACGTGTTGTAGTGTATTTCTATTGTATTTTTGGGCGACAACTGTACTGATTAAATGAAAATCGCACAATCTGGTACCATACGAGAAAAATTTTCGCATTTGTCCGATTGGATAATATCGGATGAACTGTTGAGATCGGCTCTCGAAAGCTCTGTATTAATGATCCGATTATTGTACGATCGATTCGAAAACGGTATTTTCCGTCAGATTTTCGGATTGTGTGTACGGGCCATTAGAGGGAGTGCACCATGCTGTTACATAGATACATTTAATTTAAAACTCTGATCAAATTTTGTGGGATGAAATAAAAATGATGTGACCCAAACCATGTAATAAAAGGAGACGTAAACTAATTTAGTTCTTCATTGCATATTTTGGTAAAAGTAAATATTTTTCTGTGAAAAATAGATGACAAGATAAGGCAAGAGAAAGATTGTTGTTGCCATTTGCTTTTCAGAAGCTGATGTGAATATCTTACTTAAATGTGAGTTTTAGTTGTTTTAACAATGTTTAAATGCATATGTAAAAGAAAGACCCTAAATATAAACTACATTATATAACATCATTATGTTACATTATACATTTACATAGGGATAGCCATATTAGTTTATTACATATACAGATTCTGCTTTCTGCATAGTAGTTCACTCCTACAAATTAGCTCAGGCGTGATTGGACAAGGGTCTGAACCCATCTGAGCTATCCTGCCAGGAAATTGTCAAAGCTGGCAGCCAATAATAGGTGTGTAGCACCCTTCTAGTTAGGTGCTAGGCTGTCAGGTAAATGTAGTACTTTTTGTTGTTCTCCTCTGTAATCAGTGGAGCTGCTGCTGATTACTTTAGGCTGATCAGTGTCCCACAGGCTGTACACTTGATTGCTTCTCCCTGCTTTCTGGGCAGAAAAGCACCAGAAAATAGGATTAGAACAGCCTGAGTGAGCAGCCTAAATATTTCTGAGGTTCCAGCCAATCCCTGAGGGGGTGTGTTCAGACGGTGACTGGAGAGGACGTAAATAGCATGGAGCTGGATCAGTCAGGGTCCCTTGTCCAGCAGGAGAAGCACCCATCCTGGAGTGCTGTGGCCTTCCCAGGCCACCCTGCACCCGGCTTGGACTTTTCAGGAAGAAGTAGTTGCTAAGAGAGGACGCCCTACATTTGTTGAACATTTCAGAGTATCCGATTTGTGAGGAAAGACTGCGCTACAACATAAATTGTGTATAAAGAAAAAACAAAAAATAAAGCTGCCAACACTCAAACATACAAGGTTCTATGTGAATATTAAAGTGACAGTGTAGCGCTAAATGGAAAGGTTTGCGTGTATCCTGGATGTGATACAACTGGAAACAAATGTATTGTGCCAGTACACCCTAGCCAAACAAAAACTAAAACAGACTGTGTTTAACACAGTAGGTGTGTGAAACATAAAACAAAAAGTCCACAAGGGTGTGAAGTGATGCGTTCTTCCCATGAGAGTATCTTCGATTACATGGGAGTAATGAAACGCTTGTCTGTAGTCACTTTCAGTAACACTTCAGAGGTAAATAAATACTCTTACCAGCTGTGGTGGACCCTAGATGTCGTACGACCCGTGGGTCATACAGGCTTGAGATCCTATGAGGTATGGATCAGGTGCTGCTCAGGTACTGGGTACAGGAGGGTCGGACGGGTCAGATATGGTGTCCCCAACTCTCGGTCCGTGGACTTCACAGGCACTCTGCAACCAAACGATCGTCTCCCAAAGCGCTTCCTCATAGGCTTCAAAGAATGACCATATAAAAAAAGGGAAAGAGGACTCCAATAGTTCAGGTCAAACGGGTGGTTTTATTGATAAAAAGTCAGATATCAAACCCCAGGGCCAGCATTCCTTGTACTCCACATTGCTTTTACCTTTTTTATTACCTTTTTTGTGATCACTTTTATTATACTATTTGATATCTGACTTTGCCTCATGGGATTATGTGTGTCTATATTTGCTTGTCCTCACATGTTGTCACCCGAGCATTACCCAAACCCTTCCTCAACTTGGCCCGCTGATGTATGTCATATATCGTTGTGTTTTAAAACCCCATGGCTAAGCTTAAGTGATTACAAGCTGGAATGTGCGGGGTTTGGGAGACAGGGTGAAACGGTTGGCTGTATTTTACATGGTTAAATGCCTGGGCTCCTCTTGGGTGTGTTTACAAGAGACCCACATGTTTCCTGCCCAGGCATCCCCGTTCTCTACCCGTGTATTCGGCACTCAGTTCCACTCTTCTCCTCCTACTCCAGAGGGGTGAGTGTGTTAGTTTGTCTGAATGTACCTTTTGCATGCTCAACCTCGCTCATGGTCATTAAATATTTTTATTGTGTAACCTAGATGGCTTGGTCTGCATTATCGTGAATATTTACGTCCCTCTCCCTTTCTCTGTGGAAGTCATCAAACTTATAGCTGGCACATCACCCCGGTATTCCTGCACTCATTGTTGGAGACTTTAACAACTATTTGGATGCAGACCTTGACAAATACTCTACCCGGGCTCCACAACAAAGTTCGGGGAAGGGTCCAAATTCCTTTGCTCGGCTTCTGTCAGAGCTGGGCTTAAGGGATGTCTGGAGACTCAAAAATCCATGGGCTGAATGCTACTTATGCCACTCAGTCACACATGGCAGACTTTTTAGAATCGATCCTGGTCTGGGCAATGATGAAATGCTCCCCTTAGTGTCCTCCTCACGCTATGAAGCAAGAACTGTTTCTGACCATTCTCCCCTATGTATCCAGATTTTCTCATTGGCATAGGCAAATGAGTTTATTGGAAAATTAACCTGTTCTGGTTGACGCCATTCCCTAGCCCTGATCCCATACATAACACTCTCACCACATTTATTCACTTAAACAAATCATCGGCTAGTCTTGGAATTGTCTGGGACGTGCTGAAGGCCTTTCTTCAAGGCCAATTTATCAAGACCAGATCCTGTGAACAATCTGTGCTGCTGGAGGTTGAGAGGGCCGAGTCAGCGTTTGTTGTCTCCCCCTCTGAACAAACTGAAAGGGCATGGCATGAGGCTCAAAATATAGCTAAGAATATGGTTTTAACATAAGTTGAAAAAAAAGGTTCTTTCTTCAACAGAGATTTTTTGAGGGAGGGGAAAATACAGGTCATATGCTAGCAATGATGGCGAGATCACAGAGAGGATCCCCCCACATAGAGGCAATTACTAGCCCCTCGGGAGACCTGGTTTCCTCCCACTCAGATATTCTTTCCACGTTTAGAGATTTCTATGCTGATGTGTACTCCTCCAAAGTCTCACCAACCTTAGCCAAAATTAGGTCCTTTCTTGATAATAGCTAGATCCCTCAACACCCAACCTCGGATACAGAGCTACTGAATGCTCCTGTCACTGATGATGAGCTACTGGAGGTTTTGGCACTTTCCTCTCCGGGTAAGTCTCCAGGGGTGGATGGCTTGCCGGCGGAGGTTTTCCGAGACATTAGTACCACAATTGAGGGAGGACTTTTTAGATGCCCTGGAGCGTGGAAGCTTACCCCCTGTCTATGAATGAAGTGGTAATCATTTTATTGTTGAAACCAGGTAAAGATGCCCACTCCCCAGATTCCTTTAGGCCCATCTCGTTATTGAAGACACATGTCAAGCTAATCGCCAGGGTCCTAGCTACCAGGCTGGCTAAAGTTATCCACAAAATTGTTTACAAAGTTCAATCTGGGTTCATTCCCTCTAGGTCCACAGGCCTACACATCAGACGACTATTTCTCAACCTTCAATTACCTGTTGACAATAAGGGTCACAGAGCGATCCTATCATTAGATGCAGCTAAGGCCTTTGACAGTGTTGAATGGCCTTACCTGTGGGAGGTGCTGAGGTGCTTTGTATTAGGAGATAGATTTATCAGCTGGGTGAAATTATTGTACGTGGCCCCTTACATCCTGGTTGCGCATCAATGGAGATCTAACAGACCCTTTTCCTCTTTTCAGGGGAACGTGACCGGGTGCCCATTGTCTCCCCGGCTATTTGCGTTAGCCCTGGAACCACTGGCGGCTACTATACGGTCTTCCCCATCTATTGCAGGCTTTAACAGGAAATCTGGTGAGGAAAAAATTTCCCTATACGTTGACGACACTCTTCTTTATCTGGAGGACACAGATACATCCCTCACCAATGCAATGTCAGTAATTCAGTACTTTGGTTCTCCGTCGGGATTTTCCATCAACTGGAACAAGTCGGTTCTTTTACTTTTGGACGATCCAACGGTTCTGCTGCCGGTTGTGGCAAAATCCCCTAACTTAGTCTCCTGATTCAAATATCTGGGAGTGCAGGTGTCTGCCAACCTGTCGAAATACTTAGAGGAGAATCTACTCCCCCTTTTCAAGAGACTCCAAATGACCTGTAATACTTGGTGTAAGTTACCACTGTCAGTAATTGGTAGGATAAACCTAATTAAAATGGTTTGGTGCCTCCAATTGCTGTACATTATGCACAATTCCCCGCAGTGGATACCCCGCAGATGGTTTACTCGCATTGACACCTTATTCAGATCTTTAATATGGAAAAAACAAGTAGCTAGGATTCGTCTTTCCACACTGCAATATTGCAAGGGGCAGCTGTGCCTAATTCTAAGCTCTATTTTTACGCCTGACAGCTACAACACTTGAGTGGCTTCAAGTTAACGAGCGAAACCGATCAATAGCCTATTGCAGACTGGTGCGCTAACTGCTTCCATTTTAGCGGGTTTCGAGGCTGGACTACCCAATCTGCTGCAATCGTCACCCACCATAATTATCTTAAAAAAACTCTGGGCTAATGTTAAAAACAGTTTGGGGATTTCAGGATTTCTTAAGGACACCCCTGTATGGCATAATCCAAATCTGACAGAAGCACATGAACTGGAAAGTTTCCAGACATGGAAACTAGCTGGCATTTGCTACATCTCCCAATTATATAGCCAGAATATACTAAAATCCTTTATGGACCATCAGGCAGAATTTAACCTACCCAGACATCAATTTTATAAGTACCTCCAATTAAGACATGCTCTCCAGGCCCAGGGTTGTATATCTACACTTTCGCTAGCAAGTCATCCCTTACTGGGGGATATGCTTTATGGACAAGAGAAGAAGCCCTGATATCTCATATTTACTCAATCCTTCTGTCATCTAAGGATGAGCCGAACACCCCCCAGTGCGGTTCGCAACAGAACTTGTGAACAGGCAAAAAATTCAGACGAACACACGAACACCAATAAAGTCTATGGGACACGAACATGAAAAACCAAAAGTGTTAATTTTAAAGGCTTATATGCAAGTTATTGTCATAAAAAGTGTTTGGGGACCCGGTTCCTGCCCCAGGGGACATGTATCAATGCAAAAAATCTTTTTAAAAACGGCCATTTTTTCAGGAGCAGTGATTTTAATAATGCTTAAAGTGAAACAATAAAAATGAAATATTCCTTTAAATATCATGCCTTTGGGTGTATATAGTATGCCTGTAAAGTGGCGTAGTTTTCCTGTGTTTAGAACAGTACCACAGCAAAATGACATTTCTAAAGGAAAAAAGTAATCTAAAACTGATCGCGGCTGTAATGAATTTTCTGATCTCAGCAATATAGTTAAACTCATTAAAAAAACGGCATGGGCCCCCTCCCCCCTGTCCATTACCAGGCCCTTTGGGTCTGGTATGAATATTAAGGGGAACTCCAAACCAAAATTTTAAAAAAAATTGCGTGGGGGTCCCCCCAAAATCCATACCAGACCCTTCTGGTCTGGTATGGATATTAAGGGGAACCCTGTGTCAAAATTTTAAAAAAATGGCGTAGGGGTCCCCCAATATCTATACCAGACCCTTATCCGAGCACGCAACCTGGCAGGCTGCAGGAAAAGAGGTGGGAACGAGAGAGTGGCCCCCCTCCTGAACAGTACCAGGCCACATGCCCTCAACCTGGGGACGGTGCTTTGGAGTTGCCCCCAAAGCACCTTGTCCCCATGTTGATGGGGACAAGGGCCTCATCCCCACAACCCTTGCCCGGTGGTTGTGGGGTTCTGCGGGCAGTGGACTTAATCTGGAATCTGGAAGCCCCCTTTAACAAAGGGACCCCCAGATCCAAGCCCCACCCCTATGTGAATTGGTAAGGGGTACATTGTACCCCTACCATTTTACAAAAAAGTGTCAAAAATAGTAAAAAAGACGGGAGACACTTTGGGACAAGTCCTTTATTAAAAAATAAAAAAATAAAAATGTCCAGTGATGTCCATTCATCTTCTATCACGCCGCCCGACAAACCGGAAAAAAAAAACGCAACAGCTCTGCCTCCATAGGAGGCTCCCACCGAGTGATGCTTCTTCTCGGTGACAGCTGTTATATAGCTGAGGGCGGGGGCGACCAGTGATGTAAACGGGTAACCCGCCCCCCTCTGACGCCTCGTGACTTCAGTGGAAGGCGGGGTCACCCGTTTACGTCACCGAGTATATAACAGCTGTCACTGAGTAGAAGCGCCACTCGGCGGGAGCCCTCATTGAGGCGGAGCTGTTTTATTAATTTTTTTATTTTTTCCGGTTCGTCGGGCGGCGTGATAGAAGGTGAATGGACATCGCTGGACATTTTTATTTTTTAATAAAGGATTTGTCCCAAACTGTCTTTTGTAGTAAATATAGTAAATAGTAAATTTTTGACAATTTTTTTGTGAAATGGTATGGGTACAATGTACCCCTTACCAATTCACATAGGGGGGAGGCTTAAAGGGAAGTTAAAGGGGCTTCCAGAAGATCCAGAGATCTGATAAGCCCCCCGCCCGCAGACCCCCACAAGCACCAGGCAAGTGTTGTGGGGATGAGGCCCTTGTCCCCATCAACATGGGGACAAGGTGCTTTGGGGGGCCACTCCAAAGCACTCTCCCCGTGTTGAGGGCATGTGGCCTGGTGCAGTTCAGGGGGGCCACTCTCTCATCCCCCCATCTTTTCCTGCGGCCTGCCAGGTTGCATGCTCGTATAAGGGTCTGGTATGGATTTTGGGGGGACCCCTACGCCATGTTTTTTTATTTTGGCGCAGGGTTCCCCTTAATTTCCATACCAGACCTGAAGGGCCTGGTAATGGACTGGGGGAGGGGAACCCATGCTGTTTTTTTCAATGAGTTTTATCTATATTCCCGAGACCCGACAATTCATTACAGCCGCGATCAGTTTTAAATTACTTTTTTCCTTTAGAAATGTCATTTTGCTGTGATACTCTTCTAAACACAGGAAAACCGTGCTAATTTACAGGCATACTATGGACACCCCCCCAGGCACGATATTTAAAGGAATATTTCATTTTTATTCTTTCACTTTAAGCATTATTAAAAACACTGCTCCCGAAAAAATGGCAGTTTTTAAAACTTTTTTTGCATTGATACATGTCCCCTGGAGTAGGACCCGGGTCCCCAAACACTTTTTCCGACAATAACTTGCATATAAGCCTTTAAAATGAGCACTTTTCGCTTTTCATGTTAATGTCCCATAGACTGTAACGGTGTTCCGTGGCTTTCAAATTTGCCGTGAACACCGCATAATGTTCGTTGTTCGCTGAACGTCCAAACAACCAAAGTTTGGCCCGAACTTATGCTCGGGCCGAACCGTTTGCCCATCCCTACTGTCATTCATACAAGACCCGGCGACCTTACCATGTAGGAGGGGACTGAACACAGGACCTAGGGGAGATAAATGATGAAACCTGGGAGATGTGCTTGCAATCCGTGCCAATTATATCGGTCTCACAGTCGCACAGGCTATCTCATTTATTTTTATTACACAGAGCTTACCTGAACACCCATCCAATTGCATCATTGGGGAAGGAGGGATTCCTCTCTGTGTTCCAAATGTAATGCAGAGGAAGGTTCTCTAATTCACTTAATCTGGCGCTGTCCCAAATTGCACCGCTATTGGGGAGAAATAACCGAAGCCATCTCTACAGTCTACCAGGTTAGGGTTCCATTGGACCCATCAATCTGCATCTTAGGAGCTGTTGATGAAGAAACATATACTCTCCCCATTAATATAGCAGTGCTCAGACTACTATATATAGCTCGCAAGTTAGTGGCCAGGTTCTGGCTTTCCCCACGTGTACTCACTAGGAAACAATGGGTGGAACAAGTCAATTACCTCCTTGTCAGGGAGCAGTTGACATATCAGCATAGAAATGCAAATCGTAAATTTTATTCCATATGGCAAGCCTGGTTGGAAACTCCAGGGTTGGCGCCTCCGCAGCTGGTCTTGCATCGGCTGTTACAAGTGTAAAGAGCATGAACGTTTGTAGAAAATGATAACACTGATTCCTAGGGCGGGAAATAGGACAAGTCTAATGCCCTCTACACACGGTCGGATTTTCTGACGGAAAATGTGTGATGGAACCTTGTTGTTGGAAATTCCGACCGTGTGGGCTCCATCACACATTTTCCATTGGAATTTCCGACACACAAAGTTTGAGAGCTTGCTATAAAATTTTCCAATAACAAAATCCGTTGTCGGAAATTCCGAGCGTTGTGTACACAAATCCGACGCACAAAGTGCCACGCAGGCTCAGAATAAATTAAGAGACGAAAGCTATTGGCTACTGCCCCGTTTATAGTCCCGACGTACATGTTTTACGTCACCGCGTTTAGAACGATCGGATTTTCCGACAACTTTGTGTGACCGTGTGTATGCAAGTCAAGTTTGAGCCAACATCCGTTGGAAAAAATCCATGGATTTTGTTGTCGGAATGTCCGATCAATGTCCGACCGTGTGTACAGGGCATTATTGTTGTTGATATCTAATTATTCAATTGCAACTTCTACATGCATCCTCTGTCCTCAGGGAGCAAGTTTCTTCAAGAGAGGGTAGGATGAGGGCGACCATGGTCATTCTTTGACCCGTTGGCCATATGTTACTCTGTGTTGGGTTGGCGGGCTAAACCGCCAACCCAGTTTTAGGTCATGGGTTTATGGCGGTATGATTTTAATACTGGAGCACTTTCTTCCTTTTAATAAGGTATGTTGTTGAATTTCATGTTGTGATGTGGTCTCATTGTTTTGGTCCTTTCATTTGCATTTTACATACCTGCTGATATTTTATATGTAACCTGTGATGTATTACAATTGGCACACTAAAAACTTCTTTTGATTGAAAAAAAATAAATAAAAAATGTCTCCTCTAAATGGGACTTATAACTCTACGAACTCTAATTACATACTGGATAAACAAGTTGAATACATATGAATTTGAACAATTCCAAAACAAATTTCATGATTTTAGTACATTTCCAGATCAGTTCATTAGCTAAGGATTAGTGAGGGCTCATTTAGATGGACATACTGATCTGTACGTCAGCAAAAGAGGCTTCACCCGTGTGAGGTGCACAGATGTTCCATTCAAGCAGCCTGCTCAAATCAATGACATGTGGCTCGCTGCATTGACCTGCATGGATCTCCATACACATCCCGGAGTGTAGATCTGCGTAAGTCCAATACATGGATCAGAGCACAGTTAGTTCTGATCTCTGCATCAGACTTGTACAGAGGTACACTCCTGAATGCGTATGGAGATCCATGAAGGTCAATGCAGCCAGCCATCTGTCATTGATTTGCGCAGGCTGACTAAACAGGAACACCCATGCATCCCATGCGGGTGAAGATGACCCTTCACATGAGGATATGGATCAGTGCGCCTCTATGAATGAGCCCTAAATAATCACAGATTTTGTTCTAGTTTAGGATATGGGGTTGATTTACTAAAGGAGTAAAAACTATTTACTTAGCAAAGTGATTAATAGTACTTAACCACTTTTATTACACGTATTAGGGAAATAAAAAATAGATTTTTGCTAGCACATGATTGGTTGATTGAAGAGAACACAGCTTCGGCTTATTTACTAAGCTCAGTGAACATTTACTTCGCAAAGTGAACAGCCTCTATTCTGTTAGTAATTCAACCCTAGAGCATTGTAGAGAATTCAATAGGCACAAACATAACATTGCTGTATAAACATTTGCAGTCCATTTTAGACATACATGATTGATTAAAAAAAGTGCTGTTTCCAGTAACAAGCCTATTACCACGATTGCTAATGATGGGAATTCGTGTTTTGCACTGCCATGGGAAATATTTAAAAACTGTAGTGATGGTTTGCATAGTTTTACAGTGTTACAAATTTTTATTTAACCCTGCTGAGGGTGAGCTCTCTACCGCTTAGCATTTATTGGATGGCAGGTGTTGTCAGAAGAGGTCCCATGTGGGATACCAGTATGAGACCTCAAAGGCCTTTTATTTGGCAAAATACAATCAAAATACCATGAGTAAGCACTGTAAACATATTTGATATAATAATATATAATATTAAAGGAAATAATATTACCTATGCCATATTTCCTTATGGTATGTTATAAGTTATGTTATGTTTTGGCAGCTGCTGGAGACTTAGGCTGGCCATACACTTGTAGATTTTTTAATGAATGTTCATGAGAACATTCAAAGGACAATTCTAAGGAAAATTATTGGTACATTCAACAGCTTGACGAAAGTGTTTAAAAATGTTGTTACTTTTAATAATCCATTTTAACATTGTGAATGGACTTTACAAAACGACAACTACATACACTGTTGGATATGTGTTAATTCAAGAAAAATGTTCCATCCTGCTTCTTTAAATTTTTTCTCATCACTGCAATTGACATGGATGTCAATTTAACTCCACTAATGATTAGAAAATTGAACAAACGTTTTCAAAACAAACATTTTTTAATGAAATTCTACTAGTGTATATCCAGCTTTAAATCCCATCAGAGGAGGACTTTAGACAGCAGGTTTTAGAAAAGAAGTGGATTAAAGTGTATTTCCATTTTGCAGCCACATTGGAATAACACATATTTTAATATTTGGTATGTGTTCCTATTTACACAGGATAACATTAAAAAAAAATATTTAAAAATTGCAGCTTATTTTTTTTATATGTTTTTTTTCTGGAAACTCCAGGACTGAAAAATCCTACTTAGTCCTCTTTGTTTACATCTCAAAGTGGAATGACAACTCATTTGCTTGCCATTTTTATAAATTATACAAAAGTGCCCAGACCAAATACTGTAATATATATACAGTATCTCACACAAATGAGTACACCCCTCACATTTTTGTAAATATTTTATCATGTCTTTTCATGTGACAACTCTGAAGAAATGACACTTTGCTACAATGTAAAGTAGTGAGTGTACAGCTTGTATAACAGTGTAAATTTGCTGTCCCCTCAAAATAACTTAACACACAGCCATTAATGTGTAAACCAGTGGCAACAAAAGTGAGTAAACCCCTAAGTGAAAATGTCCAATTTGGGCCAAAAGTGTCAATATTTTGTGTGGCCACCATTATTTTCCAGCACTGCCTTAACCCCCTTGAGCATGGAGTTCACCAGAGCTTCACAGGTTGCCACTGAAGTCCTCTTCCACTCCTCCATGACGACATCACGGAGTTGGTGGATGTTAGAGACCTTGTGCTCTTCCACCTTCCGTTTGAGGATACCCCGCAAATGCTCAATAGGGTTGAGGCCTGGAGACATGCTTGGCCAGTCCATCACCTTTACCCTCAGCTTCTTTAGCAAGGCAGTGGTCATCTTGGAGGTATGTTTGGGGTCGTTATTATGTTGGAATACTGCCCTGCGGCCCAGTCTATGAAGAGAGGGGATCATGCTCTGCTTCAGTATGTCACAGTACATGTTGGCATTCATGGTTCCCTCAATGAACTGTAGCTCCCCAGTGCCAGCAGCACTCATACAGCCCCAGACCATGACTCTCCTACCACGATGCTTGACTGTAGGCAAGACACACTTGTCTTTGTACTCCTCATCTGGTTGCCGCCACACACACTTGACACCATTTGAACCAAATAAGTTTATCTTGGTCTCATCAGACCACAGGACATGGTTTTAGTAATCCATGTCCTTAGTCTGCTTGTCTTCAGCAAACTGTTTGCGGACTTTCTTGTGCATCATCTTTAGAAGAGGCTTCCTTCTGGGACGACAGCCATGCAGACCAATTTGATGCAGTGTGCGGCGTATGGTCTAAGCATTGACAGGCTGACCCCCTACCCCCTCTGCAGCATTGCTGGCAGCACTCATACGTCTATTTCCCAAAGACAACCTCTGGATATGACGCTGAGCATGTGCACTCAACTTCTTTGGTCGACCATCTTGAGGCCTGTTCTGAGTAGAACCTGTCCTAATAAACCGCTGTATGGTCTTGGCCATTGTGCTGCAGCTCAGTTTCAGGGCCTTGGAAATCTTCTTATAGCCTAGGCCATCTTTATGTAGAGCAACAATTCTTTTTTTCAGATCCTCAGAGTTCTTTGCCATGAGGTGCCATGTTCAACTTCCAGTGACCAGTATGAGAGAGATATGCCCCGTACACACGGTCAGATTTTCCGACGGAAAATGTGTGATAGGACCTTGTTGATGGAAATTCCGACCGTATGTGGGCTCCATCACACATTTTCCATCGGATTTTCCGACACACAAAGTTTGAGAGCAGGCTATAAAATTTTCCGACAACAAAATCCGTTGTCGGAAATTCCGATCGTGTGTACACAAATCCAACGGACAAAGTGCCACGCATGCTCAGAATAAATAAAGAGACGAAAGCTATTGTACGTGTTTTACGTCACCGCGTTCAGAACGATCGGATTTTCCGACAACTTTGTGTGACCGTGTGTATGCAAGACAAGTTTGAGCCAACATCCGTCAGAAAAAATCCTAGGATTTTGTTGTCGAAATAACCGAACAAAGTCCGACCGTGTGTACGGGGCATTAGAGCGATAACACCAAATTTAACACACCTGCTCCCTATTCACACCTGAGACCTTGTAACACTAACAAGTCACATGATACCTGGGAGGGAAAATGGCTAACTGGGCCCAATTTGGACATTTTCACTTAGGGGTGTACTCACTTTTGTTGCCAGTGGTTTAGACATTAATGGCTGTGTGTTGAGTTATTTTGAGGGGACAGCAAATTTACACTGTTATACAAGCTGTATACTCACTACTTTACATTGTAGCAAAGTGTCATTTCTTCAGTGTCACATGAAAAGATATAATAAAATATTTACAAAAATGTGAGGGGTGTACTCACTTGTGTGAGATACTGTATATTTGCTAAACTACATGAAGCTGTAAAAAGATGTAGGATATAGGGACCAGTTTACACTGTTTTGTGTAGCCATGGAACCATACTTGGATGCTTCTGTAAACTTTGTCCTATGTGAGCTCTTCTGTTTGTATGTATGCAAGCTTTAAGCCCAGGTTCACAACGAGGGCGGGTTTGAAATCGTGTGAGTTCAGCTGAACTCACATGATTTCAAACCGTCATTTCAGTTCAACTTCGGGAGCGATTTGACAGACATCTGTGCGTTTTCGTGCACAGATGTCTATTGAAATCACCCCCCAAAGACGCCAAAAGTAGTACAGGAACTACTTTTGGAAATCGGTGCGGTGCTGCAAAGTCGGTGTCGCACCGATTTTGGACGGTGCCATTGCCGGCAATAGGCTCCGATTTGGCATGTGATTTGACATGTCAAATCACATGCCAAATTGGGCCAATGTGAACGTGGGCTTAAAGCTACAAAATTAAGTAAGTGTGATTGGTTACAGGTGTGTAAAAATTTACAAATTGGTAAATATATTTCTTTGTATTTCTGATATAAAAACCTTTTCGGATAAGCGTTGCCCTCTGTAATCAGTAATCAGCGGTGGATGGCTTTTTCGTAGGCATTGAGGAGATGTTATGTCATCTGCTCATGGCATGTTTTAACCCCTAAAAATCTGTACCACCACTGTACAACCAGTTGCATGGATTGGGTTTAGAGGGTGGCATTTGTAAGAAACAGGAAGAAAAAAAAAGCACTAAAGGAGCCTCTAAATGTAGTAGGTGGTTAAAAGCAATAAAATTTTAATAAAACTCACTAAAGTATATTGCACTCACAAGGGGGGGCTTGCAAAGAAGCCTTGAGCAGTACAGCATGACAGGATGTCAATGTGGATCCTCTAAGTTCTGATCAACCCTGGCCAGCAGTAATGATGAAAACTTCTGATGATGAAAGAAACTCTGGAGCCTCGAAGGGAGCCAATACTGGTCACATTAGGCTAAGGGACACACCCAAATGACATCACACCACAGTCTAGTGTCATGTAGGGGCCATCCCACCTGTACGCACTCACCCTCCCCTCAATACTGTATATATGCCAGCCCCCCTCACGCCTGTATATATATCAGCCACACCTGTATATACTGTATGCCAGTGCCCTCACACCTGTGTATATGTCAGCCCTCCCCCACAAACACACACCTGTATATATGTCAGCCCCCCCCCACTCCTGTATATATGTCAGTGCCCCCTCACACCTGCATATATGTCATCCCCCCTCACACCTGCATATATGTCAGCCCCCCTCACACCTGTATATATATATATATATATATATATATATATATATATATGTGTGTCAGCCCCACACATACACAAATCTGTAAACACACAAGCCTCTGGCCCCCCCCTGTACACAAACAGCCCCCTCCCTTTCCTTTACAGCCCCTACTTGTAAAGGAAATCTTCCTACCTAGCTCCTTTTCATAAAGCTGACACTTTGCTGACACCGAGGAGCACAGTACAGGCAGCTTGCATAAGGGGTGCACATGCACATAGTAGCCAGAGGTGGTAGTAAAGAGCTCGATGTCTTAGCTCAATGACACAGAGAGCAGCAGAAGCTGCAAGATCGTTTCTATAATACACAACACGGCTCCCCTTCACCCGTCCTGCCTTCATCTGGCCCAGGCGGGCCCCTTACAGTTGTATCGGCTGTACCCCCCTGTGCATAGGTAATTTTATTAGCACTTATATCTGATCAGTATTTGATGGCTTTTGTCTTTGAAGTTCAAAATTAACACTGTCTCATTTGGGCTGTATTGCATTTTTACATCACCACTTTACCCCTTATAACTCATAAAAATTAACAAACAGGGTTGAGAGCATGAAATATGTTTTTCAAAGGATGAAATTTCCCACCTGCCTTTGCAGATTAAGGGAAAGGTTGGGGACAAATGTAAACCTAGCCTTAACGAAAGCTGTGAGGTCTCTAAATGTCATAATCTGTGATGTGTCACCTAAACTTACTACCCCACTCAATAGCAGAAGGAGCCAACAAAGGTGACTAAAGGCATACTTGTGTGAATTTATTGCTATATATTAGGATTCTGAAAATACTTTTATAAATTCTCAGAATTCTTTGTTTAAAAAAAAAATAATGAGAAAATGGTAGATCTTCCATAAAGTGAAATTATTTTCCTAGTTTCCAGCTCTTATGAGCACTTGAGAAAGTTGCTATTGTAAAAGTTATCAAAGAATGTAATTTCTAGAATTTTTGGTTTTCTAGTTGTGTGGTGAAAAAGGGCAAAAAACACAAGAACACAGTTTCTTTGCTTTTTAGATGTGCTAGAGCGTGGAACCTAAAAATTACCTCTTTGAGAGGTCTCTGATGGAAATAACCTATGATGTGCCAGGCTAAAGATTCCTACCACAAAATGAAAGAAGAAAGGTGCACAACAGCCTGGAGATTTTATTACACAAAAAAAATATATCCATTGGGACTTGCAAACAGTGCTGGGACAAGGCAATTTGGTGGCCAGGGCGAAGATGGCAAACTGCGCCCCCCCCCCCCCATTTTTAATAAAGAATCAATGCCGTTTCAAAACAAGAATATATCAAGCATGGTGTAGAGAATACGGCTTATGGTGTATTCTCTACACCATAAGCTGCTATGATCGTTCTTATGGTGTAGAGAATAGTCGGCCAAAAAAGTTGATATCTGAATGATGCCTGTAGCTGCACCCATCATTCAGATATCCCCGCACAAAGTCAAGGACGTCGTATGACAACCAGCGAGCGGGCAGTGATTAAAACACATTTTTTTTTAACACAAAGTTGTCCGTTTATACAATATTTCTAACACATAACATGTACATACCAAAAATGACACTCCAAAATAGATTCTCCTACTCCTCCTGAGTACGGCGATATCACATGTGTGAGACCTCCAGAGACTGGCCACATACAGAGGCCAAGTACAGCCGAGTATGGCTGAGCATGGCTGGGTATGGCAGAGTATGGCTATTGCAGGGTATTGCACGGTATTGCGGGGTATTGCAGAGTATTGCAAAGTATTGCGGGGTATTGCAGAATATTGCAGGGTATTGCGCAGTATTGTGGGGTATTGCAGAGTATTGCACAGTGTTGCGGGGTATTGCAGAGTATTGCGGGGTATTGCAGAGTATTTCAGGGTATTGCAGAGTATTTCAGGGTATTGTGGGGTATTGCAGAGTATTGCACAGTATTGTGGGGTATTGCAGAGTATTGCACAGTGTTGCGGGGTATTGCAGAGTATTGCACAGTGTTGCGGGGTATTGCAGAGTATTGCACAGTGTTGCGGGGTATTGCAGAGTATTGCACAGTGTTGCGGGGTATTGCGGGGTATTGCAGAGTATTGCACAGTGTTGCTGGGTATTGCAGAGTATTGCGGGGTATTGCAGAGTATTTCAGGGTATTGCACAGTATTGTGGGGTATTGCAGAGTACTGCACAGTGTTGCGGGGTATTGCAGAGTATTGCAGAGTATTGTGGGGTATTGCAGAGTATTGCACAGTGTTGCGGGGTATTGCAGAGTATTGCGGGGTATTGCAGAGTATTGCGGGGTATTGCAGAGTATTTCAGGGTATTGCACAGTATTGTGGGGTATTGCAGAGTACTGCACAGTGTTGCGGGGTATTGCAGAGTATTGCGGGGTATTGCAGAGTCTTGCAGAGTATTGTGGGGTATTGCAGAGTATTGCACAGTATTGTGGGGTATTGCAGAGTATTGCACAGTGTTGTGGGGTATTCAGCAGTGGTGGTCACTGGTCATTAACCTCGCCTCAGCCTCCTCCCCTCCCCCAATCCAGCCATTTATTAATCTGTTTTTTAGTGTTTACTTACACAAGTTCAGACTCAGAAGTTATGAGTCTGAACTTGTGTAAGTAAACACTAAAAAACAGATTAATAAATGGATGGATTGGGGGAGGGGAGGAGGCTGAGGCGAGGTTAATGACCAGTGACCACCACTGCTGAAGATCTGAGTCAGAACACTGGCACACATGACACTGGCACTGCACTCTTCTACCTTCCAGATTGAATCCAGCAGCCTGAGCCAGCCAGCCAGTCAGGCAGCAGCTCCTCAGCTCCTCAGCTCGGCTCCGCTTGAGGTAACAGACAGCGCGCCGACACAGCTCACAGCTCCTGCCTCCCTGCGCTCCTCTGCGTCCTCCTACCTCGCCTCCGGCCGTGAGTGACGTCACGGCGCTGGCAGAGACTACGGGACTCCTCCGTAGGGGAGTAAACAGTGTAGTTGTGTGCTGAGGGAAGGGAGGATCATGCAGGAGTGCACAAAGGCAATTTGTAGAGTGCCGCTGGGCGCTGTACATGCACTGTAAGACAGTATTATTGTACACACTGGTGTGGCAGAACTTCACCTGCAGGTTGCGCCCCCCCCTATACCAAATGGTACCGCCCAGGGCACATGCCCCTTCCGCCCCTGCCTTGTACCGGCCCTGCTTGCAAATGTTGTCTTTTAACCAAAAAGCAAGTTCAGTAGGGGGGAGGGTATTTTTTACCTTAACCACTTCAATACCAGGCACTTTTGCCCCTTCCTGCCCAGGACAATTTTCAGCTTTCAGCATTGTCGCACTTTAAATGACATTTGCACGGTCATGTAACACTGTACTTAAACTAAATTTTTTTCATTTTCTTCCCACAAATAGAGCTTTCTTTTGGTGGTATTTGATCACCTCTGGGTTTTTATTTTTTGTTAAACAAACTAAAAAAGACCAAAATTTTTGAAAAAAAAAAAAGTTTTTCTTTGTTTCAGTCATAAAATTCTGTTTTCTCCTTCACTGACGGGCACTGATGAGGTGGCACTGATAGGCAGCACTGATGGGCACCAATAGGCGGCACTGATATGCAGCACTGATGAGCATTGATAGGCGGCACTGATGGGCACTGATAGGTTGCATTAATGGGCACTGATGGGCACTGACAAGCGGCTGTGAAGGGCACTGGCAGATGGCACTGATGGGCAGCACTGATGATGAGGTAATGATGAGGTTCTGACAGGTGTTACTTTAGGGCACTGATTGGCACTGTGGTGGGAACCTACAGATGTTTCTGATGGGGCATTGACTGGTAGCTGATGGGCAGCTGTAGTAGCAGATATGATGGGGCTGTGCTGATAATAAATGTGCTGATTATCAGCACAGACCCCCCCCTCTGACAGGCAGAGCCGCCGATCAGCTCTCCCTGTCAACGCGAACCAAGGAATGCCATTTACAGGCACTTCCTGGTTCATCCAATGATCTTACCATGATCGGAGATGCGGCCACACTCACGATCGCCGTGCTGCTCGCCCCTGTGGGCGCACGCCAGCATGTTATCCTGCTGGACATCATATGACGCCCAGTCAGAATAACAGAACCACATACCGGCCCTCAATCTGCTATAGGTCGGGCGGGAAGTGGTTAATGCTTTCTTAGGTAAAAAACCTTTTTGTAGTAGCTTCCCCGCTGCTTCCTTTGGGGCACTCGTGCGGGCCAGGCTGTTTGCATTTATTTAGATGCAAAGCCCAGCTTGGGAGTGAGCCCGCATGAATGCCCCATAGCAAATGGCTTCCTATAGTGGGCAAGCACAGGAGGGGAGCCAGGAGCACCAGAGGGGGATCCGGGAAAAGGAGGATCAGGGCTGCTCTGTGCAAAACTATTATGCCCCGTACACACGGTCGGATTTTTCGATGGAAAATGTGTGATAGGACCTCGTTGTCGGAAATTCTGACTGTGTGTAGGCTCCATCACACATTTTCCATCGGATTTTCCAACACACAAAGTTTGAGAGCAGGATATAAAATTTTCCGACAACAAAATCCGTTGTCGGAAATTCCGATCGTGTGTACACAAATCCGACGGACAAAGTGCCACGCATGCTCAGAATAAATAAAGAGATGAAAGCTATTGGTCACTGCCCCGTTTATAGTCCCGACGTACGTGTTTTACATCACCACGTTCAGAATGATCGGATTTTCCAACAACTTTGTGTGACCGTGTGTATGCAAGACAAGTTTGAGCCAACATCCGTGGGAAAAAATCCTAGGATTTTGTTGTCGGAATGTCCGAACAAAGTCCGACCGTGTGTACGGGGCATTACACCGAGTAGGTAAGTATAACATGTTTGTTATTAAAACAAACAAAAAAAGCTTTACAATCACTTTAATGCCTAAGTTTAGTACAAAAAAAAATCTGCAGAAAAAAATGTTAGTTACTATAAGTACAATGTGTCTCTTGTGCTGCTGGACCCTCCTTTAGTTGAAATCTTCCTCCTCTACCCCCCCCCCCCCACCCCATCACTGTAATCTAGTTGTGCAAAGGGAGTTAATAGAGCCAAGGGAGCTGTGAAAGGCACTCATCAAGAGTGCCTACTATGCCTGCCCTTGCTGCTGCCCTCCTCCATTCATATTAGTGGTACTTTAGCTTCTATAAATGAAACATAACCACCCATCCTCCATTCATAGAAGTGGCACTTTAATTTCCAGTCATAGCCCATCCTTTAGAGGCACCCGGGTGCCACCCCCTTTATTCACGCCACCCCCTATATGTATAGTAGATAGATTCATGCATAGCATGAATCTATCCATGGCCACGGTGGCCACCCCCTATTCATGTTCCCGGCCCCTTTCAGGACGCCAGGCCCCTAAATTACAGCGACGGAGGTAGCTTTTTTGAGGCACCTGATTAGAGCCATAGGCTCTAATAGGCTTCAAAATCGGGTGGGCTCATGGCACAGAGCATTGCGCCATGAGCCCACCCAGGTGTTACAACAGCAAAAGAATATTCACTGTTGAAACACTGATCCTAGGTATTTTAGGATTAATTGGATCACTTTAAATAAATCACTTAATAGAAGTGAGGAACTAGGCCATGATTGGCCAATAAATATAATTATGGGATAATTAACAATAACCACAGGGTATGTACGGGTGTGGTGGTTTTTTTTTTTTTTTTTTTTTTTTTTTTTTAGAAGTGAGGAACAAACACGGGGAATGTATGGACGGGGCCGAGGGTTTTTTTTTTAGGCTTGTTTAATGTGTTGGTTTTTAGGTGGTGGGGGTGTCAATGTGGAATTGGATACACAGACCGATACGCACAAATATTGGGAATCTCATCAATCACAGGATATATTTGGTTGTCAAACATATGTCGGGGGAGGGAGGGGGTTGAGACAGGCAGCGTTTTTTTCATTCCCCTTTTTTTTTTTTGGGGAGGGGATAGGGTTAGTTGTAAGAGAACGATGTTACCAATTGGTCTCTTATTAATGTTTAATATGTTAATCCTGCGTAATTATTCTAAAATATGAAATTAAGGATGTTTAATTATGAATTGTGAAAAGTATAACAGAAAATAAAAAAATTTTGATTTAAAAAAAAAAAAAAAAAAGAAACACTGATCCTCAATCTGGCCACCGAGGAGGAGGGAGGAAACGTAAGCCGCCATGATGACTCATGGAGAGCATGGGAATGGGAGACCACCACCGAGCAGGGGAAGCCGCCGGTGAGGCGATGGGGTAAGTGCCGCCGACCAACCGGGGGGGGGGGTGGATCGGTGGCTACCACCAGCCGCCACTGTTGGCTTCTATGAATGAAACATGATTTATGAATAGAGAAGATGGATATTTCATTTAACCACCCATCCTCCATTCATAGATTACTTTTCATAGTAGCTATAGTATAGCTTATATGAATGGAGGAGGAGGGCAGAAAGGGTCGGGGTAGTCAGGACGGTTGATGAGTACCTGTGACAAGTCCCTCCTCTCTCTTACCCCCTGCACCGAAAATTGCAAGAGACAGCAGCACAAGAAACACATCATATTAATAACAGTAAGGTTCCTTGTGCTGTTTATTTTGTTTTTTTTTTAAACATCAAAAGTTTGAGAGCATATTCGGAGTAACAAATCAAAGCTTATTTCGACATCGGTATAAATACATAGGTAAGTACATATATGTACATAGGTAAGTGTCACAAGATGAACAGAGGCATGTTGTGTATCAGGAAGTCATATAACATTGAGCGTACACATCAGTTTAATGTCTCTTAATAGCTAGAGGCAGACAGGTCCCGTATTCTTGCTGAGGCTCCAGCCTCCTCTAGCCAAACAAGATTTCTAGGACAGTTATTATCTTCCTTGAGTGATACATGCCAAGACATTTAGCTTTGATTTCACGATCGTAAATAGGTATAGAAGATCAGAAAAGGAAAGGGGAAGGTAAGAAGAAGGGAGGTTGGAGAGAATAAGTGGTGTTCGGGTATGACTCTTTCCTTGTTCAGTATGTTTTTGCGTGAACCCATTATTATGTTGTTGCAGGGTTATCTAGTTGGGTGTTAGCAATGCATTAGGCGTTCATAGTCAGTTGAGACTTTGAAAGAAAGCCATGGGGGCCAGGTTTTATGGTATCTTTCTACATTGTCTGAGGTTTGCGCCAGTGTGTCTTCCATTTGACAAATCTCTGAGTCTTTCTTAAGCCAATCTGGTATTGATGGAGCCTGGGTGCTCTTCCAAAGGAGCGGTATTAAGGCCTAGGCGGTGTTTAGTAGGTGCTTCGTTAAGGATTTTTTGTACCGTATATGGAAAGCTAAATATGTGAAGCCGACAGCAAGCTGCGTCCAGTGTGAGTCTAGTCTCCCTGATTTGCCCCTATGGTTTCCCTAACTTTGCTCCAAAAGGCATCAAGCACTGGGCATTGCCACCATATGTGTAAAAGAGTGCCATTCTCCCTACCACATCTCCAGCAACTGTCAGACGTGTTAGGAAACCATCTTTTAAGTTTGGTAGGGGTGGCGTACAAGTGAGTCAGGAGCTTGTATGCTGTCTCCTGGGTTTTGGTGCTGATGGAGCATTTGTGTGAGAGACTACACGCTGTTGTCCATTGATTGTCCGTGATGTCCATTCGCAGAGCTCTAGACCATTCCCTCCTGAATCTGTCCTCGGGTGTGACATTAGAGTTTTGTAGCTAGGCATATGTGATTGACGTCGCCCTTACAAAATTGTCTTCTTTGTGGCATGATGTTTCTAGGTTGTCAACGGTCTGGAGAAGAATGGTTGTTTTTTTGGGCGATTCCCCTATCTGAGTGACCCTTTAGCCACCATCTTATTTATTGAATGTTATGAATATGGATTCCTGTTTTTTAATTTATAAATATGGCTCTATATTTGGCAATTTTGGTTTCCTTTTTTTCTTCAATTATTTTTGTGTATTTTTTATTTTTAGTTTCATACGTTTTTTAGATAATTTTTACATTTTCCTCCTTTATCATTTTTTCAGGGTTGGCACTTCCCGCCATATCTTGGGTTGCTTGAATTTGCCCCCCCCCCCCTGTTTAGAAATATTTTCATCATATATTTCTTGGTTGGAATGTCACAACCTCCAAAATCAACGTAAGGTTTTTTTATTTATTGTACTGTGCCATGTACTGTGTATTCCTCCTCTAGACTTCCACACCATTGCCATTGGCAATTTTGTTAAAGCGGTTCTCCGCCCTCCAATTTTGCGCCTCTTCTTTCTATATCCGGGGGTTCCTTTGCAGGATTAAAGGCCTATACAGATCGGGTGGATGTCTGATGAACCATTAGACATGTGCATTCGTTTTCGTCCGAATGCATTTTCATCCGAATTTCAGGTATTTTCGTTAACATTTTAACAAACGATAACGAAAGTGCAGAATCCGAAAATCGAAAGATCCGACATAAACAAATGCTTTATTTTCGTTTTTGTTGCTACAACAGTTCGATATAGATAGGAGATTCAACATGATGATGACAATAACAATCTGTGTCCATCAAACCTGTGGTCGAATGTGCCTAACCTTAACTCTATTAGTCCAAGATTATGCTACATAGAGAGAAAAGATTTGACGTAGGAGAGAAAAGATTCGACGTAGGGGAGAAAAGATAAATAAAAATAATGATGATGATGAATATTATTGGCTGATTGTAACCAAAGAGGAGGAGCAGTAAAATAGCTAAGTACACACATACTTTGGCTTATGGTGTCTGTTGAAAGTTCTAAGAAGATTCGACGGAGCAGGTAAACTATACTGCGTTGTACAGTTTAGCTGCTCTGTCGAATCTTCTTTGAACATTCGACAGACACCATAAGCCTTCAATGACAGATTCAACCCTAATTTAGATTTTCGGACGAATGCAATTTTTAACGAAAAACAAAATAAATAAAAACGAATTTCGGGAGTAACTAAATAAATTTATTTTTCGGATGAAAACGAAATTCCGAAACAAAATATTTCAGTGTGCACATGTCTATGAACCATTGGAAATTTTATGTCAACCATTATCTTTGTAAGTATTTCAGCACAGGCGTCATATGCGTGTTATGAAATATATGTATGCTTATATTATACACTCTTTACTTTTCAGAAATGGCAAAAATTATCCCTGAAGAAGATTGCATAAATTAACCATTTCGAAACGCGTTGGATTTGATTTTTTGTCATTACTATAACAGACTACAATGGTGTTGTTTATTTACATGTTTTCTGTATAAATCTGTTTTTAACTTTTGTATAATAAAAATTGATATATTTTTTATAAAGTATAACTTTTTGCAATTAATTTTGCCCTTAAAATCCAATCTATATGAGGTCTCTTCTATATGGAGAAGTGTCAATCTGTGATAAGTGGTTGTTTGAGGTCTTGAGATTCAAAGTCTATGTTCTCGATCCCTGAAGTAAATTCCGGGTTGCCTTGTAGTGGAGTTAGGGGATAAGTAGAAAGGTTAAGTCAAACTTTTTGGTTACTGTGTGGAACACATTCAAAGTGACTCTGGTCAGTGGGTGTCAATTTATGGATTGGCGATGGCACCTCCATGGGATCCAGGGGGAACTTTTCAAAGAAGCCAGGGCATATTTCCTCAGACAATAGGTGCAGGAACTCCTCCTTTCCAAGTCACCCCTTTTCTCCGTCCCTACCCACCTCCAAGCACCATCCCTTGGTTCCATCCCCTACCCACCTCCCAGTACTGCCCCTTTTAGACAATACAGAACCAAGTATCATTCTGTGTTGTTAAGTAATTTGTATGGAATTTGGTAATGATATCAAGAAAAGCAGTAAAATAGACCCCCTGCAGCCAGCAACAATAGATCCCACTAACAGCAGTGGAGCAACCCACAACAAAATTTCCCCCCCCAGCAACAATAGACTCCCGGCAGTATCAACAGATCTCCGCACAGCCAGCATTCATAGACTCTCCGGCAGCCATTGACAATAGACCACTCCCCCCAACAGTAGATCTCCTTCAGCAACAACTGACCCCCTAGCAACATAAGACCCACCCCCAGCAACAATAGGTCCCCCACCAGCAACAATAGACCTTAGCAACAATAGACCCGCCCTGCAAAAATATATCCCCTCCAGCTAGAATAGATCCCCCAGCAGTGAGCTTCAATACTCTCAACACACCCCAGAACCCCTTACCATTACATACAGTCAGTCCAAAGCGTTCCCCCGCGTTCCCGCTGAAAAAAAGCCCTGAAAGAAGCTAGGTGGAATTTTTATTGGGAGCTTTCGTAGGAGGTACAACAGTCTGGGGAGGATGGTCATTTTGAGGATAAAGGCTCTTCCGAACCATGAGAAGTACTTAGAGTGCCAGGCTATTAAGTCTGGTATGAAATTTTGTTCAAAAAATGGTCGTTAATCGCGGGGTCCGTTTTACTCCTAGGTATTTGAGGGTCGGAATTACCCAGCGGAATGGGCAAATTTCCCTTGTTCTAGTAAGGGTTTCCTCTGTCATTGTGATGTTCATCGCCTCAGATTTTGTAAAGTTAATTTTAAGGTTGGATACATATCCATAGTGTGCAAATTCCTTGACTAGGTTGGGGATCATGGTGTGTTGTTTGGTCAAAAAGAACAATAAGTCGTCAGCATAGGCTGCTGTCTTGTATTCTCTGTCTGCTATCTCGAAGCCTGCAATAGATTTGTCGCTGTTGACCCGTCTAATGAATGGTTCTAGTGATAAGATAAACAGTAGTGGTGATTAAGAGCACCCTTGCCTTGTACCATTAGATATCATGACCTTGTCTGATAATGTGCCATTTATTTTTAACCTGGCGGAGGGGTTTTGGTAGAGGTCTGAGATCCAAGTCATCATATTATATTCAGAGGGATCTTTCTCTGCCTTAGGTATTACTGCTATATGGGCTGAAAGGAAGTCAGGTGGTACTTGTCTGGGCAAGGATAGTGAATTCAGGGCCTTGGTTAGGGGAGCCGATAGAATGTCGCTGAACGTTTTGTAATGAGTGGATGTATAACCATCCGGTCCTGGGCTTTTCCCAGATTTAAGACCCGTAATTGCTACCTGAATCTTTGACAGGGTTATCTGGTCCTCTAAGAGGGTCACCTCTGCTTCTTCCAACTTAGGGAGTCCGCTGTCACTTAAGTAGTCTTGTATCGCCTGCATTATGTCATCTGGCACTTCAGGGAGTTTGTGTTGGTGTGGCAGGTTATAGAGTTTTGTGTAGAATTGGTGGAAGTGGGCTGCTATGGCCTCTGAGGTTACCGCTAGTGTCCCATCTTCTGTCCTAAAGCCTAAAATGTTGTTGGTGGAATTAGCGTCTTTCAGTGCTCTAGCCAAGACTCGTAGTATACTTTTTTTATTAAAAATAGCATCCGTTTGGTTTTGGTCTCAAATATCTGTTGCAGTGCTTTCCTGGTATCTAACAGTTCTTTAGCCGACTGTACAGATAGGGATTGTTTGTGGGTGGTTTCCAGCTTACGAATTTTGTCAGCCAGGTTTTTTATTTCCTGTTCCTGTTTCTTTTTTTACTGGGAACCCATTTTAATCAATTCTCCCCTGATAGTGCATTTATGTGCTTCCCAGATCATCATAGGGTCCATGTCTGGGGTGTTGTTGAATTTGAAAAAGTCGGAGATTGCTGTCTGTATGCGGGGGAGCAGGTCAGGGTCTGTCAGTAAAGAGGTGTTCAGTCTCTAGGTGTTGGGTCTAGTTGCAGGCATACACAAGTCTGCGGGAATAACGGTCATGTGGGATTGAGTGAAAGGTGAAGTTGCGAGACTCCGGGTGGAGGAACCTCCAGGTGTCTATCAACTGTAGGGAGTTCAGCAGATTTTTGATTCTTTTAAGGGCTCGATACATGATACAGGATTTCCCAGAGGAGGGGTCAACTGCAGGATTGAGTGGGATATTGAAATCTCCCCCCATGATTAGGAAACACAAGGTGAAGTTCCTGTAAGACCTTTTGACAGAAAGTTACCTGGGCTGAGTTGAGGAAGTAGACATTCGCCAACATAATTGTCCTGTCTCTATAAGTACCCTTAAGAAATACGGACCGGCCATCTGGGTCTATTAACCTGTCCATGAGGGTAAAGGGGGCCTCCCTGCTCACTAGAGTCAATACCCCTTTAGTTTTTGCATTGTCATTAGTCACATGGTATGACGCTGTGAAGAAAGTATTAGTGAGTTTTGGGGTCTGGTTTGTCTTAAAATGGGTTTCCTGTAAGAAAACAAAGTGTGGCCTACCTTTCTTCAGTTTCCTAAGGAGGGAGGTACGCTGCTCTGGTGTGTTCAAACCTTTAGTGTTGTGTGAGATCACTAAGGGGCTCTTCCCCAGCGACGCGTAAGCCATCAGGAGGACTCAGGAGGGACAGTGTCGTTTATGAACTCTGCAAAATAGATCTCAGTTATCTGTTAGTTAGCCTGCTTTGTACCGAATCAAAAGGAGGTACCGTTATCAGAACAGGGGGAAGAAAAAGGATAGAAAAATTTAAGAAAAGTTGGAAAGAGAAGGATTCAGAGTAAGGAGATGAATCCAATATAACTGGAGTAACAGTATTGAAAACTTTAGGTGATATATAACTTTATCTAAAGTATCAGGGTAGTGTATCTAAGTCGAGATGCCGTCGGCTCAGGTACACATTGTGGGGACGTAGGTAATCTACGACCAGTGCGATGCATTTACACTTAGTGTATCAGCAGTTTTGAGTCAGAACGGTATAACAAAAAGAGCAAAAAACAAAAATAAACGCGGAATAAAGAATGACACAGCCTAGAATATGAAAGACACGTAACTTGTGTCCAGGTGAATCAACCCTGCATAATTGGCTGAGCATAAGTCCCAAGGATTCTACACAACTCCCATAGACATACGGGGGACCATCCTCTCCCAAAGCCCAGGGCGTGTGAACCAATGGTTCTCTCGATTGGGCGTAAGCTCCAGGGCCTGGAGCCGGGTCAGACCATTCTTAAGGCAGAGGTGTGTCAATGCAATATAAGGAGGGGGCGAATTCCAGGTAAGTGCGATTAGCTAACACCGGTGCAAACAATGGGTGTTGTTAGTGTAGAATCCGGGTGAGCAAAAATGCTAATTTACTCAGATGCGTGGGACCTGGAAGGGGTATGGTGTGAGTTTGGAGTCCCCATGTGCTGGCCACCTCCACAGTCATGTTTCATCCATTTCAATTGTTGCTTCTCCGGTCAGAAGGGTGAGTTAAGGGGGCTTCTGGTGGGAGGCAATAGGGTAAATTCCTGCTACTATTCCAAGAGTTCTATTTATTCCAGGCCTAGGCCCTCCCAGAATTCCAGTAGGTCAGTGGGGGAGCATAGAATGTGTTGTTTCCCTGCATTAGTCACCACCGGAGCAAATGGGAAGTGCCATGTGTATCTCAGATCCTGCTTCCTGAGTTTGTCCAAGAGTGGGCGCAGTTCTCTGCGGTTCTTTAAGGTAATTTGAGAAAGGTCCTGCAAGGGCATAATGTTTTCACCATTGAAGACAATGTGGTCATTTCTGCGTGCCTTTCTCACAATGTCTTCTTTAAGTGGGTAGCTCTTCAGGCAGCATATAATGTTTCTTGGAGGAGAGATGTCTGGGCCTCTAGCTCTGAAGGTTCTGTGAGCCCTTACAAATTCTATGTCTGCGTCCTCCTGCAGTTCCAATAGGCTACTGAACTATTTGTAATGCAGGGATGATCTGGCCCGAGTCTACAGTCTCTGGTATCCCCCTCACCTCCTGCTCCCTCTGTTGTCCATTCCGGTCACTCGCCAAGCCACGCCCCTTTTTAAAAAAAAAATTTTTAACTAAACTATTTTTAAGTTTAAGGATTTTAATCTCATTAGTGAAAAAAAAACAAACAAACTTACTTGTATATAACCAATGACAAAAGGAAGTAACAAGGGTGCCATCTCTGTGAATGTACTGCTATACATTGAGATTCCAGAAATACATTTACAAAATTCTGAATTTTTTTTTAAAAGAATGAATAGGAACATAAGAAAACCGTACATCTCCTAAAGTGAAATTCTTTTCATATTTTCCAGGTTTGATGGGCACTTTGAGAAAGTTGCTCATATAACAGCTACCAAAGAATGGCATTTTTAAGTTAGAGATTTTGGTTTATTTGATGCAAAGTGAAAAGAATAAGACACAAGTACATGCAGTAGTTATGTTTTTAGTTTCAGAGTGAAACCTAAAATGCCATTTATAACGCTCTTAGTGCTACTGAAAGTGAATTCAACATGGATAGCTCTCCTCATTCAGCTGACTACCATGGCAATCTGTATGTAACAGCCATTTCTCATCTCTTATAAATAATATGTTTATCTTATTTTTTTATTACAGCTGTGTTAACTGTTTGTGCAAGCAGTCCTCCATGTCCTAAAGAGGAGAGAGTACACCTTAAAACAACTGCCATTGTGAGATATTGTCCCTGTGTTTCATCCACTTGCTCACCATGATATCCCCTGGGTCCTACAGTCACACTGTACCACATGGGTGAAAGTCTTTTCCCACAGCAAACAGCCCCAGTGCCCAAAGCTGTACTTAGACATCATTCTGCCCCTGGCATATAAGAGTGATGCCCCTTTTGTACAAATGACGCTTATTGTGTCATGAGTTTAAATGAACTGTGTGTTTAGTTGAACTGAACTAAAAAAAGTAAAGATTTGCTATGTTATAGGGAACATCTACAAGTGTTAATTGTGCCTAAGCAATATCTTAACAGATATACATTTTTCCTTTCTGGTATGTGAGAACGCCTAGGCACTCCTGTTCCTGCAGTCTAATAGCATTATATTTGCAATGTTGGACCTAAGGCATTGCACCTCTGACTGCTAGTCCCGATATTTGAAATTATATTTGGTGATGTCACTACTGTGTTGCTCACTGTTCTCCTTGCTGGAAACTTTGACTTGAGGAAGCAAAGCACTGCTGTCCCATTTCTACCAAGATGGCCACCTCCACACATAGATATGGTGGCAAACAGTGCACCCGCAGCCCCCCCCGGTCGCGTTGGTCGGTGCACTTACCCCATCCATGGCAGGCATCAGAGGTAGCTTCCCCTGCTCACCTTTGTGGGCATCACGGCGGCGGACATCACGAGCAGCTTCTCCTTCCCCTGCTCAGGGCCGGACGCATATATGGGGGGGGGCGCTCGTGCACCCTTAATGGATGGGCAGCCCCCGGTAGTTGTACAAGAAAGGTGTGGGTAAGAGGCTAAGAATGGATTCAGGTGTCTGGATGATGAAACTCCCAGACACATGTGCAGTAATTCATCAGTAGACACCCAATGGCAGAAGAGCGGAGACAGATGCAAAAGAAGAAGCAGAAAAGATGGCAGCAGTGTGGAAAGCACAGCTGTTAGATCTGGAGGTGGACAAACCTAGAGGTAAGTTTGCCTAAAGCTGGCCATACACCAGTCGTATATTGTGGGAAAATTGTACGTTTGCTCAATTTTCAAATCATTAGGGGGGTCAAATCGACATTTGTTTTTAACCATAGCGACAGGAACATTAGAAGGAGCAAGATAAAGAAAAAGTCTCCAACATATGAATTTCCAACAGTTTATGTGATTTTCATTCAGGAAATCACATTCATATCAAAATGGAATGGTAAAAAAACATAAGTTAAAGTACTTTTGAAAAAAAATGGTGAAATCTGTTTTCCACAAGAAAATAATATGTTATACATTATACACAGGGCTTTTTTTCTCAGAGAACAGGTACAAGTACTCCACCAACCCCCACGAGTGAGTCACCACTTGTCTCCAACCCCTACCCTCCTCTGAGCACCATACCTTGTCTCTGCTCCACTCCCAATACTGCCCCTTAGATAGTACAGAAACAAGTATCATTTTTGGTGTAAGTAACAAGAAAAGAAGAAAAATTGATTCTCTGTAGCCAACCAAATAGATCCCCCCAGCAACAATAGATCCCACCCTGGCAGCAGCAATAGATCTCCAGCAGCTAGCAACAATAGACTCTTCAGCTGCCAGCAACAGTAGACCCCTCACTTCTTTAGCAATAATAGACCCCCTGACCTCCCCCCACTTACCTTTCTTTCTGGTGGTTCCCTTTTAAAGCTGCCTCTGTCCAGCTGGTGTCCTTGCTCCTATTCCACCATTTTAAAAATGTATGTCCTCCAGCACATGCGCAAAATGGAGTGCATGATGTCACATGCCTAATCCTATTATCATGACTTTTAGTTGCCTTTAAAGTCTCACTATTGGGGCTACTCTCTTTGATCCTTACACTGATGTATGAGAATACTGTAAGATCTCGCAGCTTTAGTACAAGATCTTCCTGAGGGCACTAATGACATTCCTTCTAGGGGATATTTTTGTGGCCGGGGTTACATCACCATTGCCTCCAGAGAAACCAAGAAGCAAACACAAAAAGGTAAGTAAATTGAACATTTTTTTACAGCAATGCTTGCTGATGTGGATTTTAGCAATAGGGCGAAAGGTCCACTTTAAACATGATGGTAGGAGTTGCCGCTGCTCTCTACACTGCAGTTCCAATTTCTTCCTGGAAAAACAAAATATATGCACCATCAGACCATGTCACACATGTTAAACGATACATACAATTTAACAACCCCCAGTGGTGTCTGTGAACATTGTATAATACAGGATGTTTTCAGCTATTTTTACTCTGGAGGTCAACACACAAGTTTTGATGAGGGCTTTTGTAAATAAAGGAAATTATTACAGTATTTAACAGTCTGTTACCTTTGTTGTCAGTTAGAACAGGAAGAGCTGGATGGAACTTGCAAGGTGCGTGTGCAGTAAAATGTGACAGTGCCATAAGACGGTGAAGGAAAGGGAAGCACATGCTTGTTTATTGAGTCTCGCAAGGGAAACTCAGCAACCGTCTTCTCAAGAAACAAACCTGACTGTATAACACCTCTACATTCAAAATCATCTCCCTTGTTTCTTCTATCCAAAGATTCTGCCAGCTGAACCTGTCAGGCCTGTTGATGTCTTAGGTATTTTTTTTCTTTACATTAAAATTCTAGTTTACCCATTTTATATATTTAAAGTGCACCTGTTCCCAGACTATGGACATTAAAACTATTTACATATTTTTAACAAGCAGCAAAATAGCTTTAAAGCCACCCTGACATCTCTAACTATTTTTAATTGGAAGTTACTAAAGTATCATTTTTTTTGTTAAAAATAAACATGTTATGCTTACCTGCTCTGTGCAGTGGTTTTGCACAGAGCAGCCCAGATCCTCTACTTCTCGGGTCCCTCTTCGGTGCTCCTGGCCCCTCCCTCCTGTTGGGTGCCCCCACAGCAAGCTGCTTGCTGTGGGGATACCCGAGCCAAGCCACAGCTCCCTGTGTCTGTTCAGACACGAAGCTGCGGAGCCAATGGTGCTTCACTGCTGTGTATAAAAAATGATCCGCACTCATTTGTTGCTCTTAAAATCTCTTCATTTTATTGAATAGCCACAGTGAACAAATGCAGATTAAGTCATTTGACGCGTTTCAGCCTATAAGGTCGTAGTCATAACCACATTACAGACATAAAACTTTCAAATAAATAGTAGCTCTAAAGATCACAGGCTCCACCCATTGATTGTCTTAATTGGCCGGAGGCAATTATCCAAAAAAGAGAATCAACTGCAATACATATAGGGTGATCCATGTGTATGCCACTAATTTTCACACACCTTCTAGTGACAATATGCACATGTATGTACACACACATGCATATATTTATACACGTATAGACATATGCATAAAGCAGCACACCATAAAATTCAAAAAACATTAGATAAAAAAAGATGAAAATAATAATCCAGGTATGTAAAAAAACCCAGAAGAGAGAAAGGAAAAGAGAGAGAGGAGGCTTCGGGGAGAGGCATTCTTAATGTAAGTGCAAGTCCAGATCCCACCTCAGGTTTAACCCCTGAGGCGATCTAGTTTTTAAATCTAAAAATCCACCATGCTTCTCTCTCCAGTAGCCTTCTCTCCCTGTCACCTCCTCTGGGTGAGTGAGACAACCGTTCTATTCCTCTGAAGCGAAATGAGGAAAGATCCCCTTGATGACATTCTCTAAAGTGACATGTTGCATAGTTGCCAACATTGTAAAAAATTTATAGGGACATTTTTTTGGCTGTAGGGGAGACGTATTATAATTAGGGGCGGGGCATGCATTTGTAGGCGTGACATAGCAAAAAATGAAAAATGTGGCGCGCACAGAAACATGGGCATGGTTTACATGAAATAGTGGGTGTGGCTTATATGGGCATTGTTCAAATGGGGGTGTGGTTAGAGTCTGAGATGAATGAGAGATGGAGAAAGAAAGGGGAAAAGAGGGAGGGAGAGAGAAAGATGGAAAGAAGGAGGGAAGAAGAGAGAAGGAAGGAAAGAGGGATGGAGGGACAGCAGGCCCAGATCCTTCACCATAATAGAAATGTGTGTTCCAGAGTTTAACAAATCAGCAGATAAAGATACTCCAAACACCTGGTGTTAGCGCTTCAATCATCCCAGCGCCATGGTTGTTGTGGTGTCAGGTTGATTGAAGCGCATTATTACTATTATTACATAATAATATAGAATTAAATCATTCAACTCACCATAATCCAGAATCAGTGGGACCCCCTGAGCGTGTCACCTGCCATGTCGCCTGCCAACAGATGCCATCAGATGCCTCCAGCAGAGTCCGTCCTTGCATCAGGTACCCCAGCAGAGTCCGTCCTTGCATCAGGTGCCCCAAGCAGAGCCCCTCCTTACAAGCTAATGTCCCCAGCAAAGCCCCTCCTTACATCAGGTGTCCCCAGCAGAGCCCCTCCTTACATCAGGTGTCCCAAGCAAAGCCCCTCCTTACATCAGGTGTCCCCAGCAGAGCCCCTCCTTATATCAGGCGACCCCAGCAGAGCCCCTCCTTACATCAGGCGTCCCCAGCGGAGCCCCTCCTTACATCAGGCATCCCCAGCGTGCCCCTCCTTACATCAGGCATCCCCAGTGGAGCCCCTCCTTACATCAGGTGTCCCCAGCGGAGCCCCTCCTTACATCAGGTGTCCCCAGCAGAGCCCCTCCCTACATCCAGTGTCTCCAGCGGAGCCCCTCCTTACATCCAATGTCCCCAGTAGAGCCCCTCCTTACATCCAGTGTCCATCCTTGCATCAGGTGCCCCAAGCAGAGCCCCTCCTTACAAGCTAATGTCCCCAGCAAAGCCCCTCCTTACATCAGGCATCCCCAGCGGAGCCCCTCCTTACATCAGGCGTCCCCAGCGGAGCCCCTCCTTACATCAGGCGTACCCAGCGGAGCCCCTCCTTACATCAGGCATCCCCAGCGGAGCCCCTCCTTACATCAGGTGTCCCCAGCAGTGCCCCTCTCTTCATCCAGTGTCTCCAGCGCAGCCCCTCCTTACATCCAATGTCCCCAGCAGAGCCCCTCCTTACATCCAGTGTCCCCAGCAGAGCCCCTCCTTACATCAGGCATCCCCAGCAGAGCCCCTCCTTACATCCAGTGTCTCCAGCGGAGTCCCTCCTTACATCCAATGTCCCAAGTAGAGCCCCTCCTTACATCCAGTGTCCATCCTTGCATCAGGTGCCCCAAGCAGAGCCCCTCCTTACAAGCTAATGTCCCCAGCAAAGCCCCTCCTTACATCAGGTGTCCCCAGCGGAGCCCCTCCTTACATCAGGCGTCCCCAGCGGAGCCCCTCCTTACATCAGGCGTCCCCAGCGGAGCCCCTCCTTACATCAGGCATCCCCAGCGGAGCCCCTCCTTACATCAGGTGTCCCCAGCAGAGCCCCTCCCTTCATCCAGTGTCTCCAGCGCAGCCCCTCCTTACATCCAATGTCCCCAGCAGAGCCCCTCCTTACATCATGTGTCCCCAGCAGAGCCCCTCCTTACATCAGGCGTCCCCAGTAGAGCCCCTCCTTACATTCAGTGTCCCCAGCGGAGCCCCTCCTTACATCCAGTGTCCCCAGTGGAGCCCCTCCTTACATCAGGCTTCCCCAGCGGAGCCCCTCCTTACATCAGGCGTCCCCAGCGGAGCCCCTCCTTACATCAGGCATCCCCAGCGGAGCCCCTCCTTACATCAGGTGTCCCCAGCAGAGCCCCTCCCTTCATCCAGTGTCTCCAGCGCAGCCCCTCCTTACATCCAATGTCCCCAGCAGAGCCCCTCCTTACATCCAGTGTCCCCAGCAGAGCCCCTCCTTACATTCAGTGTCCCCAGCGGAGCCCCTCCTTACATCCAGTGTCCCCAGCGGAGCCCCTCCTTACATCTATCAGGTATCCCAGAGCAGCGGTGTCTCCCTGCCATTACAGGAGAGGCAGAGGGGGAACAAAATAGAGGTGGAGCCGGCCGCGTGGTTACAATAGTAATTGAGCTGCGGCGCCGCCCATCCTCCGCCCCTTTCCATAACAGGTCACAGAGACTGGCAGTAAGGAGGAGCGGGGGGTGGGCGGTGCAGCTCTATTTCTAGTGTAGCCACCTGGCCAGCCTATTTCTTCTGGTCTTCTTGAAAATGGCAGCCGGCGGAGACATTGTCTCCGCCGGCCGCGGACCTCTAGCAGCTGGCGGCGCGGTCCTCGGCAGTGAAAAATCAGGAAAGAAGGAATTTCCTGGGACATTTCCCGGGAAATGATAAAATCGGGAAAAGGGTCTAAATCCCGGGAAATTCGGGACAGTTGGCAAGTATGCGTGTTGCATTCAAAATATTTCTAGCATTTGGATTATTTTTTTCACGGTAATGTTCCCCTATCCGGGCTCTCAAAGGACGTGTGGTACAACCTACATATTGGAGGCTGCATGAAATACAGGTGATCAGGTAGATCACATAGTTTGTGCCACAGTTGATGTATTGCTGTATAATGAACCCTTCATCTGTGTCTGTGGCAACAAACGTTTTACCAAAAAGACACAAATTACAGTACCTACAGGTTTTTGTATTACAAGGGTAACTTCCAGGATAGGAGAGCCAGCTGGGTTGGCATTGTTTAGATGAGAAAAGAGTAGGTGATAGTGCAGTCCCTAATGTGGGCGCACGTCGGCTAGAAAAATGGCAGCCTGCTTGCAAAATACCATTTAAATCTTTATCTGTATACAATATTGGCAGATTCTTTTTTATTATTCTGACTATTTGATGATATTCTTTGGAAAATGTAGTTACAAACGTAATAGGTTTGCCCGTTCTTCTATTCCTAGAGTTATAAGGTTTATAATATTTATTCTTATTCTTATACTCTCTCTTAGTTTTAGGTTTATCTGACAGTAATTCCTCTCTGTTTATTATCAAAACCCTTTTTAGTCCTTTGTGTATACCAAATTCGTTATAACCTCGGTCCAATAAATGCTGATGAATGACCTTGCATTCCAGCTCAAATTTGAACAATTTTGTTTGGCTCAAATAAACTCTCCATAAGTGATGGCACTGATGGTGTGGGATGGATGACAAGTGGCTGCAAAAAGTGTAGTGTTACTAAACTACTAGATCGGACTAGATCAAAAAAATAATTCTCCAAATATCCTTCACTGGGAAGCCAGAACGACATGTCATTGGTCAAGAATGGAAACTTGCTTATTGGCTGATATTATGTAGATCCAGAAATGGCCATTCCTCCTAAATCTGTTCATCACCATGCATAGCCTTATCAATTGTCAAAGATTCATACAATCCCAAAGTAAATTAACTTAGTCCGAAGTATTGCAGGAGACATTGTTGAAGAAGTGACTTTGATTGATCAATATACTGATCCAAAAGGGTTCCCTTTATAGAGGTCCATGAGTGTCATTGTCACGGTCCACACCCGAGGCTGGGGTCACACAGCCACATGCCTGCTTGATCTCCCGAAAAGAGATCTAAGGAGTCGGTAAAGGGCCATCTTCTTACATAGGTGGAAGAGCTTTTCTGTCATCACTGAATCCCGGGTGATCTAGCCATATGCCATACACCATTCGGATGCTTACCACTCTCTCCCTGGCATAAATCTTGTACTTATATGAACTGTACACTTGTGTGCACTCTGCACTTTGGACTTTGCGTTGTTTATTAGCAATTTTTTTTGTTTACAATTTTGTGGGTCATACTATCACTGTTATAATTCACGTACAGAAATTTACAATATAGTTTACCCTTCAGGATGTACTCACTATTTAATTTGTTTTATGTCACTTATTGCAGCGCATACCATACAATCTGCCTGGCAAAAAGGTTGCTGGGAGAGAACAAAATTTGTTTCTCCCACCAACCCATGTAGAGATTTGCCATGGACGGTGAGAATCTAGCACCCATCGATGCACCACAGCGCTGGACATAATACACACCAAATAAAAAATAATTGCGCTTTAATAAGAGCTCGACGCTTAACAAAATAAACTCCTGTAGCTCCTGAGAATAGGAGCTATAGCATTGAAGATGATATTGAATGACCTGAAATCCAGCTCTCTGGGGGAGATCGATGAATAAAGTGTGCTCACATCCAGTGTAGCCCATACATAGGTAGATGTCCATTTGAGAAATATGGGATAGGACTGTGTTCGTATCTCTAATGTAGCCAGGCAATCTGTGTACTAAAGGCTGTAGGTGCCGGTCTACCCATTCTCCCAAACGCTCCAATAAGGAATCAATTCCGGCCACGATTGGTCGTCCCTGTAAAGGACAATCAATATTGTGAATTTTGGGGAGATGAATCCACGTAGAGATACTCAGCAGTTTTGGATGACAAAACGCTCATGCTAATGCCCAACTGTAAATGTTTTTAAAGAGTTGATTGAAATGGTATAGTGGGATTGTTGGACAGGGAACGATATGTATCACTGTCACTGCTGTCTCAGCCAATGAAGAGGGAGAGTCCCGGGCAGCCAAGTTTCTCGTGCAACATCGCTGGATCAAGATGGGGCTCAAGTAAGCATTAGGGGTCTAAGGGAGGCTGCTGCACACAGAAGGCTTTTTATCTTAATGTATATAATGCATTAAGATAAAAAAACCTTCTGCCTTCACAACCAGTTGTGCTCACAAGAAACTATCTAAAGTCGGTTTCAATCCTTTTCTACAGTTTAGAAACATTTGAAGGTTGTTCACATTAGAAGGCCGACAAAATGCAAAGATCAGTTCTCACAGAAAAAAAAAAACAAGAACTAAACTCCTGGTAAATATGTGAGTACTTGCGCACTGCTATGTTGTGCTATAAGATTACAAAACTTGTTGTGCTATAAGACTACAGCACTTACTAAGCAGATCGCTCACACCCATACAGACTCTCTAAATGTGTGTCAATCTGCAAAATTGTATTAAAAAGTGGCGCTGCGCCTTAGCATTTGGGTGCGCGACACCACTTTTGAATATAAGATCTAAACTCCTATGTTGTGATTAATTTCTCTGCAGTACCTGTGGGTACAAATGTGACTGAGCGCCTTTCAGCTGCCCTGGACCCTGGATTTTTTTTTTTTTTTATAAACAAAAAAGTTTAAAAGGTGAATTACAATTTTAAAATGACAGTATACAAAAATGATCAAATACACAAAATACAGGGGGTTTTCTGCGTGGGTTTGCTGTTTGCTCTATGAAAACTTTTCTCTTTATGTTGAATTTCTAATTTATATGGCATCCCTTTGTGTCGGAAAAAACTGGTGGTATAATATTTGATTGCCTTTCTATACCTGTTCTTAATGTTTTAATATGCTTCACCTGCATTGTGGACTCTATTCTTGAAAAATTTTCAAAAAAAATATTGAAACAGAAATACACAAAATACCAACAAATACAAAGAACACTAAATAAAATAAATTAAACAACCCCAAATACATATGAAAAAACGTTTTACTGCAAATAAATAAATAAAATAAGAGTAGCTTAATGTAAAGCAAATTTCAAATACTCAGCTCAGTAAGGGAATTTTAGAGTTCTTACTTTGGTGACATTTTGCAGATGACAAAATCAGTAATTTTGCAGCAAAATCATTTTTGCAGTGCTTACCACACTCATTCCTCGCCCTTTTGAATTATAGAGGTAAACTTCACAAAATGACAAAATTCTTATATAACTATAAATAAATATTCCTACACAAAAAAAACACACTAATATATCAGTTCCCTGCCAGGGGGGTGTATGTATTCTTGTTCTCAATACCTCTATCAATAAAATAAATGTTTTATGGCACCTGTGATGGGAGCAGTTCAATAGTATAGTAGGTCCTGATACTTCAGTATACCACCCCCGGAACTTCACATTTGGACTTAACTGATTCATTAACCAATTTCTTAAAAGCAATCATACAATAGTCACTTTACTTTAATGGGATTGGAATTGGTTTACCGTAGAGACTGTTTATTAAGCCTAGTAAATAAAATTAAGTTGTGTTCATTTCAAGCAATCACAAACACAAGGCTCTGTAGGTCTTGTTCTATTTAATCTGTTTTGAAGTGATATAATTTAAAGGTTTTGTGGGTAAGGCAGAGGCGTCGCTAGGAGGTGGCTATTGGGGCTATAGCCTGAATCTGGGGCCCATAGCCCAGAGTCTCTCACTTGGGGAAGCGGTGCATCAGTGGCGGATGTGGCCGCCATGCAGATAACTAACATCTCGGCCATTTTACTTTGTTCTGCCACTGCACTGGTTGCTAGAACCGTCCAGGGTGTTTTTTCAGCTCATATTTGCATGGTAGAGGTCAGGATACTGATTTAGTGTCCGATGAGCATGCTACATTGGAGGCTGAACTGCAGGAAGAAAAATTGCTTATTTAGGAACTTTGTGTGTCACCTCTCTGGCTGTGCAGTGTGGAAAATGTATGTTAATCACATGACTTGCTGCACAGGATAAATAATAAACATACAGTATACAGTATCTCAAAAAAGTGAGTACACCCCTGACATTTTTGTAAATATTTTATTATATCTTTTCATGTGACAACACTGAAGAAATGACACTTTGTTACAATGTAAAGTAGTGAGTGTACAGCTTGTATAACAGTGTAAATTTGCTGTCCCCTCAAAATAACACAGTAAACTGCTGGCAACAAAAGTGAGCACCCCTAAGTGAAAATGTCCAAATTGAGCCCAATTGGCCATTTTCCCTCCCCAGTGTCATGTGACTCGTTGGTGTTACAAGGTCTCAGGTGTAAATGAGGAGCAGGTGTGTTAAATTTGGTGTTATTGCTCTCACTCTCTCATACTGGTCACTGGAAGTTCAACATGGCACCTCATGACAAAGAACTCTCTGAGGATCTGAAAAAAAGAATTGTTGCTCTATATAAAGATGGCCTAGACTATAAGAAGATTGCCAATACCCTGAAACTGAGCTGCAGCACGGTGGCCAAGACCATACAGCGGTTTAACAGGACAGGTTCCATTCAGAACAGGCCTTGCCATGCTCGATCAAAGAAGTTGAGTGCCCGTGCTCAGCATCATATCCAGAGGTTGTCTTTGGGAAATAGATGTATGAGTGCTGCCAGAATTGCTGCAGAGGTTGAAGGGGTGTGGGGTCAGCCTGTCAGTGCTCAGACCATACGCCGCACACTGCATCAAATTGGTCTGCATGGCTTTCGTCCCAGAAGGAAGCCTCTTCTAAAGTTGATGCACAGGAAAGCCAGCAAACAGTTTGCTGAAGACAAGCAGACTAAGGACATGGATTATACATAGGTTGGACTTGATAGACTTGTGTCTTTTTTCAACCTCACCTACTATGTAACTATGTAACTATGTCCTGTGGTCTGATGAGACCAAGATAAACGTATTTGGTTTATATGGTGTCAAGCGTGTGTGGCGGCAACCAGGTGAGGAGTACAAAGACAAGTGTGTCTTGCCTACAGTCAAGCATGGTGGTGGGAGTGTCATTGTCTGGGGCTGCATGAGTGCTGCTGGCGCTGGGGAGCTACAGTTCATTGAGGGAACTATGAATGCCAACATGTACTGTGACATACTGAAGCAGAGCATGATCCCCTCTCTTCGGAGACTGGGCCGCAGGGCAGTATTCCAACATGATAACTACCTCAAACACACCTCCAAGATGACCACTGCCTTGCTAAAGAAGCTGAGGGCAAATGTGATGGACTGTCCAAGCTTGTCTCCAGACCTAAACCTTATTGAGCATCTGTGAGCCATCCTCAAAACGGAAGGTGGAGGAGTGCAAGGTCTTTAACATCCACCAGCTCCGTGATGTCATTATGGAGGAGTGGAAGAGGACTCCAGTGGCAACCTGTGAAGCTCTGGTGAACTCCATGTCCAAGGGGGTTAAGGCAGTGCTGGAAAATAATGGTGGGCACACAAAATATTGACATTCTGGGCCCAATTTGGACATTTTCACTTTTGTTGCCAGCAGTTTAGACATTAATGGCTGTGTGTTGAGTTATTTTGAGGGGTCAGCAAATTTACACTGTTATACAAGCTGTACACTCACTACTTTACATTGTAGCAAAGTGTAATTTTTTCAGTGTTGTCACATGAAAATATATAATAAAATATTTTAAAAAAGTGAGGGGTGTACTCACCTTTGTGAGATAGATATATATACAGACACATACATACATATACACACATACACACACACACACACACACACACACATACACACACTTGGGGGCGATTTACTAAAAGCCGTGCGCCATTAGTAGAAGTGCACGGTGAGGCGCATCGCACATTTCCATATTTGCAAAATGGTGCACCGGTAACAGCTCGAATCCCCCATTTACTATAGCGATCTCGGCGCACGGGAGAATGCAATCTGTGCGCCACTATGGACATGTCGCACTGCATCTTCAATTCAATATTGACAGAAGATGGAGGTGCCAATATTATGGGGCTCTTACAGTAAAGAACCCTCTGCGTAGTTTAAGGTTAAACCTCTTTTCTTCTAATTTTAATGAGTGGCCATGATTGTTATTGTGGGGTCACCAGTATGGTATCCAGAGAGAATAAGTTCAGTGCTCACAACCTTTAATTCATAACTAATATCCTTCAGACCCTTTATTAGCTTTGTTGCCCTTCTTTGCACTCGCTTCATTTCCAGTACATCCTTCCTGAGGACTGGTGCCCAGAACTGGACAGCATACTCCAGATGCGGACGGACCAGAGTCTTGTAGAGTGGGAGAATTATTGCTTTATCCCTGCAGTTAATCCCTTTTTTAATGCACGCCAATATTCTGTTTGCTTTGTTAGCAGCAGCTTGGCATTGCCTGCCATTGCTGAGCCTATCATCTACTAGGACCCCCAGGTCCTTTTCCATCCTAGATTCCCCCAGAGGTTCTCTCCCCAGTGTATAGATTGCATTCATATTTTTGCCACCCAAATGCATTATTTTACATTTTTCTACATTGAACCTCATTTGCCATGTAGTTGCCCACTCCATTAATTTGTTCAGATCTTTTTGCAAGGTTTTCACATCCCGCAGAGAAGTTATTGCCCTGCTTAGCTTAGTATCGTCTGCAAATACAGAGACTGAATTGTTTACCCCATCCTCTAGTTCATTTATGAACAAATTAAATAGGATTGGTCCCAGCACAGAACCCTGGGGGACCCCACTACCCACCCCTGACCATTCTGAGTACTCCCCATTTATCACCACCCTCTGAACTCGCCCTTGTAGCCAGTTTTCAATCCATGTACTCACCCTATGGTCCATGCCAACGGACCTTACTTTGTACAGTAAACGTTTATGGGGAACTGTGTCAAATGCTTTTGTAAAATCCTGATACACCACTTCTACGGGCCTTCCTTTATCTAGATGGCAGCTCACCTCCTCATAGAAGGTTAATAGATTGGTTTGGCAAAAACAATTCTTCATGAATCCATGCTGATTACTGCTAATGATACCATTTTCATTACTAAAATCTTGTATATAATCCCTTATCATCCCCTCCAAGAGCTTGCATACTATTGATTTTAAGTTAACTGGTCTGTTACTTTACTGAGTTCCCGAAGCCATCTGGTCCCGGTGATTTATTAATGATAAGTTTCCCAAGTCTAATTCTAATTCTGTCCTCTGTTAGCCATGAGGGTGCTTCCTGTGATGTGTCATGAGGATAGACACTGCTGTTTTGGTTACTGAAGCCTCCCAATTCCCTCGTGAAAACTGAGGTGAATAAAAAATTCAATACCTTTGCCATCTCCCCATCCTTTGTTATCAGATGTCCTTCCTCATTCTTTATGGGGCCAATATGGTCTGTCCTCCCTTTTTTCCTGTTTACATACTTAAAGAATTTCTTGGGATTTTTTTTGCTCTCCTCCGCTATCGTGTTCTATTTAAGCCACCCTAATTGCACCCTTACATTTCTTGTTGCATTCTTTATAAAGTTTGAATACTGATGATGATCCCTCAACCCTGTATTTTTTGAAGGCCTTCTCTTTTGCTTTTATATGCATTATTACATTGGCGTTAAGCCATCCAGGACTTTTGTTTGCTCTTTTAAATGTATTACCCAATGGGATGCACTGGCTAATGCCCTTATTTATTATGCTCTTAAAGAAAACCCATCTCTCCTCCGTGTTCTTTGTTCCTAAGATATTATCCCAATTCATGTCTTCTAGCAAGGATTGTAGTTTAGGGAAGTTGGCTCTTTTGAAATTTAGTATCTTTGTGTTTCCCTTATGTTTCTCTTATGTTTCCTATTGTGTGATTTATACTGAAGCCAATTGACCTGTGATCGCTGTTTCCTAAATTTCTCCATATTTCCACATCGGTGATCAGGTCTGTATTGTTGGTAATCGGTAGATCTAGTAACACTTTATTTCTAGTTGGTGTGTCTACTATCTGACAGATGAAATTGTCCTGCAAGACATTTAGGAACTAGCGAGCCTTAGATGAATGCGTGGTTCCCTCCGGCCCAGTCAATGTCTGGAAAATTTAAATCCCCCATTATAATAATACTTTCCATCCTTGCTGCTAATCCAAATTGTGATAGGAGGTCCACCTCCCCCTCCTCCCTCAGGTTAGGGGCATACTCCTAGTATTATTTTCCCCTTAGCTTCATCCCTTTGGAGTACTACCCATAAGGATTCCATCTTCTCCATAGCTCCCTTAGTGATGTCATCTCTCACATTTACTTATTCTTGATATACAGGCATACCCTCCCCCTTTTTTTACCCTCTCTATCCCTGTGATAAAGGGTATACCCTTGAATGGTTGCCAGCCAATCATGAGAGCTGTTGAACCAAGTCTCTGAAATTCCCACAAAATCCCAAATCTTCCTCATATAACAGTATCTCTAGTTCACCGATCTTGTCCGCCAGGATCCTGGCATTGGTGAACATGCCATGTAGTTTAGGCCGGTCGAATACTATCCTCTTATTGGGTGTTCCGAGATTGCAACTAGGACTTGTTACTATACTTACCTTGGGTTTATGTGCTTTAGTCAACCTACCACTAATGCCCCCAATACTACCCTAACGTAACATTAATAGGCGTATATTGATTGGTTTGCACAAACGTTATCGCGTCTACAAACTACGGGATAGATTTAGGGACTTTTTTCTTTTATTGTTTTTACTGGTAATGGCGATGATCTGCAATATTTAGTGGGACTGCAACATTGCGGCAGACAAATCTGACCCCAAATGACACTTTTTGGGGACCAGTGACATTATTACATTGATTAGTGCTATAGAAATGTAAAAATGTCACTGGCAGGGAAGGGGTTAACACTAGGGGGAGATCAAGGGGTTAACTGTGTTCCCTGGGTGTGTTCTAACTGTAGGGGGGGTGGGCTTACTGGAACATAACAGAGATCACTGTTCCCGATCACTCGGAACAGTAGATCTCTGTCATGTCATCTGGCAGAACGGGGAATCGCCTTGTTTACATAGGCAGTTCCCCGTTTTGCCTCCCCTCACCGCGATCGCGGGTTGCCGGCAGACAACAAGTCCCACTCCCGTGGTGCGCCCGCTATCCTCTTTGCACAGACCGATGTACAGGTACGTTGGTTCGCGCAGTATATCTACGTGAGCTGGTCGGCTAGTAGTTAAAGAACTTTTTTTGCACAGATGGCATTTCAAATGAATTATTGCGATATTTAAAGTGGTGTTCCGGCCGAAATTATACTTTTTAAATAAAAATACCCCTATAATACACAAGCTTAATGTATTCTAGTAAAGTTAGTCTGTAAACTAAGTAGTAGTTATAGTAGTAGTTTGTTATTTTATAAACTTACAGCAGGCTGTGGCCATCTTAAGTGTGGGCATCTGAAGCCAGACTGTATTTCTTCCTGCATCTCATCCTTGCAGATCTCGCACATGCTCAGTGCAGCACAAGCAGTGTAATAGGTTTCAGGTCAGGTTTCCATAGCAATGGCAGTGTCAGAGGAAGTTGCCACCCCTTCCCAGAAGGCATTGCAAACAGGAAATGATGTGATGGGCCACGGCCAGGGAGGAGGAAGTGAAAAATGAATACAGCAGATATACAGTAGGTGCTGAGAAAAAAAATTTAAAAATATCCAATTCGTTTACAGTGCACAGTTTAGTGAGGGATGCTGAAGAGTTGTAAAAGTGGGTGGAACTCCACTTTAAGAATCACAGCATGAACTTTTATTGAATCACTTTATGAACTTTTATTGTTATGCTCTGTCATGTGTTATAGCAGATATTGTTGATTATATGATAGATATTGTAGACTATTTTTTATGATTCTATATATTCTATATATTTTACGGAGCACAGTGCAGGAACTTCCTATACTAATTACACATGATGATCAAAGCTTCAATTCATTCATTACTTAATCTATTCATATTAACCTAACATTCATTTTGCAATTCTCTACTTAGGTAAAGAAAACCCTAAGGGCCCATTGACACCGTTGTGGTGTGTTAACATTTTAATGTGCATTATGTCAGCAAGGTGCATTGGGGTGCCATTCAGAATGATCTCACCAACGTGCGTAACGTGCAGTGCCATGCGTTACTGTAAAACACTAGTGTGCATAAGCCCTAGGGGTCTCCACTCTGGAAGCTACAATTATTTTTTTTTTTAAGAATTTCAACTCTGCCTCTCCTGGCCACATATACAGTTATTCAAAGTACATACATTGTGATTTTTTTCTAGTAGTAAATATCTGCCCTGACATGTTCTGCCATTTAAGCAGTAAGATATTTTAAATTGAATATTTATGGACATATCACCCGAAGTTCTTATTTAAGCCTGTCATAATTTCCTACACAATACTGACTGTTGACTGCATGAAATTGCACCAGGTCTTGCCATGAAGCCATGTGCGCGTTTTAGAAAGTGTCTGGATTTATGACTGAACCAATAACCCTAGTTATAGAAGACTCTAATGAGAAGCAATATTAATGGAGATGAGCTCTTAACTGTCATTGTTTAGTAATCTTATTAATTATCTTTCACCCACCTTGCTTTCCAGTCCTGCTTTTCAACAAGAGCACAATTTAGCTGTATCGCTCCCTGCATTTAATTAGTGACATGATTAAACAAGCTAATTAAAGAGTGCATTTGCATACTAAATCAAACACTAATTCCTGGCAAGTGTGCTTCTCCTGAATACCTACATAATTAGATCAGAGAAAGATTTTATACTTATTTTCCATCAAAGAAGTGGTGGTGTTAGGCAGCATGTGTTATTGTGTAGTGTCATAATAAAAATGGAATATATTTGGTTTTGCCACCAGTGTAGAAATTGTAATAGGGTCCCCTGCCAAATTAAGATCCAATAGCAGTGGAGCCAAGGGATTGTTGTGAGAGGAACAATAAAAAAGTTCTATAAGGACAATACACACAGGAAGATGTGGTAAACACCAACTGGATATCAGGAAATATATTTTCATGGATTGGCTATTGAAAGATTAAGTCACATATTCTGTCTAATGATCAGATCTTGTATAGACAACCTAAAGTGGTTCTACAGCCTAAACATTTTTTTATCTTAATGCATTCCTTGCATTAAAGGTAAAAAAAAATGTTTAGGCATCGAATGCTGCCCCCCCACCCTTATACTTACCCGAGCCCTCTCATTCAATCCAGTGCTGTGCATGTCTGCAGCTTTTCTCTCCCCCAACATCTTGGTCTCACTGGCTTTGCAGGGGCACTGGGAGCCATTGGCTTCTAGTGCTGTTAATCAAAGCCAGTGACAAGGGAGAGGGGGCGGAGTTGAGTTCTGCTGTCTTTGTCAATGGACGCAGCAGCGGGGCTTGGGAGCAAGCACACACGAGTGCCCCCATGGGAAGCGGATTCCCATGGGGGCACTGGACAGGGAAGAAGAGCCAGCAGTATCAGCGGGTGACCTGAGAAAAAGAGGTTCTAAGCTGCTCTGTGCAATTCCATTGCACAGAGCAGGTAAATATAGAGATGTTTGCTATTTTTATTTTAAAATGTTTTTCCTTTACAATCATTTAAGGGAATCTATACCATACATGATGAGACCTACCTGAATCGTCATACCCCTGGCCATATTAGTTCCAGAACATTTACACCACTTAGACCCCTTTCACACTGGGGCGCTTTGCAGGCACTATAACACTAAAAATAGCACCTGCAAAGGGCTTTCACACTGGAGCGGTGTGCTGGCAGGACGCTAAAAAAGTCCTGCTAGCAGTATCTTTGGAGCGGTGAAGAAGCTCCTAAACCGGAGCTCCTAAACTGCGGCATACAGTACCACCCCCCCAGTCAGTCGGTCGGTCGGTATGTCAGTCGGCCGGCGTGTCTAGTGCACCCCATCAGCGGTGCTTCTCTCAGGCACTCGGCGGCGGCGTGGCTCTCTCTTCCCCTGCTCTCCATGGGCGAGGCTCTGGCTTCCGTTCCTCCTTTTCGGCGGCCAATCGGGAGTCTTCTCTTTTCGGCCAATCAGAAAATGGGTCTCAGACCTGATTCTGATTGGCCGGATTGAGGATCAGTGTTACAACAGCGAATATTAATTTACTGTTGTAACACCTAGGTGGGCTCATGGCGCAATGCTCTGCACCACATATTTTGAAGTCTCTTAGAGCCTATGGCTCTAATCAGCTGCTTCAAGAATACACCCTCCACTGCTATAATTCAGGTGCCCGGCGTCCAAAAAGAGGGCGGATGCCTGAATAGGGGGTGTCTACAGTTGCCATAGATAGATTCATGCAATGCATGAATCTATCCATTATTTATAGAGGGGGGGGTGGCGTAGAGAGAGTCGGAGGCGCCCGGGCCCCCCTAATGTGGGCTGCCACTGCAAATTATTAAAGATTTTTAATGGGGGGGGAGAATTTTTGCATTTTATTCTTATTATTAAACTCCTGCACATTTGTTTCCTTACACACATTTTGAAAGAGGCTGGGCTGGCCCATCACAATCAATTCACACACCTGATATTCTTTCATTCTTTCACTGGGTGGTGGCTGATGATGCATTTAACCGTTTCCTTCCACCTGGAGACTCCATCCCCATGAATAAGCTCTGGTGGTCGGAGTGAAATGCGCTGGGGCGTGGCGTGACAGGGGTTCAAGCTAGGACTGCCATTTACTATCACACAGCAGGCTTTGACTTGATGTGCGGCTCCAGGAACACCTATCACTCTATACTATAAATATAAACAGATATCTGCGCTAACTGAAATAGGTATAAATTTGGTAAGCAGCCAACATGGTATGTTGATTCATCAAACACGGAAAATAAAAAATATAAAATGCAGCGCTAAATAAGACAATAGCTTAAAACTGAATAATAGTCCATAAAAGCCAATGAAGATTAGAGATGAGATGAAACCTCCACCAAAACTTGTGCAAGGGATAAGCACACCACACCCAAGTGCTTCCAATCTGCTTACCAGCTTTTCATATCCTTCTGGTAAGCAGATTGGAAGCACTTGGGTGTGGTGTGCTTATCCCTTGCACACTGAAGTTTTGGTGGAGGTTTCATCTCATCTCTAATCTTCATTGGCTTTTATGGACTATTATTCAGTTTTAAGCTATTGTCTTATTTAGCGCTGCATTTTATATTTTTTACACTCTATACTATAGCCTGGAGCACAGACAAGCTTCCTTCCCAGCCCACACTCACAATGGTGGGCACAGGACTTCATTCCCATACAGCCTGAGTGGCTCACACACAAATCTTGGTTCACAACGACCACTGCTTACTGGATAGACAGAACTGCTTCTGTAACCAAAAACCTCTTACTGTGAGCTGCAGTGTCTGGGAGGAGGAGCGTGTGAGACACAAATGAAGGAGGATTTGGTTCAATAAGGGGAGGTAAAGGAAGTTTTGTGTTTCCATTATAATGCTTGTGCATCACATAGTAACAGATTTGGGACTTGTTTAGACTGCCATACAGGGGTCTTTAGATGTACTTTAAAATAGAAAATGTGTTAAATGTGGCCCTGCTTCGATCCATCTATGTGATAGGCAGTAGATTGGATCTTCAAACCTTGGATTTTTGGGAAAGTCTAGTCACAATGTTAGATGTTTGACTTTTCATTGCTACTTGCTGACTCTAAATAAATTCTGGAATTTGAATTCAGTAAATAGCAATGATCCAGTCCACCGCAGCTAAGGTGAGCAGAGTCGACCATTGAGGGACTACTGTAAAGTCCGTGAAGGCACCTTCTCTTTACACCTTTGTGAGTGTATTCAGCATGCTTTCCATAATAAATTTAAAGGTTTTATTGCTCCAGGTTGATGTACTCTATTTTATCTTTTAACTCTCAGAAGAAAATGATGTGCTTGGCAGAGTTCTCCCTTAAAGCTGTCCTGTTCTCCTTATCAAAAAGAACACTTCCAGCTCTCAGTTTAGCTAATGAGTAGGTCCAGGCATGGAACCTGCCTTCAAGTGTGTGTGACTAATCAGCAATCTTTTTAATAAAGCCTTGCAACATATTCTTTCCCTTTTCGCACCTAGTTTAAGCCGGCACAAATAGTGGCAAATTAGCTTCTTGCAGACAGAACTGGGAATGATAAAAAGCCCCTAAAAGGTTTTCCAGGCTTTTTGCTGCACAAGGTATTATCAAAGATTTAAGTGAAATATAATTATCTCAATTTTTTAGAATCCTTAAAATACAGAATATTGGTGAGATTACACATTGTCAGCTGCTGTATTATTTGCATGCATTTAAGATACAAATTAAAAAAAGGCAAATGTATGCATCATGCGAACGTCACAGACAGGAAAAACTGAAAGCTCATAATACCACAAAATTAATTTCATACAGTAATGTGTCTTAGTTTGAAATTATTTCAAAGGCTTTGTCCAACATAAAAAAAAAACTGTATTTGTTATTTATCACTGATGGAGAGAAAAGCAGAATATTTTTGCAGCTATGAAGAGTATAATTTTTTTTTTTGTGCTCAGAGTAATTTTGGTGAAGACTGAATTTAATAAAAAAGGAAAAAAAAATTGAATAATAAACTGCTATAAAAATATCATTCAAGAGTGCCATAAATTACCGCTTTATGATTATTTTTTTTTTACTTTATTTTTTAAATTTTTCTATTGTGTCAAGAGTATAGTATACAGCATAGAAGTGTCTATGCACCAGCCCAACATTAAATACCCCCACAGTGCACATCCATTTTCGATGGTGTACCATGCACAGTGATTTTATACGTTTAGTGCCGGTTCACACAGGGGCGACTTGTCAGGCGACCTAGTCGCCTGACAAGTCGCCTCCTGTTCTGTGCAATGGAACCGTTCTAATAGGAGCGACGCAAGTCGCTCCGACTTAGAAAAAGGTTCCTGTACTTCTTTTGGGTTGACTTGAGGCGACTTGCATAGACTTCTATACAGAAGTCGTTTTGCAAGTCCCCGTGGATGTCGTGTGCAGGTCGCCTCGGTGAGGCGACCTGCAAGTCGTGCCGCCCCTAGTGTGAACCGAGCCTTAGAGTAGATTTACAACCTTTGGGTTGATTTACTAAATGCAAATCTTCACTCAATAAATTATGCAATCATGTGCAAATTAAATAAATAATCAGGAATTTGCTTTTCACATGATTGGATAACTGAAGTTAATCTTCGTTACATTTATTGTGTGAACATTCTCAACTCCTCTAGTGAATGAGCCTCTGGGTGCATGTTGTATGTTTCAAGTGTATGTTCCCTTTGCAAAGTGTAAACTAAGGCTGGTAAAACTTTGAATAACCAGTCATGTGTAAGGGAAATTGAAAATAAAACAGCGATTTGCTAATTCATGTAGCCAGGTGCTTGGCTACCCTCTTTAGTTGCTGCCCTGTGGTGCTGAACTGGTTAACAGACATACCAGCAAGAGGAGGGAGCTGCTGACTTAGAAGAGTTTAATAGACTGAGTCAGGCAGCACTGCACTGTGGGAACTGTAGTCCAGAGGAGAGAGACTACTGCAATCAAGAGCTTTTGAACTGCATTTCCCAGAGGGAGATTTTCAGGAGGACGGTGAAGAAATGCATTGTCATGAGGGAGCCCAGAGAGTGCACATTGCTGTCCCATGGGCACCACCACTGTTGCATAATGGTGGCTTGAGCAGGATCCAGAGTGCTGAATCAAAGTGTGCCAAAAGCCAGAGTCACCTAAGTGTAGAGCAGAGAGTAGAGTACTTGCTATGTGTGACTAGACGGTGAGCTGCAATATCACTGGGACTGGAGAGCTGCTGTTGTGGGGATTTACTATCCACTACTAGAGAGACTGAGCCCTTTAGGTACTGCCCATACAGCCATCTAGTAGCTATATTGCTGTTTGCAGTTGGGACTGTTCTCACGTGCACTAAGAGTTTAACTGGACCGCAGCACCAGCTGGCTGAATAGTTAGGACTAAAGATTGTCATTTTACAGCTGCTACACAGAGACCTTCACCTATTGCTTATGCCAAGAGGTACCTCTCAGGGGACGTTGCACCATATCATAGCCATTCTCCTAGAGTGCACTCTAGACCAGTTATAGCATTACTATTCATATTGTAGTCAATTCTTATATATACTGTTTATTGCTGACTTTGCTAATTCATGAGTTAATCCCAGTCTAGTATTAGAAGCTATATTCTAAGTGTCATGTACCTGGTTGAGATTGAGCTGGAGAGGGGGCTTCTCTTGCACCTCTTGTCAAACACCCCTGGTAGAGGTGCTGTGAGGACACAGGGTGGCATGTGGGCCAGTGTACTAGGCAGTGCCAGCTGTTGGTTGCAGAATGTAGATGACCATGGTTCACCAGATAGGGACTAGAGACTGAAATACCGGGACACTTGATCAGCAGACAGGAGCATAGCAAAGACACAAGACAAAAGGTCATAAACAGCAGGGCAGCGAGGTGCAGGTGTCACTAACCTTGTGGAGATCGAGCTGGAGATAGGGCTTCTCTTGCACCTCTTGTCAAACACTTCTGGCAGCTGATCTGAGGACACGGAGTGGCATGAGGGACCAGTGTAGCGGGCAGTGCAAACTGTTGGTTGCAGAATGCAGATGACCATGTATCACCAGATAGGGACCAGAGAATGGAACACAATGACACTTGATCAGTAGACAGGAGCATAGAAAAGACACAAGCCAAAAGGTCATCAACAGCTGGGCAGCGATGTACAGGAACATCAGACAGAGTGAGGATACAAACCAGGATTGGTATGCAGCCAGGGAGCGAGGTACAGGAATGTAAGGCAGGAGTGGAGTCAGAGTACAAGTCGAGGTCATAACAGGTAGATAGGAATCCAGAGACAGGACAGGGGCAAGCCAGGTTGTGCATGGGAAGCAAAATATAGCAGATCATGTTGCAGGTAAAGCAGGAACTAGCTGAAGACCACTCAACAATCTGTCCATGTCACAATCCAGCTTAAATAGGCTATTTGGTGCCAGTGCCAAGCGAGCACGTATGCATGTGCACGCTAACACGCTTCACCTTGATTACTAAACTTAGTTAACCTCTTGCTGCCCATGTAACAAACATATGTACAGCAGCAAAGAGGGTGGGGTTTAATGCTCACATGCTGCTTATATGCTTCTATTGGTGTCAGGGCTTTCTTTGTTAAGAGCATGCTCACTGCATGCTCTCAGCACAACGGCAAAGACAGCTCTTGGTCTCTTCTAATGATTGTGAGCTGGTGGAACAGGCTCCCTATTATGTGACCATTGTGAAAGCCAATCAAGCCAATCATAGTGGTCATGTGATTGGCCAGTTCTTCCCATCCTGGGTGTAAAGTCCCTGTTAAAGTGTTGCTGTGGCTGGGCAGGAAGTGATTAACAGACTCTACTCTTTTGCAAATCAACTTCATTGTACAGCATACACTGAAAATAACTAAAGCACAAATCCAAATATAGCAAACCACAAAGCATGAATGATCCCTCCTAATATAAATCAAGTCTCATATCATGAAGTCAAACAGAAATACTGTCAAATAGATGCAATGCCAAATAATAATTTACTAGTTCAGTAAGAGCAGTGTGTGCTGTGCATAGAAGATAAGAGTCCCCCCCCCTCCCGTGTGACATTATGTAATGCCATAATATAGACATATGCTGTATATGCTACTTTTTTATTAAGTTAAATACCCCACAGGGGCAGTAATTCTTGGCTTATACCCCAATTATACTTTCAAATTAAATTCCTATTGAATTCTGCCAGGTGACAGGTCATTTAGAGCAATACCGTTTAAAATGAAAAAATATATATACACACACACACACACACACACAGTATCTCACAAAAGTGAGTACATCCCAGCACTTATACGTCTAGGGGATGGGCTTGGTCCCTTAGTTCCAGTGAAGAGCGTTAGCATACCAAGACATTTTGGACAATTTCATGCTCCCAACTTTGTTGGAGCAGTTTGGGGATGGCCCCTTCCTGTTCCAACATGACTGCACAAAGCAAGGTCCATAAAGACATGGATGCGCAAATTTGGGGTGGAGGAACTTGACTGGCCTGCAGAGTCCTGACCTCAACCTGATAGAACACCGTTGGGAGGAATTAGAGCGGAGACTTCTCTTCCAACATTGGTGCCTAACCTCACAAAAAACATTCCAATAGACACACTCCTAAACCTTGTGGACAGCCTTCCCAGAAGAGTTGAAGCTGTTATAGCTGCAAAGGGTGGGCCAACTCAATATTGAACCCTATGGACTAAGACTGGGATGCCATTAAAGATCATGTGCCTGTAAAGGCAGGTGTCCCAATACTTATATGCTATATATTTATATATATACTGTATATTGAACTTTAGCCTACATCCTATTTTAGCCTACAACTTGACATAAATCCAGTTTGCATAATTAATTGTCTATTAAATATGCACTTGTGTGAGGTAAATTGGTAACTCCACTTTCGTTTTAAAAAAATATAGAAAATTTAAAAAAAACATCAAATATTATTGCAACACAAGTCATATTGTAATTGAATGTTAATAAAAATTACTGTTGGTGTATGGACCGCCCCCGGAACTGTCTGGTTGAAAAAAAAGACACAAGTCCATCTAGTTCAACCAATAAAAAGAAAAAAAATACAATCCCATATGCACAATCTTATACCCACAGTTGATTCAGAGGAAGGCAAAAAAAAACAGCAAAGCATGATCCAATTTGCTCCAGAAGGGGAAAAAATTCCTTCCTGATCCCCAAGAGGCAATCAGATATTCCCTGGATCAACTTTACCTATACATTTTAGTATCCAGTTCTACTATGTACATTTAGGAAAGAATCTAGGCCTTTTTTAAAGCAATCTACTGAGCTGGACAGAACCAGCTCTTAAGGGAGTCTATTCCACATTATCACAGCTCTTACCGCGAAGAAGCTTTTCTGTATTTGGAGTTTAAATCTCTTTTCCTCCAGACATAAAGAGTGCCCCCTTGTACTCTGTTTTGACCTTGAAGTGAATAACTCAACACCAAGTTCACTATATGGACCACTTATGTATTTGTACATGTTGATCATATCCCCTTAATCTCCGCTTCTCAAGAGGGAAAAAAAACAATTCCTCTAATCTTTCCTCATATCTGAGCTCCCACATGCCTCTTATCAGTTTGGTTGCCCTTCTCTGCACTTTCTCCAGTTCCCCGATTCTGGTGCCCAAAACAGAACTGCATGTTCCAGATGAGGTCTTACTAATGACTTGTACAGGGGCAAAATAATATCTCTCTCTCTGCAGTCCATACCTCTTAAGAAAGAATTTTGCTCACTTTGGAAACCGCAGCTTGGTATTGCATGCCATTATTAAGCTTATGATCTACCAGAACACCCAGACCCTTCTCCACCATTGATTCCCCCATTTGTACTCCCCCTGGTATGTATGATGCATGCATATTCTTAGCACCCAAGTGAATAACTTTACATTTATCAACATTTAAACCTTATTTGCCACACAGTTGCCCAATGAAACAGTGCATTGAGGTCGGCTTGCAAGTTGGAGACATCCTGTAAGGACGTTATTCCACTGCATAGCTTGGTGTCATCTGCATACACAGAAATAGTACTTTTAATCCCAGACCCTATATAATTTATAAGGATATTAAAAAGTAAGGGTCCCAACACTGAACCTTGGGGTACACCACTGATAACCTTAGAACATTCAGAGTAAGAATCATTAAAGAGGAAGTAAACCCTGATGGGTGTTACTTCCTCTTTGTTTCCCTGCAAAGGTTAAGCATAATGGGCTACTATGCATTGCATAGTAGCCCATTATGTGACACTTACCTGCAGGAGAAGCCCGCAATGTCCCAGTCTTCCTCGCTAGTAGCGATCGTCAATTCTTCGCCCCTCTTCCTTCCAGGGAATGGAACTCCGGCTCGCGCGATGGCATGACCCTTTAACAGCTTGACCCGAGCTAGAAACGGCACAGCGTGCCCTTTCTAACTCCGGCGCATGCACAGAAGAAATCGCCCTACAGCAATTTGCAAATATCTCCTAGACCGTGAAGGTCTGGGAGATATTTCAAGCACCTACAGGTAAGCCTTAATCTAGGCTTACCTGTAGGTTAAAGTGGTTGTAAAGGGTTTACAACTACTTTAACCACTACCCTCTGAACTCAGTCATTTAGCCAGTTTTCTATCCATTTACAAACTGATTTTTTTGTGATTGGCTAACTGATATTTCCAGTCTGCAACAATATATGAATCAGCTTTTAGGCATCTTCTGCAACAAAAATGCCATTCTTGGTAAAATACTCTCAAAGGGTTAATCACGCCAAAGGGATTTAGAACCAATTTTCCTCATTAAAAGGCTGAAAGTGCATCAGATTAATAATGACAAAGTCAATCCCATTGAGATGCACTCTGCACATTGACATAAGCAGCTATTTCTTCAGAGCAACAAAAGGTAGGAATCTGCTACAAAGTTTGATAAAATCCTTCATAACTACATAGCTTACCCAGAGGGGATCTTTTTTCCTGTGATAAGTAAGTATTCTATTTGTAGTTCCAGACTGCTAACATGCAAAAATTATTCTGGTCCCATATGGGTACGTTGTACCCTTTAGGAGCCGCCAGGGGGGCGCACGCATGCCTGCTGCACGGCTGGGCATGAGCGCCAGCATGGGGATTTGTGTGTTTAAGCACACAAATTTCTGTTCAGGGTCAGGGCAGGAAGTAGGAACAGTAGGAACAGAGATATGTCTCCTCCCCCAGTCAGTCACATCCCCCCATAGTAAGAAGCACTAACTAGGGAACACAGTTTACCCTTTGATTGCCCCCTAGTATTAACCCCTTCCCTGCCAGTGACATTTACATAGTAATCAGTGGCTATTTTTATAACACTGATCGCTGTATAAATGTCAATGGTCCCAAAAGGGTGTCAAAAGAGTCCGATCTGTCCGCTGCAATGTTGCAGTACCGCTAAAACTCACAGATCACCGCCATTACTAGTAAAAAAAAAAGTAAAAATAATAAAAATGCCATAAAAATGCCATAAATCTTTCCCATAGTTTGTAGCTGCTCTAACTTTTTGCGCAAACCAATCAATATATGCCTTTTGCAATTTTTACCAAAAATATGTAGAAGAATATATATTGGCCTAAACTGATGAATACATTTGTTTTTTAAAAACATTTTTGGGGATATTTATTATAGCAAAAAGTAAAAAATATAGTTTTTTTTTTTTAAATTGTTGCTTTTTTTTTTGTTTATAGCTCAAAAAATAAAAACCACAGAAGTAATCAAATACCACCAAAAGAAAGTTCTATTTGTGGGAATAAAAGGACGCAAATTTAGTTTGGGTACAGCATTGCATGACGGCGCAATTGTCAGTTAAAGCGACGCAGTGCCAAATTGTAAAAGGTGCTCTGGTCAGGAAGGGGGTAAAATCTTCCGGGACTGAAGCGGTTAAGCATACTATACAATAATAGCTAAAAAATGCATTATTGAAGTAAAAATGGTACATAAGTGTGTGCCTTATCCTCCGACAAAACAGCCAACAGCTTTCAAGTGTTCCCTGACTTGGAGCTAGAGGGATGCTATCATCAAGATTATGGATATTATGTACTTATACTTTTAAAAATAAATTCATGGGTGAACAGTAATGCATCTATTTTGCTCATGTATATCCTAAAAAAGAATAAAGGGAATAAAACATTAAACTTTCTTACAGATAAGTTGTATTGAGGCATTATAAACTGTAAGTGCAGTATAGGGATGCTCTAGCCACAACAGAAAATAAGAAAAGTTATTTTCATCCAATGATAATTTTCTCTTACAAATGTTTAATGAACATACAGCTGTGGAACCATATTTTAATGAATGAAATGGGCATGTAATTGTTGAAAGCCTTCTTTTTAAACTATTCATTCATTTTTCTCACAAAGCATTACTTTATCACACCTTAAAATGGCTCCTGTTCCTGCTGTCCTCAACAGACACCGTATTAAAACTATGATCTCTAGCTTGAAGATGATAACCTGTGGAAACAGATTTGTGAATTGACCCTTACAGTCAAAATAGCTAAAGAAAAATAATGTGGATATAAGAACACTATTTTTCCTTTATTTTATTTTTTTTTATTATTATGTTAAATGTGTTACAATTTATAGATATTTACTTTTTAGGTACAATTTAGGTTTATGGTATGATTACAATGGAGTGGTTGGTATATATTAATATGTTTATTTTAAACAATGGTCCATCTTAATAATATTCTATGTTTAGGATAGCAGCACTTGATGTTTCATGCAAAATTGACAATGAAATTATGCCCAAAACATCCAATTATTTCTTATTTGTCCTATCTTTTTTTGGATGCATTTATTTTAGATCTAATACTGGTACCCTAAAATGTGTTGGTGTTTTGTAAAAATGAAATGACTGTCAAAATTGAAAAAAGGTTTTGATCTGGTGCTCTCTTCTTTATATAAAAATAGTAAAAAGAGACCTGCCTAGCCAGGAACCACTAACAGTGGTCTATTGAAGACTCCAAAGAATTCATTACACAAAGCTTCTTGCATCACTGAGTAGAGAAAAAACATGAATCCTTAGTGTGACACTAACTGTCAAACATAGGGAAGGAAATGTGACGGTCTAGGGTTCTTTTTCTTGATCCAGAGTTGGCTACTTACACAAAGTGACTGGCACAATAAACCCAAAGACCTACCACAGCATTTTGTAGTGCCATGCAATACCTTCTGGTCTATGCCTGATCAGGGGTTTATGCTACAGCAATGTATTTACCTCCAGGTTATGTCAGAACAACCTTAGAAGAAAAGGCAAGGTGGTAAGTTTCAAATCATGCAGTGGTCAACACAGTCTCCAGATGTAAACCCAATCCAGCTGATTTCTGAAGAGCTAGACAGAAGACTGAAAGAAAAACAACCTACAAGTACCACACATTAGATATTGGGTATAAAAAGTGTAGCGCTAATATATGAACAAATATCAAAAGAAAAGGGTGAACCCAGTGATCATAAAGGAGAAAAATGAAAATATAGAAATGTCTAAAAAATACAACTATACTAAACCCAGTGAATAGTGGTAGACATCCAAACAAAGTCCAAAAAATGAATTTCAAAACATAAATATGAGTTCCATGTAAAAATAAAAAGTGAAAAACTTCATGTGAAGGTCATAACGGTGAGCCGACCATAGGCTTGAAGTGAAGGGGTACCACCACCAGAAGTAGGGAGGCTTACCAAAACGATTGAACCCAGAAGAACATATGTTCGGTGGGTCAAACGGGCTTGTGTTGTATAGAAAACCAAAAGAACCAGGCACCGGAATCCTCAGAAGACTCCAACTTGAACTCTCGGTCGTCCTTAGAATGGTGGGTGGTTATATGGATGTTTCACTTGGAAAGGTGACCCGATATGCATGGATATGGCAGATGGATTTATAATGGGGAGAACAAAAAGGGCCACATAGCGTGATTCTGTAAAATATGCAATAAATTTAATAAAGTAAAAAACTCACATGTGAACAGATAAAACAGCGCTTTTTGTGTAATAAATGGCGGCAGTGGGGTCATTCCCGATGCGTTTCGTCTCACCCAGACGATGTCTATATTTTCATTTTTCTCCTTTATGATCACTGGGTTCACCCTTTTCTTTTGATACTTGTTCATATATTAGCGCTACACTTTTTATACTCAATTTCAGTGCATTTATCTAATTTGCTGTGTTAGCTGCTTTTCCTCCTGCAGGCAGTGCAGATTTATTTGTTACACCACACATTAGATATATTTGCATCTTTACAAGGTGGTACTGTGGATGTGAGTATCAATAGCAAAGTTGATCCTAAATTGATCTGTATAGAAAACTTTGAAAAGCCATGGATTTTATAGGCACCAGAGTACAACAATTCTTTAAAAATTAATACATTTTATTATAAATAGTTTAAAACATAGAAATACATCGAAAATATCAAAGTAAACCTGCTACGCAAATAGAGCTATTAAAACACAAACAAGAGCACCAAAACCCATCCTAATCAGTAGTATGAGCACCAAGAGAGTGCCAGTATCCAGGCAAGCTTTGTGTGGGTTGATGTAGCTTGTTCAAGCTCCGCAGGTTTCGTGCCACTACGTTTCCTCAGGAGCTTATATGCTGAAGCGTGGGGGCAGGGGTGGAGGAGCGATTTGCTCCTAACAATAGGGGTGGATTGCCCCCATGCTTCGGCATATATTTTTTAGATACAGATTGCGTTAAAAAATCAAGTTGTTTTATCGTTACCATTGTTTGCTTTTCAGGTACGCCATTCAGCTGCAGCACTGATTTATTTATCTTGACAGCAACAGTGTTTGCTCTCACGATACGAAAATCAGCAACTCCAGCACTGTAGGAGGTGATTTCACCACCACAGTTAAGAAAAAAATGGTGCATGTATGCCCATCATTAGAAGTGGATGGAAGAAGGTCGGTATTCTAATGGCGAGCATACCCACCGATCAATCTTTTGTTTTCGTTCAGTCCACAGGCTGCATGAAAAATAGAACATTACAATATATGCCCAACAAGAACCAGCAACATATCGGTATGTTGCTGGACTTTGAGTGGTTATACCAGAATGATACCTGCAGGTTTAGGTATCATCTTGGTATCATTCTTTTCAGCCAGCGGTCGGCTTTCATGTAAAAGCAATCCTAGCGGCTAATTCCATGGCTTTCTCTGGCTCTCCTGTCCCAACAGGGAACCCGAGAATGCAGCCGGTGGTTCCGCCAGCTGACCATAGAGCTGATTGGAGACCAGAACGGCTCCAATCATCTCTATGGCCTAAGAAACCAGAAGCTACGAGCATTTCATGACTTTTGCCGGATATAAACAGTGCCATTGGGAAATTGGCAAAGCATTTTATCACATTGATCTTGGTGTGGTCAGATGCTTTGAGGACAGAGGAGAGATCTAGGGTCTAATAGAGCCCAGTTTTTTTAAAAAAAGAGTACCTGTCACTACCCTTTTTCTATCATAGGGGATATTTACATTCCCTGAGATAACAATAAAAAGGATTAAAAAAAATGAAAGGAACAGTTTAAAAATAAAATAAAAAAGCAAAATAAATAATAAAAATAAATAAATAAATAAAAAGCCTCTCAGCAAATAGCTTGGGGTGTCTACTTTCCAAAATGGGGTTATTTAGGGGGTTTTGTGCTATCTTGGAATTTTATAGCCTTCGAAACTGTGATAGGAAGTGAGGAAGGAAATCAAAAATGTATGCCCTTAGAAATCCTGAAGGCGATGTTTCGTTTTCATGGTCCTGTACGCAGATAGGCTCACAAAAAGTCTCACAAATGTGGTATTCCCGTATTCAGGAGAAGCAGCAGAATGTATTTTGGGGTGTAATTCCACATATAACCATGGCATGTGTAAGCAATATATAATTTAGTGACAACTTTGTGTAATTTTTATTTTGTCATTTTTCAATCACTTGTGACAAAAAATAAAATATTCAATGGGCTCAACATGCCCCTCAGCAATTTCCTTGGGGTGTCTACTTTCCAAAATGGGGTCATTTGGGAGGGGGGGGGGGTTGTACTGCCCTGCCATTTTATCACCTCAAGAAATGAGATAGGCAGTCATAAACTAAAAGCTGCGTAAATTCCAGAAAATGTACCCTAGTTTGTAGACTATAACTTTTGCGCAATAAATATATGCTTATTTGCTTATTTTCACTAAAGACATGTGGCTGAATTCATTTTGGCCTAAATGTATGGCTAAAATTGAGCTTATTGGATTTTTTTTATAACAAAAATTTGAAAATATCATGTTTTTCCAAAATTTTCAAACTTTTTCCATTTATATCGCAAAAAATAAAAATCACAGAGGCAATCAAATACCATCAAAAGAAACCTCTATTTGTGGGAAAAAAAGGACGCAAATTTTGTTTGGGTACAGCATTGCATGACTGCGCAATTACCAGTTAAAGCAGCGCAGTGCCAAATTGTAAAAAGTGCTTTGGTCATTGAGCAGCCAAATCTTCCGGGGCTGAAGTGGTTAAAATAGAAAAATTCGACCACTAGTGTATACAAAATATATACAGTAATGGAAAGGTAATGGAAAAAACAAACATTTTGTTTACTGAGATTTACTTAATAAATTCTGGTCTGGGTTCTGGAGCCTGGAGACTTTGTAGAGCTTTTTCGGGATAAATCCTCCAGTTCTAGGTCCACATCTTACCTGTTAGTCAAACCTCACTAATTAGATTAAGCTGTCTTTATTAATGTGAACTGATTGGTGCCAGAGGTTCTCTTTCACTGTGTGCATGGTGTGGGAGCCCGCTGCTAGGTGGAAAAGCTGAATGTTGACAAAACACTAAAAGTCATCAGAGCTGCCTCTTTGCTTTGGGGAACCCATGAGGGGGCATCCTGTTAGTTAGGAACTAGCATGAGTTTATTTAGTGTCTTAGATGAGCAGATATTTTGTTTCTTTTATGCTATGGACTTGCTGCAAAAAACCCTCCTCCACGGAACTGCATTTGCTTACTATCTTGCTGAATAAAAGTGAAGGACAAATTTGTCCTGGGTGTCCCTGTCTTGTGCATGGGTTACTGCTGCCACAACCTCCCTTACAATAAAGTAAGCACAGATATTCTTTAGAGTGGCCGCTGTGCCATGAATAGATTTCATTTTGTACTAATTACTTTTAATTAAAAATAATTGTATCCTTAAACAGAACTAAGAACTGTTTAAAAAGCAAAGCTAAATTTCTCAGGTTTAAGATTTTAGTATGAGTATAAGTCACAGTTTGAGCAGATGCAAGGAGGATGCCGATGAGTAGGAAGACGCAGTTTTGAAGATAAGGGATATATAAAAGCGTGGGTTGGTATTTTAACAGTTTGAGCCAATACGCTTAGTGTACTTGCAGAGAAGCAAATAAAGCAGCAGGAAAATTGCGTTAAAATCAGAAAGAATAACACTCAACAACGCTTTCTCTTCTTTTCCAGCTCTTGAATAATGGTTAATAAGCATGAAAAAGTACAACATTGCCTACTTAAAGGATCATTACAGTGAAAAATACATTATTAGTATAACTGTATGCTGTAACATTTAAGTACATGAATCCCTTTTTTTTCTTTCACACACCTTTATTGGTATTTTGCTCCACATTTACATGCAGGCAAAGTATAACACTGCCAGGGATTTATACGATGAATACCCTTTTTCACATATCTTATATCTATTTATTTTAATCTTCCTAAGCACCCCTGGCAGCATAATATTCCCACATCTGTCACAGACACATCTGTGAACCATAAACCTTGACCTACACTCACTGGCCACTTTATTAGGTACTAGTAAAGGCTTGGACCTCCTTTCGTCTTCAGAACTGCCTTAATTCTTCATGGCATAGATTCAACAAGGTGTTGGAAACATTTCTCAGAGATTTTGGTTCATATTGACATGATAGCATCACCCAGTAGCTGCAGAGATATCAGCTGCACATCCATGATGAGAATCTACTGTTCCACCACATCCTAAAGGTGCTCTATTGGATTGAGATCTGGTGAGTGTGGAGGCCACTGGAGTACAGAGACCTCATTTTCATGTTCAAGAAACCAGTGGTGAGATGACTTGAGCTTTGTGACATGGTGCATTATCCTGCTGGAAGTAGCCATCAGAAGATGGATACACTGTAGTCATAAAGTGATGGACATGGTCAGCAACAATACTCATGTAGGCTGTGGCATTTAAACAATGCTCAATTGGTACTAAGGGGCCCAAAGTGTGCCAAGAAAATATCAACCACACCATTACACCACCAGCCTGAACCGTTGATATAAGGCAGGATGGATCCATGCGTTCATGTTGTTTACGCCAAATTCTGACCCCACCATCTGAATATCGCAGCGAAAATCGAGACTCATCAGACCAGGCAATTTTTTTTCATGAAAGGTCATGGATCACAGGTGAGAGCACAACTGATGTTGGCTGAAAAGTTTTAAGGGCCATTTTGGGTGGAATTGTTATATTAACCCCTTGGCGTCAGACGTACGCAAATATGCAGTCTCTTGGTGCCTGGATCTTAGCGATGAGGGCCTGCATATTTGCGTGAATTGCTGCCAATACACCTGTGCCGAGAGCGTACGTGCTACGCACAACCGACACAGGTACTTTCGCCTAACCGAAAGCTCCTGATCGCTCCTTGCGCCTCCTCATACTTACCTGAGCCCCATCTCGATCCAGCAATGTTGCATGAAAGCCTCGGCTGTCCCTCTCTCTTCTGATTGGCTAAGACACAGCAGTGGGTGCCGTCAGGACCATCTTTAATATTTATTGGACCTTGAGCAAACATTTTCTCCCCCCCCCCGAGATATACAATAAATAGCAGCTAGACGCAAAATTAATTTACGGGATCAGATCAGGCAACGATTGCGCTTGGTTGCCAGAGGTTACAGTGTATCAGTACCGCTCAGTGACTGGCTGCTAGAGGTTACAGCACACATTATGGCTCACTGATTATTTGATAGAGGTTAGCACGTGACTTCTGCTTGTTAATTGGTTGCCAGAGATTACTGTACATCAATACTGCTCACTGGTTGCTAGAGATTACTGGCTATCCTTACTACTCACTAAATGGTTGCTAGCGGTTACTGCACATTATTACTGCTCACTGATTGGTTGCTAGAGATTACTGCATATCCTTACCAATGATTGGTTGCAAGAGGTTAGTGCCCATCCATACTGCTCACTGATTGGTTGCTAAGGGTTACAGCACATCATCTCCTCACTGCCTTCATACCATGGACTGGGGAGGTGAGGGGAACCATCAATAGACAGAAATCTTCTAGGGATCCTAGGACTCCTGGGATCAGTGGCAATGCTAGGGGGGGTGCTGATCAGTGGTAATGCAGGGGGCCACTGATGGGATCAGTGGCAGTGGTGGGGGATGGGATTAGGTAGGAGGCAGTACACTGTGGCAAATTCTGAATCGCGTCGAGCAAAGCTGGAAATCTTTGGCAAGTATAGTGGGGGATTTTACACTGATCACCGATGTAATGGGGAATTTACAATGACCACCAATGTGAGGGGGGATTTGCACTGACCACCATGTAAAGGGGGATTTTATACCACCCGCCAATATAACGAGGGATTTCTGCACTGACACCAATGTACTAGGAGCATTTACACCAACCACCAGTGTAAGGGGAAATGTATTGGAATGACCTCCAAATAAGGGAAAATTTACACTGACAACCATTGTTAGAGAGATTTGTACTGACCACCAATGTAAGATGACACTTCTACACCGACCACCAATGGTAAGAGCGATTTAATGTTAGGGGGGATTTACACTGACCACCAGTGTAAGGGCAATTCTGCACTCACCATCAATGTAAAGGGAAATGTACACTGATCACCAATGTAATGAAGAATTTACACTGACAACCAAAGTAAAGGGCGATTTTACATCAACAACTAATAAAGGGGGTTTTCTACACTGACCATCAATGTGGGGGGATTTGCACTCACCACCAAATTTAAGGGGGGGGGCTTCTACATGGACCACCAATGTAAGGGAGTATTCAAAGCTGACCACAAATGCAAGTTTTGATTTTTTACTGATTAACAATATAAAGAGGAGTTTCTACACTGGCCACCAATGTAATGGGGATTTACACTGACCACTTTACACTGACCACTAATGTAATGGGGATTTACACTGACCACTAAGGTAAAGGTAAATTTACACTGACCACTAATGTAAAGGGGATTTGCACTGATCACCAATGTAATGGGGATTTACATTGACCACCAATGTAACAGGGATTTACACTGACCACCAATGTAATTGGGATTTGCACTGGCCACTAATGTAATAGAAGCATTCACAGTAACCACCAATGTAAGAAGGGATTTACACCAACCACCAATGTAAGGGGAGCCTTCACACTGGCCACTAGTATGAATGAAAGGATTGTGTCAGGGAAATGCCAGAATCAGGGCCTGTCAATATAGGCATTTCCCCATACGCCTGCGTGGTAGAATTGCACATCGGCACGTACCGTTTCACAGTCAGCGGGTACGAGCGCGTGTCCCGAACGGATCCGCTCATGTGGGTGCACGACGCAGCGCATCGTTACGAACGCGTGCACGCACATCGGGACGTTCCCCTGGCGGGCCTATATAAAGACAGCTATGGCCTGTGTTTTGTTGCTGGTTTGTCTTTTCAGCTCCTGTAACCTGCTCCTGAATCCGTGTACCTGTGCCTACCCGTTGTGACCCTGACCAACCACGACTCTGCTTGAACCTCTCTTGTGCTTGACCCTCGGCTGCCTTCTGGACTTCGCTACCTGCCTGACTACCTGTGTTTGACCCTCGGCCTGCTCCTGGACTTACTTCTGCCTTACCCTACTGTGGATTATCTGCCTGCCTGATTACCTGTGTTTGACCCTCGGCCTGCTCCTGGACTTGCTTCTGCCTTACCCTACTGTGGATTATCTGCCTGCCTGACCACCTGTGTTTGACCCCCGGCCTGTTCTTGGACTTTGTCTCAACCTTACCCAGTGTTGGACTTTTGCCTACTTGCATACCGGTGTTTGACCCTCGGCCTACTTCCAGACGTCTGCCTTGTGGTTGACCCTCAGTACCCGGCTCAGCTACCCAGCACGGATCTCTTCCCTGCCTGAAGAATCGCCCGGCTTCTCTACTACCTGCTGGCAACCCGTGCTTCTTCGTGCCCAATACCCGCTGTGCAACTTCCAGAGGGTATCGTGCGGCCAGCTGCAAGGGGAGCCTCTCTCAGCAACTCGGCCTTGGTGAGTACCTGACGGATTGTACACCAAGCTTAAATGTAATGAGACGATTTACACCGACCACCAATTTAACCGAGACATTTAGCCTGCATTCACATTTGTGTGTGTCGGGAATGCATGCAAAATCACTTACCTGAAACCACAGCACTGCCACTCATCCCAACTCCCTGCCAGCACTGCCACTCACCCCAACTCCCTGCCAGCACTGCCACTAATCCCATTCCGCCCCCCAACAAGGAGTAAGAGAAGGAATAAAAATAGAGAATACATGGAAGGGAGAGGAAAAGAGGGGGAGGAACAAAGAAAAAAGGGAGAGAAAGCATAAGAGAGAGAACAAGAAAGACGGGTAGAGAGAGGGATGGGGGAAAAAAACAAAAAATTAGGATAGAGAGCAATAAAAGGGAAAGAAAGGAGAACAAAGAGAGAGAGTCACAAAGCAGATATTTGCCAGCACACCAAGGATCGGCACAAAGTGGCATCCAAACGGGTAGTTTATTGCATGATTACAACACAAGAAAGGTGCAACATTTCGGAGTCACGCAGGGTCCTTTCGTCAGGCATGTGATCATGTAGTCCCATTGATAGTGGGCAGCAGGACAAATAGACAGAGTGAATCGCCATAGTGGGGGAATACACAGCAATAAAAACCTGACAAAGGGTTTAACCCCTCACCACTATATCCAAAACTAAAAATAAATAGTTGGCTTTGGATACACTATAAGTTTCAGTAAAATGCCTTCTAAACATATCTCCATTTAAATGTTACTAGTAGTTGTATAATAATGTACTGTATCTCTATATGTACACAGGTTCTTAAACAGTCATGGAAAATAAGACTTTCCTGTAAAACTAAAGGAAACAAGTAAAATAAAAAAAAACATATTTTTTGGTGGTGGTAAAAATAGACTGTAATTAAAACATTCTAGACGAATGACACACCAGACAGGTGATTTTTGCATATCGGTGCACTTATCTTAGATTAAGACCTTGTTGCTCAATACTCGTCATGACTCAGCAACGCTTTTAATTATATGTTTAGGTAGCATGAACTGCTTCAAGATTTAATTTATGAAAATTAGCTTGAAGTAATCTTGTGCACACCAAGGGCATCTGAGATCTCTAAATATGTATAAGGTACAGGCAAAGTATGCATATTTCTCAGGCATGCAGACAACCATTACAAATCAAAGCATTATTATCACACATACCCATTTCCATGTTTTGCCTTACTCTTTTTCCCCTTTTCCTTTTCTATTGCTTTCTCTTTAACTTTTTAAATTCTGTTGGTTTACCTATTCCATTGCTTTTCTTCGATACCTGGAAATACAGAAGAGCAAAACTAAGTTTTCATTTCTCGAAATTGTTGTCAGAAACCTGTCGTTTTGGTACAATTTTACTATTTTGGTGAAAAATATAGGGGTCAATAGGGAAGGCTAAATAAGGTAAGTTTTAACAGTTCAATGGGCTTTAAAGTGATGCTCTCTTAAAGTGAATGTACACCCTCACATACAGTGCCTTGCAAAAGTATTCATCCCCCTTGGCTTTTTATCTATTTTGTTACATTACATCCTTTAGTTCAATGTTTTTCAATCTGAATTATATGTGATGGATCAGAACACAATAGTCTAAGTTGGTGAAGTAAAAATAGAAAAATATATACATAAAACTTTTTTTCAGAAATAAAAAACTGATAATTGGCATGTGCGTATGTATTCACCCCCTTTGTTATGAAGCCCATAAAAAGCTCTGGTGCAACCAATTACCTCCAGAAGTCACATAATTAGTGAAATGATGTACACCTGTGTGCAATCTAAGTGTCACATGATCTGTCATTACATATACACACCTTTTTGAAAGGCCCCAGAGGCTGCAACACCTAAGCAAGAGGCACCACTAACCAAACACTGCCATGAAGACCAAGGAACTCTCCAAACAAGTAAGGGACAATGTTGTTGAGAAGTACAAGTCAGGGTTAGGTTATAAAAAAATATCCAAATCTTTGATGATCCCTAGGAGCACCATCAAATCTATCATAACCAAATGGAAAGAACATGGCACAACAGCAAACCTGCCAAGAGACGGCCGCACACCAAAACTCACGGGCTGGGCAAGGAGGGCATTATACAGAGAGGCAGCACAGAGACCTAAGGTAACCCTGGAGGAGCTGCAGAGTTCCACAGCAGAGACTGGAGTATCTGTACATAGGACGACAATAAGCCGTATGCTCCATAGAGTTGGGCTTTATAGCAGAGTGGCCAAAAGAAAGCCATTACTTTCAGCAAAAAAAATGAAAAAAAATTGAAAATTGAACTTTTTGGCCATCAAAGAAAACGCTATGTCTGGTGCAAACCCAACACATCACATCACCCAAAGAACACCATCCCCACAGTGAAACACGGTAGTGGCAGCATCATGCTGTGGGAATGTTTTTCAGCAGTCAGGACTGGGAAACTGGTTAGGGTTGAGGGAAAGATGGGTGGTGCCAAATACAGGGATATTCTTGAGCAAAACCTGTACCAATCTGTGTGTGATTTGAGGCTAGGACGGAGGTTCATCTTCCAGCAGGACAATGACCCCAAACACACTGCTAAAGCAACACTTGGGTGGTTTAAGGGGAAACATGTAAATGTGTTGGAATGGCCTAGTCAAAGCCCAGACCTTAATCCAATAGAAAATCTGTGGTCAGACTTAAAGATTGCTTTTCACAAGCTCAAACCATCCAGCTTGAAGGAGCTGGAGCAGTTTTGCAAGGAGGGATGGGCAAAAATCTCAGTGGTAAGATACGGCAAGCTCATAGAGACTTATCCAAAGTGATTTGGAGCTGTGATAGCCACAAAAGGTGGCTCTACAAAGTATTGACTTTAGGGGGATGAATAGTTATGCACATTGACTTTTTCTGTTGTTTTGGCCTATTTGTTGTTTGCTTCACAATAAAAAAAAAATCTTCAAAGTTGTGGGCATGTTCTGTAAATTAAATGATGCAAATCCTCAAACAATCCATGTTAATTCCAGGTTGTGAGGCAACAAAACACGAAAAATTCCAAGGGGGTGAATACTTTTGCAAGGCACTGTAGTTTAGACCTGTTATTGTGCCAATATTGTCCCCTTTTTTTTCCTTTTTTTTTCCTTTTTTTTTTACGAAGAAAAGAGTAAAATAAAAGTGTTAAAACAACATTACACATACCAGTCAAATACTAAAAAAATTTGAAAACACAAATACTAGGAACACCAAATAAACTAAACTACCCAACTACCCAAAAAAAGCGGATTTATTTTTTTTTAAAGTGTATGTAAAGTCACAACTTTATCCCTTGTTTCGGCAGTTTTAGCCTGGGTTCACACATGTGCGGTGCAAATAGAAGCTCAGGTTTCACTGCGAAGATAAAAATCAGTTGTTCAGAGGTTCCTCTGCGTTTTAGCTGCGGATCAGTGAGCAGGGAGAGGGGGGGGGGGGTAGAGGGGGAGGTGTAGTGAGGAGCAGGAGAGAATTCATGTTCAGAACGAATGCATCTGTGAATCGGATGCGTTCCCATAGAAGATAATGAGCTTGTAATTCGCACCGCAATGTCCAAAAAACGCACACGTTTTTTGTGCAATGCGCAGTGCGAATGCAACGCACATATGTCAGGGTACTCACCAGGGCCGAGATGCTGAGAGCGGCTCCCCTTGCAGCTGAGTGCGCTATACCCCTGGAGGTGGCACAGAGGGTATCGGGCACAGAGAGGCACGGGTCGCCAGGCACTAGTAGCGTGTTGAACTTCCGTCTGGTAGTAGTCCGTGCAGGGTACACCCGGACGGTGATCAGCAGAGGAATCAGACTGGGGCTCCAACACCTTGGTCCTGAAGTAGACAACTGGAACAAAGTATGTAGAGAAGCCAGGGGGTCAAACACAGCAAGCCGGTAGGAAGGAAGTCCGTTTAAACAAGCCAAGGTCATACACAGGAATCAATCAATAGGAGAGTCCAAGACAGGCCGGGGGTCAAACACTGGAGCAGGCAGTAGCGAAGTCTTTAAAGAGAAGCCGGGGGTCAAACACTGGAGCAGACTGAAGAGGAATCCGTTAAGCAAGCCGAGGTCAAGGTGCAGGAGAAGTTCAAGGGTGGTCAAGGCAATCCGGGTCACAACAGGCAGGAGTCAATAGCAGAACAAGGAACAGGAACACAGAAGCTGAAATGACAAACCAGCAATAAGCCAGAGAGCTGGGCTGCCTTTTATAGGGCCGCCAGGGGAACTCACGTGTGCGGCTAAGATGCGTACGTGCTTACTCCGTTTCGCCGTTTTGCCGTGTCGCGGCCCGCTGACTCGCACGTCTATGTGTGCCGTTGCGCCGTGACGCGGTCCGCTGAATCGCGTACCCGCATGCGCCGATTAGCCATTCTGCCACGCAGGCGTACAGGGAAACGCCGGTATTGGCAAACCAAGTTTCTGTTATTCCTCTGACAACATATGTGAACCAGATACATTCAAATGAATGTATTTTAAAATGTCCTGCAAATTAGATGCGGTGTAAACCGCATCTAATTCGCATAGGTGTGAACGGGGGCTTAGTGTGGGGATAGGTTAAAACTTCTGTTAGGTTTTACTGCTATCCAGGGCTCTGTTATAAAATTTTCCTTGACTTCCTGTTCTGCTGACATTTTAACACTAAACATTCTGAATTAATCTTCTCCATTTCAGCAGATTATCCCAGACAGAAAGTAAGGGGAACTCTGCAACAGCAACACAAACAGAAATAAAAATTATTATCTTTAGTGAAGTAGGGAGAGGCTAGACCCCTGTTAGATTTTTTTTTTAAGTGAAATTGAAGGTTCAGCAAAGTAATTAATTTTGCCAAAATCAATGTGCTCGTGTGTAACTTGCAACATTTCCTTTTTCTTATTACCCCCATTCCTTTTCTTTTCCTTACCGTCTTTCCTTTTCCCTTACCACTTGCCGACCGCCCTATAGCAGTTTTACTGCTACAGAGCGGCTGCTGTGTGGATACATGATCCTGTATTTCCAGGTAGCGGGCGCGAATGTGCGCTGCCGGCTTGCTCCCACTGTGATTATTCACACTGGGAGCCGATGGTCGGGTACCGCGGACTCGATGTCTGCCGGCACCCACCGATCACTTGTTAAAGAGGCAGAACCGCAGTCTGCCTATGTAAAAAGTGCAGGATTACGTATATATACGTGAACCTGCACTTCTGGGTAGCGGGCGCGAATGCGCACCCCAGCTCGCTCCAACTGTGATTTTTCATAGTGGGAGCCGATGGTCGGGTACCGCAGACTCGATGTCTGCCAGCACCCACTGATCATTTGGTACAGAGGCAGAACGGCAGTCTGCCTATGTAAAGAAGGCAGATTGCCCAACTGTCAGGAGGAAAGGCATGGATCTGTGTTTCTGCAAAGCAGACACAAGGATCCATGTCTTCTCCTAGTAAAAGCACCTCCCACACTTTAAAAAAACACAGGCTAGGCCAACAGTTAACCCTTTGATCACCCTTGATGGCAACCCCTTCCCAGACAGTCCCGCTATAAGTCGCTGATCGCTGCCATTACTAGTAAAAAAAATAAAGAAATACAATTCCATAAATATATCCCATAGTTTGTAGACACTATCACTTTTGTGCAAACCAATCAATATACGTTTTATGAGATTTTTTTTTACCAAAAATTTGTAGTAGAATACATATTAGCCTACATTTTTTAATTGGATGTGTTTTATAGTAGAAAGCAAAGATTGTCAGTCTGTTTTTGTTTATAGCGCAAAAAATAAAAAAATCAGAGGTGATCAAATACCTCTAAAAGAAAGCTCTATTTGTGGAAAAAAAATTACATCAATTTTATTTGGGTACAGCATCGCACGACCGCGCAATTGTCAGTTAAAGTAAGGCAGTGCCGTTTTGCAAAATGAAGGGGAGTAAATCTTCTGGAGCTGAAGTGGTTAAACTTTTTTTTTTTTTTTTGTCTTGTCTATTCCTTTTTGTTTCCTGTTCTGCCTTTCCCTTTATGTTTTCATTTGTATTTTCTTTCTATTCCTAACAGAATCACTTGCAATGTTTAAGGGATACCAGAAAATGCATGAAAGCTTTTTACCATTATAATTTTATGATGTGTTAGAAAGCCACTCATTCTTAACCGTATCATGTGGCTAGAAATTAATTCACAATATTAAAGATCTTATAAAATGAAGGCCATGACAGGAATGGGGTTAAAGTCAAACACACCTCTTTTTTTTTCAACGAAGAGAGGGTGAAAAATGAGTCATAAGGCTGTTAAGTCACTTGTCAGAAAATTTGCTTTGACAAGTATGAGTGCTTCACATTTTAATGATGCATAAATTATGTAATCATGATCTGCAGCCTTTGGCAGTATAAATCAAGATGGATTGGAATAATGAATTGCATTTTCTTCCTTTGTATGTCTCTGAATAAATATAGGACTTGAGACAGCTTGGTTAAAAATAGTGAAAACAAGTAAGGGTAACACATACGGCTATAGGAAGATTTTTGGGGAATTATTTCACATAATCCAGAAGAAATTGTAAGCATTAAATTGCCATCATTTAAATTTGAATACAACAGTGTTGTGTAAATTAAACTGAATTGAACGACAATTATTTTGTAGACAACATGCATATTTACTCCTTGGTATCATTGGTACAGCACTTGACAAGTAAGTATAAGTGCAAAAATTACGTTGACATTTATTGACATTAATTAATCAGAAGTAAACAGTAAAATTCCAGGCAGATCACAAAATCACCAATTTATTCATCCAATTTAAAGTTAGATTATTTTAAACAAATCTCTGTAAAAAGGTTGACAAGTATCAGATATATCTATCACTATATTTCCTAAAGCTGAACTTCAGGCAGATATAAAAGACACAAATTAATGCAACTCCGTTCTCATTAATACATACTTCAATTTGTTTAATGTAAACAGTGTACATATTTGAATATAATTTGGTATTAACCTCTTGCTCTCTCTGTACAGCAGAGCTCAGAGTTAAGGAGGAAGAAGTAGCACAAGGAGCCAGCCAACATACTGAGGTCTGCAGGCATGGACCATAAGGTTTGTTCTTGGGTAAAAAAATGGTTACAGGGGCGTGTCTAAAGGGTGGTGATAAAAAACATGTACTCAGACTGGTCGGGGTGGCGAGTGGGGTACCCCAAGGTTCTGTCTTGGGACTGATTCTAATCAATTTATTCATAAATGATATAGAGAACGGGATAAATAGCTCGATCTCACTTTTTGCGGACAACACAAAAATTAAGCAGGGCAATAGCTTCACATCAGGATATAGAAATTGTACAGAAAGACCTGAACAAAATCATGGAGTGGGCAAATACATGGCAAATGAGGTGTAGCAAGGTCCCAGGCCTCTCTCTAATGAGAACCTTTAGAGCCAAGAACTGCTGACATCCTTTCATACAGAGTGGGTAGTGGGTGTAATGTAAAGTAGATTCATGGAGCGCCAGACACTTCTTGAATGCAAAGAGATTTTATTTCTCTTGAACAGAACTTTGGGAGAGAGGGTTAGGGCCAGGACACCCTTAAGCAGTTGCAATGTTAATTGGCAGACTCCAAGACTTCTACAGGAGGACAGCCATGCAGGGAAAGGCATCCAGCAAGATGCCATATCTGCATGTGTAGGAATGCTGTCCCCTATGGCAACAGTCTTTTACAGTTTCTAACACAAGGTGTAACAGTTCCGTCACTTCCACTACAATCACTTGTAGTTCTTTAACCCACTGAGCTCCCAGTCTCTCTCTCACAAGACTATGATTCACTTCCACTGAATCCCTTGAGCTCTTCTAATCTTCAATGTAGTATCTTCCTCAAGCGTCACCCCCATTTCTCTGCTGGGTCCCTAGCTTGGCACTCCAGATACTTATCAAGCTTCACTCCGCTGGCCTGCTCGGTCCCTGCCTTGAAACATAAGGCTAATCTGCAGGCATCGCCTCCGCTGGCTGGGTCCCTGGCTTGACACCTGCTGAAGTTTCCTGATTCTTCACCGTCCCTGGTTGGTGAGAATACTGCTCCGGTACTTGCTTCAGCTACTCACTGTGGTCCCTGGTAACAAGGTGGATGGTCCCTTAGTGGCGACAGCTCCCCCCTACCTCTGACCATGACAGGTTCTCCAGCCGGCAGAACCGTCACTTCTGGTTAGACTGCAAGCCACAATCCCTGCACTGCTCTGTTGCTTCTGGATAGGCCCTCAGACAGCCTAGCAGCCAGATGTGCCCGGGATAGGCCCAAACTCCGGCCTAGCAGCCAGGCAATACAACACACGTCCACCCAGACAGCTCCATATACTCCTAATCTGTCCTTGCTTTGCCCTTGTCTTATCTAATGCCACCAGGTACACGGCCACCTAGCGTTAGAAGAGAAGTACAGCAATTACAGACTTAAGCCCCATACACATTATCAGATTTTCTGCTGATTTTTGTCTTCAGATTTACCAAAACCATGTAGTGCAAGGGCCTGCCTGATTGCATACAAATTGAAACTCCTAAGGTTTGACCTCATTTTATATGGTTTTGGTAAATCTGAAGGAAAAAATCAGCTGAAAATCTGATAGTGTGTATGGGGCTTGAGGGTGAAATCAATTAATCCCTAACAATGAGCCAATGTAACTCCACCTGGAAGGTAAATTTAGGAGCAACCCTGCCTAAACGTCAGGGTGCTACAGAGGTTTAATGTGTAGAAATGTAAAGTAATGCACTAGGGGCAAAAACATAAATGTAAACTACTCACTAGGGGGAGAATCGCTGGGGGAATCATGGATGGAGAAAGATCTGGGGGGTCCTAGTAGATGACAGATTGAGCAATAGCATGCAATGTCAAGCTGCAGCTACCAAAGCCGGCAAAATATTAGCATGCATCAACAAAAAGGGATATACTCCAGAGATAAAATGATAAACCTACCACTTTATAAAACTCTGGTTAAACCACATCTGGAGTACTCTGTGCAGTTCTGGTCACCAGTGCTCAGAAGGGATGTGCTGGAAGAGTCCAATGAAGGGCAATTCAACTAATAAGGGGACTGGAGGACCTCAATTACGAGCAACGGCTGCAAGCACAAAAGTTTATTCTCGCTGGAGAAACAACGCTTGAGAGGAGATATGATAGCGATTTACAAATACCTCAATGGTGATCCCAGAATAGGAAAAAAAATATTCAGTCTCAAGGAGTGTAATAGGACACGGGGCAACACAATGAGATTGGAGGAGAAGCGGTTTAACCTTAAACTGCGCAGGGGGTTTTCACTGTCAGGGTAATAAGGATGTGGCACTCTCTTCCACAATTGGTGGTGGCAGCGGGGATATGGATATTTTTAAGAGACTTTTGGATGTGCATCTTAAAGAACACAACATACAGGGATATGGAAAATAATTATAGATACTGACACACATGCACCTACACAGGTTGAACTGAATGGACTATTGTCTTTATTCAACCTTACCTACTATCTATGGAACCATGTAACTATGTAATATAGTGCCAAGAGTATATGAAGAGATTGGCTCATCAGTCCGCTGTTTCTCCTTGCACCGTCCAGTCACAGAGTGGGGGTGGGAAGTAGACCTATAAATGTTACTGAACTGCAGCAGAAAAAAATCTGGTCTCCTCCTCTGCAAGGCAGGGCTATGAGATGTGCCAGCGCTGTGTAAATTTCAGAACAGGATGGGCATAAATACAAATACTTTGGCAGATAAATCAACTTCCTTGTATGTAACTGATTTGTGCATTTAGCTGTTTACTGAGAGTTCAGCTTTTATGATTTTGTATCAGATTATGGAAGAAATCAGGAGTTTAACCACTTCAGCCTCGGAAGATTTTACCCCCTTCCTGACCAGAGCATTTTTTACAATTTGGCACCGCGTTGCTTTAAGTGACAATTGCGCAGTCATGCAATGCTGTACCCAAACAAAATGTGCTTCCTTTCTTTCCCACAAATAGAGCTTTCTGTTGGTGGTATTTGATCACCTCTGCGGTTTTTATTTTTTGTGCTATAAACAAAAAAAGAGCGACAATTTTGAAAAAAAACCAATATTTTTTACTATAATAAATATCATCAAAAATGTTTTTAAAAACAAATTTCTTCATCAGTTTAGGCTGATATATATTCTTCTACATAATTTTGGTTAAAAAAAAAAAAAATTACAATAAGCGTATATTGATTGGTTTGCGCAAAAGTTATAGCGTCTACAAACTATGGGAAAGATTTATGGCATTTTTATGGCATTTTTTATTATTTTTATTTTTTTTGTTAGTAATGGCAGTGATCTGTGATTTTTAGCGATACTGCGACACTGCGGTGGACAGATCGGACACTTTTGACACATTTTTGGGACCATTGACATTTATACAGCGATCAGAGCTATAAAAATGCACTGAATACTGTGTAAATGTCACTGGTAGGGAAGGGGTTAACACTAGGGGGCGATCAAGGTGTTAAATATGTGTTCCCTAGGTGTGTTCTAACTGTATGGGGATAGGACTGACTGGATATAGGACCCCTGACATCACCAGACCATCCAGAGGAATCTTTGAAAAAAAAATGTATACTTGTTTTTTGCTTTCTAGTGGGGGGTTGGGGTCTCATGGAGGTTAGGGGTAGAGATTATCCAAAGCAAGTCCTCAGCTTTAAATGCTAATGGAGTTGCAATGGAGTTGCAAAGTTGAGTTGGCCTAAACACAGAAATTCAAATTCTCCAAGCTAGTGGAAAATTTGGGTAGAAGGAAATGGTGATATGACAGGAAATTAGGACGGAAGAGATGGATAGGGAGTAGGGATGGCCCCGATGTTTCAGTCGAACATAAGTTCAACTCAAACATCGGGTGTTTGTAAAACAAACGAACATATAGGGCACTCGCGGAACATTCGCCCGCTGCAGAGCGCCCCATAATGCACTGTGAGATCGCAGTCCATTGAAGGCTGCTGATTGGCCAAAGCATGCACTTGACCTGTATGCTTTGGCCAATTACAACACAATGAACAGTGAGAGCCATGATTGGGCGCCTTTGGTCAATCATGGCTCAGGGGCTAAGTCCACGCCCCACATTATAAAAGGCTGCTTACACGGCAGCCGTGTATAGTGTGAATTAATGGAGATAGATTAGGCAGGGTAGTTAGTGGATTGAGCGTGCAGTCAGTGTAGAATATATAATACAGTGCAGGCAGTGTAGAATATATAATACAGTGCAGGCAGTGTAGTATATATAATACAGTGCAGTCAGTGTAGAATATATAATACAGTGCAGTCATTGTAGTGTATACAATACAGTGCAGAGTATATAGTACAGTCAGTGTAGTGTATAAAATGCAGGGCAGAGTATATATTACAGTGCAGTGCAGAATATATAATACAGTGTATTGAAGTGGTTAAGGGGAACCCTATAACAGAATTAAGAAAAAAAAAACTGTATGCCCCCCCCCAATCCATACCAGGCCCTTTGGGTCTGGTATAGATTTCAAGGGGAACTCCACGCCAAATGTAAAAAACAAAACAGCATGGGGTCCCCCCCCGAAATCTATACCAGGCCCTTTGGGTCTGGTATAGATTTTAAGGGAACTCCACGCCAAATTAAAAAAAAAATGTTGTGGGGTCCCCCCAAAATCCATACCGGACCCTTATCCGAGCATGCAGCCTGGCAGGCCAGGAAAGGGGGGGACGAGAGAGCGCCCCCCCTCTCCTGAAACACACCAGGCCGCTTGCCCTCAACATGGGAAGGGTGCTTTAGGGTGCCCCCCAAAGAACCTTGTTCCCATGTTGATGGGGACAAGGGCCTCTTCCCGAGAACCCTGGGCTGTTGTTGTAGGGGTCTGAGGGCGGGGGGCTTATAGGAATCTGGAAGCCCAGATCCCCCCCCAAAAAGTAAAAACCACAAAAGACAGCTTTTGATAAATCCTTTATTAAAAAAGAAAAAAGTCACATGAGGTCAGAAGGAGCAGGTTACCTGGTTACGTCACCACCTAGCCCTGCCCTTGCCTATATAAGAGCTGTCAAAGTGAAAAGAGTAAAAAGACTCCACCGCACAGGTAGATCCAAATTAGAATACACGAGTCCTTAACCTCCAGGAGAGAAGAGCCCCAGGTGCTGGTTAATGCTGAGACAGACAGGAAATGTACGAACAAAGTTCTGGACAGCCGCACACCAGGAGAAATTTCATATGACTTTATTGAAGATGCTGGATCATGAAGAACACAGGACACCACAGCGAAAAAGTACAGAAAGACAACTGACGCGTTTCACACTTATACTAAGTGCTTATTCATAGCTGACAATCATGGAAATGAGAACTGCTTATAAACTCTAAACTCTAAACCATGTAACCATGTGATGATGCAAAGTAACCAAAAACAGCTGGGATCCAATCGTGTGAAAGTTCTGCACCTGTTGTGAAGTAATGAGTTCTAAAGTGGGAACTCCCATGATAATGTGGTATATAAGCAACGAAAAAAGAAAAAAGAGGAGAAAAAAATGAATGAAAATATATGGGTAAAGATAAATAAATAAGAATATTATAAACAAAATGAAAATAAGTGAAATAAAATTAAAATAAATGAATAAAGTGATCAAAACAACCTTTAATCACCATTAAAATAGACAAAATTAATGTTCATGTTACATAACAGTGTATGTGAGGAGAAGAAAATAAAATAAAATAAAATAAAAATGTGTGTGAACATGAAACTAGACCCCTGTGTAAACAGGACTTGTATATACAGACTTGTATATTCATTTAAACCAAGTGAAAAAATAAAGTTGGTGTTATATAAGTAATGAATGAAAAGTGGTCAAAGGTATATATGGAATATGAAATACAACGTAATGTCACAAAAAATGACAAATATGTCAACAGGAATGTGTCAATCATTTAATTTATTCACTTCTTCTTAAATGATTGACACAATCCTGTTGACATATTTGTCATTTTTTGTGACATTACGTTGTATTTCATATTCCATATATACCTTTGACCACTTTTCATTCATTACTTATATAACACCAACTTTATTTTATCACTTGGTTTAAATGAATATACAAGTAATATCCCCTGTTTACACAGGGGTCTAGTTTCATGTTCATACACATTTTAATTTAATTGTATTTTATTTTCTTCTCGTCACATACACTGTTATGTAACATGAACATTAATTTAGTCTATTTTAATGGTGATTAAAGGTTGTTTTGATCACTTTATTCATTTATTTTCATTTTCATTTTATTTCACTTATTTTCATTTTGTTTATAATATTCTTATTTATTTATCTTTACCCATATCTTTTCATTCATTTTTTTCTCCCTTTTTTTTCTTTTTTTTCTTTTTTCGTTGCTTATATACCACATTATCATGGGAGTTCCCACTTTAGAACTCATTACTTCACAGCAGGTGCAGAACTTTTACATGGTTGGATCCCAGCTGTTTTTGGTTACTTTGCATAATCACATGGTTACATGGTTTAGAGTATAGAGTTTTTAAGCGGTTCTCATTCATTTCCATGATTGTCAGCGTGGAACGCGTCAACTGTTTTCCTGTACTTTTTCCTGTACTTTTTCGCTGTGGTGTCCTGTGTTCTTCATGATCCAGCATCTTCAATAAAGTCATATGAAATTTCTCCCGGTGTGCGGCTGTCCAGAACTTTGTTCATACATTTCCCAAAGTGAAAAGAGTGTCAGCGGGAGGCCTCCCATGGAGGTGGAGGGTTTTCATTTTTTGCTATTTTTCGGGCCTGTTGGGCGGCGTGGTTGACGGTGGATTTACATAGCAGGACATTTTTTTAATTTTCTTTTTAAATAAAGGATTTGTCAAAAACTGTCTTATTATGGTTTTTACTTTTTGACAATTTTTTGGTGAATGGGTAGGGGTACAATGTACCCGATACCCTTTGCTAAAGGGGGCTTCCAGATTCCGATAAACTCCCCACCCGTAGACCCCGACAACCACAGCCCAAGGTTGTCAGGAAGAGGCCCTTGTCCCCATCAAAATGTGGACAAGGTGCTTTGGCGCTCGCTCCCTCCCCCCTTTCCTGACTTGCAAGGCTGCATGCTCAGATAAGGGTCTGGTATGGATTTTGGGGGGGGGCCTGGTATGGACGGGGGGAACCCCATACCATTTTTACATTTTTTTTTAATCTATATTGCCGGGAGCCAGCAATACATTACAGCCACAAGCAAGTTTAAATTACATTTTTTCCTTTAGAAATGTCATTATTGCTGCAGCATTTTCTTTACATCGCTCAGATGCGCCACTTCACAGGGGACCCCCAGGCACGACATTTAAAGGAATACTTAATTTTTATTGTTTCACTTTAAGCATCATTAAAATCACTGCTCCTTTAAAAAGATTATTTTAAAAACTTTTTTTTGCATTGATATATATCCCCTAGGGCAGTACCCGGGTCCCCATACACTTTCTATGGCAATAACTTGCATATAAGCCTTGACTTGATTTTTCATGTTCATGTCCCTTAGACTAGAATTTGCATTATCACTAGAACTTTTTTGCCTGTTCGAGATGTTCTGGTGCAAACCAAACAGGGAAGTGTTCGGCCCGTCCCTAATAGGGGGAAAGGAGGGGAGAAACTACAAGAATACATTCTAGAAGAGGAAAGACTTGGTTATGTATATTCTCTGCACAAGAGAAGAGATTCCATTGGACCCATTGAAAGAATCATTCAGTCATTAGAACCTTGAAGTCTCGCATTTTAAATTATTATTACTTGAGTAGATACGTAAAGCAAGATGTAGATAGCTTAATTTTACTGCATGTTTGTGCATGTATGTGTGGATACTGTGTTCTGAAGACATTTGTGCACTGTAACACAGTAAAGATATTCCTTTTACACCTTTTGTGTTGTTAATATTCATTGAAAACCACTATATAGAACTTGAGTTAACCACTTGCCAACCAGCCGCCATCATTATATGGTGGCACGTTGGCTCTATTGCGTGAATTACCGTAGCTGTACGTTGCTTCTGCGTGGCCAGAGCCGATGCGTGCGGCCGGCGGCCACGATGTCCGCTGGCCACCCGCAATCACTCCACAGAGCCAGAATGGGGATCTGTCAATGTAAACAAACCCGATCCCTGTTTTGTCAGGGGAGTACAGAGTGATCATCTGTTACTAGTGCTTATTGCAATTTTTTTACCAAAAATATGTAGAAGAATACATATCGGCCTAAACTGAGGAAAAAATTAGTTGTTTTGATAAAAAATGTGGAATATTTAAAATCACAAAAAGTAAAAGATATTGTGTTTTTTTCAAAATTGTCACTCTTCTTTTGTTTATAGCGCAAAAAATAAAAACAGCAGAGGCGATCAAATACCAGCAAAAGAAAGCTCTATTTGTGAGAAAAAAAGGACATCAATTTTGTTTGGGTACAGCATCGCGCCACCGTGCAATTGTGCAAAAATGGCAACAAGGACAGCTAAATCCAACAAAGTAATCTTAACATTGCACTTGTTGAAGCTGGCTGTGTATTAGACCTAATTTCTCTATAAATACAGATAACCTTGTTATTTGTTACCTTTTGTAAAGTGCTTTCCATTATGTATTGTTCATTTACTGGTCTCCCCCAACCTACTCGTGAAAATGGAAAATTGTATCAAATACTTACCGTAATTTTCCTTTCCTGACGCCAAGACATGGCAGCATAAATATGATATAGCTCCGCCGCTATATCCACCCACAGGACCTGTTTAGTCTATAAAAGTCTGACTGAGAGCTACCTCCCTCATTCTCCGTATAAAGCAAAAAGATCAGAGGGAGGGTTTGTATGCTGCCATGTCTTGGCGTCAGGAAAGGAAAATTACGGTAAGTATTTGATACAATTTTCCATTTTCCTGACGCCAGACATGGCAGCATACATATGATACATAATGAGCTTTTGAGAGGGAGGGTTTAATGCTACAAACTTAGTCTTTATTTGACAATAGACGTAAAAGCTTGGATGGTTTTCCTCCCAAACTCTACAGAAGTAAGAGCTGCTGGATTCACCCTGTAGTGTTTTAAGAACGTATGATGTGATGACCAGCTAGCCTCTTTGCAGACTGTCTGCAGAGACAATCCTGCCCGTACCGCCCAAGAAGATGACATCACCCTGCTTGAGTGATGAGCTCTAACCACCTCTGGAGGATCCTTCCCGGCTCTATATGCCCGGTGAATATTTGTTACTATCCAGGCCGAGATGGTTTTGACCGGGGCCTCTTTCTCTTCAAATTTTCATAATGAAAAAGTCTGTCAGAACTTCTGAATGTAGAAGTAGCCTGGAGATAGGCTTTGAAGACTTTTGAAATGCCCAACTCACGCAGATCAGCATCTGATTCCGCTGGGAAGGCTGGAAGCACCCATTCACTGGAAATATGAAATACTGATGCCACTTTTAGGACAAAATGATCCAATGGTCTCAGCACAACCCTGTCTGGGAAGAAAATGGAATAAGGTTCTGCCGCCCCCAATTCTTGGAGTTCCGACACCCTTCCCCCTGAAGTTATGGCTAATAGGAAAGCTGTTTTTAAGGCAATATCCCATAATGAACAGTCTTCTGTCAGAGTACGAGGAGGGTTTGCTAGAACATTGAGGACTACTGCCAGGTCCCATTGAGGGAACCTATTTCTCTTGGGAGGGCGTAGGCTAAGTATCGCTCTCATAAAGTGCTCCACCAGCAGGTTTGCTGCCCATTTCTTTTGGGTAAAAGCCAAGATGGCTAAAATTTGCACCTTAAGCGAACTGAGCCCCAAATCCAATCCAGATTACAGGAAAGACAGGATTTGAGATACATTTGGGTCACTAGGGCCAAACTAACGTGCAGCTGCAAAGCTCATGAACCTATTCCATATTCTGGAGTAGATGGCATTGGTTGACCCCTTTCTGGAACTCTGTAAAGTTCTAATACCCTCTGGAGAACATCCTAACTCTTGTAACCCCTGCTTTACAATCTCCAGGCCGCTAAGGTCAGTCGTGATGGTTGCAGATGTAGGGTATTTCCTTCAGACAGGAGATGAGGAGTCACCGGGAGAGTGATCGGTGTGCACACGATGAGATCCATTGCCAGAGAGACCCATGGTCTGTGAGGCCAGTAAGGAAAAACTGATGACTGTCAAAAATCTCCTCAGGAATTTCAGGATTAAAGAAATTGGAGGGAAGGCATAGGCCAGTTGCCCAACCCAAGGATGGGTAAAGGCATCTGTCCCCTCTGCTAATGGATGAGGGTAGCGAGAGAGGAACCGGCTCACCTTGCAGATGGTTGATGAGGCAAAAATATCCATCTTGCGGACACCCCCACTCGTGGATGATGTGTTTGAACACTTCGGCGTGAGGGGATCATTTGTTGGGGTCCATGAATTGTCTGGATAGGTGATCTGCTTCCAAGTTCTGACAGCCTGGTAGTTATATGGCCCTCAAATCTGGGAGATATTGTTGTGCCAATGTCATGATTGGTCCCACCTCTCTCAGGAGGGATTGGCTGTGCTCCTCCCCTTGTCACTGCATGTAGGAAACTGCTGTCGTGTTGTCCAGATGGAGCAGGACTAGGCAACCCTGTATGTGTGGCAGCAAGGTGACCAACGCCATGAATGCTGTATGAAGTTCCAGAATATTGGAAACTAGGCCCTGAGTGGGAAATTCCCCTCTGCCCTGGATCTTGAGTTGTTCACAGGTGGGCCCCACCTCACTGTGCTGGCATCTGTGGTAACAATGATCCATGGCTGCGGCCCTAATGGACTAAGCCATTTAGCTTCTTTTTTTTTTCTTTTGTATACCAGCAGAGACTCTGGCGCCTCCAGCTGGTGATCCTGATTGGCTGAGCTAGACAAACTCTTCCACTGCATCACGAAGCCTTGTTGGAAAACTGAGTTTCCAGTGAGCTCAGGGGATCATCGGAATACATGAAGCCATTGTCCCAAGAGGACTCATGCACTGGGATGCTGACATCACTGGTGCAGCCAATGCCTGTTGGAACATTTCCCTGATTTTGGGAAGTTTGAGGTGGCAAAGAAAACTGAGGCCGCCTGAGTACTGAATTGGGCCCCTAGGTAGACCATATTCTGTGTAGGCTCCAGCTGGCTCTGGTAATGCCTGTCCCTCAACGCAAAACTGAGGAACTGCTGGTATGACTGAAGGATCGGGACATGCTGATAGGCATATTGCAAATCCACTGAAATCCTCCAGTCTCCTGGTTGAATGACCTGGATTATGGTATGGAGAGACACCATCTATCATAGAGTCTATGCGGATAAATTGATTCATCCTTGAGGTAGTTCTGGAGGCTGCCGTTTGAACAGCCAATAATGGCCTTGCGTAGCTGTGGACTGAATCTGCCATTTTCTGGCAGTGGTCTTGCCGGAACTGTGTCACTTTGAGCCCCCTGGCTCCAACTGCCTTCTGGGCGGGCCTGGCATTAAAAGGTCTTTTAGGTATCTTGGGAAGCCGCAGGGGTCTTAGCTCTCTGCGATCTTACAAAGGTTGACTGTGTACCCCTCCAACACCTCCTGTAGTTCTTGGATGGGCTAAAGCCTCCAAAATCCCAGTACCTGTTTGGCGCTCCTCTGGATGGATGCCCCCTCTGGCGTCTGGACCTTCGATCTTGGGGCAGAAGACCAGATTTTCCTCCTGTAATTCTGGAGATGGTAGTCTCCAATTTTTTTGGCCAAATAGCACTTTCCCATCAAAAGGCAGTTTACAGCAATTCTGCTTTGAAGATGGATGGGTCAGCTGACCAGGGTTTTAGCCACAGCGCTCTTTTGGCTGTGACTGAGCTGAGCATGGCTCTGGATGACCATTGAATGATGTCTATAGCTGCCTCACCTGTGAAGTCCGCCGAGAGTTTTATCTCATCAAGAGCCTTGATGATTTTTTTCTTTTGGTTTTTGATCGCATACTCCAAGTTCTGCGCCCCACTTGCATAGCACTTGCTACGGATGTTAAAGCAATGGTGGGTTTACAAGCACCACCTGCCGTGGGGTAAAACTTTCTTAAGTCCATGTCAATGCGTCAATCAAGGATATTGTGAAAGGAGGAAGAGTCTTCCATCGGAAGTGTCACATTCTTGGCCAGTCTGGTGACTGCCGCATCCACCATTGGTGGGTTAGATAAAGGAGTCGCATCCTTCTCTGTTAGTGGATACAACTTCTGCAACCTATTGGTTGAGGAGGATTTTCTCTTCCCCTTTTCCCATTCCTCCTGAAACAGGCCTCTTATTTCTGTCATAAGAGGAAAGGTAGCTACCTGTTTCTTTAGGTTCCTCCTATGGAACCCAAAGGCTTGTTCACACTTGCAGCAGGATCTGCTATTGCACTGAAAAGCAATCTGTGCTTAGGTCACTTTTCAGAGGCATTTGATATCACGTAGAGGGGACAAGTGTTCCTGCTATTTTCAAAGAGCAATTTGTACACAATGTTGTAACTCGCATGGGGGAATCCCATTCACTTGGCTACCCTATGTGTGCAAAAAGAAGCCCCTGCTTCTATTTAGGGGCTTCTATTTAGGGGCGACCAGCTTTGCACAATGTTTTTAAAAGCGTATTCTCCCTCACAGCAGAATCGCATGGCATTTGGTGTGCCCTGAAAGGATAACGGCACTTAATGCGTGTTGTGCAGCAATTGTCACACAATTTAAAAATCAGATTGTATGGCATGTGATAATAGGTTTTCTCCTTCTTTGGAGGAGGTTCCGGATCCTCCCATTCCAGTGCAGCTTTTACTGCCATAATGAATGGTGGTATTAGCGCAAAATCAAAGACTGAACCTTCAGGTTCCTTTACCGAGGAGGAGGCAATATCTTCTCCCTCTGCCTGAAAGGTTGGCTGTAATACTGGGTCTGGGAATCAGCCTGCCTAATCTGCTGGGCTAGAGTTACCCCTGAAATGCCTGGTACCCCTCTAGTCAGAGAGGGTTGAATGGCTTGGCTTAGACCTGATGCAGGGCCCACACTGTTTATCTACTTCTGTCCCTGGTTGCCCGAGATGACAGGAAAATTCTGTCAGGAAGTTGGGGACTACTTTCTTGAGCAAGGTTGACACCTGCTGACTCTCATACTCCTGGTCTCTGGCAAGCTGCCTGAAGCAGTTGCTGCAAAGTAGCTTTCCTGGCATAGGGTCATCTCCACATGACCAACATTTGCCTTTTCGGGCGCTGACCCCACGGCAGAGAAGCTGTGTGCGTTCTCCTAAGCGTACATTTGCGCCCTGTGTACTGGGGTCTGCCAGGACTGGAGGAGTCACTTTCTGCCTTGGAAAAATCCTGACAATCCAGAGGGCCTCTGGACCTCCTTGAGCGGGTGTGTAAGCGTCCAGGACTGCAATAGACAGGAAGACACGCTCGTCAGGGCAGAACGCACTCCTTTTCCCTCATCTTCTTACTTACCAAAAGTTGGCCCTTACCTGGTATTGCGATGGTCTTGGTTATGTGGTGTTAGGCTCATGCTGGAGGAAGAACTGAAAAGTGCAAGGGGGACTGCATGGCAACAGAGAGAAATAAGGGAAGCGAGAGAGAGAGAAAAATATACATATATACCCCGTTTTTTTTGTTTTGTTTGGAGAATAGTAACACATTTAAATAAAAGAAATCTGGGTAAACCGCCCCCTCCCCTCATCCTCTAGTAATACATTACCCCCATTACTAGGATAGCAAGACTTACCTGTCATTGACTGTTCCTCAGAATGAGATGCTGCCTCTCTGGATGCCTGAATAGCAAAGGCATCCATTACCTGGCCATTTGTTCCCTGCAAATAGATCATGAGAGAAACTGGCTACACATCATACAATCATACAATCCTCTGCAAATTTTTCCCCTCAGATTTACCAAAACCACACAATATGAGGTCAAACCTCAATTTGTATGCAATCAGGCAGGCCCTTGCACCACATGGTCCAGGCAAATCTAAAGGAAATCAGACTACAAAAGTTGCACAGTGTGTATAGGGTCTTTAGAAACATAAGAGCAAGAAAAAGAAAAAAAGATTTATAGAAATTTGACAGACCTGGAAAGAGTTCCATGGGAGAGAAGACATCATGCAGTCCCAGCTATTGGATCCGGACTCCAAAGCAGGCATGCCACAAGAGGACTGTCTTCTCTGATTAGAGAACACCTCGACTGCAAAAGACCACCAGAAGGGGTTCCCCACCTTGTCGGTGCGTTTAGCCACCTAAGATGTGGGACTGCGTGCTGGGAGAGGCTGAACCCAGAAGGACTCCGACGTAGTCGGGAGGTAAGAGCTTTATGCTGAGTGTAACGGTCTGTAGGTGTTGATCTTTTGAGGACAAAAAGGAGAATGGGGAGAAAGCTCTCAGTCAGACTTTTATAGAGCTAAACAGGTCCTGTGTGTGGATATAGGGGCAGAGCTATATCATATGTATGCTGCCATGTCTGACGTCAGGAAAGTTGGTTAATTTACCAATTAAAAAGACATGGCTGGGTTAAAGACAGACACTCCTCCCCCTGCTCACATCCATGTAACAATGGATTACTCCTGAATTAGACTGGCAGAAACATTGGCAAAACTTGGCAAGAAAGCTTCAGAAAGTATTTTTAGTTTGGTGAATTTACATACGCTCTGATTGTGGGTTGTTTTCATGTTGATTGCAATTTGGATAGATTGTCCAGAGCAGTTTTAGAAATAGTTATAAAAATAAGCTAAATTGAAAGACATAGTATACCCCATGAAACAGACAGGAAAACATCAATGTTGACCTTTATAAACATGTCTCTAAGTGTTTTCTCACTGAAGCCTGCCTTCATTTAATTTCCTGTAGAGTCAGGTTATGTAATAAATGACATTGAAGAGGCGGCCAGCATCACTAAATGCTTTACAGCAAAGAGAACTGTCAATTACCAACCACTGACCCAGCAGTGTATGGCAGAGCCTGGCATCTACAGGCAACAGGTGGAACCATGCTGCCTTTAGCTGCCAGGCTCTGCTATACTCTGCTGGGTCAGTGATTGGCAAATCAAAGCTGAGGGTAGCCATGGCAGTGAGCTGTAGCTTAAAATGTATCCAAACTCACCACTTATTTTAAGTTTGGGATAGAGTAGGAAATAGTTGCCAGATTTTTATTGCTGTCTGCTTCTCCACTGGGGAGATCCATCCTGTCTAAAGCAGGAAAATCCAACCGTGTGTATGCAATTGTTGTCGGATTTTCCGCGGACACATGTTGGATAGCAGGTTTTTAAAATTTTCCGCGGACAAATGTCTGTTGTCGGAAGTACAAACACGCATGCTCGGAAGCAAGGACGACCCAGAAGTGGTCGGTCTTGTAAACTAGCGTTCGTAAATGAGAATTAACATTCATGACGTGGCAAATTATGAAATCTCGAAATGCAGTGCACATTCTCTTCTTCTTTAATGGAATAATAATAAAGCTGCTTTGCTGGTGATACCGATGGAGTTATTGCAAACTAATTTTAAAAAGCTTTTTTTTTTAGTGATAACAAGAATAATATATATATATATATATATATATATATATATATATATACTTTTTTAAGATCAAAGATACAACTATGTTGGTGTCCCTTGTCAATTTTACATTGTAATTTTTTTTAAATGTAACTGCCTACTCCCAAAATGTAATTTGAAGTAAAACACATAGCCAAGTATTATTCTACACAATTTTTTTATTGTGCATTAAAAAAAGAAAACAAATAAAATTAGACATGCTATCTGCCAATAGAACTTAACCAAAAAGTGCATTCTATGCTTCCAAAAATATAGAAAATATACAAAATCAAATCATTATTCAACCAAAAAAAATAATGTCAAAGCAATAACTCCAAGGCCAAGGCCACTACGTTCGTGATTGTTGGCCAACACTTGTGTGCCGCGTGTATGCAAGACAAGTTTGGGCCAATGCCCTTCCAACAAAAGTCCACGGTATTGTTGGCCAACAATCTGATCGTGTGTAGGAGGCTTTAGTGTCATAGAGACCATAGTCATCTGGACAAAAACTGATGGGAGACCCAAGATTTTACGCTTGCCCCTGGAACAAGGCAAAGTGAAATCTTGCAATAGGGACTTTCAAGGACAGCAACCAAGGAAAAATTTTAACACATGAAATAAAAAGAAATCCAGATTAATTTAAACACATCATAAAAACGCTTAAAAGAATCACAAAGGCCACACCACAAAGACCACTTATATATTTGCATTAAACTGAGTGTCCCATTTCACAAGAAACGGTTATGGTCAACACCTTTTCCTAAATAGCTCCATACACACACAGAATTTCGGGCGAAACTGGTTGTTTTCGGAAAGATCTTTCGACAATAGTGCCGTTAGTGGACCCAACTTTACCGATGATTTTGACTGTCTGCCCGGCTAATGTCGATGGATCCGAAACTAAAACTTTTACCATTTCAACTAAAGTGTATGTGTATGTTTTAATCAAAACAATAAGAATATTCTGTCTTGTATAATTTATATATGTTTTTATTTAATGATCATGGAGTGACAGGCTGAGGCTCAGTGAGCGCACATTAGGGACACTTTTTGTCATCCCTCTTGATTTTGCAGCCGGTGCCACCCCCCCCCCCCGCACCCCCCACGCTACGCCACTGCATGAAGTGACAGGCTAAGGCTCAGTGAACGCACATTAGGGACACTTTTCTGCGCCCCTCTTGATTTTGCACCTGGTGCCACGCCCCCCCTCACCCCCCACGCTACGTCACTGATGATCACTATGAGCATGGAAATGATCATGCAAATTAGTTTATTCTGTCAGGTAGTGGCCAATTCGATTTCAACCGAGGAATAATCGTTTAGTCTGCAAACAGACAAAATTCTGTGAGTGCATGGCCAGCATAAGCATTTTAGGGTGTACCCCCCAAGTATGTTTTTGTATATTGTATGGACCCTGACCAGGTCTCTTGGTCTGGAGCACCCCTCCCCCTCTTCATTATCTCTTATTAGTGGCCACCATTGCATAGGAGGAATCCCTTCAGTTCTCCCACATAGAGGAGTTTATCTCCCATGGTTGAGACACAGGTACTTTGATTATATTACTAGGGTAGGACCCACTAATTCGGGGTACTTTGTCGCAGTAAGTGGGCTTAGCACTATATGACCATATAGTGTGACCAAACCCCCGTATTTTTGAATATGTTCAGGTGTTTTAAACTAGCCTTGCAGTATAAATGTCATTTTTGTATGTGTGCGCTGTAATCTGTTTTGTACTGTTTTTGGTTTTATAGCAGCACCATCTTGAATGTAAAGCATTTCAGGGTGTGCCCCCCAAGTATGTTTTTGTATATGGCCAGCATAAGACTACATTTATTTCTACAAGAAAAGTTCATTGACTGACTCTTCCTGCACCCCTCAGTAACTGTCTGCCTGTACGGGAAGTATGGGCAGACAGCTGTACTGAGTGACTACAGGAGCCTAGTATTGCACCCGCCATCCACTGATCACAGGGCAATGCTTTGCAGGCTGCAGTGTAAAAAAAAATGCCCTTTTTTCTACCTGCAGAATCATGTGCATTAATAGTGTTTGTAAAGGGATTTTTTTAATGGAGAGATAACAAGTCGGCAGCCCGTGTGTAGCAAGCCGTTTGGGTAGCCAGGCTCAGCGCGTCGCCGCGGAGGACGTCACAATCAGCCACTGGACAGAACCAGGAAGGAGCCACAAAGAACCAGCATGGAGCACAAGCGTAGGGGCTGGTGTGATGACGCGTTTTACACGCATGAGCTTTGTCAAGAACTTGACAAAGCACATGCGTACAAAACGCATTGACACAGCAACCCCTACGCCAATTGCTCCCACTGCTCTTACTGAGTCCAGCGATGAGAGAGAGAGACAGTGCTGGTTTGAGATCGGGATCAGGTAAATATTTAAGGGGAGGGGGGTGGGCTTTTAAAAGGTTTAAAAGGTTTTTAACTTAAATTGGCTCTAAGTGCCGTTTCTCTCTGGTGCTAACAGTAGCTGAATTTTTTTTGTCAGGGAGGGAGCTTAGAGGGAGCTGGTCTATTCAGACTACAGCTCTGCATGTTTCTTCGTTCCTCTGCCTATGTGGAGGGGGGGTGTCCCTTTCCTCCAATCAGCTCCCACACAGTGTATGTCCAGACTCCCCATCCACTCCTATGTGCTGCTGAAAGAGGAAACAAGATTTTTAATACGATTTTCACTTTCTAAAGAGTGTAGAAAGGGGAAGACGGCAGATATACATGTAAAACTTACAGTGCCTTGAAAAAGTATTCATATCCCTTGAAGTTATCCACATTTTGTCATGTTACAACCAAAAACGTAAATGTATTTTATTGTTTTTTTCTGTAATAGACCAACACAAAGTGGCACATAATTGTGAAGTGGAAAGAAAATGATAAATGGTTTTCACATTTTTTTACAAAAAATTATATGAAAAAAACAGCGTGCATTTGTATTCAGCCCCCCTGAGTCAGTACTTTGTAGAACCACCTTTTGCTGCAATTACAGATGCAAGTCTTTTTGGGGATGTCTCTACCAGCTTTGCACATCTAGAGAGTGACATTTTTGCCCATTCTTCTTTGCAAAGTAGCTCAAGCTCTGTCAGATTGGATGGAGAGTGTCTGTGAACAACGATTTTCAAGTCTTGCCACAGATTCTCAGTTGGACTTAGGTCTGGACATTGACTGAGCCATTCTAACACATGAATATGCTTTGATTTAAACCATTCCATTGTAGCTGTGGCTGTATGTTTAGGGTTGTTGTCCTGCTGGAAGGTGAATCTCTGCCCCAGTCTCAAGAGTTTTGCGGTTTTCTTCTAAGATTGCCCAGTATTTGGCTCCATCCATCTTCCCATCAACTCTGACCAGCCTCTCTGTTCCTGCTGAACAAAAGCATCCTCACAACATGATGCTGCCACCACCATGTTTCATGGTGAGGATGGTGTGTTCAGGGTGATGTGCGGTGTTCGTTTTCTGCCACACATAGCATTTTGCTTTTAGGTCAAAAGTTCAATTTTGGTCTCATCTGACCAGAGCACCTTCTTCCACATGTTGCTGTGTCCCCCCACATGGTTTCTCGCGAACTGCAAACAGGACTTATGGTTTTCTTTTAGTACTGGCTTTCTTCTTGCCACTATTCCATAAAGGTCAGATTTGTGGAGTGCACAACTAATAGATGTCCTGTGGACAGATTCTCCCACCTGAGCTGTGGATCGCTGCAGCTCCTCCAGAGTTACCATGGCCCCCTTGGCTGCTTCTCTGATTAATGGTCTCCTTGCCCAGCCTGTCAGTTTAGGTGGACGGCCAAGTCTTGGTAGGTTTGCAGTTGTGCCATACTCTTTCCATTTTTGGATGATGGATTAAACAGTGCTCTGTGAGATGCTTAAAGCATGGGATATTTTTCTATAACCTAACTCTGCTTTAAACTTATTCACAACTTTATCCCTGACTGATCTGATGTGTTCCATGATGCTATTTGTTCACTAAGGTTGTCTAACAAACCTCTGAGGGCTTCACAGAACAGCTGTATTTATACTGAGATGAAATTACACACGGATGGACTCTATTTACTAATTAGGTGACTTCTGAAGGCAATTGGTTCCACTAAATTTTAATTAGGGGTATCAGAGTAAAGGGAGATGAATACAAATGCACTCCACACTTTTCAGATATTTTTTTGTAAAAAAAATTGGAAAACCATTTATTATTTTCCTTCCACTTCACAATTATGTGCCACTTTGTGTTGGTCTATCACAAAAAATCCCAATAAAATACATTTATATTTTTGTAACATGACAAAATGTGGAAAATCTCAAGGGGTATGAATACTTTTTCAAGGCAATGTATGTAGGAGGGTTTGTTTCATCTCTGTGTATCATCTGAGACCAGTCACTTCACCGGGTATATGAGAGGGTTTACAACCACTTTAATGCAGAGAATGAATTAAGATAAAGAACCTTTAGCCTTTACAACCACTTTAAGCCCAGGTTCCCGCTGCTGCGGGATTGAAATCATGCAAATTCAGCTGAACTCGCACGATTTCATGCTCGCATGTCAGTCCGACTTCGGGGGCCATTTTAGAGACATCTGTGCGGTTTCCTGCACAGATGTCTATTAAAATCGCACCCGAAGTCACCAAAAGTAGTACCACACCGATTCTGACGGTGCCATTGCTGGCAATAGTCACCGATTTTGCCAAATCGCTCCAATGTGAACCTAGTCTTAATGATGAATCATACAAGATTTAGTACAGTGTGATTTCTCAAAGAAACCACTAGGGAAAAATAAGAAGAAATCTTTATAATGGGGCAAAATCTATTTTTTAAAAAAGATATATTTCGACAATTAAATTGACCGGTAATTTTAAATGTAATTTACTTGTGCTGTGTTTTAAATTTGTGGCGTTAACACTTCAGACCAAAAGCAAGTTTTTTTTTCTGGACCTAAAAACTAATGTACAAATACAAATTTTTCTACCTAGGACATTTGGTCATTTCTATAGATGGAATTTGTGGCACTAATACCTCCAGGCCAGTTCATTTTCAGAAACCAAAAACTAGTACGGCCAAATGGTCCTAGGGTCCTTGAACGTTTCTATGGATGCTAACAAAGCTGTATTAGAATGTTTTTGTTAGTTAAGAAACGTCAACGCTTTTTAAAGAAATCTTAAAATACAGAGTGTGTAAGTAAATATAATGTTTTCTACCCATTTCTACCGTATCAGCAGCGCATGAGGTACATTGTGGTTCATATATTTTGACTGTTGCTCCATCACTTATTAACCATGTACTAATTATAGTGCTGGTACATTAGTATTGCCATCTAGTTATTAGGTATGTTTTGTCTAGTTTAGCAGGTGGCAATAGATAAAAAGCAGCCTCTTCGCCATAATCTACTTAGTTTGTTTCTGATAATACGGTTTGTGGTAAAAAGCTGTCTCTGCCGTTCCTGGAATCACCTGTTGATCACAGCACTGAGAAAGCGATTCCAGTATTTATACTACCCTGCCACGTAATAAGTTCGGGCTTGTGAAGACTATTGTTTAATTGTAAGTACGGTAATTTTACTTGATGTATCCTATGAAAGAACCTATGCCTAAAATCCAAGATGAACTTATTCAATGTTATTGTATCAACAATTTACAGATCGTTGTACCAAAGCAATTATTAATAATAACTTACTTATAAAATTAGAGTTTCCCAATGGGAGAATATCATAAAGCTCTAGTAAAAAAATAGTCCATTAAAACTTAAAATAAGAAAACAGCATTTGCTGCAGTTATCAGTTTAGAGATGTTCCCAGCAATATGTCCATTCTTCCATGTCCCCAGTCTTCTAGGTTGTATAATGGCCAAAATCATTCACTCCACTTCCTCCTGAGCCCAGACTGGCATGGACCTCCTTTTACCACACTCCTAGCATGTATAGCATGGCATGTAGGCAGGTGCAGTTCAGCCTCCCCTCTTTAGGTGCCACTGTTTGGGCAGCCACTGTGCAGAGGTTGGGAGGAGTGTTTGTTCCTCTGAGGCCTCTGTAGGTGTCATCAAGGGAGCAGCCATCCGATTGGATGCTGCTGCACTGAATAATCTTCACAGGCATCTTTAGTGAGGTCAATGCGAATAAATGCTCTAGGGTAGGGACAGAATCCCCACTGGCTGAGACAGTCCACTTAGTGCTAAGGAGAGGTACCAGTCAAGGAGTGATAGTGCAGGGATACTATGCCTGGCTCTGCCATCTGGGAAACCTAGAGAGTTGGGATGAAGACCTTGCTTTCTGGTTACTATAGGCGCCTGTTCAGCCACCCCTTCATCAGATGCTTTTCTGGTAACATAGCCTATCAAAGTGCCCTCTCAAATGCAAAGGCTATATTTAAGTACCACCAACGTTGTGTACCATCAACCAAGAGCTGTTAGACCTGGGTTGCCTGTAATACTGACACCCTGTTGCCATAGTGTTTGGAACTGTAAGGGAGCTCCTTGATGCTGTCTTCCACATGTTAACTCTCAATTTTGTTTTAAAATAGTAACTGTGTCACCTTCCATCCATTGGTACTCAAGCTCAGGTACCAATCAATTGGCCCCGCCTACAAGCATATAAACAGATTGGCTCTTTATGTTGCTTCTTCAGCTCATAGTCTGAGCTCTACTTTACAAGGACAGGAATAGGCTGAAATCAGGGCAAATTTACAATTTGCATAAAAAAAAAAAATACTTTCAAAACGAAACTTCAGGATAAGCAATTATTGTCTTAATAAAGTGGCATATGTGTTCCTACTTGAATCTTGGAAGCACTTTGTGTAATTCTTCCAGAGCTGTGTAGTAATCTATTTGAAATGTTGCCTCTGTGCAGGAGCAGCCTGTATTAAGTAACCACAAGAAAAAGAAAGAAAGGGCTCACCAACCTAGTGCATTATCCTAAAACCATATATTTTTTTTTTTTAAATGATAAGCATCATGCTCACAACTTAACAATAAAAGGTTGTCACATGGTACAACACCAAAGTTCATTGCGTGGTACCATAATATTCAGTCCACAGTGCATCGAATTGTAGGACAGAAGGTGAAGATGCAATAGGCTGATGCTTTTTGAGGTTCAACCTTTTCTTGTGGTTCCAGAATTCCAGACTTCCGCAGTCTTTTGAGGGCAGCAAGACTTGACATGAACTGTGATGGAGATTTAACATATCCTTCCTGAGTGAGCCCACTCCCAAGCGCAGGAGACGTTGTGTTTGTGACTGTGTGTGCATCCTGTATTAGGACCTGTCACTGCTGCCACCTCTTTATAAGCAGGGTGACTGGTCTTGCATCCCACCCTCTCCTCCAGTTTTCTGCAGGCAGCCTGTAGTGAGTGCTTGTTGGGTCCCTCACATCTCTACTCTATGTACAGCTATGTACTATGCTATGATGATGTTGCTACTACTTTTACAAGGTAATAACTGGTGCACGCAAAGTAGATTTATGTCCATTGTGGCTACTAAAGGATATATTTAAATGAAAGTTTTGTGTGAGTTGAGCTTTAATTATGAATTAATGATAACCGAGCTGCTATATTTGTATTTTTTATATCTGCATAGAGTTCATCTTTAATAATGGAAAATGACAGTGTGAGTAGCATGTTATGAAAACACTCAATCACAGCACTGATTTTCATGAGCGCTTTAGTTTTTTTCATGATTTTATCATGATTTTATGATGCTTGTGTTATATGGATAATACTATAATAGACTGCATGATTGAAATTATCCACAGCCAAACCTTTAATACACTAGCGTTTTCCTATTCTAAAGTCGTAAGTGTATTACTTTACCACTGGTGTGGAAATAGAGAGATAGCAAAAATCACATGCCATTCACACAAAAATTGAACCTCCGCTTTTCGGAACCCTCCCCCCCTCCGGTGTCACATTTGGCACCCTTCAGAGGGGAGGGGGGTACAGATACAGGTATTTGCACCCACTTCCGTCTATGCCCCCCCCCCCCCCCCCCCCCGCTGTCTGCTGGGAAACACATGGGTCCCAGAGACAGCAGGGACCATCCGGATTGTGCAGCGGAACTCGCGCATGCGCAGTAGGGAACTGGGAAGTGAAGCCACAAGGCTTCACTTCCTGATTCCTTTACTGAAGATGGCGGCGGCAGCACCCGAGAGCCGAGCGACAAATCAGCTTCGGGTGCCAACATCGCGGGCGCCCTGGACAGGTAAGTGTCCATATTTTAAAAGTCAGCAGCTGCAGTATTTGTAGATGCTGACTTTTAAAATAAAAATTTCGGCGGACCTCCGCTATAAATGCACATTTTTTTTGCAGGTTAAAAAAAATGTGCATTTATTATTTTTTGTTTCAGGAGCCTGAAAAGCATTGCACCAGCGATCAGGAGATCGCTGATGCCATGCAGGTCTAATGCACACTGTCAGTGTATAAGCTTGCTCATACCTCGTACAGGAAAAATGAATGAACTACCACAGTGCTTCACAGTGCCATGGTAGTTCATTAAAAACTTTAAGCTGACAACCGCAAAGGCTGCCGGACCTTGTAGTTTTCCATTCACAGAGCACTGTGAATGAGTGACATGGCCCAGTGGGTGGAGCCCCGCACGGCCACCTTTTTTAAAAAATCTTGACAGCTAGTGGGGGGAGAAGAACCCCCGCTAGCTGGCACAGTGGGGGAGCGGGAGGTGCGGGGGCCGGTGCATTCATAACATGTTAGACCCTGAACATGGGTGCAACATGTAACATGTTATGAAAGGTAAATTAATCCTTTAAATTCTATAACCCCTGCCTAAGAGGACAGGGAGGAAAGAGTGACTCAGTTGCTGGTGGATGATGCTGGGTCACTGGAACTTAAGCTTTAAAAAGTGATAGTAAGATGAGAAGAGATCAGAAGCAAGTCAGGGTCAGCAATGACCAATACCAGATCAGCAGACAGAAACAGGCTGGATAAGCAACTTGTAGGCGATGAGATACCAGAGGAATAATAGCTTGTGAATAAACTGGGGTCAATACAGGAGCAGAGGAGCAGGAAAGGAATTGTCACAGATGGGACAGCCAGGTCAGTAACAAGAATCAGGATCAGGTTGCAGAATTACTGGTCACATTTATAGAGCTGAAGACTTCTCAGCATTAAAGCCTGGTTTTAATGCGAGACTTCACCCAAAAGGGGGAGTTCCACTTTTCTGCCTCCTCCCACCTTCCTCTTCAACTTTTGGCACATTATATTTTTCTTTTCTTTTTTTGAGGAGCAGATACATGGTTTCATTTGCCTAGGCCAGTGCTTCTCAACTCCAGTCCTCAAGGCGCCTGAACAGGTCATGTTTTTAGGATTTCCCTCAGATGAAATGGCTGTAGTAATTACTAAGGCAGTGAAAGTGATCAAATCACCTGTGCAAAAAAATGGAGAGCCTGAAAACATGACCTGTTAGGGCACCTTGAGGACTGGAGTTGAGAAACACTGGCCTAGGAGATCGGAGCAGAAATTGCCCCCCCCCTTCTTCTTCCCTGTCCACACCTTTTTGAGATACGTCATAGGTCCCAGAAGGCTGCAGGACCATTCACAAAGAGCAGCATGGCTCACGCATATGCAGCCACAGCCGGCTTCCCACACTAAAGATGCCGGTGCTGAGGTGAAAACTGGTGAAGAACCGGCCTGTTAGGGTGGCGCTGGATTCCTGGATAGGTAAGTCTCCTTTTATTAAAAGTCAACAGCTACAGAATTTGTAACTGCTAACTTTTAATTTTTCAGACTGAAGAACCGCTTTAGCTAGCCTACTTGGTATCACTACGAGCAATGAGCACATTCTTATGCCGCGTACACACGATTGGACATTCCGAAAACAAAACCGTGGATTTTTTTCCGAAGGATTTTGGTTTCAAACTTGTCTTGCATACACACGATAACACAAATGTTGTCGGAAATCCCAAACGTCATGAACGCGGTGACGTACAACACGTACAACGGGACTATAAAAAGGAAGTTCAATAGCCAGTGCGCCGCCCTTTGGGCTCCTTCTGCTAATCTCGTGTTTATCTCGTGTTAGTAGAAGTTTGGTGAGAGACGATTCGCGCTTTTCAGCCTTGTGCTTTTCAGTTCATTACTGCTTGTTAGTTTGTGCTTGTGGGTTCGATTCTGTTCTTCAGTGCGTGTTGTCAGTTCGTTCCTGTCTTTCAGTGCATTCTAATAGTTCATATCTGTTTTTCAGCGTGTTCTTGTCAGCTCGTTTCTGATTTTCAGCTCGTTCTTTTCAGGCCTTTCTGATTTTCAGTGCGTTCTGTTAGTTCGTTCTGACCAGCTTACCGTTTTGAAGCCATGTTGCGGGTACATACTCTTCGTAGAGTTCGTGCTGCACTTGGGCTTGGTGTTGGAGTTCTTGCTTTGACCCAAGTCCAGTCCATGAACAGGGCAGGGGGGAGTTCATGGACGAAGAATTGGTTGCTCCAGCGTGACCAATTCTTGCACATGCCTTTGCTGCGAGAGATCAAGGAGAATAATCCTGAGGAATTCAGGAATTATCTCCGGATGACGGACCCTGTTTTTCACCGTCTGTTGGCTTTGCTGTCCCCTTATATTATGAAGCAGGACACCTGCATGCGGCAAGCCATCACTCCCGAGCAGAGGCTCGTCGCCACCTTGCGGTACTTGGCAACGGGGAGAAGTCTTCAGGATATCAAGTTTACGACTGGGATCTCCCCCCAGGCTCTGGGAATCATTATTCCAGAGACCTGTTCTGCCATCATACAGGTCCTGCAGAAGGACTATATTAAGGTAAGTTTTCTCCTTTAACATCACATTCTATCTATTTAATGATTGCTAATGTATTGTATTTATTTTATTATTCCATAATTACCATGACTGGAATATGCTGTGAATGTCCTCTTTGTCCTCATGCATGCTGGAAGCTTTTAATGCTCCTTTTTTTGTCCTTCATGCATATTTGCCTTCACTAACCTCCCCAGCATGCTATCCTGGGCCCATACACACCTAGCCTAGTCACTTAACAATGTATTTTGTCAGCTCCATTGTAGTGCTTACACTAAACACCCCCTAAAATGTGTCCAAATGTTCTTGTTGTCCTTAACCGCTTGCCGACCGCCGCACGAACATTTACGTCGGCAGAATGGACGTCCCTTTAAATTTGCCGCCGTGCGGTCGCACGTACGCGACCCTGCCGCAAGCTCCGTGAGTGTGATCGCGGGTCCCGCAGACTCGATGTCCGCGGGGATACCTGCGATCTTCTCACAAAGAGGAAGAACGGGGAAATACTGATGTAAGCAAGCATTTCCCCTTTCTGCCTAATGACACTGATCACAGCTCCCTGTGATCGGGAGCGGTGATCAGTGTCGTGTCACACGTAGCCCATCCCCCCTACAGTTAGAATTACTTATATATTTTTGGGGGATATTTATTGTAGCAAAAAGTAAAAAAATAATGCTTTTTTTTCAAAATTGTGGCTCTTTTTTTTGTTTATAGAGCAAAAAATATAAACCGCGGCGGTGATCAAATACCACCAAAAGAAAGCTCTATTTGTGGGGAAAGAAGCCACGTCGCACGACCGCGCAATTGTCAGTTAAAGCGACGCAGTGCTGAATCGCAAAAAGTGCTCTGGTCTTTGGCCAGCCAAATGGTCCGGGGCTTAAGTGGTTAAACTCAGGCATAGTGCAAGAGGCTTTTTTTTGTGGGCCCAAACTCATTTGGAACCCTCCCTCCCCCCCAACCGCTAAGTCAACCGATACCAATCCTCTATCTGCTGACTTTGCCAAATCCATACACACTATACCTACCCCTTTTGTGTTCATATTTATGGATGAATTCACCAAAGCATGTAGTGCAAGGGCCTGCCTGAATACTTTCAAATAGTACTGTTTCAAGTTTTGTTCTCCTATAATCTTGATAGGTAATTTCAGAATGTAAAAATGTGCTTCAATTTGTACAGTGTGTATTTATATTTTTGTATTATGACACTTCTTACCTGTCCAGTGGTCTGCCAATAGTGTAAGTAAGGAGGGGCTGGCCAAATTAATACACATTATTTAGGCATTCAGCTCTCAATGAAGTGGAGAGGGTTACCTGTCCAGAATATAAAATCAATCACATCGTTCTTGCATGCTGCATACTACATAACTTTTTAAGAAAAAAATGCATTAAACTATGTGGCCTCAGTTGGGACTGAGGCCGGCTTATTACTGGATCCAACAAATCTGATGGCTCTTGAACCTGGCCGTTCTGGCTTGCCCCCCCAAAGCACCCGCGAAGTTCGCCAAAAGTATGTAGAATACTTTGCGGTTAGGGGGGCCATTGATATGCCAGAGAATTGATAAACCTGTTTAAAAAATATATATATTTATAAACTGAACTCATTTCATTTGATTTACTGCTTGTGTTTCTTATCTGACTCCTCGGTTCCCCAATGGCCTTTTATTTTTGGCCTTTATTTCAATAGTGCAAACGTAACTTATTTGATACATGAGGTTACAATCTCTTCTTCAGTTATTATGTTCTGCTATGGGTCTGCTACAAACACACCTTGTTTTTGTTGTTAAAGTATGTAATGCATTAATGATAAAAAAAAACATCCTTTTCAACTCCATTAATTAATTACTCGTGGTCCCTAAAATGGCCTGAGTGGGGCAAATTTTAGAGCACTGTGGGTGTTAGTTACTAAAGGCAAATCCACTTTGCACTATAAGTGCACTTGAAAGTGCACTGACACTGCACTGAAAGTGCACTTGTAGTGCAAAGTGGATTTGCCTTTAGTAAATAAACCCCACTGTCACTGTAACTACACCAACTTACTCCAAAAACCGGTATTGAGCATTGAAAGAAGAAGCCACACATTGTTGAGTATAAAACATTCACATGTGCGTTATAAAAGGGTTTTTTAACAAACCAACATTGGTTTTGTAACATTTATGTTTGACAGTAGATATAGCTTTTTTTGGCATGTTTAAAACCATAACACAACTCAGGAACTTATAAAGTTCAACTTTGATAAAGTGAAGGCAATGTGGGACATTAGTATGTCATAACTTTATTGATTTTGCCTTCATCAGATGCCACATTTTGAAGATGCACACAAATTTGGAGTCAAAATGTTGATTTCCCTCCTGATCCCATGCCTAATGTTAACATGTGCTAACTCCCATCATGGGGGATCAATGGACGTGTTTCGGGGGTGCAACCCCTTCCTCTCATCTACTTTAGTTGCGAGGAAGGGGTTGCACCCACAAAACGCGTACATTGATATCCCGTGATGGCAGATAGCACATGTTGACACACTGTGTGCATCTTCAAAATTTGGTTTTCAAATTACTGAAATATTTTTAAAAAAATATAAAATACAACCAGCAAATTTACAATTTTTGTTGTTTTTAGATTCTGCCTAAAACATCAATGATGTTGGTCATTTTTTTTTTGGACATCATTCATGTTTTCCTTGACCTTCTCTAAATCACGATTGCACACCATGATCTCAGCAATGAGGATCTGTGCACTTGCACTGTTGAAATTAATTTGTACTTCCACAATATCCATATCACCTAAAAATAAAAAAACACACCATGTATTATAAATATGCAGGCATACATCTATTACCTGAAGCTGTGGTCTCAGACACTGACCTGTTGTGGTCACTATTTCACCCACCACATCTTCTTCATGGTGTGTGGGGATTTCTCCTTCTTCATGAGTAATGGGGTTCATGGTGTCCTCAGATGTCCTGATTCTTTTCTCCCCTATGTGAAAAAAAAGGTATACTTAGCAAAACAGATATTTGAGGCAAGAAATAGGAATATGAAACATTGCTTGGAAGTGTCGTACAATTGTCTGTTTTAACTTGGGACATCAGTGGTTAGTGGCCTATACTGCTTATACATTGAGGCCTATATTGGGACAAGATTAGGAGAGTTGAGTCTGACATTAGGGTTTGTCTTGTGTTGTGTCTTGTAGAGAAAATGGATACATTTACTGAACCAGACTTCCTGCCAAACTTCATAGACATGTACAGGGAGCTGTCTGTGGCAAGTCAAACACAGAGAATACTCCAACAAGCTAAAGAGGAAGGCAGCGCTGGAGCAACTGTTGGAATTGGTAAAGCCTGTGTATCCCACGGCAGACATCACCTATTTGAAAGCCAAAATTGGTGGCCTGAGGAGCACATATAATAGGAGGCGCAAAAAGGTCCAGGATTCCATGAGATCAGGAGCAGCAGCAGATGACGTTTATGTCCCTAGGCTCTGGTACTACGACAGACTGAGTTTTTTGTCAGACCATAGTGAACCCATACCAACACAATCTACACTTCCTTCCACACTTCCTTCCACATCAGATGAGGCTTCAGAAGTCCAACCTGGGCCTTCCACCCAGGAAGATGTGGAGAAGCCCAGCTTGAGCCAGGTATAGCATTGTTCAACATATTTCTTGTCAATAGTTAAATGATGTTAACTAGATGTTATTATTGATCACTAATTTCTGATTTACAAAGTGGTTTACATATCAATAGACAATAGTAGCCAAAAAATGATTGGGACAAGAATGAAAAATGCTGGGGTCAGAATGATAGTCTTTTCTATTTGTTAACATTCAATTTGCAACAGTCATGAGCTCAAAATTGTGTGTGATTGATGACCAAAAAACTAAAACTATGTACCATTTTCATACACAGGTAAGTCGCAGCCAGGAGGTGGCCATGGAAATTGGAAGCCAGGAGGTGGCCGTGGAAAGTGGCAGCCAGGAGTTGGCCGTGGAAAGTGGTAGCCTGATCGAATCCCAGGTTTCTCCCCTCCGCCTTCGAACAAAAAGAAAAAGGCCAACAAAAAGGATCAGGAAGGTGAAGAACCTGGATGTTAGGTACCTGGTAGTGAGCCTGACTTGTAGGAGAAGACCTCTCATACAACGCTGGTTCAAGAGCCACTGGAGTGGGGACAGTGGTCTTGTGAGCACAGTGGGGTAGGAGTCCCTGCTTGAGATGAAGGCTCTGATGCTGGAGCAGAGTAGAGATCCCTCCAGGGATGGCTGGACTGCAGGTAAGGTGATGACAGGAAGCAGCAGGCTGCAGCACTGAAGATGCAGATGCAGAAGTCACTGGAGCTGGAGCTGAGTGTGCAACAGCACAGCAGACAAACGGCAGGCACAGGCAAGGTCAAACAGTCCGGGTCAGCAGGTAGCAAGGCGGTTAATACAGTAGGCAGAGGCAGAGTCGGTAGGCAGACAGAGGTCGGCAACGGTATTGGTAGATGCAGTAGCAGAATCAGGCAGGCCGGGTCGGATTGGAGAAGGAGGAATGGTCAGACAAGCCGGGTCAATAGGTAATCAATCAATCAGGTACAGGTTAAGCAGATCCACAGAGCTGAGACGAAACAGCAGCACATTCCTGCAACAGGAGAACTTTTATGCACCTCTTGGCGCCAAAACGGCGCTAATGCGAACGCGCGCGCACCCGTGCGCGTGTACACACACGTGCCGCGCACCCGCGCGCGCCCGAGGGCCGCGCCAATGCACGGTAACAGCTGGAGATTGCTGAATTGCCTGAGCAGGAGCGCGTCGGCGCATTGGCGTACACACACGTGCCGCGCACCCGCGCGCGCCCGAGGGCCGCGCCGACGCACGGTAACAGCTGGAGATTGCTGAATTGCCTGAGCAGGAGCGCGTCGGCGCATTGGCGTACGCACATGCGCCGCTCCGGCGCTGACAGGTCCCTGACACTGGAGGAGTCAGTGACTGTTTTGTTTCGGCAGGCTACTGCGGTCCTCGCAACAACCCCTGGTGGCCCCGAGTCATATGACTGTCTGACAGCCAGTAAACTGGAAGAAATGGAGGTGAGCCAATGTTTCATGTGTGAGGAGATAATAATTCAGGCCCTAAACAAGGGGATGAGGGGCCAGCTCACAACTAAAACTCACCTGGGGTACAAAGGCTTCACCAATTCCAACTGTTTCTCCAGCGTTGCCTTCCTCTTTATTTTGTTAGGACCCCTAATAAATTAAAATTTTTGGTTTGGAAAAATACTTGGCTATGTGTTTTACTTCAAAAAGGACAGTTTGTTTGTGAGTAGGCAGGTACATTTCAAAAATACAATGTCAAATTAACAAGGGACACCAACCAACCTATTTGAGGTAAAAAAAATTCAAGATAGTAATGGTGTTGTGGTAACTTGACACACAAAACGACAAAAAAATATTATGGAGATCATTAGAAAAAAAATTAATACATTTTATTCTGGAGATCTGGAAAAAAAATTTCAAAAAAAAGGAGATCACTATAAAAAATAAAAAAAAGATTATTCTGGAGATCTTGATTAAAAAAAAACAACAAAACAAAGATTATTCATGAGATCACAAGAAATACTAAAAAATCTGTTTGTCAGAACTTCATTATTTTAACATTATAAAGCAGAAGCATTGAAAGATTTAAAATTTGCTGCGTGACGAATGTGCTATCTCCATTACGAACGCTAGTTTTACAAGACCGAGCGCTTCCGTCTCGTACTTGATTCTAAGCATGCGTGGACTTTTGTGTATCAGACTTGTGTACACACGATCTGAATTTCCGACAACAAAGTGAAGTTGTCGGAAAATTTGAGAACTTCCTCTCAAACATTTGTGTGCGGAAATTCCGACAGCAAATGTTCGATGGAGCATACACATGGTCGGACTTTCCAACATCAAGCTCACATCGAACATTTCCCGTTGGAAATTTCGATCGTGTGTACGCGGCATTAGACTCATGGCTGTGCTGTGCACAATTCTATGATCAGAACCATGCATAAATGCAGCTGCTCATGCTAGAATCTGGCTGACACAATCTTCATTAGCATATTACTTACCTGTAATATTCAGGGATCCAGAGACCCGCTTTAAATCACCCATGGTCCAGGCATTACCAACACAGGTGTACTGCTCATTGCAGCCACTCCACATATCCAAATAAAAATGGAGGCTGCACACCAAAAAAAATTATTTTTTGACTTTAGCAGCCTTGCATGGCCCACTAAAACTCCTCTAAGGCCTGTTGCACATGGACAACTAAAAACACCACTTTTTAGACACTCAGACAGTTTTATTTTTTTACTGATCTAAATGCAACCCATTGCTTTTAATGGGCTGTTACACATGGGTGTATAAACTTTTACTGTGCAAAGATCAGTAAAATAAAAATACAAACATCTGTGTTGCTGCACAGAATTTTACACACGTACTTGTGTATACGTGCAAATGTGCGCATATTCACATGTACTCCACAACCCAAAAAAAGCTAGAAGAATTTTTACCCTTGTTAATTGTTTCTGGTTTAAGATCTGCAAGACTCTAGAGCTGAGAGATTTGATTGATACTCTTGATTAATTAAAGGAAAAAAAAACAGTTCACTCACTTTGCTAGTGGGGTTGCACTTTGCAAGAGAATTTGCTACGCTTTAGTTCTCCTCCATTGATCTGCTCCTGTATTGATCATGCCTTGTTATCTGACAATAAATTCTGCCTGTTACTCTCATACCATGCTACCCATAAGTTGCTGGCTTGTCCCTGACTCCTTCTCTGCCTGCTGTATTGATACGGTCTTGCCTGGTTGTTGCTGTCCCTGACTTGTTCCTGTACACTTCCAATTGCTGATCCACATCTTCTTTAACCATCAGCCATGTGACGACAGCACTTATGAGACCCACTGACCAGTGCAGGATTTAGAAGGAGCAAAATACACTATCCCCTGTCCCCCTTCATACAAAAATAATATGAAAAAAATTATAAAATAATAAAAGATAAAATAATAATAAATGTTATAAAATATATAAAATTAGATTTTTTATTTTTTTTACATGTATCTTTGGAAGTAATATTTTGCTGGCCATCATCCGTAAAAGTTTTTACTCTAAGCTGGTATATTGTATCTTTTTTAAAAATGAATTTTGGCAGCTCAAGTGTGTGTGTGTGTGTGTGTGTGCATGCATGACCTCAGATTGACGTTCTGTCATGCATTCTAAAAATGTGTAACTGTCATTGACTGTCACAATCAACTCTGTGTAAGAGAAGTCCCCAGGACCTGAAGTGCTTCGGGCCTTACCAGCAATATCAGTGGCATCCCCATCTACTGGAATTTATGCCACTCCTTTGTCCCTGCCCCTTCTGCCCCATTACCCAGGAGAGTTTGTTACACCAGTACATTGATCCATTGTTAAATCCAATGTTTAATTCATAGTGTGAGGAGGGGTTGTCAGGTTTTAATTGCAGTCATTGCCATATTTTTCCCTCAAGCTTTAAATGTGGCAGTAAAAATAGTTTGACAATAGTTCTAAAGTTTTCACACTTTTTTTCACACTCTATCCAAAACTAAAAAAAGTTTGGGCTGCAGTTGGATTTAAGGAATATTGGGGTCATTTCACTAAGAGTTAAATAACGGCCAAAAAAATCAGTTTTGACAGTTCAATTCACAAAAAATTTTGCGTTAATACCGAATGTGTTGTTTGTTAGATTTAACGGTAATTACTGCATTATTTAATGCGGTGCTTAATCGCATTGAGCTGGTTGCTAAGGAGCGGGCCGGAAAGCCAGCTTGCCACGTCCTTAAAGTGGAGTTCCACCCACTTTTACAACTCTTCACTAAACTGTGCACTGTAAACAAATTGGATATTTTTTAATTTTTTTTCTCAGCACCTACTGTATATCTGCTGTATTGATTTTCACGTCCTTCTCCCTGGCCGCGGCCCATCGCATCATTTCCTGTTTGCAATGCCTTCTGAGAAGGGGCGGCAACTTCCTCTGAAACTGCCGTTGCTATGGAAACCTGACCTGAAACCTATTACACTGCTTGTGCTGCACTGAGCATGTGCAAGATCTGCAAGGATGAGATCCAGGAAGAAATACAGTCTGGCTTCAGATGCCCAAACTTAAGATGGCCACCGCCTGCTGTAAGTTTATAAAATAATAAACTACTGCTATAAACTAACAAAACAGACCTTAGTCTTCAGACTAACTTTACTAGAATTCATTAAGCTTGTGTATTATAGGGGTATTTTTATCTAAAAAGCATAATTTCGGCCGGAACACCACTTTAAGGATGTGGCGGTCATCTTCTCTGCCCGCTCCTTATCAAGCAGCTATTGGGAGAGACCCCCACACAGTTTTTTTTGACAAATACCGCCAGCAAAACCCTGGTGCTAAATATCCAATTGTTACTTAAACGTAGGAGCTTACCACATGGTTTTTAAAATATATTTACGGGCACTTTTTTCATTTTTTTTGTGAATTTACTGTGTAAATTCATTTTTTTTTGTGACTTTATTTAGCGCATTTAATGATTTATGGAAATGAGTCACGTGGCCGCGTTATCGTATGCAGTAAGCGTTAGTGAATTGACCCCATTGATCTGCTTGATCCAAGAATAACACTTTTCTAAAAATCAGTGCTTTGGTGACTCCATAAGAATGATTCCGTCCTTGTTTACTTTCCTATGCATCTATAACTGAACTACAGTGGGGAGTAAATGTATGAGTTCCACTGAGCTGAATGTATCTAATGGTGTGAAATTATCCATATGATCTTTATTTACATTATGATACAAAGCTGCGTTGTGACAATATATCTTTCCTGAGGAAATGGATTTCCTGCTAAGTGGCAAGTAGACACTCAACATTAAAATATATTACAGGAGCTAACTTTGTCAATATTGACTTATCATACAATAATGTGAAGGAGTTACTTCAATCTGTTTGCTATACAATACTCTGTCGGGTTTTATTTTGCAGATATGAACAGTAAATATTTATGGGGATTAGATGTATTAAGTAGAACTGATCCGGCAAATAGAATAAACCATTTTCCTATTATCTAAACACTGTGTATGTTTAAATTTAAAGTGGACCTAAAGCTTGAACAAAACTTTGCTATCCTTCTCACCCACAGGCCTCAAGTCCTTATGAATGCAAACTATTGTGTAATACTTACCTTAGGGCGTGTTTACTTTCAGCCTCATTGCCACCCCTTTGAAAAGTAGTCTGCAGTGGATTGCTTTTCAGAGGCATTTGATTTAGAGTGATTAATCACCTCCTGGAATGCCTTCTCTAACCCTTGAAAGCCTGCAGCACCACATCACACCTTTGTGTATTGCACATGGTTGCAGGGTGCTTGCGGTGTAGCCCCATTCACTTAAATGGTGTTTGGCCATTTTGTTCTTTGATTTGTTTTTTGGCAGCAGTACTGCCTACCGAGCATGACTTTTGGTATAATTTTTTGCCACACCACAACCGTGACAGTGTGTACTAACCTGGTCAATCTGCAGTTTGGTGATCATGGGGCCTATTTTTACTGACCCTGGCCGCCCGCGTAAATGAGACCTAAAACTGCTTCATTCTTTGGTTCTGGCACATGGGGTCATGGCAGGGGGGGGGGGGGGCATGGATGCCACTGGACCTCTGTGCCGTGGTATCTAGTACCAATCACCAGTCGCAGATCCTTTAGGTTCTGTAGGTTGCAAGGTGGGGTCTCCATGGATTGGACTAGGCCTTGATGGATTGAGACCTGGAGATTAAGGAGGCCAAGTCAACACCTCAAACTTGTTGTGTTTCTCAAACCATTCTTGAACAATTTTTGCAGTGTGGCAAGGCTCATTATCCTACTGAAAGAGACCACTGACCTCAGGGAATACTGTTTCCATGAAGAGGTGTACTTGGTCAGCAAGAATGTTTAGGTAGGTAGTATGTATCCACATGAATGGCAGGACCCAAGGTTTCCCAGCAGAACACTGGCCTTGCCTTTTGTACAGGTCCAAATCATTTGCTGGAGAGGGGATTATGGTGTGGGGTTGTTTTTCAGGGGTTGGGCTTGGTCCCTTTGTTCCAGTGAACAGAACTCTTAAGGCGTTAGCATACCCAAAGACATTTTGGACAATTTCATGCTTCCAACTTTGTGGGAGCAGTTTGGGGATGCCCCCTTCCTGTTCCAACATGACTGCGCACCAGTGCACAAAGCAAGGTCTATAAAGACATGGATGAGCCAGTTTGTGGTGGGGGAACTTGACTGGTCTGCACATAGTCCTGACTTCAACCCAATAGAACCTTTAGGATGAATTACAGTGGAGACTGCAAGCCACGCCTTCTCATCCAGCATAAGTGTCTGACCTCACAAATGTACTTCTGGAAGAATGGTCAAACAGTCCCATAGACACACTTCTAAACCTTGTGGACAGCCTTCCCAGAAGAATTTAAGCTGTTATAGCTGTAAAAGGTGGGCCAAGTCAATAATGTTGAACCCAACAAAGACTGGGATGCAATTATATATATATATATATATATATATATATATATATATATATATATATATATATATATATATATATATATATATATATATATATATATATATATATATATATATATTCTGTATATATTGGAATTCAGCAATTCAGCATTAATAAATGGCTTATTAGATTACTATAATGAAATCACCTGTTCTCAGCTATACCGGGGATCCTTCAGTGTAGAAACAAAAAAAATAATAAAGTAGAGCTGCAGCTTCTGAGCCTTACTAGGATGGGAAGCTAGCATTTCAGATTTCACCTGCAGCACCATCTGCTGGTGATATTTTTTATCTCAGCACAACCATAAAGGAAAAACAATGCATAGAATTACCATTTTAAAGATACTTAAGGAATCAAGCTAAAGTGGTAAGAAAAAATTCAACCAGCCTCATTCTACAAAAACATACTTTATTTTTCAAAAAAGTAATAATTTCCCGTAAATGTTATTGCATTTTCTATGGCAGCGTAGTGAACTATATGTAAACAGTATTTTCAGTAGTTATTTCCTTTGACCTGTACTGTACGTCTATTATCAAATAACCCAGCATCCTGTTTGCTGTTTTTAAACTTGTTGCATAATGCGGAAAGTTTATAGTAATTTCCTCTCCAACATGTTCTCTAAGAAAACTTGTTTGCCTTGCCTGAACAATAAAAATATACCGAAATAAACTAACTAGTAAATCAAAGCAAACACTGTATAAAAATTACAATAAACTGGAAATTCTATGAGGCTAATTATTGTTTGTCACTTACAAAACAGGCTAAAGACTTAATATGTGGAATTAATGTTGTTGGATTTTCATTTCAAAACAACTCAGTCATATTCTATTGTACTATACTAAGAAAATATATTTGTAGCAGCAGACTTCCATTTAGATATGAACATGAATGTTAAAATAAACTAAAAGAATTTGCAAAAAGGCCTTAATGTCAACAAGCTGGTTGAATCAACAATTTGATTTAATAGCATGTTTCAGTTTTTAAGTTGATCTTCAACGATGAGCTAAGATAATCACTGCGGATCAAAGATTTAAAATTGAGCGAACAATGTTGCCTGATAAACTGGTAAATGAGTCCTTTAGGCCTTGTTTACATTTGTCCTAAAGCCAGCCATTGATGGTATGAATCTTGGCCAGTTCAGCAGGGACCATGTATGGACAGGTTGATTGTACCGAAGACGCTCAATGAATCCATTAGGTTGGATTTTTAGGATGAGATTTTTGCCAGTGGCTGTAGACGCTAGCAATAATTACTGTGTTCTCCTGGCAGGGATGCCCCCTTTGCGGGGAGAACACAATAGCTCCGTGGGAAGGATTCCCTCTTCAACACTGACTATGTTGATGAGTGAATCACGCAATTTTCTTTGGTTGCAGGAAAAAAAAGGCACATCATCTATGGCCTGCCTTAGGAGGGCGGTATGGTTGAGGGACTTTTTTTTCACCACTACTCCTAAAACCGATCTCCCTTAAGCTGCAAAGGCAGTGGACGGGGGTGTATGTGGCAAAAATTGTCACCCCCTTTGCGTTCTGCTGGCAGTATTGCTCGCCCAACACAACCAATTCAACAGCACTGCAACCACTCCGCAACTATGTGCAATGTATGCAGTTGTGGTGTTGCAAATTTTTAGGTGTTAAGATAGGTGGTGGGGGGGCACACAAGTGTCCCATAGTGGTGGCTTGGAGTAACTTGCTGACAGTAAGGCCTCATGCTCAGTGCTGGAACAAGGTCATCCAGCGCCCAGGGCAAAGATGCCAAACTGTGCCCCCTTCCCCTATTCATGATGTGCAAGCTTAGGGGATCCTACACCCAGTCACTCCCTTGTTAAAATCACTGCTGCTCTCACTACTCCTGCCAGCCTTGGAACAGAAGGAAGGCGCCCCCATCCCTACAGGAAACCATTGCGCCCAGGGCAACCGTCCCTCCTGCCCACCCCTTGTCCTGGCCCTGTGCACACTGAACGTTTTGCTAACTCTCGTAGAATTCCTCTCCTTCTGGCAGCAGAGTTTTGGCAGAAAAATGCTTGATGCTTGTAAACTCATGTGCTTGGGCATTCATCCATTTCATTGGCCAGAAGAAGCAATTTTTCTGGCCATTAAAATGAATTTATACTCAAGCGCTAAACGAGTCTAGGTGCATCAAGCATTTTTTTCTGCCAAAACTCTGCTGCTTCTGGACACACTGGCTTCCAGTTTTTTTTTCTGCCTCTAAATGCCCATGACTCTAAACTCATCTAACAAATATCTATGTGTGCATTGACATATCGGCTAACATGCAGGAACATTTAGAGGCAGGAAAAAAAAACAATTGCCCCTAGAAGCAGCAGAAAAAAAAGTCCAGTGTGCATGAGGTAGTGTGCTAAAGTAGGTTGTTAAAATAGAACTGGGTGGCTGCTGGCCATGCTGCTTGAAACCAGACTCATCCTTAGGAAAAGTAACTTTTAAATTTTTTTTAGAGACTGCAGGGCCAGTACAAATGTATAATTCATTGTGAAAGGGCATCTAAATGTAGCACCCTCTACCATAGGTAGATGCTAGCATAGGATTTTTGCTAGGGAAACTGTCAGTACAGGTACATTTAGGCAGGCCTATGCTTCAAGCTAGGCCTGTTTGTTTTGACATGGGGGCAGGGAGTGGTTAGTGTAGCAGTGGGTGTGACCACCTGTGCTTCAGTGCTGAGGCGCCTCCCCTGTTTCCAGGGAGAATGTTCTGGAAGAGGGGCAGGCTCTAGAACTGGAGTAGCAGGCAGCTCATGTGAGGATGTGAGGAGCCCTGACCAATCCCCAACTGGAATTGGCAGGGGTCAGGCCTCCCATATAAGCTGAGGTAACAGGCCATTGGGGAGAGTTGTCGGCTGGGAGAAGTGGAGAATGGAGTAATAGACAGCAGCAGGAGGCCATCCCCATCTGGGGGGGGGGGCGCCAATCGCAGGAGGAGGCCCAGGAGAAAACTGCGAGGGAACTTCCCCCTTACACGGTCAAGGGTGAAGTCCTCATCTTTATACGGTCATTGATGAGGAGTTCCTGGAGCAGAGGGGCAGAAGAAGCTGTCGGAACGTACGGTCCGGTTAAGTTCTCCATCATGGACTCGGGGAAGAGAAAGGTTGGTGAGTGTACCACAGTGGAGTGCTGGATGTGGAGACAGGCCAGGAAGTCTGGGAGGGAACTTCACCCTTACACGGTCATGGGTGAAGTCCTCATCTTTACACAGTCATTGATGAGGAGTCCTGGAACAGAGTAGAGACTGTGGGAAATAGTGTCAAATCGATGCGGCCCGAAGGCACAGGATATGCAAGCTGGACTAGCTGGGAACAGTAGTCCACCATTCAACACATGCTATTAAACTACTAGGCCTCCGGGGAGAGGTGCTGCAGGCCTCTGGCCTAGTAGCAGCAACCAATCAGAGTCAGCATTAGAGACTATTCAGAGTGGGTTCTTTTGCATATAGAAGAGGATGTGACAAGAAACATAATGTGCTACAGAATAAGTTTTGTGCAGGAGGGAAGGATTCCTGGGAGCAATAGTCTGCAGGAGTTATGCAGAGGAGGAGCAATAATCTACATGGTGATGCAGGGAAGAGACTGCAGATGTCATACATGCGCATCATTTCTTCAAGGCTCAAACGGAGTTCTAATTTATAAATATGATGGTAAAGTAATTTGATCTATGGGCATCCCATATACCCACTTTCCCCAACCAAGTTATACCCCCCAATAAACAAAAACAAAACCAAGCAAATGACTGTTCATTGTCTCAAAGGTGATATATGGAGGTCTGGCAGCAGGATGATATGGTGGATGTTAACCACTTCAGCCCCGGAAGGATTTACCCACTTCCTGACCAGAGCACTTTTTACAATTTGGCACTGCGTCGCTTTAACTGCTAATTGCGCAGTCATGCAATGCTGTACCCAAACAAAATTTGCGTCCTTTTCTTCCCACAAATACAGCTTTCTTTTGATGGTGTTTGATCACCTCTGCCGTTTTTATTTTTTGAGCTATAAACGGAAAAAGACCGAAAATTTTGAAAAAAAATTATATTTTTTTTACTTTTTGTCATAAAAAAAATCCAATAAACTCAATTTTAGTCATACATTTAGGCCAAAATGTATTCGGTCACATGTCTTTGGTAAAAAAAATGTCAATAAGTGTATATTTATTGGTTTGCGCAAAAGTTATAGCGCCTACAAACTAAGGTACATTTTCTGGAATTTACACAGCCTTTAATTTATGACTGCCTATGTCATTTCTTGAGATGCTAAAATGCAGGGCAGTACAAACCCCCCCCCCCAAATTACCCCATTTTGGAAAGTAGACACCTGAAGGAAATTGCTGAGAGGCATGTTGAGCCCATTGAATATTAATTTTTTTTTGTCCCAAGTGATTGAAAAATGACAAAAAAATAAAAAATAAAAAATTTACAAACAGTTGTCACTAAATGATATATTGCTCACACAGGCCATGAGCATATGTGGAATTGCACCCTAAAATACATTCAGCTGCTTCTCCTGAGTATGGGGATACCACATGTGTGGGACTTTTTGGGAGCCTAGCCGCGTACGGGGCCCCGAAAACCAATCACCGCCTTCAGGATTTCTAAGGGCATAAATTTTTGATTTCACTCTTCACTGCCTATCACAGTTTCGGATGCCATGGAATGCCCAGGTGGCACAAAACCCCCCAAATGACCCCATTTTAGAAAGTAGACACCCCAAGCTATTTGCTGAGAGGCATGGTGAGTATTTTGCAGCTCTCATTTGTTTTTGAAAATGAAGAAAGACAAGAAAAAAAAAATTTGTTTTTCTTTTTTCAATTTTCAAAACTTTGTGACAAAAAGTGAGGTCTGCAAAATACTCACTATACCTCTCAGCAAATAGCTTGGGGTGTCTACTTTCCAAAATAGGGTCATTTGGGAGGGTTTTGTGCCACCTGGGCATTCCATGGCCTCTGAAACTGTGATAGGCAGTGAAGAGTGAAATCAAAAATTTACGCCCTTAGAAAGCCTGAAGGCGGTGCTTGGTTTGGCTCCCAAAAAGTCTCACACATGTGGTATCCCCGTACTCAGGAGAAGCAACAGAATGTATTTTGGGGTGTAATTTCACATATTCCCATGGCATGTTTGAGCAATATATCATTTAGTGACAACTTTGTGCAAAAAAAAATAAAAAATTGTCTTTTTCTCGCAACTTGTGTCACAATATAAAATATTCCATGGACTCGACATGCCTCTCAGCAAATAGCTTGGGGTGTCTACTTTCCAAAATGGGGTCATTTGGGGGGGTTTTGAACTGTCCTGGCATTTTATGCACAACATTTAGAAGCTTATGTCACACATCATCCACTCTTCTAACCACTTGAAAACAAAGCCCTTTCTGACACTTTTTGTTTACATGAGAAAATAATTTTTTTTTGCAAGAAAATTACTTTGAACCCCCAAACATTATATAATTTTTTTTCAAGCAAATGCCCTACAGATTAAAATGGTGGGTGTTTCATTTTTTTTTTTCACACAGTATTTGTGCAGAGATTTTTCAAACGCATTTTTTTTGGGAAAAAACACACTTTTTAAAATTTTAATGCACTAAAACACACTATATTGCCCAAATGTTTTATGACATAAAAAAGATGATCTTAGGCCGAGTACTTGGATACCAAACATGACATGCTTTAAAATTGCGCACAAACGTGCAGTGGCGACATACTAAATACACTTTTAAAAGCCTTTACAGGTTACCACTGTAGATTTACAGAGGAGATGTACTGCTAAAATTACTGCCCTCGATCTGACCTTTGTAGTGATACCTCACATGCATGGTGCAATTGCTGTTTACATTTGACACCAGACCGACGCTTGCGTTCCCCTTTGCGCAAAAGCAGGGGGGGGACAGGGGTGGGTTTTTTTTTTGCTTTTTTTTTTTTTTGCTTTTTTATCTTATTTTTAAACTGTTCATTTCATTTTTTTTTATCATTTTTATTGTTATCTCAGGGGGGGACCCTAGATCTCTCCTCTGCCCTCAAAGCATCTGACCACACCAAGATCTGTGTGATAAAATGCCTTCCCAATTTCCCAATGGCGCTGTTTACATCCGGCAAAATCTAAGTAATGAAATGCTCGTAGCTTCCGGTTTCTTAGGCCATAGAGATGTTTGGAGCCACTCTGGTCTCTGATCAGCTCTATGGTCAGCTGGCTGAATCACCGGCTGCATTCTCAGGTTCCCTGTTCGGACAGGAGAGCCAGAGAAAAACATGGAAGACGGTGGGGGGGGGGGGGGGGGGGGGGCATTCCCTCCCACTGCTTGTAAAAGCAGTCTAGAGGCTAATTAGCCACTAGGATTTCTTTTACATGAAAGCCGACCGCTGGCTGAAAAGAATGATACCTAGATGATACCTAAACCTGCAGGCATCATTCTGGTATAACCACTCAGAGTCCAGCAACCTACCAGTACTGTACGTTGCTAGTCCTTGTTGGGCATATATTGTAATCTTTTTTTTCATGTATCCTGTGGGCTGAACGAAAAAAAGAGATTGATCAATGGGTATGCCCACCATTAGAATACCTCCCTTCATCCACCCACTTCTAATGATGGGCATACATGCACCATTTATATATGCCGAAGCATGGGGGCATCCTCCCGCAAAAGGTAGGAGCAAATCGCTCCTCCGCCCCTGCTGCCCCCATGCTTCGGCATATATCACCTGTATGACAAAATCTCACCCCTGTCCTGCTCCAACCAAGCCACTTCTGTCTACAATAAATCCTTGTCCTCGACCCTGGATGAGCTCGCTCCCCTCACTACACACAGAATCAGACCCTGACCCCTACAACCCTGGCAAACAGATGACACCAGAAATCTCAAAAAACATGCTGTTTTGCCATGCTCTTGAGCGTCTGTGACATAAGACTAAGTCTCTCAAAGACTTCAACCAGAACAAATCTGCTCTCCACAAATACACTTCTTTTCTCTGCACTGCCAAACAGACCTATTTTACCATTCTCATTAACACCTTCCCATCCAGTCACCATCAACTCGTCTCTACCTTCAACTCTCTACTTCGTCCTCCACTGCCTCCCCCCACCAACTCACTCACTGCCCAGGAGATTGCTAATCACTTAAAAAATAAGATTGACATAATTCGTGATAAAATCTCCACCTTACAGCTATCTTCCCCAGTTAACACCCCATGTCAACAGGTACAATTGACACTCCCCTTATTCAAACCTGCTACTATAGACAAAGTTGCTAAACTCCTTTGTAACACCCACCTAACCCCCTGTCCCCTGGATCCTATTCCCTCTTAAATACTACAGTCACCTTCTCACTCTATCCTACACTCTCTAACCCACATCTTCAATCTCTCCCTCTCTTCTGGCATCCTCCCCAATGCTCTAAAACATGCACTGGTCACCCTCATACTTAAAAAGCCGTCCTTGGACCCTACCAATCTTAACAATCTACGCCCTATCTCCTTGCTCCCCTTTTCTTCTAAACTCCTTGAACGCCTGGTCTACAACCAACTGAGTGACCACCTCATAAAGAATAACCTTCTTGATCCCCTTCAGTCTGGATTTCGCCCTCAACACTCCACAGAAACTACTCTTCTAAAACTCACAAATGACTTACTGCAAAAACCAACAGACACTATTCTGTACTCCTACTTATCGACCTTTCGGCTGCCTTTGATATGGTTGACCACCCGCTCAAAAAAACCTTTACTCCCTCGGTCTTCGTGACGGTGCTCTTCGGTGGCTCTCATCCTACCTATCCCAATGCACCTTCAGTGTCACTTACAATTCTACTTCCTCCTATGCTCTTCCCTTATCCGTTGGTGTCCAAGGTTCTATTCTTGGAGCTATCCTATTTTCAATCTACACCTCTTCCCTGGGTCAGCTGATAGCCTCACACGGCTTTCAAAATCATTGCTACGCTGATGATACACAAATCTATCTCTCCACCCCTCAACTCACTCCATCAGTCTCCTCACGCATCACTAACTTACTAACAAACATATCTGTCTGGATGTCACACCACTTCCTCAAACTCAACTTGTCCAAACCCGAACTCATAATATTTCCTCCCCCACGTGCCTCTTCCTCTGACTTCTCTGTCAAGAGCAATAGCACAACCCTCCACCCGTCCCCACATGTCAGGGTGCTAGGTGTTATCCTGGACTCTGAACTCTCCTTTTGGCCCCACATCCAATCCCTTTCCAAAGCTTGGCGCCTCAACCTCCACAACATCTCCAAACTACTACCCTTCCTAACCAATGAAATCACAAAGCTCCTGATTCACTCCCTAGTTATCTCTTGCCTTGACTACTGCATCTCCCTCCTCATTGGATTACCATTAAATAGACTATCCCCCTTGAGTCTATCATGAATGCTGCTGCCAGACTCATCCACCTTACAAACTGCTCAGCGTCTGCTACCCCTCTCTGCCAATCCCTCCATTGGCTGCCACTCGCCCAACAAATTAAATTCAAAATACTAACAATAAGTTACAAAGCCATCCACAACTCGGCCCCCAGCTACATCACTAGCCTAGTCTCAAATTACCAACCTAATTGTCCTCTTCATTCCTCCCAAGACCTCCTGCTCTCTAGCTCCCTCATCGCCTCCTCCCATATTCACCTTCATGACTTCTCCCGAGCCTCTCCCATCCTCTGGAATATCCTGCCCCAATCTGACAGAAAATCTATCTACTTTTAGGCGATCCCTGAAAACGTTTCTCTTTGGAGAAGCCTACCCTGCCTCCACCCAACAACTGTTCTTTTATTTTCTTCATCAGCTCATCCCCCACAGTTATTACCCTTCGTATCACTTGACCCTCCCTCCTAGACTGTAAGCTCTAATAAACAAGGCCCTCTAATTCCGCCTGTATCGAATTGTATTGTAATTGTACTGTCTGCCCTAATGTTGTAAAGCACTGCGCAAACTGTCGGCGCTATATAAATCCTGTATAAAAATAATAAATAGCGTGCTACCAAGCACTACTTAGCCCTGCATTCTTTATGTAGCGCATTTCTTAGCCCTGCATTCTTTATGTAGCACGCTCCTTAGCCCTGCATTCTTTAACGCATTCCTGAACTCTGCACTCTGTTACCACAGAACACCACAGAACCACCACCAAGAATAAAAATGCCTGCTTACCAGCAGTACCGGACCTTCGTAAAGGCCAGTAACGCTTGTGGCTGATTACACTGCCAGGGCCTTGAATTGTATTCCAACCTGTGATCGATGGTCTTACAGGCGAATCCTCTCACCACAATGTCCAGACAACCCCTCTCATAGATAATAAAAGAGGCTCTACATAGCATAAAATCCAACGATTTATTTTAATCCTCACATACATGGGTCACTGTAAAAAACGCCAGCTGGCATATGAACAACGAGCGCCCGTGCTTCTGGGACTCGCAAACAGCGATGACTTGACCTCCCTACGCGTTTCATCAGGGATTGACGTCGTCCTGGGGCAAGGGCAACATACTGCACCATATATAACCAAGACTCCAAACCAAGCATTGTTTTGATTCTCAAGGACTAAGCTGGACACCAATTACATCTCTTCGAATGCAGATGCTCGCTACGATCAGAACCTTATTAGGGATCCAAACACCCATAGCAAACATGCCGCAATAATGATCCTCATATTTTTTTAAAAATGACATACCGTCTGAATAATCAAAATCCTAAAAAAAATTATTATAATATAAATATAATATAAATATCAAATTAAATTGCTAGATGTTCAGTAAACTGGTGCAGTGTAGAAGGTGCTCTACAGTGGTTGGTTTATGCCAAAACACTGTGAAAATAGGACTACATTTTACCAGATGTTTATTTTTTTCATAGATTTATGGGACTTAAAGAGGAAGTAAACCCTGATGGATTTTACTTCCTCTTTTGTTCCCTGCAAAGTAAAAGCATAATGGATTAGTATGCATCACATACTAGTGCACAAACAAGTGTAGCGCTAAAAGTATTGCAAGTTTATGATGTTACATATACATAACGAGAATTTGAAAAAGAAAAGAAAAAAGTCTTTATCAATTCTTAGTGTACAAAAACACAGTCTCTGGTAATCTTCAGATGTCACTTTAAATGCGGAAAATTATTCATAATCCAATGGTTGCATGCAGCTTCCTAATCACCACGTGGATAACTCATGCAGAGAAGTGAGTGTGATGAACCCTCCACACGGAAGAAATGAAGGCTTACCAGAGGGGTTGGACTCATAGGAACATATGTTCAATGAGTCAACCAAGCTTGTATCACCAACAGGTAATAAAAGGAAGGGACCTCTCAACTGGATGGCAGTGGAACTCCAAACTTGTCCAGAACCAGAACCTCTTTGTAATGGATGGCAACCCGTCCAGTGGACTGTCTCAGGCGAATAGCCCATATGAAATAAAAAGGGGCCACATAGCATAATACCGTTTGTAAAACGAATTTATTTAAAATAGGTAAACAACTTACATTTCTGTAGTAAAAAAAGCACTTCAAGTAAAATTATGGCAGGCAGTGGAGCCTCCCGACACGTTTCGTCTTACAAGACTTCATCTGGGGTACTCACCCACTGCTGCCATACCCCTTAACATAGATACTGTGGCCCCCTTGATGAGAATCCAGCTCGTATCAACAATTAACCTGCACTTCCGGGTTCGGCCAAAATGGCGGACCCGCGTGCGTTCCAAGCCTCATTATAGTGTATCCATGTGCGTTCCAACATCCTACTAAATTTCATGCAAATGTTCTAATAAATGCAATCTTACGTTTAAACCACTTCCAACCTCCACTAAATGAAAAATAATCTAACAATAAACAAGAGGAATGAACTGATGTAGTCTCGATGGATACCGGATCCTCATGGTATAAAGCCTGCATTCGAGAATAGGAACCACGTGACCCGACAGACGTCACCTCGTCTTTGGGACGGGCGCACGTTACTTCCCATCTTCTGGAGCGCTAAACACAGACAAGATCTCGGGTGTGCGTCCCAAGCCTCCGTGTGGTGATCCACTGTGCGCGATGATGTCAGCTAAGATCTGACGTGACGGCGCAACATAGGGGTAGTCCAATCACGATGTTGAGATCCAAATACAGACAGACAATTGAATACAACCACAGATAATGAAATGTTCAGTGGTGTATCAGTCTCAATTCTCCCTGCATATCTCCGCTATAAGATAAGTGCAATAAGAAATAAAAAGGGGAAAAGAATAAAGAGTGAATAAAGAGAAGCTGTATCACGATGGTGTGATAATGAACACATAGTGCTGTTGGAGGATTGCTAAAGAAAAGTGAAATGAAAAACTGAAAAATAAAGAAAATTAAATGATAAAAAATAATAAAATAATAATAAAATAAAAATAAAATATAAGAATAAATAAATAAAATAAAAAAATATAAAATAAAAAATGAAAAATAAAATAAAATAAAATAAAAATTAAAAATAATAAAAAATAAAATGTAATAAAATAAAATTAAAAATAATAATAAAAAAAAAAAAATATATATATATATATATATATATATATATATATATATATATATATATATATATATATAATGTACTGAATATGAGGTAAACATAGCCCATTTGAATGTGGTGTCAGGTTCTCTTTCAGTTTTAGCTTCAAGAAGGGAACCTGACACCACATTCAAATGGGCTATGTTAACCTCATATTCAGTACAACATAAGCAAATTAAGAATATTATGAAAAAACATTGGGGGGCTTTGAAGCAAGATAATATCCTAGGAAAAATGCTACCTGAACAAGCTAAACTAATTTTTAAGGGAGCACCATCCCTACGTGGCCTAGTAGCACCTAATGTCACCAACCCTCCAGTGCGTCCTTCCTTTTTTCACGACTGGACTGGTTTCTTTTCGTGTAGGAAATGCGTTGTATGCCAACACAATACATTAGTGGGACGTAAACTAACAGAATTTACATCTACTGTCACAGGTAGAAGGTACACCATTAAACCTTTTTGTACATGTAACTCCAGATATATTTAATTACATGCCCATTCGGCCAACAATACATTGGCCGCACAACGAGAACCTTTACCAGAAGAGTGGGTGAACATATTGCTCTTAATAAAGGGAGGAAGTTGAAGCATAGTGTACCTAGGCATTTTAAAGAATTCCATAATGGTAATCCACTAGGTTCACAATTTCTAGTGATTGACAAGTACACTCCACCCTGGAGAGGGGGCGCTATGACCAGGGGTGTTTACCGTTTGGAAACATTCTGGATACATGAGCTACAGTCCCTTTATCCACGGGGTATGAATATGGAATTAGACATAAATGCATTTATCAATGACTCTTAGAGTATATATCTACATCAATTTTTAAGAATATATGTTGTATACGTTATTATATGAAACATTTTTTTGTGGACCCATTGAGAATCCATCTCGGATTTATATTAGGTTAATTTCTTTTGCATAATCCTTTTCACTTAATTTACATATTGTCAAATTCACTGATATTTTTATTACAGGGATTTCCCACATCCCCTGGCTTTTTAGACACATTTCACTTATCCACTTTAAGTTATTGGCCAGTCACTCATGTCACTAAGATCTATACGTCTTTATTGAGGATATGGACACCTTATGGGTTGTTCATTATCCTCTCCTCAATTTAATATTTCCCCATTTTTTATATTTTTCACACTATACCTTTTTCACTTTATCTCCAATTTACTTTTATTTTTTTTTATTTTTTTTTATTTTTTTTTTTATTTCATTTTATTATATTTTATTTTTTATTATTTTTAATTTTTATTTTATTTTATTTTATTTTTCATTTTTTATTTTTTATTTTTATTTTTTATTTTTTTTTTTATTTATTTATTCTTTTTATTTTATTATATTTTTTTTTTATTTTTTTTTATTTTTATTTTATTTTTATTTTATTATTATTTTATTATTTTTTATTTTTTATCTTTTAATTTTCTTTATTTTTCAGTTTTTCATTTCACTTTTCTTTAGCAATCCTCCAACAGCACTATGTGTTCATTATCACACCATCGTGATACAGCTTCTCTTTATTCACTCTTTATTCTTTTCCCCTTTTTATTTCTTATTGCACTGGACTACCGTGATTGGACTACCCCTATGTTGCGCCGTCATGTCAGATCTTAGCTGACGTCATCGCGCACAGTGGATCGCCACACGGAGGCTTGGGACGCACGCCCGAGATCTTGTCTGTGTTTAGCGCTCCAGGAGATGGGAAGTAGCGTGCACCCGTCCCAAAGACGCAGTGACGTCTGTCGGGTCACGTGGTTCCTATTCTCGAATGCAGGCTCTATACCATGAGGAATCCGGAATCCATCGAGACTACATCAGTTCATTCCTCTTGTTTATTGTTAGATTATTTTTCATTTAGTGGAGGTTGGAAGTGGTTAATACATAAGATTGCATTTATTAGAACATTTGCATAAAATTTAGTAGGATGTTGGAACGCACATGGATACACTATAATGAGGCTTGGAACGCACGCAGGTCCGCCATTTTGGCCGAACCCGGAAGTGCAGGTTAATTGTTGATACGAGCTGGATTCTCATCAAGGGGGCCATGGTATCTATATTAAGGGGTATGGCAGCAGTGGGTGAGTACCCCAGATGAAGTCTTGTAAGACGAAACGCGTCGGGAGACTCCACTGCCTGCCATAATTTTACTTGAAGGGCTTTTTTTACTACAGAAATGTAAGTTGTTTACCTATTTTAAATAAATTCGTTTTACAAACGGTATTATGCTATGTGGCCCTTTTTTATTTCATATGGGCTATTCCCCTGAGACGGTCCACTGGACGGGTTGCCATCCATTACAAAGAGGGTTCCCTCACGGTTCTGGACAAGTTTGGAGTTCCACTGCCATCCAGTTGAGAGGTCCCTTCCTTTTATTACCTGTTGGTGATACAAGCTTGGTTGACTCATTGAACATATGTTCCTATGAGTCCAACCCCTCTGGTAAGCCTTCATTTCTTCCGTGTGGAGGGTTCATCACACTCACTTCTCTGCATGAGTTATCCACGTGGTGATTAGGAAGTTGCATGCAACCATTGGATTATGAATAATTTTCCACATTTAAAGTGACATCTGAAGATTACCAGAGACTGTGTTTTTGTGCACTAAGAATTGATAAAGACTTTTTTCTTTTCTTTTTCAAATTCTCGTTATGTATATGTAACATCATAAGCTTGCAATACTTTTAGCGCTACACTTGTTTGTGCACTTGTAATGTTAGACAAAATCCTTATTTGTTGTGTGAGCTGCTGACTTGTTGGGTAAGCGCAGGGTTAAACTTTTTTCTTTTCTGCATCACATACTAGCCCATTATGTCGCACTTAACTGCAAACAAAGCCCGCACTGTCCCCGCTGCAGGCCGCATCCATGGTCGCTCCTCTTCCTTCCGGGGCCGCGGTGACACTCGCTAGTGAAGGAATGGCACGGGGGCAGTTCTTCACAGCGCATGCGCCGATGACATTACACACAGTACAGAGTAAATATCTCCTAAACGGCGCATGTTTAGGAGATATTTACTGTACCTATAGGTAAGTCCTTATTATAGGCTTACCTATAGGTACAAATTAAAAATGGAGGTTTACAACAACTTTAAGTAGCCTGGATTCTGTTAATAAACTATCTGTAAAAGTCTAGACATGACAATCCTAGTACAAAGGCTAAGGACACAGGTCATAGGAAATGTTGCAAGTTGGTTGATATTGTAAAGTAAAATGCAACAGCCGATAATCTTTTTCTTCTCTTTTCATTTGTGTTTACAGCTCTCAACTACAGGGGGATAGTTAGTAGAATGTGTCATCCAGCTGGCAATTATTTCTACTTCACGATGGGAAAATTGTTCACATTAATGATGAATATTAAGAAGCAGAATATTATCTCCTCTAAATATTTTATCGTAATTAATTCTAGAGTATGGAAATTAGAAAACTGTATGCCTGAAACTGTTCTCCCATTAAACAGATAAAGGCATTAAAAAACAACTGTGCAAGAAACAATTTCTTTTATTTGCTGTGTACTTTAGAAATTACAGTGAGCAGCTTGACAGTAATGAATAATCTGATGTGTTATGCTGATGATATCAAGGTCAGCTCACACTTTTCAACAGCTTTTGTACCAAAAAAACCCAAAGTGTTTACTTTTAAATTACAGAAAACTAGACGGAGGTACGATAGATGTGGTGTCAATATATATATTTAATTAGCTGGAAGAGCTTGTGCGTCTGATGTATGTATTTACTTTACTTACACAGCATGCTTTATAGACTAAACTAATGGATGCCTACTGGTGTGAGCATGGACATAAATCCCAATGGGTTTTAATCAATTATTATTAAACAGGATTATTATAGTGCCAACAGTTTGCACAGCACTTTACAAAATGAAGATAGACAGTGCAGTTATGATACAATTTAACACAAGAGGGATCCAAGAGCCCTTTTCATTGGAGCGTACAATATTAAAGGAAGGGTCAAGTAAAACAAAAGGTAATAACTGTTAGGAATGAGCTGACGGAGTAAGTAACAGTCCAGTTTATTATTACTCATATGGGTCCTCAGGCATAGAGATAGTCAAGCGGACTGGGATAAGGAGTTTCAGAGGATGGGAGAGGCTCTGGAGAAGTTCTGTAGGTGAACATGGGAGGAGTTGACAAGGGAGCTGGAGAGCCGGAGATCTTAGAAGGAGTGAAGAGGGCAGTTTGGGTGGTATTTTGAGATAAGATTAGTGATGTAACTTGGGGCAGAATTGTGATTGACTTTGTATGTTGTTAGGATTTTAAATTGTATTTGTTGGGTGAAGCCAATGGAGGGATTGGCAGAGAGGGTTAGTGGACACTGAACAGTTGGTAAGGCGGATGAGTCTGGAGCATTCATGATGGATTGAAGGAAGAAATAACCTATGTAAAGGTAGTCCAATGAAAAGGGAGTCACAATAGTCCAGGCAAGAGATAAACAGGAAGTAAACTAGTAACTTTGCGTTGTCTTTGATTAAAAAGGGGCATATTTTGAATAATTTGTCTCAAAGGACCCAGAAAGCAATATTTATTAAAGTGCACCTACCATTAATGGTACATTTTCATGTTAAGTGCATGCATGCTAAATTATTATGTAATGCTTCCAGGTTTTTTACAAAAAGTAATTTTAGTTTAATAAATTAAGAAATTTAAAGTGTATCAACATGTAAATGCCAACAGAATATGCCCATGCTATAAATATTAAATTTATCTTGTACAATAAGTTTCATCAGTAATAGTACCCCACAGTACCCCCCCCTCCCGACAATATCTTTATCTGATTTTCATTCCAGGGGGAGGGGCCATCTTTTTTCAGGCTTTACCCCACCTCATTAGCTAAACCATTGTGTGATGTTTTGGGTAAATATTTGGGTTATTGTGTATGTGGGGACCAGGGCCGGCACGTTCCCGCGAGCCATCGTAGCTATACGCCGGCTCCTTTAAGCGGGATAGCAGGCGCGCATGTTACACTGTGAGAGGGCCGATGACCGCCGGCCACGAGCGATCGCGTGCATGAGAGGCAGAACAGGGACGTATGTGTGTAAATACACATACCCCTGTTCTGTGAGGAGAGACAGATCGTGAGTTCCTAATAGCTAGGAACCACAATCTATCATCCCCTCTAGTCAGTCCCCTAGCCCAACATTTAGAACACACAGTCAGGGAACACAGTTAACCCCTTGATTGCCCCCTAGTGTTAACCCCTTCCCTGCCAGTGACATTTATACAGTAATCAGTGCATTTTTATAGCACTGATCGCTGTATAATTGTCAATCGTCCCAAAAATCTGTCAATAGTGTCCGATGTGTCTGCCATAATGTCATAGTTACATAGTTACATATAGTTACATAGTAGGTGAGGTTGAAAAAAGACACACGTCCATCAAGTCCAACCTATGTGTGTGATTATGTGTCAGTATTACCTTACATATCCCTGTATGTTGCGGTCATTCAGGTGATTATCTAAAAGTTTCTTGAAGCTATCAATGCTCCCCGCTGAGACCACCGCCTGTGGAAGGGAATTCCACATCCTTACCGCTCTTACAGTAAAGAACCCTCTACGTAGTTTAAGGTTAAACCTCTTTTCTTCTAATTGTAATGAGTGGCCCCGAGTCTTATTAAACTCTCTTCTGCGAAAAAGTTTTATCCCTATTGTGGGGTCCCCAGTACAGTATTTGTAAATTGAAATCATATCCCCTCTCAAGCGTCTCTTCTCCAGAGAGAATAAGTTCAACGCTCGCAACCTTTCCTCATAACTAAGATCCTCCAGACCCTTTATTAGCTTTGTTGCCCTTCTTTGTACTCGTTCCATTTCCAGTACATCCTTCCTGAGGACTGGTGCCCAGAACTGGACAGCATACTCCAGGTGCGGCCGGACCAGAGTCTTGTAGAGCGGGAGAATTATCGTTTTATCTCTGGAGTTGATCCCCCTTTTAATACATGCCAATATTCTGTTTGCCTTATTAGCAGCAGCTTGGCATTGCATGCCATTGCTGAGCCCATCTACTAGGACCCCCAGGTCCTTTTCCATCCTAGATTCCCCCAGAGGTTCTCCCCCCAGTGTATAGATTGCATTCATATTTTTGCCACCCAAATGCATTATTTTACATTTTTCTACATTGAACCTCATTTGCCATGTAGTCGCCCACCCCATTAATTTGTTCAGGTCTTTTTGCAAGGTTTCCACATCCTGCGGAGAAGTTATTGCCCTGCTTAGCTTAGTATCGTCTGCAAATACAGAGATTGAACTGTTTATCCCATCCTCCAGATCGTTTATAAACAAATTAAATAGGATTGGTCCCAGCACAGAACCCTGGGGAACCCCACTACCCACCCCTGACCATTCTGAGTACTCCCCATTTATCACCACCCTCTGAACACGCCCTTGTAGCCAGTTTTCAATCCAGGTACTCATCCTATGGTCCATGCCAACGGACCCTATTTTGTACAGTAAACGTTTATGGGGAACTGTGTCAAATGCTTTTGCAAAATCCAGATACACCACGTCTACGGGCCTTCCTTTATCTAGATGGCAACTCACCTCCTCATAGAAGGTTAATAGATTGGTTTGGCAAGAACGATTCTTCATGAATCCATGCTGATTACTGCTAATGATATCGTTCTTATTACTAAAATCTTGTATATAGTCCCTTATCATCCCCTCCAAGATTTTACATACTATTGATGTTAGGCTAACTGGTCTGTAATTCCCAGCGATGTTTTTTGGGCCCTTTTTAAATATTGGTGCTACATTGGCTTTTCTCCAATCAGCTGGTACCATTCCAGTCAATAGACTGTCTGTAAAAATTAGGAACAACGGTCTGGCAATCATTTGACTGAGTTCCCTAAGTACCCTCGGATGCAAGCCATCTGGTCCCGGTGATTTATTAATGTCAAGTTTCTCAAGTCTAATTTTAATTCCGTCCTCTGTTAACCATGGAGGTGCTTCCTGTGTTGTGTCATGAGGATAAACACTGCAGTTTTGGTTACTGAAGCCCCCCGATTCACTCGTGAAGACTGAGGAGAAGAATAAATTCAATACCTTTGCCATCTCCCCATCCTTTGTAACCAGATGTCCTTCCTTGTTCTTTATGGGGCCAATATGGTCTGTCCTCCCTTTTTTACTGTTTACATACTTAAAGAATTTCTTGGGATTTTTTTTGCTCTCCTCCGCTATGTGTCTTTCATGTTCTATCTTAGCCGTCCTAATTGCACCCTTACATTTCTTATTGCATTCTTTATAAAGTCTGAATGCTGAGGATGATCCCTCAACCTTGTATTTTTTGAAGGCCTTCTCCTTTGCTTTTATATGCATTTTTACATTGGAGTTAAGCCATCCAGGATTTTTGTTCACTCTTTTAAATTTATTACCCAATGGGATACATTGGCTAATGCCCTTATTTAATATGCTCTTAAAGCAAACCCATCTCTCCTCCGTATTCTTTGTTCCTAATATTTTATCCCAATTTATGCCTTTAACAAGGTTTGTAGTTTAGGGAAGTTGTCTCTTTTGAAATTCAGTGTCTTTGTATTCCCTTTATGTTTCCTATTTGTGTGATTTATACTGAAACTAATTGACCTGTGATCGCTGTTACCTAAATTGCCCCGTATTTCCACATCTGTGATCAGGTCTGTATTGTTGGTAATCAGTAGATCCAGTAATGTTTTATTTATTGCGTTCCTATGACAACGTCCAATAGGACGAAACGTACGTCGGAAGGCAGACGCGCTGACGTCATCGTTTCCACTCCATAACGAACGGGTGTTTGCAGGCCGGCCGGCTGATTTGTATATGCTATTTTAATTGCTTCTTTTTGATGTATTTCTTATCTCCTTGGGTCTCCATTACTGAGCCAATCACTGCTGATGATTCCTGGGTGATCTCCCCTCCGTGCAGAGACAGATGGTGATGTCCCTAATGAGTGGATCTCTGGCATAAGGCTTTATTACAGCTTACCTCTGGTAATCATATACCTTTATAGGTGGTGGATTTTTTTTCACAAATATGTTATTATAGTCTTCAGTCACTCTGGGTGGAAGAAAATCTAATAAGGACTGTTAATAACGGAAGTCACTTCATTTTCACGGACTGTGTGTTTTTTTATTTTCTTATTTTTATATATCAATTTTTCACCAATTCATTTGTATATCTTTTGCCTTAATTTGTCACCTTTATGTGGTTCATAACGCAACCTTTATTTTTATTTTTCATTTTTTCACATCATATTGCTATATGAGTTGAGCATTTCTGATCACTTTATATATTTATTCTCAATTATTTTAAGTATGGTTTGTGTTTAGCGCGGTTCTTTTATACACTTTATCTATTTATTCTAAACCTAAGAATTAGAACTGCAGCTGGTAGTTAGAGGGAAGCGCAGTAATTTTTTAGTATTTTCTGATGTTTTATTTCTAGTTGGTGCATCTACCATCTGACCCATAAAATTGTCCTGCAAGACATTAAGGAACTGGCGAGCCTTAAATGAATGCGCGGTTCCCTCCGCCCAGTCTATGTCTGGATAATTAAAATCCCCCATTATGATAACACTTCCCATCCTTGCTGCTAATCCAATTTGTGATAGGAGATCCGTCTCCACTTCCTCCTTCAGGTTAGGGGGCCTATAGCATACTCCCAGTATTATTTTCCCCTTAGCTTCATCCCTTTGGAGCTCTACCCATAAGGATTCCACCTCCTCTCTAGCTCCCTCAGTGATGTCATCTCTCACATTCGCTTGTACATTATTCTTGATATATAGGCATACCCCTCCCCCTTTTTTACCCTCTCTATCCTTGCGGTATAGGGTATACCCTTGAATGTTTGCCAGCCAATCATGAGAGCTGTTGAGCCAGGTCTCTGAAATTCCCACAAAATCCAAATCCTCCTTGTACAACAGTATCTCTAGTTCACCCATCTTGTCTGCCATGCTCCTGTCGCAGTCACGATAAAAATCGCAGATCGCCTCCATTACTAGCAAAGAAAAAATAATAATAAAAAATGCCATAAATCTATCCCCTATTTTGTAGACGCTATAACTTTTGCGCTTATTGCGATTTTATTACTAAAAATATGTAGAAGAATACATATCGGCTTAAACTTTTTTTAAAAAATTGGGGATATTTATTATAGCAAAAAGTACAAAATATTGTGTTTTTTTTTTTTTTAAATTGTCGCTATTTTTTTGTTTATAGCGCAAAAAATAAAGAGAGATGATCAAATACCACCAAAAGAAAGCTCTATTTGTTGGAAAAAAAGGATGCCGATTTTGTTTGGGTACAACGTCGTACGACCGCACAATTGTCAGTAAAAGCGACGCAGTGCCGTGTCACAAAAAATGCTCTGGATCTTCCGGGGCTGAAGTGGTTAAATATTGTTTGGGCTCTGGGGAAACATTTTTTTTGGCCCCCTACCCCCCCCCCCCCCAATGCAATTTTGTTCTTCACCTCAACATCTTAAAAAACAGGCACACACATAGAATTATCTAAAAAAAAAAACTTTGCAGACCCCCTTTACAGCAGTCCCACGGTGTCCACAGTTCCCTTTTTATGTCACAGCATTCCATTATATTGCAGCCTCATCACATCACAACTCCCTATTACATCGCAGACATTTCCACATTACAATGCTCCTTTAAACATCACAGTGCCCCTCATCACATCACAGCGCCCCCATAGAGTCCCCTTCATGTCATAGTGCCCCTTTACACATCACAGCACCCCAATTACATTGCAGCCATTGTCACATCACACATTTGCATGTTTGTGTTTTGGCAGCCCACATTTGTGCAGGCACAGCAGCCCATTCATTTGAATAGGCTGCCATGCCTGCGTTTCTTGCAGAAAAAAAGGTGCATTTTAAAATTGCAGCGGCCTTGAAATCCATTCTGCTTTTGCACCATGCAACTTACCTGCAGTTCCTGCACACACAAAGCACTGTGTTTTTAAAAGCGTAGCCTAAACATCTAAAAACGCTGCAAGTTTGCCGATGCATGTTACTGCAGGTAAGTTACATGGTGCAAAAGCAGAATGGACAGACAGTGCTGTATTTCACTACTTGATGGCCATAGGTGTGCTCAGCCTATTACATTGGGGTGTGCACCCCAAAGCTCAAACACACATGTGTGTATGTATGTATATCTATCTCAGCTCCCCACATGCACAGTGAAAGAAGGAAGAGAGAGCTTTCCCATCACCCCACCAGCACACAGAGTGACAGGGCTGCTGTTAGAAATCATGGGCCCCATACAGTCTACCTTACAAAGCTCCCTCCACCTGACAGGGGTACAGTGTTCTATGAGGTGTGGGCAGGGTGTATAGTGAGGGGTGCAGTGTTCTATGATGTGGGGGCAGGGTGTATAGTGAGGGGTGCAGTGTTCTATGAGGTGGGGGCAGAGTGTATAGTGAGGGGTGCAGTGTTCTATGAGGTGGGGGCAGGGTGTATAGTGAGGGGCGCAGTGTTCTATGAGGTGGGGGCAGGGTGTATAGTGAGGGGTGCAGTGTTCTATGAGGTGGGGGCAGGGTGTATAATGAGGGGTGCAGTGTTCTATGAGGTGGGGGCAGGGTGTATAGTGAGGGGTGCAGTGTTCTATGAGGTGGGGGCAGGGTGTATAGTGAGGGGTGCAGTGTTCTATGAGGTGGGGGCAGGGTGTATAGTGAGGGGTGCTGTGTTCTATGAGGTGGGGGCAGTGTGTATAGTGAGGGGTACAGTGTTCTATGAGGTGGGGGCAGGGTGTATAGTGAGGGGCGCAGTGTTCTATGAGGTGGGGGTAGGGTGTATAGTGAGGAGTGCAGTGTTCTATGAGGTGGGGCAGGGTGTATATTTAGGGGTGCAGTGTTCTATGAGGTGGGGGCAGTGTGTATAGTGAAGGGTACAGTGTTCTATGAGGTGGGGGCAGGGTGTATAATGAGGGGTGCAGTGTTCTATGAGGTGGGGGCAGGGTGTATAGTGAAGGGTACAGTGTTCTATGAGGTGGGGGCAGGGTGTATAATGAGGGGTGCAGTGTTCTATGAGGTGGGGGCAGGGTGTATAGTGAAGGGTACAGTGTTCTATGAGGTGGGGGCAGGGTGTATAATGAGGGGTGCAGTGTTCTATGAGGTGGGGGCAGGGTGTATAGTGAAGGGTACAGTGTTCTATGAGGTGGGGGCAGGGTGTATAATGAGGGGTGCAGTGTTCTATGAGGTGGGGGCAGGGTGTATAATGAGGGGTGCAGTGTTCTATGAGGTGGGGCAGGGTGTATAATGAGAGAGGAGTGCAGTGTTCTATGTGGTGGGGGCAGAGTGTATAGTGAGGGGTACAGTGTTCTATGTGGTGGGGGCAGAGTGTATAGTGAGGGGCACAGTGTTCTATGAGGTGGGGGCACAGTGTATAGTGAGGGGCGCAGTGTTCTGCACTTGCGCTCGCTGTTCCATGTCAGTCACCAAGAGCCAGGCACAGCACTGATCACTGGGATCCAGCTTCCCTGACCCACACTGAACTGAGCTGGGCAATGGAGTCAGGGGTCAAAAGGGATTATTTATCCACGTTAGGGAGCAGGTGGAGTAATCCGCTGCAGCCTTTCCTTGCAATTAGATGAAAGCCCCGGCAGATTGTTATAGAAGAAGCCGGGACTTTAATTAAATTGTCGGGAACTGCAGAGCAGTAGATCACTTTGCCTGCACCGAAAGTGGTTAAATAGTCCCCTTTCAGTCTTGCCAGGCAGATAAAAAATAGGACCTGGGGATGTTTTTTCTTTTTAAATAGCTGCAGAGCAGAGGTGTCCAGGGTTTGTGAGTTGGCCATGCAGGAATGGGAGCTGGAGATCACCTACAGTTGGCTGCCAGACTCTGCTCAGCGCCAGGGCTGGGCTCCCTTTGCCTGGGACTATCCAGAAGTACCAGCCGACAGTCCTGAAATCTCGGCTGAAGTGTCAGCAATGGGGCAGATTAATGCCCTGTACACACAGTCAAATTTTCCAACGGAAAATGTTCGATGGGAGCTTGATGTCAGAAATCCCGACCGTGTGTAGGCTCCATTGGACATTTTCCATTGGAATTTCCTTTACACAAAAGTTGAGATCTGGATCTCAAACTTTCCGACAACAAAATCCGTTGATGTAAATTCTGATCGTGTGTACACAATTCCGACGCACAAAGCATGCATGCTCGGAATCAAGCAGAAGAGCTGCACTGGCTATTGAACTTCATTTTTCTCGGCTCATCGTACGTGTTGTATGTCACCACGTTCTTGACGTTCGGAATTTCTGACAAGATTTGTGTGACCGTGTGTATGCAAGACAAGTTTGAGCCAACATCCGTCCGAAGAAATCCATGGATTTTGTTGTCGGAATGTCCAATCGTGTGTACGGGGCATAACAGTGTGCTTTGCCCATCTCCGCCTGCAGCATTGGAAGCGGAAGTCTTATGGCAGATGCAGCAAATGTTGACTGACCTTGACGATCCTGTTTCTGCATGGGACGATCTTGCATGGAGGAATGCGTCTGTTCAGCAGCCAGATGAGGATAGAGAAGATGGAGCAGTTGGCTCATCTCTCCAGCCACAGATTACAGAATGTATGGACTTAATGGACTTTTCATCGGAGGATGTTATAGATTATGCGTCACCTGCTCAAGTGCTGGCACTGGGCCCAAGTGTCACCAGCCCGTGCCCTGGATTTTCAGCAATTCCAGAGACTAGTGATTTAATCAACTTTTCTGTACAGGAAGAACCACCTAGCGAAACCCCCAGCAGAACTACTGGCTGCAGGACAGAGTACTGCATACCCCCGTTCCACACCTGTGGCAGTTTTGGAGGCCTGAGGTGAGAAGGTGATGGTTCCTCTTGACAACTGTATTTCAGAGTTGCAGGGAGGGGAAGCAGCCATTCCACCTCCCCAACAAGGGTTTATGCACCTGGGAGACAATAGCAGAGAAAGGGAGTTCCAGCAGCAGATGGCGCCCCAGAATGATGACACCAACCCAGTGGAAGTGCTGGCAACTGGACAGTGGGTCCAAGACCTCTGCCCCACACCTGCAGCAGTTCTGGAGGCCCAAGGTGAGGAGGTGGTGGTCACTCCCGAGCAGCAGATCAGGATCCAAGGAGAGAATGCAATCGGCACCTCATAACTGCAGCTTGATCTGGTGTCGGTGGATGGGCCTGCAGTCTCCACTAACAGAAACCCAGCAGAAGTGCTGGCAACAGGGCAGAGTGCTTCCCCCTGGAGTCCCTTCAGCCTCTGCCCAGCACTGGCAACAACTGTGGAGTTCCAGGGAGCCGGGGCAGTCGGCCTCCCTCCCCAACGGTTAGCCGGAGCAGATGATGTGGGGTCCCCAGCAGAAGCGCTGGCAACAGGGCAGAGTGCTGCTGGCCTCTGCCCTCAACTAACAGAGGATAGATTTCCTGTGAAAGTAGATGGGACTTCAGTCTCCACGTGTATACCCCAGGGATGCTGGGCAGTCGGCCCAGATCCCCAACAGCATGACGGAGTGAGCACAGCCACCCTGTCTTCTCTCCAGTGGCTGAAGGGACTCCAGGGGGAAGGACTAATCCGCACTTCCCCCAGTAGCGGGTATGTTCTGCGAGAGAGGCAGAGGTTGGCTGGGTGAGTAATGCTCTGTTTGGAACAATTTTTTGGGGGTACTGTGTGGGTACAGGCATTGGGGGACTGGAACTATGGACTAACTTCGGAGTCAACCCATCTGGGGTCTCCTCCTGTGTTACAAGGAAAATGTTTGCCACCACACCATGGATCAACAAGGAAGCGTCCAAGCAAATTATTTAATGCATGATCACCTCATAAGAGTATTGCAATGTTTCAGAGTCACGTAGGACCCCTTCGTCAGGCGTTGTGATAAAGGTGAAATTACAGTAACAAGTATTTAAATAGCCATCAAGCATTCAAAGCAAGAAAGAGCAAGAAAAAAGGATCCATCCACCCCTTGACAGGTGTGATGTCACAAGTCCCACCAAATGTATGTTTAAAAAAGTGTCACAAACTAAATGAAAACAAGAATTGCCAGGGATATGTTAATGCATAAACCAACTTTTGTGCAATGCTTGTAGACCCTGCAGTGCGCATCCAAAATGACAGTCTAAACAGACTTGTTGATCAGGACCATAAGTAGGAACATTCGGTCTGTACATCAAACAGTGCAGGGGTCCGTGGTTGCTAGGCAGCAGGTTGGATCCAATTGAAACAGCGATCTCTGTCTGCGCATGTGCGCTGAGGCTGGCGATAGCTAGGCACCTGTAGTGCAAAGTGGATTTGCCTTCAGTAAATCAACCCCATGTTATCTATGCAATATAAGATTTTGATGTCTAGAAATCCAGCACCTCAGGAGACCCTCTCCCGGCGGCCTTGGTTCACCCCGAAAGGTATGATGGGGAGGGAAGGGTGCTTTCCCCTGACTGGCTCCCTCTTCCCCTTCTTTCTATTTGCTTCATGCATCCATGTCTCCAGTGGCTAATATTTCATAAGGTATATTTGTTTCTTCTGTAACCCTAGCTCCATGTCTCCTTTGCCCATGTAAGCATATAGCCATAGCTAACTAAAATTCTTCCTTCTCTCATCCCCTGAAACCCCCATAACCAGCAACTGTCCACAGGTTCCCCCCCCCCCTTCTCCCACAGCCCCTATACACTACCTAGTTACCCTGGCTACTGGGCTGAGAGAGCCGAGTGTTTGATGTCTAATTTCATCGTCTAATCCACAGGTGTCAAACACAAGGCCCACGGGCCGAATCCGGCCCTCCAGGCCATTTCATGTGGCCCCCCTCTCCTGCAGCTGCTCCAGCCCTCCTCTAGTCCTCCTCCAGACCCCTACTTTCTGCTTTCAAGCAATGCATCCAGCTTCTTCCCAGCAGCAGCACAAGAAAAGGGGGTGCACTGGGATGTAAGGGAGAGTGGGGGACTCAACTTCTGATGGTGAGGTGGCTCTTGAAATCTAATCTAAGGGGAGGGGATGCGCTGGACATCTAATCTAACAGATATAACCGATCCTTTTGAAGGCAATTATAATGCTGATGCCACCCACAATGAAATTGAGTTTGACACCCCTGGTCTAATCTCTCCCCCTGGTAATCCCCACAGACACAAGATACTGCACTTCAGCAAGCCAAAGTGTTTTATGAAGTCATATTGGAACGTGTTATGCTGTAGGTGATCTTAGTCCTATTCATTTGCCTTCCCAAATATTATGTTGTAATGTTTGAAAAAAAATCCAATAACCTTTATTTAATAAAAAATAATAAAAAATATGTGCTCACCGAAAACACGCTACAGTTTTCATTAAAGATACACACCCAGATCTCAAGATTCTGTATGTATATGTTGTTATATGACTGCGGTGGGATACATTCGATTGTAAGGTATTAGCAGGTTATTAGCCATGCCTTGGAAGCTTGTTGTATGCAGAGACTTTACTTTCATGGAGGATTAGCAATGCATGTCTTACAGGAAACAGTACAATACAAGTACACACTTAGATACAGAAGGTACACCCTGTGATTACATTACCATAGAGAATACACGCTATAATACTGCAGTGCCACCTGCTTGATAGAAAAGTATAATGCATACATATATATATAGTTTAGTTTATATAGAAAGCTACTTGCTGTTGCTCCTTCCAACATCTCTTCTCAACAGCATGTGATTTGTCAAATTACATTCAGCTTCTTCTGGATATAACTATGACGTTCCTTCAACAAAGGTTTGGTGAGTGTATCAGCAGTCATCTCCTCTGATGGGCAGTATTGAATGTCAATAACACCTTGTTCTTGATTGTCCCTCAGTAGGTGATACTTGATGTCGACGTTTGGTCCCAGGATTGACCCTTTCTGATTACATAAGCTCTATACATCCTTGGTTGTCTTCAAAAATGGGAATTGGTTTTGACATGTCTATCCCAATGTCCACAACGAATCCATATTGCTTCTTGACAAGCGTGTGCTGCTGCAATGTACTCTGCTTCAGTTGAAGATAGAGCGACAGTTGCTTGCTTTTGACTAGACCAACTTAAGGTTCTTTTCCCATACTGAAAGATGAATCCACTTGTGGATTTGCGGTCTGTGCAGTCCCCAGCCCAATCAGCGTCCACATATCCGACCAGTTTTGGATTTGATGCTGCTGGTAACCGTAACTTCATCTGAATTGTTCCTTTGAGATACTGCATCACTCTTTTTATTGCATTCCAGTCACGCTGACAGGGAGCTGAAACCTCCTAAGATATGAGACCACTTCTTTTGCTTATGTATTCTTCGTCATTGTCGGTGCGTATTATTCCTGGTTTGTGTTGGAATTTGTTGTTAGACATAGCAACGAACTCTTGAAGTTTCTCTGATATTTCATTCTTGTGTTTCATCAAATAAGTAGTTGTGTACCTGGAATAATCATCAATGAAAGTCAGTAGATAGCTGTTCCCGCCTGACGTGGGAGTTTTCATTGGACCGCATACGTCACTATGTATGAGCTGCAGGGGGTGGGTAGTTTTTTTTTGAGATGCCTGTGAAAGGGGACCACGTGTGGCTTTTGCTTCAATGCAGCACTTGCATTTCATGAGCACTTTGCAAGGCGCTATTGTCAAATCTTCTGATGAGCCTCTCTTTATAATGTCCTGTATAGCTTCTGGACTTCTGTGTCCCAGCCGCCTGTGCCATAAGAGAATACATTTGCTGTGTAGGTCATTAGAGACTACATTGACTTTCTAGTTTGTGGTAATGAGCCTGTATAGGTAATCATCCAGTTTTCCTTTTGCGAGGCATTGCTTATTATTGTGAATTGTGCATTCATCACCATGGAACTTAACTGTGAGACTGCTGTTTGCAAGACTTTTCACTGATAGAAAGCTGTCTTCTAGTTCTGGAACACAGCACTTTCTTTACAAGGATACTGTGTTTACCTCCTTGTGGTGTAATGCAGTTCAGGAAGCCCTGGCTTTTACCTTCTGAGATGATGCTTTTCCCGTTTGCTAGGAAAACTTTGTCTTTTGCATTGTAATCAATGTTTGTGAAGAAGATCTCATCGCTAGTCATGTGGCTTGTCACACCTGAGTCTATGCACCAGTCGCATGGCTTGCTGCTCTGCGTCACTTTAACCGGTTCCCGACTGGCGCACGCCGATGTACGTCGGCAGAATGGCACGGCCGGGCAAATGGGCGTACCTGTAGGTCCATTTGAATTCCCCCTCGTGCTATTGCGTGCATGCCGCCGCCGGCGCGCGCGCGCCGGCCGAGAGCTCCGTGAGTCAGGTTGCGGGTCCCGCGGACTCGATCGCTGCGGGGATACCCGCGATCGCCTCACGTAGAGGAGAACGGGGAGATGCTGATGTAAACAGCATCTCCCCGTTCTGCCTAGTGACAAGTGTCACTGATCACAGCTCCCTGTCATCGGGAGCTGTGATCAGAGTAATGACAGTGCTAGCCCATCCCCCTACAGTTAGAAATCACTCCCCTAGGACACACTTAACCCCTCCCCGCCCCCTAGTGGTTAACCCCTTCACTGCCAGTGTAATTTACACAGTAATCAGTGCATTTTTAATCGCACTGATCGCTGTATAAATGCCAATGGTCCCAAAAATGTGTCAAAAATGTCCAACATGTCCGCCATAATGTCACAGTCACAATAAAAATCGCTGATCGCCGCCATTACTAGTAAAAAAAAAAATATTAATAAAAATGCTATAAAACTATCCCCTATTTAGTAAACGCTACAACTTTTGCGCAAACCAATCAATAAACGCTTATTGCGATTTTTTTACCAAAAATATGTAGAAGAATACGATCAGCCTAAACTGAGGAAAAAAATGTTTTTTTATATATTTTTGGGGGATATTTATTATAGCAAAATGTAAAAAATAATGCGTTTTTTTCAAAATTGTCGCTCTTATTTTGTTTATAACGCAAAAAATAAAAATCGCAGAGGCAATCAAATACCACCAAAAGAAAGCTCTATTTGTGGGGAAAAAAAATCTTAATTTCGTTTGGGATCCACGTCGCACGACCGCGCAATTGTCAGTTAAACCGACGCAGGGCCGAATCGCAAAAAACGCTCTGGCCAGGAAGGGGGTAAAATCTTCCGGGGCTGAAGCGGTTAAAGGTGCCTCTCCACGATGTGTCTGCAGTTTCCATTGTGATTGCTTTGACTCTCTCTTTTGTGAATAGCTCTAGCTTTCGCTGCTCAGGCTTTCCAGATAGAACAGTCCTTTTTAAGTGACCGGTCTTTTTACAGAGAAAACAGGCTCTACTTTCTTTTTTGTGCTTTGTGCTTTTGGACATCTTAAGAGCTTTGTCATCATGGTGCATATTTTCTTTCCTTCTGTCATATTCATTGATTCATTTCCCTTTGACATATTCCAGTGTCAGCTTCTGCTTGGGTCTGGTTTCTAAAGTGTTAAAAAGAGCAGTATATGTCACTGGAAGGCTGCAGAGGAGCAGGGCAAAAATATGGTTATCTTTGATGTCCTCTCTGATGGTTTGTAGTTGCTCTATGATCTCTAACATAGCATTTACGTGGTCACACATTTGCTGGTCTTTTTCTAGTCTCACCTTGTATAACTTTCTAAAACAGTTTGCAGTTTAGATTTGAACACTCATGCAGCTATTGTAATGAAGTCCACATACCTTTGGCCATTTTCTCTGTTCTTATGTGGATAAGCTAGTCATCTTCCACTAATAAGCTTATAATCCCTTTTGCTTGTCTATCTTTTCTGTCACATTCCTCTGTCTCTCTGTCTGAGGGTCTGTCTGTATTCAGCACTCGCCACAAGTCATCCTTGTTAAGAAACATTTCCAGTTTAAACTTCCATAGATGGAACCACTTGGCATGTTTCAGTAGCCTGTATACAGTATTCACTGACTTGCTGTACTCACTGAGTATTCTTACAGTGCCTCTGGGTGCTGCTGGGTGCCTGGGATATCCTCTCCAATGCCTGGGTGCCTGGGACCCATAACCTATTAGCAGGTTTTTGAATCATAGGCTTGGGAAGTCTGTTGTATGCAGAGAATACTTTACTTTCATGGAGGATTAGCAATGCATGTCTTACAGGAAACAGGACAATACAAGTACACACTTAGATACACAAGATACATCCTGTGATTACATTACTACAGGGAATACACACTATAATACTGCAGTACCACCTGCTGGATAGAAAGGTATAATGCATACATAAAACAGTGGAAAGACTCCTGCGCTTTTAGCGGACTCCTATACTAAAGGGACACTGCTGCAACACCTAAAAGACTGCTCCAATCAGACAAAACAATAGTGTAAGTAGGGGGGGTGGTTGCGCTGTGATAGGAAGGGAATAAAAGGAGGGGCAAGGGCTGACATGTGTGAATGAATGGTGAACTACAAGGGAATACCACTTAGTGGTATATGCAGAAAGTGCTAACATCAAGCAACAAAGAAAATATATCACAATACATATCAGCAAACAGTGCACATGGGTATGAAAAGCAACTTGACAAGTGCAAAATCCCAAAGGTGGTCATATACAATTCCTTAAAATGTGTGGTATATGCTGGAGAATATATCATATCAACAAAATGAATACATGAATGAAAGAATATATGAAAAAAATTTTTTTACAAATAAATATAATAGTCCCAGTGGTGAGTGTTGGAAAAAAACACCAACACTTGGCAGCTAGCAAATAAAATCCAAAAATAAAACATTCACATAAAAATATATTAGTTGTAACAAAAAAATTATGTGACAAAAAGTCCCGCCACCAGATGTGACACTTCTGAATAAAAATCCAAAAAAACACAATGGTGTAAATAAGGGGAGGGGAGTGATCTTCAGTGGGGCACCTCCGTGTTCACAGGCCCCTTACCTCACAGCTGTAAGGTATACAGCATATATATTATAAGCCCAGCAGATAGGGAAATCCAAAAAGTGCAGCAGATGGCGTTGATCAAGGATGCGGTAGGTCATATGCAGGAAAAAACAAAATAAACAGCATATGGTATCATTCCGTTTGATGTGGAGGACACAGGAGGGGAGGAAGAGGGGGAGAGAGGGGGGGTTGCACTCACTTGTGAGCAATGAGCGCAAGCCTCAACCCACGAGCGCCAAGCTCGTAAATCCCAAATGCTGGCTGAAGGTCATCCAACGTATCCTCACCTCCTGCTCCTCACCGCCCGTCATGCAGCGTTACACAGTGCATGATTCTTCCTAAATACCTTGGAATGTCTACATTCCAGTGGTATTCCCTTGTAGTTCACCATTCATTCACACATGTCAGCTTTCTCCCTGTTTTTCGTTTTTACTCAGTTTGACTGATGTTTTTAGGTTATTTGGCATGTTTGTCACATGAACTTTAGTATAGTCCCCTTCCCCCTCCTTTTATTCCCTTCCTATCACAGCGCAACCACCCCCCCCCTCTACTTACACTATAATGCATACATATCCTCGGAGAGTAGAGGCTCTCATGCACAACGCTGGAGCGCGGTGGGACCTAGGTAAGTATTTTGGGGGCTGTGTAAAGGGGAGGGGGGTAGCTGCACAGAGAGGGTTTTTTACCTTCATGCATGAAGGTAAAAAAAAACATGAGCCTTTAGAACCACTTTAAGCTGTTCTATCCATTCTCAGCAATGCTGCATATTATATGGTTGTAAATATATTAACTATAGTACCTTATGCAAAGGGGTGTAAAAAATGAAGGAATTTTAAAATGTACATACTGTAAAAAGAAGTTGTAGTCTAGTGGGATCACTATACTCCTTTATTTAACACAGGATAAAAAAATCAAACAAATGCTACATATTTTAGCCCTGTGTGAGCCTAAGTCATAGAGGCTGTAAAAAGACAAGCTAGTACAAATACACAGACACATATATGTTAGCCATGTAGAAGAGAACAGATTATCTGTGACTCAACACAAAGTGACACGGGTGACTGCACTGATGTGCCCAGATAAGCGTGGGCACTGATGATCGTCATACAGTGCTGCCAAGAAAGCCTACTTCAACAGTCTGTGCAAATAAAGTTTTGGAATCTGCTAAGTTTTCCTTACATGAACCCTGTAACATTGTGCCAGTTCACACCACACCAACTCAACAGACTATCGCTGTTATCAAGACACATGTTGGTACAAGTTGAGTCGTGGTGTGTCATCGAGTTTACATTGGCCAAGTTTTACAGGCAGTCATCACTTGGCATCATTAGGAACAAGATCAGATTATGATCATAAATATTTTTCTTTCTCTAATTTATAATTTGATATCCTAGATGTATGTCTCCAAATAATGTCATGGAATTCCAGTTTATCTCAAACATCAGACTTACAGTAACTTCCTTTTCAAGTGTAAGTCCAGCTAAACAGATATGCAAGTTTTTGGGTAAAAGCCAATCTCCCATTAGCTTTTGCAGTTATCATTAAAGATAGTCAAAAGTTTTATCCTAAGGCACACTGGCTTAAAAAATCTCTGCTTCTACAGGAGTTTTGTGTTTTGCCTGTAGAAGCAGCTTGATGTTATCCTATGTGTCCATGCACATTAGGATGTTTAGTGGCACATTTTGAATTTAGCGTTTAGAGCCAGGAAAAAAACTCTTCTGGCTTGCGTTTCTGATTGGAGTTTTCTGGCAGAAAAAATGCAGAACTCTCCTAAACTGTGCACAAAAAAATGATCTACAGTACCTTGAAAAAAGACCAACACAAAGCGGCACTTAATTGTGAAGTGGAAGGAAATGATAAATAGTTTTCAAATTTTTTTAACAAATAAATATCTGAAAAGTGTGGCGTGCATTTGTATTCAGCCTCCTTTACTCTGATACCCCTAACTAAAATCTAGTGGAATCAATTGCCTTCAGAAGCCACCTAATTAGTAAATAAAGTCCACCTATGTGTAATTTAATCTCATTATAAATACAGCTGTTCTGTGAAGCTCTCAGAGGTTTGTTAGAGAACCTTAGTGAACAAACAGCTTCATGAAAGCCAAAGAACACACCAGACAGGTCAGGGATAAAGTTGTGGTGAAGTTTAAAGCAGGGTTAGGTTATCAAAAAATAGCCCAAGCTTTCAACATCTCACAGAGCACTGTTCAATCCATTATCTGAAAATGGAAAGAGTATGGCACAACTGCAAACCTACCAAGACACTTAAACTGACAGGCCGGGCAAGGAGAGCATTAATCAGAGAAGCAGCCAAGAGGCCCATGGTAGCTTTGGAGTCGCTGCAGAGATCCACAGCTCAGGTGGGAGAATCTGTCCACAGGACAACTATTAGTCGTGCACTCCACAAATCTGGCCTTTATGGAAGAGTGGAAAGAAGAAAGCCATTGTTGAAGAAAGCCATAAGAAGTCCCTTTTGCAGTTTGTGAGAAGCCATGTGGAGGACACAGCAAACATGTGGAAGAAGGTGCTCTGGTCAGATGAGACCAAAATTGAACTTTTTGGCCCAAAAGGAAAAATGCTGTGTGGTGGAAAACTAACACTGCACATCACCCTGAACACACCATCCCCACCATGAAGCATGGTGGTGGCATCATCATATTGTGGAGATACTTTTCCTCAGCAGGTGCAGCTCTGCATGGTAGTCAATCAGCTTCTAACTTCAGCTTGTTCAGTTAACCACTTCAGCCCAGGACTATTTGGCTTCCCAAAGACCAGATCGTTTTTTGCGATTCGGCACTGCGTCGCTTTAACTGACAATTGCGCAGTTGTGCGACGTGGCTCCCAAACAAAATTGACATCCTTTTTTCCCCACAAATTGAGCCTTCTTTTGGTGGTATTTGATCACCTCTGCGGTTTTTATTCATTGCACTATAAACAAAAAAAAGCAACAATTTAGAAAAAAACTCAATATTTTTTTACTTTTTGCTATAATAAACATCCTCAAAAAATATATTAAAAAAAACATTTTTTTTCCTCAGTTTATGCCAATACGTATTCTTCTACATATTTTTGGTAAAAAAAATCGCAATAGGCGTTTATTGATTGGTTTGCGCAAAAGTTATAGCGTCTACAAAATAGGGGATAGTTTTATGGCATTTTTATTAATAATTTTTTTTTACTAGTAATGGCGGCGATCTGCAATTTTTATCATGACTGTGACATTATGGCGGACAGATCGGACACCTTTGGCGCTATTTTGGGACCATTCACATCTATACAGCGATCAGTGCGATTAAAAATGCACTGATTACTGTGTAAATGTGACTGGCAGTGAAGGAGTTAACAACTAGGGGGTGCTGCAGGGGTTAAGTGTGTCCTAGGGAGTGATTCTAACTGTGGGGGAGCTGGGCTACGTGTGACACGACACTGATCACCGCTTCCGATCACGGGGAGCTGTGATCAGTGTCCTGTTACTAGGAAGAATGGGGAAATGCTTGTTTACATCAGCATTTCCCCGTTCTACCTCTCCATGAGACGATCGCGGGTATCCCCGCGGACATCGAGTCCATGGGAACCGCGATCACACTCACGAAGCTCGCGGCGCACGCGCGCCCACAATGCCGCATCTTAAAGGGCAACGTACAGGTACGTTAATATGCCTGTACGTCCCCTTCTGCCGATGTATATTGGCGTGAGCCGGTCGGCAAGAGGTTAAGCTTTGACAGAAAAATCTGGAAGCTGATTGGTTTCTATGCAGGGCTGCACCAGATTTTGCACTCTTAAGTTTTGTAAATTAACCCCATAGTGATTGATTTACTAGAGGCAAATACTGTAGGCCGCTTGCACTTTTTATGTGATCTGCACCATTTCCCACCTCCAGCTTGCATTTGACTAGACTACTCTCCTGATGCTACCTGTGAGACCTTGGCCTGTGGATATGCCACTGATCAAGTCTTGTGTTTTGTAATTGCAATAAAATATTTTTATTATTTATATATATATATATGTTTATACAGTCAGGTCCATAAATATTGGGACATCGACACAATTCTAATCTTTTTGGCTCTATACACTACCACAATGGATTTGAAATGAAACAAACAAGATGTGCTTTAACTGCAGACTTTCAGCTTTAATTTGAGGGTATTTACATCCAAATCAGGTGAACAGGTGTAGGAATTACAACAGTTTGTATATGTGCCTCCCACTTTTTAAGGGACCAAAAGTAATGGGACAGTAGGCTGCTCAGCTGTGCCATGGCCAGGTGTGTGTTATTCCCTTATTATCCCATTTACAAGGAGCAGATAAAAGGTCCAGAGTCCATTTCAAGTGTGCTATTTGCATTTTGAATCTGTTGCTGTCAACTCTCAATATGAGATCCAAAGAGCTGTCACTATCAGTGAAGCAAGCCATCATTAGGCTGAAAAAAACAAAACAGACCCATCAGAGAGATAGCAAAAACATTAGGTGTGGCCAAATCAACTGTTTGGAACAACCTTAAAAAGAAAGAACATAGTTACATAGTTAGTAAGGTTGAATAAAGACACCAGTCCATCCAGCTCAACCTGAGTGTGGGTGCACGTCCACAATTGTCCCCATCCCTTTACATTGTGACCCATCAAGATGCCCATCTATTATTATTTTTTATTTAAGGTACCCATATAGCGCCGTCAATTTTTACACAGTGCTCCACACATACATTGCTCCCCACCCCCAAGGAGCCCACAATCCAAGGTCCCCAACCCACACACTAGGGCCAATTTATTATGGACAGAAGCCAATTAACCTACCAGCATGTCTTTGGAGTGTGGGAGGAAACCGGAGTACCCGGAGGAAACCCACGCAGGCACAGGGAGAACATGCAAACTCCAGGCAGGTAGTCTCGTGGTTGGGATTCGAACCAGCGACCCTTTTTACTGCTAGGCGAGAGTGCTACCCACTACACCAATGCAACGGTGAGCTCAGCAACACCAAAAGACCCGGAAGACCATGGAAAACAACTGTGGTGGATGACCGAAGAATTCTTTCCCTGGTGAAGAGAACACCCTTCACAACAGTTGGCCAGATCAAGAACACTCTCCAGGAAGTAGGTGTATGTGTGTCAAAGTCAACAATCAAGAGAAGACTTCACCAGAGTGAATACAGAGGGTTCACCACAAGATGTAAACCATTGGTGAGCCTCAAAAACAGAAAGGCCAGATTAGAGTTTGCCAAACAACATCTAAACATGCCTTCACAGTTCTGGAACAACATCCTATGGACAGATGAGACCAAGATCAACTTATACCAGAGTGATGGGAAGAGAAGAGTATAGAGAAGGAAAGAAACTGCTCATGATCCAAAGCATACCACCTCATCAGTGAAGCATGGTGGTGGTAGTGTCATGGCGTGGGCATGTATAGCTGCCAATGGAACTGGTTCTCTTGTATTTATTGATGATGTGACTGCTGTCAAAAGCAGCAGGATGAATTCTGAAGTGTTTCGGGCAATATTATCTGCTCATATTCAGCAAAATGCTTTAGAACTCATTGGACAGCGCTTCACAGTGCAGATGGACAATGACCTGAAGCATACTGCGAAAGCAACCTAAGAGTTTTTTAAGGGAAAGAAGTGGAATGTTATGCAATGGCCAAGTCAATCACCTGACCTGAATCCGATTGAGCATGCATTTCACTTGCTGAAGACAAAACTGAAGGGAAAATGCCCTAAGAACAAGCAGGAACTGAAGACAGTTGCAGTAGAGGCCTGGCAGAGCATCACCAGGGATGAAACCCAACGTCTGGTGATGTCTATGCGTTCCAGACTTCAGGCTGTAATTGACTGCAAACGATTTGCGATCAACTATTAAAAAGTGAAAGTTTGATGGATGATTGTTAATCTGTCCCATTACTTTTGGTCCCTTAAAAAGTGGGAGACACATATACAAACTGTTGTAATTCCTACACCGTTCACCTGATTTGTTTGTTTCATTTCAAATCCATTGTGGTGGTGTATAGAGCCAAAAAGATTAGAATTGTGTCGGTGTCCCAATATTTATGGACCTGACTGTATTTGTTATTAAAAATTAACTTTATTAAAACATGATTTTCTGTTCCATTAATGCCCTTCAGCTATCTTTCTGCTCATATGGTCCAATATATCCTACATCCTATATCACTGATATGTGCAAGAAAGTACAAGCAGTTCCTGAACATGAACCTGTTTTCTTTCAATAGGTTATGAAGTGATACCCAAATGAAAAGGAGTAAAAAAAGGTTGTCATTAGGTATTTTGGAGAAATTGTTTTTGCCTTAAAAATTAAGAATTGCTACATTGACAAAATGATTTGAAAAAAACAGTTCTCTTCTGTTGTTTCATTTTGAGGTATGTATTATTTTTTTTTTTTGGAAGGTGTATTGAGTGTAGTTTACAGGTATTTAATTTAGTGTGTTAAATAAACTGGTGCAACACTAAATAAACAAAATAAAATATTTCAAACAATCTTGCACTTTTCGAAGATTTATTCATGACCAGGCAATTTTTTGCGATACAGTACTGCATTACTTTAACTGACAACTGCGTGGTCATGCCAATGCTGAACCCAAATAAAATTTACGGAATTTTATTCCCACAAATAGGGCTTTTGTTTGGTGGTACTTGATCACCGCTACGTTTTTAAATTTTTTGCGCTATAAACAAAAAAAGACCAACAATTTTGAAATAAAAAACAATATTTTTTACTTTCTGTTATAAAACATATTCAATTAAAAAAATGTAAAAAATCTCATTTCTTTATACATGTAGGCCACAATATATTCTGCTAAATATTTTTGGTAAAAAAAATCCCAATAAGCGTATAGTGATTGGTTTGAGCAAAAGTTACAGCATCTACAAACTATGGGATATATACTGAAATCTTTATTTAATTTTTTATACTAGTAATGACGGCGATCAGCGACTTATAGCGGGACTGTGATATTGCAGCAGACAAATGGACACATAGTTAGTAAGGTTGAATAAAGACACCAGTCCATCCAGTTCAACCTGAGTGAGTGTGGGTCTACAACCCTGACCCTTGTCCCTAACCCTGAACATCCCACACTCACATCAGTCCCTACCCTCAATCCAAGGTCCCCATTCATATACTAGGGCCAATTTTGGACAGAAGCCAATTAACCTACCAGCATGTCTTTGGAGTGTGGGAGGAAACCAGAGTACCCGGAGGAAACCCACGCAGGCACAGGGAGAACATGCAAACTCCAGGCAGGTAGTGTCATGGTTGGGATTCGAACCAGCGACCCTTTTTTACTGCTAGGCGAGAGTGCTAACCACTGCACCACTGTGCGACACTGACACTTTTGACACTTTGTGGCAACCAGTGACACTAAAACAGTGATCAGTGCTAAAATTATACACTGTCAGTGTACTAATGACATTGGCTGGGAAGAGTTTAAACATGTAGGGCGATCAAAGAGTTAACTGTTTGCCTAACCAGTGTTTTTGTCTAAACTGTGTGCTGCTTTTACGAAGGGAAGTGATGGATTTTATTTCCTGCTTTGCAGGGACACAGAATCTTTCACTTTCCCCTTGTCAGAACGGAGCTCCACCTTGTTTTCATAGGCAGAGCTCGGTCCTGTGTCTCTGCCCAACGATCAGCGGGTGCCAGTGGACTTCTATTGCTTGGCACTCGCAGAGTGGCGTCTGCTGTAAGTAATCACAGCAAAAGAGGCACGCGCACCCCCTAGGAGGAAATGCAGAGTCACGTATATATACCTGATTCTGCACAGAAAAGCCGCCCTGTAGCAGTATATCTGCTATGGGGCAGTCAGGAAGTGGTTAAATCAATCCCCTGATTCCATTAAAGCTGAGTTCCACCCAGTTTTACAACTTGTTCTTAAAGGAATGACCACCCCTCCACCACTCGTTTTTGGATAACAAATTGTTTTAATTTTTTTTTTCATTCTTACCTTAAATGAAGTACCTTGTGTACTTCTGTCCCAGCCTCGCCACGGCCCAGGGCGTCATATCCTTCTGCTCCCCCTGCTGCCTTCTGGGACCTGTGTGTGTCCCAGAAGACAAGGTGGCCATTCAGAAAGTGCCGTGAGACTCGCACATGCGCAGTAGGAAACCAGCGGTGAAGCCTGAAGGCTTCACTGCCGGTTCCCTTAGTTACAATGGCGGCACCTGCACCCGAGCTGATGGACGGATCGGCCCTCTGAGGCTTCTCTTCGTATTCAATAAGGGGCCGTACGGATTCTGGTGAGTGGTGCTTGCAAAGGGGTGTGGTGAAAGGATTTCGACGCACAAGCACTATTCGTGAATTGGAGTGAGTCACTGACTCAGAAGGAGCACTTTATTGGGAAGTTTACTTGGAAGCACTTTATGAAAAAGAGACACATTTATAAATACTAATCACTTTATTGATATAAGTATAAGTAGATTTACGTTTACTGACACTTTATTGTAGCACTTTATAATATTACATGATTTATTAGTATTTCACATTTGATTTTTAGCGCAAGATTGTTTGTAATATTTTAATTCTTTTATTTATGTAGAGTGCTGCACCAGTTTATTTTTCATATTTGCACTATTATTCCCCTAGGGAGTATAGAAGGGTGCTTAGCAGCTTGTTTTAAAACCTAGAGGAGGGGCCATAAGTGCAGAGTGTGGTACCATTTTATTTCATTTAGTGTCTTTTGAATGTGTGCATTTGATTATTTGTGTAGTGTTGCCTTGCATATTTTATTCTACTTTATTCTGTGGCTTCCTTCAGAAAAAAAAAAACAGAGAAAAAATGAATGCTTATTACGAACCGTTTTTGTTACAAGCACAGGTCTAGCATAGTTGAAAGATGGTTTTGTAATCCTCGGGAGACATTTAAAGCAAATCGAATCTTTAAAAACTAACAAAAATCACAATATTTTTACCGTCTTCATTAACTCCAATCATTTCAATGATATCTTCCTATTTGTGCTGAAATTTTTAGGAAATAATTCTCAATATTGCTTGCTCTTAGCTCTCATTTTAACTTATGGCTTGCCACTTTGGTCTTATGCCTTTGATCCTTCTTGAGAAGAGTACTATAGATATTTCATTGTCAGAAAATGTCTGATGTTTGGCTACCAGAAACAGATTTGGGAATTTCTTTATTTATATTATTTATTTATTTTTTATCTATATAACGCTGATGAGAGGAAGTTATCAAAAAAAGGCAGTGATTAATTCATTAAAAATAAAGGAGAAACAAAATGAATAAATAAAATCAGGAAAGGGGAAGTATCATATATGGCTAGCACAATAAATGATATCCTTTCATGTCACAATAATGACAGATGATAACTCATTGGAATGCAGTTTCCTTTCTTTAATGAATGTTCAATTATAGAGAAAGTACAGTACATAATGTAAAGGTACTTTACTAATGAATACCATGCTAGATGAAGGAAGAAAATAAGAGAAAACAGTATAGAAATGAAAAGTAAAATGGTTGCTTTTATTATGTAAAGAGGAAATCAGAAAATGCACATCCATGAAATTAGCATCTTATGACATTATACTCTACTATCCGCCTGAAAAAGGTCATGTGTTTTCTCCCACCTAAATGTATTTTTTCTGTTGTAATTACAAACTGTATAAGGTTACTATTGTTTGCTATATGCTGACATCTAGTGGCAGCGTTTTTGGACCACAACTTGTTTACTTGTGTGCTTTGGTAACTTACAATTGCGTGGTCATGCAATGCTGTACCCAAATAAAATATATGTCCTTTTTTTCCCCCACAAATAGAGCTTTCTTTTGGTGGTATTTGATCACTTCTGTGTTTTTTATTTTTTGCACTATAAAGAAAAAAAGACCAACAATTTTGAAAAAAAAACAACAATATTTTTTACTTTCTGCTATAAAACCTATCCAATAAAAAAAATAGGAAAATTCACATTTCTTCATCAATTTATGCCAAAATGTATTCTGCTACATATTTGTGGTAAAAAAACAAACTATAGGATATTTTTATTTATTTAATTTACTTTTATTTATTTATTTTACTAGTGATGGCGGCGATCAGTGGGACTGAGATATTGCGGCAGACATTCTGACACTAGCTGACATTTTTATGCTTTGTGGGAACCAGTGACACTAATACAGTGATCAGTGCTAAAAATATGCACTGTCACTATGCTAATGACACTGGCTGGAAAGGGGTTACTATCGAGCGGTCAAAGGGTTAACTGTGTGCCTAGCCTGTGTTTTTATAAACTGTGGGATATGCTTTTTTTTTACTAGGGGAAGACATGGATCCTTGTCCCTGCTTTGCAGAAACACAGGAGCAATGTCTTCCCTCAAGTCAGGATGGCGAACTGCCTTGTTTACAGTACATACCACTGTTCTGCCTCTCTGCGGGAACGAGTGTGATCACAGCGGGAACGAGTCAGGGGTGGCGCACACATGTGCCCCCTACCCGGAAGAGCTGGATCACATGTATATATATATATATATATACACACATACACACACACACACAGTATCTCACAAAAGTGACTACCCCTCACATTTTTGTAAATATTTTATTATATTTTTTCATGTGACAACACTGAAGAAATGACACTTTACTACAATGTAAAGTAGTGAGTGTACAGCTTGTATAACAGTGTAAGTTTGCTGTCCCCTCAAAATATCTCAACACACAGCCATTAATGTCTAAACCGCTGGCAACAAAAGTGAGTACACCCCTAACTGAAAATGTCCAAACTGGGCCCAATTAGCCATTTTCCCTCCCCGGTGTCATGTGACTCGTTAGTGTTACAAGGTCTCAGGTGTGAATGGGGAGCAGGTGTGTTAAATTTGGTGTTATCACTCTCACTCTCTCATACTGGTCACTGGAAGTTCAACATGGCACCTCATGGCAAAGAACTCTCTGGGGATCTAAAAAAAAGAATTGTTGCTCTACATAAAGATGGCCTAGGCTATAAGAAGATTGCCAAGACCCTGAAACTGAGCTGCAGCATGTAGGCCAAGACCATACAGCAGTTTGACAGGACAGGTTTCACTCAGAACAGGCCACGCCATGGTCGACCAAAGAAGTTGAGTGCACATGCTCAGCGTCATATCCAGAGGTTGTCTTTGGTAAATAGACGCATGATTGCTGCCAGCATTGCTGCAGAGGTTGAAGGGGTGGGGAGTCAGCCTGTCAGTGCTCAGACCATATGCCGCACACTGCATCAAATCGGTCTGCATGGCTGTCGTCTCAGAAGGAAGCTTCTTCTAAAGATGATGCACAAGAAAGCCTTCAAACAGTTTGCTGAAGACAAGCAGACTAAGGACATGGATTACTTGAACCATGTCCTATGAGACCAAGATAAAGTTATTTGGTTCAGATGGTGTCAAGCATGTGTGGTGGCAACCAGGTGAGGAGTACAAAGACAAGTGTGTCTTGTCTACAGTCAAGCATGGTGGTGGGAATGTCATGGTCTGGGGCTGCATTAGTGCTGCCAGCACTGGGGAGCTACAGTTCATTGAGGGAACCATGAATGCCAATATGTATTGTGACATACTGACAAGTAAGGCGCAATGCTCAGATACCTCTATATGACAATATATGGTCCATAATAGTCCAGAAGCAAGTATCAGGGAAGAAATAGGTGAGTCTGTCAGGGCTTCCACCAGGGAGACCAGAAGCAAGTTTGTCAGCAATAAAGAGGACTTGCTGTGACCTTCAGTTACACCTTATCCTTCCTGGGATCTGATGTGCTGCATCCTCCAAGTCAGAAGCGGGCTCACTGTGACCTGTAGTCCCACCTCCTCAGCCCAGAGATGCATCCAAATTTAACTTTACTTTCCATGTGAGTGGTGATTGTTTTTATAATAAATTGTTTATGATAAATACTCAGAGGCGCCCCTTTCCTTGTTTTTTGACAAACTGAAGCAGAGCATGATCCCTTCCCTTCGGAGACTGGGCCGCAGGGCAGTATTCCAACATGATAACGAACCCAAACACACCTCCAAGATGACCACTGCCTTGCTAAAGAAGCTGAGGATAAAGGTGATGGACTGGCCTAGCGCAAGGTCTCTAACATCCACCAACTCTGTGATGTCGTCATGGAGGAGTGGAAAAGGATTCCAGTGGCAACCTGTGAAGCTCTGGTGAACTCCATGCCCAAGAGGGTTAAGGCAGTGCTGGAAAATAATGGTGGACACACAAAATATTGACACTTTGGGCCCAATTTGGACATTTTCACTTAGGGATGTACTCACTTTTGTGCCAGCGGTTTAGACATTAATGGCTGTGTGTTGAGTTATTTTGGGACAGCAAATTTACACTGTTATACAAGCTGTACACTCACTACTTTACATTGTAGCGAAGTGTCATTTCTTCAGTGTTGTCACATGAAAAGATATACTAAAATATTTACAACAATGTGAGGTGTGTACTCACTTTTGTGAGATACTGTATATTCCAGCAGCACCTTAGACATCTGTTAAAGCATGTGAAAGCAGTTGAAAAGAATATTAATGCTATAAAATGTTAAAAAAAAATCAACATTTGATGTCCCTCAATGGCAACAATATCTATATATCTATTACCCAGCTTCGTCCGGGTGCCAGGCTGTAGCCATTCTAATTGACTCAGGATGACACCACCACTTTCATACTGGCACACAGGTGCTGTACCAAAACATAAATTAGCTGTGCTTGTGCAACTCAGTGTATATTCCAAAGAATACTGTGAGCAGACAGGTAGGTTTCTTTAATTGCAGAAGAGACGTTGTTAGAAATTGATAAAGAAAAGTTGAGGTAGGGTTTACCTAGAGAGTGGGCCCACATCCCGATGGCATAAATCAAATGGAGAAATTGTTCCCCCTTAATGGGACTTTAATGGCCCTAGTGATTGAAAAATCAGTCCAGAGACTGAGTCCAGGGACCACACCCAATGCATTTCAGAATCCCTTCTTTCTTCAGGGGTGTATTGTAGATGAAGAGTATATATCGCTATAATGTAAATACATAGTCATTAAAACAATGCAGAGTATATATCACATAGATTTATGGAAGAACCATTGCTTATCTTGCAAATTTACATGTTGACAATAGTTTGTAGACCCAAAATGTAAGCCACAGAAACCATAAAAACAACCAGCAAAGTCCATCCAGGGGTCGCTGAAGCCAAGACCACTTGCCGCATCCAAGGGATCACCCCGAGAACCAGCGAGACCAGGTGATGGAACGTGCCCAAGAAGAGCGGGGATATAACAAGGGGAATATATTATGCCCGATTTATACTCTATGCAAGAAAAAAGTGGGGATTGTATAAAAAAATCAGAGGGAGTACATGAAATGTTCAAACTGTAGATAAATAAATACATACAGCAGACAGGGAGTAAGTATAAATATGTGCCAGGCAGCATCAACAGATTGCTGTGAGGTATACTCTGTGAAAAACCTTTGCACATAAGACTTATTCCCGAAAAAAATAAAAATAAAAACAATAAAAACAGTATTCAGACCCCCTTAAATTTTTCACTCTTTGTTATATTGCAGGAATTTGCTAAAATCATTTAAGTTCATTTTTTTCCTCATTAATGTACACACAACACCCCATATTGACAGAAAAACACAGAATTGTTGATATTTTTGCAGATTTATTAAAAAAGAAAAACTGAAATATCACATGGTCCTAAGTATTCAGACCCTTTGCTATGACACTAATATATTTAACTCAGGTGCTGTCCATTTCTTCTGATCATCCTTGAGATGGTTCTACACCTTCATTTGAGTCCAGCTGTGTTTGATTATACTGATTGGACTTGATTAGGAAAGCCACACACCTGTATATATAAGACCTTACAGCTCACAGTGCATGTCACAGCAAATGAGAATCATGAGGTCAAAGGAACTGCCTGAAGAGCTCAGAGACAGAATTGTGGCGAGGCACAGATCTGGCCAAGGTTACAAAAAAATTTCTGCAGCACTTAAGGTTCCTAAGAGCACAGTGGCCTCCATAATCCTTAAATGGAAGATGTTTGGGATAACCAGAACCCTTCCTAGAGCTGGCTGTCCAGCCAAACTGAGCTATAGGGGGAGAAGAGCCTATGTGAGAGCTGTAAAGAAAAACCCAAAGATCACTGTGGCTTCAATATATTGTTTGATAAATATATTAATTATCTAATACCTGGCCTCAAGTTCAACATTGAAATTGGTAAAAAAATGAGATTTCCTTTTTAGATACCACACTAAAATTGAAAAATATGCAGATCATTAGTGATCTGTATGTAAAACCCACAGATCGTAACCAATTGTTGCATTTTAATAGTTTTCATCCTCCTAATGTATTTTCGTCTATTCCAAAGAGTCAAATGATGAGGATACATTGGATTGTTAGTGACCCGCTGTGCCGTGATCAGAGACTCGATGAAATGAAAGCTAAACTTATTAATAGACGGTATCCTCAAGCCTTGGTTGAAACAGAGCGGTCTAATATGAATAAAACCGGGACCCCTAGAAAGGAAACAAAAAGAATCCCCTTTATTATGCAGTACCATCCCTTTTCTAATAAAATCTCTAAAATAATTTAAAAAAAAAATGGAATTTTTTGAGAACTAGCTATCCTATGGTACAAGAATTTTGGAATCCACCTATGCCCTCCTATAAAAAAGGTAGAACGATACGGGACCGACTAATAAAATCGGACCAACCATCTTTGGGACCAAAAAATTTGGGTTCATACCCCTGCTTATCATGTATACAATGCATTTCTATGATTAAGGGTAAATACTTTACACACCCACATCAGGGTTTTAATATCCCTATACATTGACATTATACATGTCAATCATCATATGTGATATATGCTATAAAGTGCCCATGCGGTTTGGTTTATATTGGAGAAACCACACAAAAGGTGAAAGACAGGATAGCAAGACACAAGTACTCTATACGAGATAAGTTAACACAGTTACCGCTGGCTAGACACTTTTTAGAATTTGGACATAATATATCACAATTAAAGTATACGGTCCTGGAAGGAATAGAGAAAAATAGGAGGGGAGGAAATCGTGAAATGATTTTGAGGAAAATAGAGGTATACTGGATAAATGTTTTGAATACAATTGCCCCGTATGGCTTAAATGTGGACTTTATTTATTTATTTGTTTGAGCTTATAAACATTCATGTCCACCTATTTGGACAAAATATTTCATACGGGGGGGGGGGTGTTTATTATTATTATTATACACATATATATATATTTTTTACAGGTTCATGGATACTTTTGAAGAACATGAATGGGGTGATCATTGACATTGACCGCTGTTTGCTATATTTTGTGTGTTTGGTAGATAACATATATATACAAGTACTAAATATAATAAGGATTTAATTAATTAACCATATTGATTCCATGTGTGATGTTCTCTACAAGTTTGTATTTAAATGAATGATTTCAAAGAAACCTTCAGATGTGTTTTGATGGATCTTAGAAAGGGCGTAAGCATACTAGCCTGAAACGTAATACATTCATATCTGAATTGTATTGGCATTTGTTGCCACTATTTGTCTGGAATAATTATGCTTGCTTTGTAATTCTTCTTCAAGACTATGTGAAATAAAGCAACAGAAATTTTTAAGTGCAGCAACTTCTTGGATTTTCTCTCCCCTTTTTTCTTGCATAGAATATAAATCGGGCATAATACATTCCCCTTGTTATATCCCCGCTCTTCTTGGGCATGTTCCATCACCTGGTCTCGCTGGCTCTCGGAGTGAACCCTTGGATGCAGTAAGCGGTTATGGCTTCAGTGACCCCTGGATGGACTTTGCTGGTTGTTTTTATGGTTTCTGTGGCTTACATTTTGGGTATACAAACTATTGTCAACATGTATGTTTGCAAGATAAGTAATGGTTGTTCCATAAATCTATGTGATATACTGTATTTATTGGCGCCGATAATACGATATACCATATTTATAACACGCGCCGGTGTATAACACGCACCCCAAGTTTAGGAGGGAAGTTTAAGGAAAAACTTACATTTTAAATGCCCATCAATGCAGCCTTATCAGTGTCCACCTGCAGCCTTGGCCATCATTGCAGAATGATCAGTGTCCACCTGCAGCCTTTCCCATCATTGCAGAATGATCAGTGTCCATCTGTAGCCTGTCCCAAGTGTGCATCTGCAGCCAGCCTGTCCCAAGTGTCCATCTGTAGCCAGCCGTTTTTAAATGTTGCCGCTGAGATAGAGCCGGATGTCCTGTGTACTCGGCTGTACTCGGCTCCTCTCGCAGTCCCGCCCAGTCCCGCCCCTTGGCCCAGCTCCTATGATGGACACAACACTGGTCCAATAGCGGGACGTAAATGCTAGGAGGCGGGACTGGGCGTGACTGCGAGTGGAGCCGAGCCCAGCCAAGTACACAGTACACTTGGCTCGGTCTATGTCGGCGGCGCTCCTCTTCCCCTCAGAGACATCGGGGATTGGCGTATAACACACACCCATGATTTCCCCCTGAATTTAAGGGGAAAAAAGTGCGTGTTATACGCCAATAAATACGGTATCTATATATAAAATGTAGCGCATAAATGTGATATGTACTCTTCACAAACACCTCAGTTGTGAAAACCTGGTGTAGTGAAAAAATCTGGGGCAACTTAAGAGAAGGTAAGGGAGCCCCTTGGACTCCGTCATGTCTCTCTATTACGGCAGTCTGGGACTCTGAGTATAACATAGTCATTGACATGCCATGTTGACTTTTATGTTGTTCAGCCACCTTTTTTGTACACATGTACAGATTCTGTTTTTATAACATATGTATTTAATAAAAATTATATTTTTTTCTACAATTTTCTCTATTATACCTTGTGTATTACATTTGTGATTTTTAAATCACTAGGGCCATTAAAGTCCCATTTAGGGGGAACAATTTCTCAATTTCAGTTGTTAGAAATGGGGCTTTAGTTCAGCTTTAACCACATTTTCAAATGCAATTGGTATAAGTATCTGAATTTGACTCGGTTTCAGCCTCTTGTAATCCTCATTACAGTAGAAAATAGACTGGGAGAGGGAAATGCGCTATAAATCAGATGTGGCACATGCAAATATGCTGAATAGGTACATGCTTGCAGGAGGAGAAGTCAGAGAGATGAACTCATCAGATTACTATCCTCTATTGCCAATTCACAAGCTGATGGCAGGGAGGTGACTGAAATGTATTGCGTAACTGCAGTAGAATGTCAGGTCACCAGTTTGTGTTATCTGCAGGGCTATAGAAATCTTAGGACAGGATGGACAGAAATACGAATCCTTAGGTAAGTGAAACTATTCTCATATACCCAATTTAGCTCTGTAATTACTGGTTTGCTTGGAGTTCATCTTGAAATATTGAAATGGGTAAGGGAACACCATCTACCTTTTTCTGATCACGGTTCCTGTCTATACCACCTGCCCTGACCATCTGCCTGTCTGTGCCCTGACCATCTTATGTTTCTGATCCAAATTCCTGTCTGCCACCTGCCCTGGCCATCTTTCTCTTTTTTTGAGCACAGTTCCTGTCTGCCACCTGCTCTGACCATCTTCCTGATCCTGATGATGATTCCTTTCTGCCACCTACTCTGGCCATCTTCCTGTTTCTGATCATGATTCTGGTCTGCCCTGACTATCTTCCTATTTCTTTTTTTTTAATCTTCTTTATTTATTTTAAGTATACAGTATGCAAGAGGCAATTACTACCTTAAACACAAATACAACACACAAAATAGTAGTTTAGCACCAATAGCCAGTCTGACTCCAAAACATTGTGTTATAGGCATCCATCTCAAAAAATTACATCAGTATGGAATATACACAAAATATTATTATGACAATAACCAGTCTCCAAAAGGTACCTTAAAGCTATGCAGGATAATGGTGATCAATGTGTTAGATAAGCATGGGTCGCCATCTCCAAAAGCACACAAAAAGGATACTAAGGCAAAAAAAATGTACTAAAAACCTCAGTTATACTGTAAAAGGGCACAAAATGGTAATTTTCAACAGTTAATCAGACACTGTGGTCATATTATTCACCCAACTCCCCCACACCTTGTCAAACTTGTCTGGCACACCTCTACTGACATAAGTAGCCTTATATAAGGGTAAACCTTCCAGGCAGATTATTGACAGAGCCAATGGTTTCTTCCATGATAAGACAATGAGTTACAGTGGGGACGGAAAGTATTCAGACCCCCTTAAATTTTTCACTCTTTATTATATTGCAGCCATTTGCTAAAATCATTTAAGTTAATTTTTTTCCTCATTAATGTACACACACAGCACCCCATATTGACAGAAAAACATAGAATTGTTGACATTTTTGCAGATTTATTAAAAAAGAAAAACTGAAATATCACATGGTCCTAAGTATTCAGACCCTTTGCTCAGTATTTAGTAGAAGCACCCTTTTGATCTAATACAGCAATGAGTCTTTTTGGGAAAGATGCAACAAGTTTTTCACACCTGGATTTGGGGATCCTGTGCCATTCCTCCTTGCAGATCCTCTCCAGTTCTGACAGGTTGGATGTTAAACGTTGGTGGACAGCCATTTTTAGGTCTCTCCAGAGATGTTCAATTGAGTTTAAGTCAGGGCTCTGGCTGGGCCATTCAAGAACAGTCACGGAGTTGTTGTGAAGCCACTCCTTTTTGTTATTTTAGCTGTGTGCTTGGGGTCATTGTCTTGTTGGAAGGTAAACCTTCCGCCCAGTCTGAGGTCCTGAGCACTCTGGAGAAGGTTTTCGTCCAGGATATCCCTGTACTTAGCCGCATTCATCTTTCCCTCAATTGCAACCAGTCATCCTGTCCCTGCAGCTGAAAAACACCCCCACAGCATGATGCTGCCACCACCATGCTTCACTGTTGGAACTGTATTGGACAGGTGATGAGCAGTGCCTGCTTTTCTCCACACATACTGCTTAGAATTAAGGCCAAAAAGTTCTATCTTGGTCTCATCAGACCGGAGAATGTTATTTCTCAAGATCTAGGAGTCCTTCAGGTGTTTTTTAGCAAACTCCATGCGGGCTTTCATGTGTCTTGCACTGAGGAGAGGCTTCCGTCAGGCCACTCTGCCATAAAGCCCCAACTGGTGGAGGGCTGCAGTGATGGTTGACTTTCTACACCTTTCTCCCATCTCCCGACTGCATCTCTGGAGATCAGCCACAGTGATCTTTGGGTTCTTCTTTACCTCTCTCACCAAGGCTCTTCTCCCCCGATAGCTCAGTTTGGCCGGATGGCCAGCTCTAGGAAGGGTTCTGGTCATCCCAAACATCTTCCATTTAAGGATTATGGAGGCCACTGTGCTCTTAGGAACCTTAAGTGCAGCAGAATTTTTTTGCAACCTTGGCCAGATCTGTGCCTTGCCACAATTCTGTCTCTGAGCTCTTCAGTCAGTTCCTTCGACCGCATGATTCTCATTTGCTCTGACATGCACTGTGAGCTGTAAGGTCTTATATAGACAGTTGTGTGGCTTTCCTAATCAAGTCCAATCAGTATAATCATACACAGCTGGACTCAAATGAGGGTGTGCAACCTTCTCAAGTATGATCAGAAGAAATGGACAGCACCTGAGTTAAATATATGAGTGTCACAGCAAAGGGTCTATACTTGAATACTTAGGACCAAGGGATATTTCAGTTTTTCTTTTTTAATAAATCTGCAAAAATGTCAACAGTTCTGTGTTTTTCTGTCAATATGGGGTGCTGTGTGTGTACATTACAAAGTCTGAATACTTTCCGTTCCCACTGTATCTGGCAGAATAAAATAGCAAGGAGAGTAAGATGTGTATCCTTTTCTTCAGGGCCAAGGCATCCATCAGGCCCAATAAACAAACTGCAACTGAAGGTTGAATATATTTAGTAGTGACCACCTGAACACATTGCTTAACATCCAACCAAAATTGTTGAATAGCCACGCAATCCTAAACTATGTGGGTAAAATCGGCTTGTGGGGCAGGAGAGACCCAACAGGCAGAGGAAAAAACTTTGCTAATCAGGCCGGAGTCCAATACGCTCTATGGAGATCTTCTTATTTATGATGAGGATTCCTGTCTGTCACCTGCCTGGACCTTTTGCCTGTTACCAATCACAGTTCCTTCCTGACATTTGTCCTGACCCTCTTTCTGACTCTGAACATAATTCTTGCCTGTCCCTTGCCCTAAGCATCTTTCTTTCTGGTCACGATTTCTGTCTGCCACCTGACCATCTGGCTGCTTCTGATTATGACTCCTGCCTGCTGTCTGCCCTGACCTCTTGCTTGTCTTTGACTAATATCTCACCTGTTAGTTCTGTACTTTGACTAAATTCTGCCAGCTGCTGCCAGTCCCAGTGCAAGTAAGGTCCAAAATCTGGGAGTTTTCCACAGCAAAGATAATCAACCCTAGCAGAATGCATTAGTGAACACAGGTTACCTCCTTAGAATAGGAGCCTCTGCCCTCTTTAGAGCCTTCATTCATCTGGTAAGATCGGGAACACACAACTATCATTACATCTTATTATGACGTACAATCATATAACCTGATACCCACATCCTCCAAGCAAAGCATTCTCTTCTTTCATTCAATTTCAAGAGCTTATATGAAAAGTGATTTTTATGTATCTAAAGTGACTTGTGTGCTTTTTTTTCAATGCTAGAGCTTCATTTTAATGCCTCCTAACAATCATGCGTTATTGTACTTTCAAAAAAACAGACGATGAGGTGTTCATGGTTCAAATTTCTATTTGTTACATTACATTTATTTTTCATTCGTTAACGGGTTCTCAAAATGTGACAGTTTATAAAACAAGTTCACTCCATCTGTGCTTGAGACATTTATTCTTTCCATTTGATCCCATTTATAAATTCAGAGGAACAAGAAGTTGAGGAAAATAAACATATTAGGCTTGAAGTATATGACAAAATCCTTGACCTGTATAAGTGCTCCTTTACTTGAACCAATGCACACATGGAACAAGCACATCGCTCACTGTTAAACTGCTTACAATGCTATCCCAAGTTAAAAACACCTTGTTTACAATTAGTTTCAAGCCACATTTCTTGAGAAGACAGCACCAAAGGTCTATTTTTACATACAGATGTAGCTCAAAAATGTTCTACTTACAGGAAAACGCTCAACATGTTGTCCTAGCATTTTAGCTGCATTTGTTACCAAGCACAAGAAAGACCAATCAAGAAATGATTGATACAGATTGTAAACAGTACATTAGGTTAATGACGTATGAACCTGTGACATGGTTACCGACTGGGCCACGTGTCTCTAGCATCTGCACATTATTTGTGATTGAAGTCATTCACTTTTATAGATTGCTCTAAAGACTATCGCTTGCCCGTGGAAACAATGAAGTAATAGGCTGGTACAAAGGAGGAAAAAGTCAGCAAACAAAACCAAGCAAGCAAGATGACCACTAATGGTAATCTCTACTAGCAAATTAAATGAATAGCTTTTTTATTCTGATCAATGCACTGAAAGAGAGAGGAGATGAAAAAGGAGAAAGATTAAAAGAAATGTTCGAGCAGTCTGAGATGTGCTCTATTGCTGGAGATCCAGGGTCATTTACTTAGCGATCATAAAGAAAGCTTTAACACTGCAGTAAGATGTGGAGATTCATAAAAAAGCTATAATCCGTAGACTAAAGAATACATAAAAACATAAAAAGAGGGACAACCATCAAATGCCTTGTTTTGAATAGAGTGGTGAGGGGTAAGAACTTTTGTCAGGTTTTTTATTGCCATGTGAGTTAATGTTGGAGTGATTTACTCCTTCTATATTTCCAAGTGACTACTGTCACCAAGATTTATAGTAAGTGTACAATCCAAGATGTTAAGTTGATATCATAGAAGGGCATATATTTCAATGGCAATGTGTCAGGATGTAGGCAGGTGCAGTTTATTTCTTCCACTGCAGGTGGCGCTCAACCGCAGCGACCATGCAGCTGGAGAGGAAGTCTGATTCCTCTATGGTTTCCTGGGTCACTGGGAAAGCAGTCCGGTTGGATGCTGTTGCCCCATGTGACTCTGGCAGCCATCTTGGGTAGGCAGAGCCTATTTAAGGGCCTGGCTATCAGGATTGGCGTGTTTTACACAAGTTGGTAGTGCAGGGAAAGGTACCCTGTCTGTTAGGGACAATACTAGCTATAGGGAAAGGTTGCTGATGAGGAGGGAAAGTGTAGGATTGCATTCCTTCTGGATATCTTCCCGACTGGGCACAAAACACCAGGCTACATTCTGCCTCTCTCTACAGATGCTGTTATTTTGGCTAGAACCCATTCTGTTCACATTCCTGTAACCATGAGTGATCCTGGTTGGGCAGTCCTCCAACCGGGATTGTTGTGAACTGTTGCTTCATCGCTTTAATACAAGTTTATCACTTCACCTGACTATGTGAATTATTGTCGCTGCACCCTGCTGCACCCCACCTAAAAGAAACATCAGGCCAGCTATCATTAAGGTCATGCAAACTGTAAGGCTTATCCACATAAATGTTCATAAATGTGCACACACATCCACCACAGGTACGGGCACCTAGCGAGCTATTAAACCTGAACTTTGCCTGTGATCATTGCTGAATTGTCTTTTAATCCCTGGGTATTCCCAATGCTTGACCTTGTTATTGGTCCAATTTTTGTCTGATCTGCTTATGAATTATCCTTGCCTGCCTAAGTTTGTTGCCCCTCTCTGTTAAGGACCTCAGCCTTGTCTTCCGATCAAAATTTTTTCATACTTCTTTGCCTGTATGCTGCCAAGCTCTGCTTGTTCCTGACCTTCATACTGCTTATGATTCGATGCCTTTGTGCTTGTCTTTAACTAAACTTGGCATGTGACTCACAACTGAACTTGGTGTATTTTGGGTGTCCTATCTGTAGTGATAAGTATTCAGATATGAAACAGGAACAAATCAGTTTTATTTTAGATGGATTAGATATGGCCATGTCCAATAATTACTTTTGGCACCAAGGGGAGTTTTTTAACCAAGTAAAAGGTGTAGCGATGGGGGCAAGGTATGCACCAAGTATAGCAAATATTTTTTTAAATATATGGAAGGAAGTGTTTCCAGGATTTTGGCCTGAGCTAAGATGTTACCGCAGATTTATAGATGACATTTTGGTCACGTAGAAAGAATCAGAATGGAGGTTAAAATAATTTTTGACATCATTAAACAATAACGCATACAACATCAAATGAGCAGCAAATTGTGATCCTGAGATTATTCCATTTTTCGATCTAGAACTATATAAGAACAGTAACCAGTTGTTCATGAGTACCTATTTCAAAGAAGTTGATCGAAATGGCTATGTATCCACTAGGAGTTGTCATCACCCTAGGTGGATCGGAGCCATTCCCAAGGGCCAGTTTATAAGAATAAAAAGAAATTGTTATGATAGGAATAATTATCTTCTCCAATCAGACAAACTCATAGAGAGGTTCTATGAGAAAGGTTATAAAAGAGATACAGTAACTTATTAAAAATAAGAGATGAGATTGGACAGATGGAGAGGAATGACGTCTTGGTAAAAAAAAAACAAAGAAAGAAAAACAAGGAGATATGGCCTTTATTACAGGCTTTCACACCCAATTGAAGAGTGTTGAAAAAATTGTACGTAAATATTGGCCAATACTATTGAAGGACCCCACTTTTAAAAACACTTAAAAAAAAACACATTATTTATATATAGGTAAATGGATAAATTGTGTGCTCCGCTATCCCCTTAATGATCTGCTGAATCTGCAGCAAAAACCTAAAAAACAAAATTGTTACCTAAAGTGATGTGCCTATAAAATCAAATCCAAGGAAGAAATAATAATATATAAGCAACTAATGTCGTCATACAGCTTACAACATCATATAGCGTGAATATACACACATTTCATAAAATATAAATATTGATACAAAAGTGATCCGTAAAGTATTCAAGTGCATATAAGTCCGTGATACTCTGACCACGCAGGATCAGTTTTCAGCATCCTTATTACAGAGATAATAAATGTGACTTGATAGGTGACTGTGAATATAACGATCTGCAGCAGTGATTACACTCAGGTGCTCCTCACCCCAAGGTAATGGCCGCTCACCTCAGAGCGTGTGACCTGGGGGGGGGCGGTACAGGACAAAATTATGATATTAATAAATTCATCACGTGTCACACTAAATATGTCATTTACCTTCTTACCTGTCCTTGTGGGTTAAAATATGTGGGGAGGACCATTAGACCCTTATTCAAAAGAATACATGAACATGTAAACAACATAAAGAAGGGCTGTATTAAACACAATGTATCTAGCCATTTTAGAAAGTTGTTCTGGTCTTAAGTTTATGGGCATTGATGGGGTCTATAACCACTGGAGAGGGAGTGACCTTCGTAAACAGATCTCAGAGAATGAGACATGGAGGATACATGAGACTGGATCGTTGTTTCCATCAGGACTCAACATAGATATAGATCTTAACTGTTATATTTCTAACTATTAGTTAGCTGGAATGAGGTGGTGCCTTTACATGTGTTTTTTTATGTTTTTTTACTTTTTTTATGTTGTTTTTGCTCCAATTTAGCTGCCAATCTGAGGATAATAACTATCTCCTATAGATTGGATACCATAATTTTTTCTAGTTATGGTGCTAGTTTCTGGGGTATGGTATAGTGGGGTGTATAGTCTTCATTTAGTATTATTAGGATCCCCAGGTATCCATGATCTAGTTCTGGTTCCCCCTCTGATGCAACTCAGGAAGGGATGAGGGGTGGGTGCATTGATATTGATTCCAAATGTCCACCTTTGGAGTTTGTGATCACCCCACCCCTGGTAGAGGTTGCTTTATTTCCTATTAATATCAGTAAGAAAATGTTCTTATATCAAACTTTTCATATTGATATTTAATTATGTGCCCTCATTATGTATGTGCATCAAATTTGTATAACCTATACATGGTTTTAATATTTAATACAAATGAATTTGTATTAAATTTGTTTATGTGAATAAGAACATCTACACATATATTACACTTCCTCGACCACTAGGTGGTGCTATAGACATGATCTTAGATCCAAGTAAGTTTTTTTTTATTATTATTTTTATTATTATTAATATTAGTCAAATTAATTTGGAGCTACATGCAATATAACTCTTGTGTCAAGTACTTGGTTGGGGCGAGGATGTTCTTAGTAAAATATATATGATCTAATTGAGAATATCCTAATAAGGTTATGATGTATTATGTCTATTGTTATTGTATATGCACACTTGCAGTTAGGAACTTTTAATGAAATAACATTTTTGGGGGGATTTTTTACATAAAGACAAATGATGATTGCCTACCAATTAGATTGCCTTGCCTAGCCCAGCAGGGTATATAAGGCTACAAGAAAATGGCAGCGAGCAAGCTTCCTGATGACTATGTGTGGTGAACCACAGAAAGAGAAAATTAACTCTCAAAAGGTGTTGCTACCATCCCAATAAGTATTGTATGAGGACCCTAACATAAGGGACACAGGTACCCCCCGGTACGGTGGGACTTTAAGGGCAGACAAAATATATCATAAAAATATCATTTATTAGAAATATTTACTTTAAAAAGACAGCATGTATAAAAACATAGCATCAAGTAATACGGCACTTTTAGTGAATAGCTAGAAAATACATTTTCATCATATAGTTGCACATTCCAAAAGTGAACATGATTCCCTTCTTCAGAGGCATATATGGGAGATAGTATAATGTGTTCACTTGGCCAAAATATGAGAAAATTGTATATGTTATATTCTTTACATGGAAAAAAGACTTGTTCAAAAGCCTCAGTTTAGCCATTAGTTATCCATGGGGACAGAGAGTCCTGTCTTTACTTGCAAAAATCCCGCACAAGGGTCCCCACAGATTAGCCATCAACACAGCTGGCAGGAGAAACCTTTCTGTTTAGCAGGGAAAGATATGCAGCCGTACACAGCTCTATTGTCTTTGTTTCTGAGTAAAGATCGCTGTACTAACGTTGGATCGTTAGTCGTTGGCTCCGACTAGAGATGTCAGGTTTTTTTTCCGTTCAACCCGCTGGTTAGTTAGTGTGTACTAGTCTTAAGTGCATTAAGACATTAAGTGCAGGGTGGTTTTTTGGAAACCTGGAGATAAGTTTACAGAAAAACAATAGTTTTCTGCATTTATTTTTAATACACAGTTGAATTTGATTAGAATGAAAATAATATCAGTGAATGGTTAAAAAACCTTGTTTCTCTGTTTGTAATAAAGTCCAAAGATGGTCATAACTGAGTTGAACGCCTTGCCCACTTCTTTTTGGATAAAAAGAAATGATCAATGTTAGATGCAGTAAATACAAAAAAAAAGGGTTTTAAGTTAGTAATAGGCAAAGTGAACTGCTCAAAAGCATCACATAGTATTGAATGCACTTTCTTTTCCTTTGTCACCTTTTTTCAAGAAACAATAATTGCAGTAAAACAGACTACAGGGATCATTTTCTAGCTCCCGATGAGTAACATAGAAAACAACCAGAGTTTAGAGAAGCCCACATGCACAGTGATCACAACACCAGACGTGTCTTCTATAAAAACACACTTATTACATTCCCAAGCTATACTAACAGTTTACTGGTAATTTCCTGTTTACCATTGTCATGAGTATCGTGGGATCGCTGCAATTAAGTGAAAGGTAATTGAATTGTCCAATATACAAGCTCCTGAACAGTGGTAAATGAAGTCTCTCGAATTTCCTAGAATCCTATAAAGGAGATGACCTATTACCAGTAATCTGGCATTTCTTCCGTTTACCATTTATCTGAAATATATTGCGTAAACCTGAAACAAAATGAATGCATATGAGTGTAAACACAGGCTTTCAGAGATTGAGAGGGCATGAGCAATGGCATAATTGACTAGAAATGACAGCGTAAAGCATATTGGGAGAATAATTAGAAGGCACTGAGGGAAAACCTTAACGGGAAACTACAGCTTTGCTAAAAACTCAGGTAGATCTTTCATTCCTTGATTAAAAAACACATTTCACGTGCATTGTTAGGCCCAGTTCCCAGCTTGGGACTCCCCCTTCCCTCCTTTGGAGAACCAACCAGCCCATTCCAAAAAAAGATATACATACCTATAGACGGGGCCTAGGAAGGATGTACCCAACTCAGGATAAACCACCACATTGGCTAGGTCATGCATGCTCAACCTGTGGCCCCCCAGCTGTTGCAGAAATGCAAGTCCCATCATGCCTCTGCCTTTAGGAGTCATGCTTGTAACTGTTAGCCTTGCAATGCCTCATGGGATTTGTAGTTCCGCAACAGCTGGAGGGCCACAGGTTGAGCACCCATGGGCTAGGTGGACACAGTTTATCTTGTGTTGTGTTACAAACATTTTCAGCAATGTGCTGATGAGAGAGGAAAAATAAAACAGCCAAAACAGAATACTCAGCTCAGCAAAGACTGCCCCACAATTACAAGTACCAGAGTGGGGGGGGGGTTGATATATGAGACTGTCGGGCATCCTGTCCTAGGTTCCAGAGTGTAGTATACACAGCAAAAGAACCCTGACCTGCCACTTCTCATCTGAAATGTCTCCCTGCTCTAATAATTCTGACCCTTCCCAGCAGGCCTCTGTCCTTATCCACAATCATGCTCCAGGTGCACCCAAATGCCATGGGGCACCCAATTTATCAAGCCCCCCCCCCCCCGTCAACATGGCTGTTGAAAATCTTGCAGGATTTCAGCTAACAATTGGACAATCATCCTCTCCAAGATGGCTGCTGGAGCCCACAAGAGGGGACTCCATTCCACCTGGGGAAGCAGTGTGATGCCACCTAAAGGCTGGAAGCATATACAGCCTCACCTGCCTACAAACCTTTTTCCAGGTATCTTGCCTGGTCCAGTAACATCACCCTCTTCTTCCTCTGGTGATGGACAGCTTCTAAATGCCGCAGATAGCATGATGTGATGCAATGTTCTGCAGAATTCATCTGTGAGTTCAGGTGCAGGTGGGAGTGGCATTAGCCATCAGAAAGTGAGACCTTGATGCATTTGGCCCTGCCTACCAGGGGGCTTAGTCATGACTGCAGCCTGGCAGGCCAGCAAAAGGGGGGGGATGAGCAAGCGCCCTCCCTCCTGAACCATACCAGGCCACATGCCCAATCCCGGCACCCCCCATGTGAATGAATATGGGGTACATAGTAACCCCAACTTGTTCACCAAAAAAGTGTAAAAAGTAAATAGAAACACAGACAGTTTTTGACAATGTGTGCCCCTATGCATTCACATAGAGCAGAGAGATCTGAGGGTCCCCTGAGGGCTTCCAGATTCCGATAAGCCCCCTGCCGCCAGACCCCCACAACCATCGAGCCAGGCTTGTGGGGAAGAGGCCCCTGTCCCAATCAACATGGGGACAAGATGCTTTGGGGGGGCTCGCTCGCCACCCCTTTCCTGACCTGTCAGGCTGCATGCTCGAATAAGGGTCTGGTATGCATTGTTGTGGGGACCCCACGCTGTTGTTTTTCATAAACTTTTTATTGTCGGCAACTCTTTTTTTTATATGCAGCTGTCAGTGGGAAAACATGCGGACAGCTGATGAGTAATCGGTTGTTAAGTGTGCGGCGGCCAGCTTTCTGGCCCGCTCCTTAACAACCAGGCAGGCGGCACAGTGGTGCAGTGGTTAGCACTCTCGCCTAGCAGTAAAAAGGGTCGCTGGTTCGAATCCCAACCACGACACTACCTGCCTGGAGTTTGCATGTTCTCCCTGTGCCTGCGTGGGTTTCCTCCGGGTACCCCGGTTTCCTCCCACACTCCAAAGACATGCTGGTAGGTTAATTGGCTTCTGTCCAAAATTGGCCCTAGTATATGAATGGGGACCTTGGATTGAGGGTAGGGATTGATGTGAGTGTGTGATGTTCAGGGTTAGGAACAAGGGTCAGGGTTGTAGACCCACACTCACTCAGGTTGAACTGGATGGACTGGTGTCTTTATTCAACCTTACTAACTATGTAACCAGCTATTCTTCACACAGAATACGAATCGGTCGATAATTTTTTTGGAATTTTTTAGAAAACGAATATAGGAAGCTAAAGTAACCACCTCAATACTGGGTACTTCCTACCAAGGCCAATTTTCAGCTTTCAGGGCTGTTACATTTTGAATGAGAATTGCGCGGTCATGCAACACTCTATCCAAATGAAATTTTTATCATTTTTTTCACACAAATAGGGCTTTCTTTTGGTGGTATTTAATCATCACTGGGGTTTTTATTTTTGTGCTACAAATTAAAAAAGGCTGAAAATTTTGAAAAAAAAAATGTTTTTCTTAGTTTCTGTTATTACATTTTGCAATTAAGTAATTTCTCTTCATAAATTTTTATCAACATTTATACTGCTACATTTCTTTGGTAAAAACAACCCAAATCAGTGTATATTATTTGGTCTGTGTGAAAGTTATAGAGTCCACAAGCTATGGTAGCAATCATTGAACATTGATCACAACTGATGTGCTCATTTCTTGAGGCCCTAACATGCCAGGACAGTACAAATACTCCCCAAATGACCCATTTTTGGAAAGTAGACAGTCCAAGGTATTTAGTATGATGCATGACAAGTTTTGTGAAGTTGTAATTTTTTCCCACAATTCTTTGGAAAATTAAGAAATTTATTTATTTTTTTTCTCACAAAAATGTCATATTAACAATATTTCTCACACACAGCATATGCATACTTTCTGGTCGCTACTCCTCCTGAGTATAGCGATACCACATGTGAGACTTTTTCCAAGCCTGGCCACATAGAGAAGCGCAACATCCAAATAGTAAGGATGAGCTCTGGCGTGTTTGCACACTCCACGTGCAGAGCCCGCCAGGAAGTCGGCACGGTGCTGCGCTAATCACAGGCAGTGAGACATTTCCCGATCTCTGCAGCTGCGCATTGGGAAAATGTCTCACTGCCTGTGATTAGCGCAGCTCAGTGCCAACTTCCTGGCGGGCTCTGCACGTGGAGTGTGCAAACACGCCGGAGCTCATCCTTACCAAATAGCACCTTCAGCCATTATCCACGTTAAGGCTGACTTCAGACTATTGGGAATTGGATGCGGACTTTCCTTGCATCCAATTTGCATAGCAGGATATTGTGACTGTCTCTCTATGGAACCAGTTCATACATCTCCGCAGCAGCTCCGGTGCGAATTGCACAGGAGTTCTGTGCGTCTTTTGGTCCGTTTCAGGTCCGAATTCAGCCCAAAATTCTGTCTGAAATCGGACCTTAAACAGTGAATGGAGACACACCAGACCCCTGCTGTGAGCCGCTGCGATCTCTAGTGTGAACCCAGCCTTAGACCAGGCCTTTTTCTGGCACTTTTTGTTTACAAGTAAAAATCTGTATTTTTGGTAGAAAATGACTTAGAACGCCCAAACATTATATACTTTTGTAGTTGAGGCCCTTGAGATTAAATTGGTGGGTTTTGCTAATTTTTATCTCACACAGTATTTGCGCAGCAGTTTTTCTAATGCAATTTTACACACAAACGCAGAAATACATTTTAATGAATTTCAAAGAAACACAGAGACAATATAATACCCACATTTTTGGTAAAATATAAAATATGGTGTTGTGCATGGTAAATAGATACCAAACATATCATGCTTTAAAATTGCGCACAACTTCGGTATTTGAAAATCTCCATAGGCGAAGCTTTATAAGCCTTTATTGGTTACCAGTTTAGAGTTACACAGGAGGTCTGGTGCTAGAATTATTGCGCTTGTTCTGACGTTGTTGCGATATCTCACATATGTGGTGTGATCGCTGTTTACGTAAGCGTACTGGACCAACGTGTGCATTCGCCTTTGCACGCGAGCACGTGGGGACGGAGCGCTTTAAATGTTTTATTTATTTTTTGGTGGGACACTGGTACACTGACAGATGTTGATCGGTCACCAACGGACACTGATAGATGTTGCTGTCACAATGGTACACTGTTGCAGATGTCTTGTGCACTGGTACAGATGTGATGGGGAGCAGACAGATGTTTTGTGAACTGGTACAGATGTGATGGGGACACTGACAGCAGTGGTGTATTTAGGTTTTGTGCTGCCCTAGGCCTGACTAAACTCATGCACCCCCTAATTTAAATATGACCCACCCCTTCCTGTCAAGACCACACCCCTTCCGTTTTTAAGACCTGCACTGTCATCTTCATTGGAGGAGGACAGAGGGACGCTGCAGGAAGAGGACAGAGGGACGCAGCGGGAAGAGGACAGAGGGACAACGTGGGAAGAGGACAGAGAAGGACAACACGGGAAAAGGACAGAGAGGGATGCGGCATCTTTACATTTGTTGGGAGAGAGGGGGGTAAGGGGATATGTGCTGGGTGCATTAGGAGGGTAGAGGACACGTGATAGTGGTGGGGGGGAGGATAAGACCCCCCCACTAGCACATATCCTCTCCCCTCCCAAAGCATTTAGAACATATCAGCTTAACCCCCGTCCCCTCCCATCACTCCATGTGTGCATCTGTTATCTGCCCCCCCCCCCCGGGTAACAGTGTCCCCCTCCACTGTAACTATAAACAGACCTCAGACCAGCAGCGCGGCTCTTGCATTGAAGTCGTGTCCCTCCTCTGTGGCTCCTCTTCCTCCTGGTTGTGTACAATAGAAAATTGGAGCCGAGGAACAGGAGCGCAGGAGTGTGTGTGGCTGTCAGTGGGGAGAGAGGTGTCGGCTGCTACGGAAAGCCGATCGCCGCTTGTGGGACCCCGGGCAGAAGATGTCCTCGGTGCACACGCTAGCGCACCCTTGTCTGGCCAGTTACTGGAGCTCAGTGCCGGAACATTTTGTGGCATTGGACTTCGGGACAGTGGCGTCACTAGGGTTTTTGATGCCCCCCCCGCAAAGTGCCACCCTAGGCCTGGGCCTTGTCGACCTAGGCTAAAACACAGCACTGACTGACAGATGTTTAGTGCACTAAACTGAATGGCAATTTAGAAATGTGGTCACCCTAGTCCACCCTAGTCCCAACGGTGTTTTAAAATGGCATCAGGACTCAGCAGCTCTAGAGGGTCCTGGTGGCGCTTTAGTGCCTCAAACACAAGCTATCAGTGACAGCCAGGGTCCAGCACTATGCCCAGGAGATGAAACAATAAGCTTCTGGGCTTTCAATTCAGCTAAAGATTGCTCCAAAAGGGTTCTCCTACATTGTGTATACAAAGTAAGTGACGTGACATTGTGCATGACATCACAACACTTTCTGTCAGAACAGAGGCCAGGACAGAGCTGGTACAGTTCTACTCAGCTGCCCTCTGCAGTAATAAATCACTTCAATAGTATTCTGTGGCTGGATAACTGCACTATTAGAGGTTGCTGCAGAAATGCATCGGAAAGCAGGATCAGTTTTACAATGACCAGATCCAGACTAGTGATGGGCCGAATACTCACTGGTTCGGGTCACACCAGAACTCCCGAACAGAGAAAAAGTTTGGACCCGAGCCACAAACTCCCAATAAAGTCTAAAGCCATGTACACATGACCGGACTTTTCTGCCGGACTGGTCCGACGGAACGAATCCATCAGACAATCCGACCATGTGTGGGCTTCATCGGACCTTCAGCTGACTTTTTCTGTCGAAAAATCAGACAGACTTTAGATGTGGAACATGTTTCAAATCTTTCCGATGGACTCGAGTCCGGTCGAAAAATCCATTCTTCTGTATGCTAGTCCGATGGACAACAAAGGACGCAAGGGCAGCTATTGGCTACCTTATATGAACTTCCTTATTCTAGTCCCTTCGTACGTCATCACATTCAAACCAACAGACTTTCGAACGGACTTTAGTCCGTTCGTGTGTGCACAAGTCCGGTCGTTCGAAAGTCCGTCGTAACTCCATCGAAAGTCCGTCAGAGAGACTGTTGGACCTTTGATGCGGAAAAGTCCGCTCGTGTGTACGTGACATAAGGGACCCGAACATGAAAAGTCCCCATTTTAAAGCTTTTATGCATGGGATTGGCCATAAAAAGGGTATGGGGGCCCAGGTACTGCCCTGGGGGACATGTATTAATGCAACATTTTTTTTTTTAACCACTTGCCTACAGGGCACTTACACCCCAGGGCACTTCCTGCCCAGGCCATTTTTCAGCTTTCAGCGCTGTTGCACTTTGAATGTGCGGTCATGCTACACTGTACCCAAATTAAATTTTTATCATTTTCTTCACACAAATAGAGCTTTCTTTTGGTGGTATTTAATCACTGCTGGGTTTTTTATTTTTTACAAAAATAAAAAAAAAGACAAAAAAATTAGAAAAAAACATGTTTTTACATGTTTCTGCCAGTAAATTTTGTAATTAAGGAATTTTTCTCCTTCACTGATGTGTGCTGATGAGGCGGCACTGATGGGCACTGATAGGCTAAACTGGTGGGCATTGATGAGATGGTACTTATGGGCACTGATGAGGCAGCACTTATGGGCACTGATTAGGTGGCACTGATGGGGAAGAACTAATATGCCGCACTGATAGGTGGCACTGATATGTGGCACTAAAGAGCACTGATAGGTGGTACTGATGGGCACTGTTAGGTGGCACTGATGGGCCCTAATAGGCGGCATGGATAGGCGGTACTGATAGCCACTGATGGGCATTGATGGGTGGCACTGATGGGTGACACGGATAGGCATTGCTGGACAGCAGTGATGGGCATTGATGGGCAGCACTGATAGGCGAGACCGATAGCCAGCACAGACTGGCATCACTAATAGCCACTGATTGGTGGCACTTGTGGGCTGTGGTGGGCACTGATTGCTGGCAGTGGTGGGCACTGATTGCTGGCACTGGTGGGCACTCAACGCTGGCACTGATTTGTGGCACTGGTGTCGCTATTGTAATCAGGGCACTGATGATCAGTGCCCTGATTACATGTGTAGATGTCTCCTGTGAGGAGATTTCGCTGATTGGCTCTCTGTTAGTGTGAGGGGAGGAGCGCCAATTACTGGCATCTCCATGTTTACATGTGACCGGCTGTGATTGGACACAGCTGATCACATGGTTAAAAGAACCTAGCAACATGGTGCGATCGTAATCGTCTCGCTGCGCACCCCCGCGGGCGCGCAAGAGCGGCCGTTCTGGCATGCCGTCATATGACGGCGTCCCAGAATGAGAGCCACACCGCCCCGCCGTCATTTGATGGTGGGTGGGTGGCAACTAGTTAAACATAGTTTTTAAAGGAGCAGTGATTTTAATGATACCTAAAGTGAAACAATAAAAACAAAAAATTCCTTTAAATATAGTACCTGGGGGTTCCCCTTAGTCTGCCTGTAAAGTGGCGCATCTGTACCATGTATAGAACCTACTGATATATATAAAGAAAACAAATGAGCCCCCTTCCAGCAGATCCCCACAAGCACTGCCCAGGGTTGTGGGGAAGAGGCCCTTGTCCCTATCAACATGGGGACAATGTGCTTTGGAGTAAGGGGGACCCGGGGGGACCCCATGCCATTTTTTTAAATGTTGGCACGGGGGTTCTCCTTAAAAGCCATTCCAGACCCACACCATTTTTAGAAAAAAATTCTATTGTTGGCAAATTCGGCTGACAGCTGATGACTCATCCGATGTTAAAGACGCAGCGGCCAGCTTACCGGCCCCGCTCCTTAACAACCTATTCACTGTGTGGGCGAACATCCCGCTGAGTGCATAGAAAATGTGGGTGTTCGGTGAACACCGGAACGGACGATGTTCGGGCCAAACTTATGCTCGGCCCGAACCATACGCCAATCCCTAATCCAGACCCCCCTGAATGAAAAAAAGTATAATGATATTATTGTTATTATTACAGAAGTGTGGGCATAGTAAAAAAAATAAATAAATAAATAAACAAAGATACATACTTACCTCCCTGCCGCGAGCTCTTAGCCTGAGAACTTAGTGATAACATGACCAATGATCGCTCAGGTCACAGGTCCGATCTGAGCTCTGTCAGTAACAGCTCTCTGCTCTGCCCCTTTTGCGTTTTCTGGAGCACTGGGCTGGGGAGGGGGCAGGAGTGGCTAGCTAGGGCTCTCATGGTGGCATGGTGAGAGGTTGAGCCAACTGCCGGTCAGGCATCTGGGTGGATCCTGACATTATTGACTGGTGCGGACGTCAGCCGACAGAGGGTTTTAGCACAAGTAAGTGCACTGCTGTGATCCACAAGAGAAGTGTGGCCAAAAAAGCTTTGGCCATACTTCTTTTTTAAATAGGATTTATATCTCCGCTGGTCTAGACACCTATTCTACACCTTGGGAAACAAACCAAATACCCTATTAGCTAGGAAACTCACTCCTCGCCCGTATAACCCAGCCCTACCAAAATTACGCTTGAGCGACGGCAAACTAACCCAGAACCCACAACTGGTGGTACAGGAATTCTGCACCTTCTACTCCAAATTATACGCCTCTCTGAATGCATTCACCGTAACTCTAGCTGATAAGTACTTTAGGGACATATCTATACCCAGGGTAGCAAACAATCATATTGAGCTGATGGAGGTAGACTTTACAGAGGGCCAAATCAAAGCGGCTATTAAGAATCTAAACCCCTCAAAGGCACCCGGTCCTGATGGATTCTCGGGTCATTATTACAAGAAATTCTCAGAGTTGTTGGTGCCCCACCTATGCTCCTTCTTTAATGACCTGAAGAAATGCTCGGCATTAGCAACACATGAAAATGCTGCCTTTATTCATGTCATCCCTAAACCTGGGAAGGACCTCGGGATTGTTCCAATTATCGCCCAATTTCATTAATTAACGTAGATCTTAAATTGATGACCAAAGTTTTTGCAAACTGAATAAATACTTTCCTATCCAGTTATATCCATCCAGACCAGGTGGGGTTTGTGCCCAATTGCCAGGAACCAGATCAGACCCCGCGATTAATAGATGTCATATCAGTGGTTCAGTCTAACTGAGACAACCATGGACCCAGGAGGAGCATGTTGTTATCATTAGACCTTTGTAGGGCCTTTGACTCTCTGTCATGGGATTACCTATTTTATGCACTGAAAGGCTACGGGTTTGGCCCAAAATTTTTGGGGGTGCAGCGGACCCTTTATAGCTTATCCTCAGCAAGAATCCAGGTCAAGGGATACACGTCACCTCAAATAGATATCCATAGAGGAACTCGACAAGGGTGTCCTCTATCTCCCATTCTTTTTTTATAGGCCCTGGAACCCTTAGCCATTAAAATTAGAAATCACCCTGACATAAAAGGCATACATTGTGGTGAGCTCGAGCACAAGTGTGCTATGTTTGCTGACGACTATGGCGTATTTGTGTTGATAAGCACACTGGCTTCATTGCCAAAATCTATAGTATATTGACCTCTGCTTCAGAAAAAATGTTTTTACATGAAGAAGTGGGAACAAAACATGGGTGAGACACACACTCTTGCCGAATGGTCCACAACGTCTCAGTGTGCGTCAAAATCATATATAAATACCTCATTAATTGAAGCAAATCACAAGGTTTTGCTTAGATGATACAAGGTACCGACAAGAATAGCCTCGTTCGTTCCAGGGGCCTCTCAATCCTGCTTTCGAGGGTGCGGATTGGAAGGAACGATTTTTTATATATGGTGGTCCTGCCCCAAGGTGAAACGTTTTTGGATCCGCCTTTACAATTTTATCTTCTCACTTACACAGGTGAATTTAATGAAATCCCTGAAACAAGCTCTTCTGGGACGTCCAGTTGAAGGCACACCCAAACAAGCAGAGAGACTTGTAGCCTTCATTTTTACGGCAGCCAGAATAGCAATTGCCAGATCATGGAAGACACCCTCGATCCTTTTCAACTTGGTTATAAGTTGACATAGATCATGGTAAATGAACGCCTTTCGGCGATCCTACAGGACAAATGAGCCCAATTTGACAAGGTGTGGGAACCCTGGATAAGATATCTGTCGGACCCCTTGTGAGATTTCAGGGATTCACTAAACCAACCTTAGGGAGTGCACTTTTCTTTTCTCTCTGAAATTTCTTTTTTCTTACTATTCTTTCCGCTTTTCTTTTTCTGGAGTCGTTTGATATTTATAACTGCCTTCTAGATTACAGAAATGTTATTTGGTTATGTTAGTGTTTGGTTCTTTCCGGAATTGCAATAATATAATAACAGATGTGCTAGCTGGAAGTAAATAATTTGCTTTTCTGTAAAGATTTTGTTGTATACTTATATTGAGTTATGGCAAACAGTTTATGCAAAAATGTCAAACATATTTTGCAACTTTCAATAAAAACTATTGAAATAAAAAAAATAGGATTTATATGGCGCTAACTGTTTGTGCAGCACTTTACAAAATAAAGGGAGACCGTACAGTTACAATACAAGAGAGTTCAGAGGGCCCTGCTCGTGAGAGCTTCCAATCTTAACAGCAGAGTCAGGCGAAACAAAAGGTAAATGGAGAAAATTATATATATATTGGATTTTTAAAAATATGTGATAATAAAAAGGTTTGTGTGAAAGGTTTAATGTAATGTAACACTTTTGTCAGCCAATAAACCGGTTAAAAAAATGTAGTCTATGTTCTATTCAAGTATATATTCTTAACTCTCTATTCTTAAAAAGTAAATGTATTTTATTGGGATTTTATGTGATAGACCAACACAAAGTGGCACATAATTGTGAGGTGGAAGGAAAATGATAAGTGGTTTTCAATTTATTTTTTACAAATAAATATCTGAAAAGTGTGGCGTGCATTAGTATTCAGCCCACTTTACGCTGATACCTCTAACTAAAATCTGGTGGAACCAATTGCCTTGAGAAGTTACCTAATTAGTAAATAGAGTCCACCTGTGTGTAGTTTAATCTCAGTATAAATACAGCTGTTCTGTGAAGCCTTCATAGGTTTGTTAGAGAACCTTAGTGAATCAACAGCATCATGAAGGCCAAGGAACACATCAGACAGATCAGGGATAAAGTTGTGGAGAAGTTTAAAGCAGGGTTAGGTTATAAAAAAAAATATCCCAAGCTTTGAACATCTCACAGAGCACTGCTCAATCCATCACCCGAAAATGGAAAGAGTATGGCACAAGTGCAATCCTACCAAGACATGGCCGTCCACCTAAACTGACAGGCCAGGCAAGGAGAGCATTAATCAGAGAAGCAGCCAAGAGGCCCATGCTAACTCTGGAGAAGCTGCAGAGATTCACAGCTCAGGTGGTAGAATTTGTCCATAGGACAACTATTAGTCATGCACTCCACAAATCTGGCCTTAATGGAAGAGTGGCAAGAAGAAAGCCATTATTGAAAGAAAGCCATAAGAAGTCCCTTTTGCAGTTTGCAAGAAGCCATGTGGGGGGACACAGCAAACATGTGGATGAAGTTGATGTGAAGATGGATGGAGCCAAAAACAGGGCAATCTTAGAAGAAACCCTGTTAGAAAACCTGTTAAGCCGTGTACACACGACCGGACTTTTCGACAGGACTGGTCCGACGGAACGAATCCGTAGGACAATCCGACCGTGTGTGGGCTTCATCGGACCTTCAGCTGACTTTTTCTGTCGAAAATCAGACGGACTTTAGATTTGGAACATGTTTCAAATCTTTCCGACAGACTCGAGTACAGTCGAAAAATCTGTTCGTCTGTATGCTAGTCCGACGGACAAAAAAGGACGCAAGGGCAGCTATTGGCTACTGGCTATGAACTTCCTTATTCTAGTCCCTTCGTACGTCATCATGTTCAAACCAACGGACTTTCGAACGGACTTTAGTCCGTTTGTGTGTGGGCAAGTCCGGTCGTCCGAAAGTCCGTCGTAACATAGTTGAAAGTCCTTCGGAAAGACCGTCGAACCTTTGATGCTGAAAAGTCCGCTCGTGTGTACGCGGCATTAGAGTCTGCAAAAGACTTGAGACTGGGGCAGATGTTCACCTTCCAGCGGGACAATGACCCTAATTATACAGCCAGAGCTACAATGAAATGGTTTAGATCAAAGCATATTCATGTGTTAGAATGGGCCCAATCAAAGTCCAGACCTAAATCCAATTGAGAATCTGTGGCAAGACTTGAAAATTGCTTTTCACAGACGCTCTCCATTCCATCTGACATAGCTTGAGCGATTTTGCAAAGAAGAAAAAATGTCTCTCTAGATGTGTAAAGCTGGTAGAGACATCCCCAAAAAGACTTGAAGCTCTAATTGTAGCCAAAGGTGGTTCTACAAAGTATTGACTCTGGGGGGCTGAATACAAATGCACACCACACTTTTCACATATTTATTTGTAAAAAATTTGAAAACCATTTATCATTTTCCTTTCACTTCACAATTATGTGCCACTTTGTGTTGGTCAATCACATATAATCCCAATAAAATACATTTACCTTTTTGGTTGTATCATGACACAATGTGGAAAATGTCAAGGGGTATGAATACTTTTTCAAGGCACTGTAGGTCTCTAAAGTTATCTATCTCAGTAGATTTACAATGTAAATTATGCTGTAGATTACAAAAGCTAAAAGGTGTTGAACTAAACATTGCAAAAAAAAAAAAAAAACCACTCTGGAATTCAAGAGGGTTATAGGGAGAAAAAGGCCCAGGGACTTAACGGGTTAAACCAAAATAAAGTGCAAAAGCTAAGACATTTAAAAAAAGAAACCCAAACATGATAATAAATGTATGCCTCTAAAAGAAATGCAGATAAAACATTAAAAAGCCTGGTTGCACTTGTTTCTAAGGTCAGGTTTGTTTTGGATTAGTCACCTCCAATAAGGTGCGTTGACTTACAGGAAATGAGTCTTTATTGCACATATTAGCCATTTACAAATACTACTCTCAGGTTGTCTCTGAATTTCGATAAGCCCTTGTTATCTGAGCCACGCATGTCATCAAGAACGTCATTGTCTGTTTGTAAACATTGAGGTTTTTTTTTTCCAGAACCACCTTTCAGCCTCTGAGAAAATATTTGTTAAAAGCTTTTGAATGGACATGTAGAATCAGTTGCGTTTCCAGGCAAAGGCTGCCGGCGAATAAATGTTTTCTAAAGAATAATAGGAAAATCGGGAAGCAGGATGTATTCTGAGATCTTTTTAAATTAGAAGATAATTTATTTTCTAAAGCTCTTTTTTGTGTCCTTACAATTAGCCTTTATTTTGTGTATAGCCGTAAAGAAAAAGCTTGATGATCTGCTTCACTTGTAAACTGAAATAACATGATATATAAACTGTATATATTGTCAGGGATTCGCTTAGCAGCCAGTTGTGTGTGTGACTCCCTGGATGAGTCTACAACGCTTTAAACAGGCGCAGCAAATAACAGATCTTAGTGAAGCACATGCACAATTTATTTCCAAAGACTACGTTCTCTATGCACAGGAGAAAAACAGAAAAACATAAGAATACAACAAAATAACCTTGCTGCTTACTGACATACAAGGTCCAGCTTACTGCTACCCAAGTATCCAGGGGGGGGGGGGGGTCATACCATTTGTGCGGGTCTGAAATGGGCAGCCTTGCCCAGCACAATCTCAAAGCCTATTGAGCGTGATTTTTCTATGAAGCCAGTTCATACTACTGCATTGTGATGATATGGGCTGAAAAAAGTATTGCATGCAGTACCTATTTTCAGTGCAGCAGGTTGAGACGCAAACTACAGCATCGCAACACTGCTGTGGTGGCTAGAACTTTATGAAATGTCATAAAGTTTTAACAACAGAAAAGAGTACCGGCACCGTTTCCTTCCAGCACACACCATCTGGTGAGAATGATCCCTAACTCTCTGGGGGGACATTTATCAAGAAAATTAGCAAAGTCTCTGCAACAGGTTTACAAACTTGTGCTTCTGTTTTTCTGGCCATCCAAGTGCGACAGCTTGCAAATTTCTGAGGCAGACATATTACTAAAGATTGGTTGGTGGTTGAGCTGCAGTTTTACCACCTCCCCCTCAAACGCCCAGCTAAACAAACAAATGTAGCTGCTTAGGGTTGTACCCATGTCACAGCCATGGCAAGATTGAAAAGGCATGTCACATTCGGCAGCTGGTACTGCTACCCATTCAAGTAGATAAGGCTGCACCACAACTGTGTGCAATGCCCGTGGTTGCATCGCAGTGGTTTGATTTTCAGAGGGACAGCGGTTATACCACACATGTAAACCCTGACGCAGCATTTTTATACAATGCACACCACCGCACATGTGTGGTGTGAATGGAGCACATAGAAAACCATTGTTTTCTACTTGCCCCTGCGTTGACCTTTGCAGATCAATGCAGCTCAACAGGGATAGTGTGAACAAGCTGATATGTGTGTACTTTAAACTCAATTCAGTAGGTGTTCTCTTCATAGTAAAAAAAAGAAAAAAAAAGAAAAAAGAACTGGCAGACTCGATGGACTAATTGGTCTTTTTTCTGCTGTCACTGTTCTATGTTATGTTTCTATATCACAGTACTCCCTCTGCCCGAGCTACTCAGAATCTACATTTCCAGGAAATCCCACAAGCAGGCAGTACAGGGATCTGCAATACAATACACAGTCATAGAGTATACTACAATTCTGTTTTGTCTAACTTTACAGAAAATAACATGATGCTCCTTCTACTGTCTTCCGATAATTATTCCCACACTGGTTGCTTATAATAAATGCTGATACTTAATGGGAACATGTTAAACTCAACACACTGTCCAAACCCCGTTCTGGTCTCTTACCCACAGAAAAATTCAAAATAAATTTTTGTGGGAAAATGCTTAGACTATTTTCTTGTAGTAATGTATTATAGTGTTCTAAAGGAAATCCATAATGTATACAACAGTATAGATCTCACATAATAAAGGAATGCACAACAGTAATGAAGTTTTAATAGGCAACTAACACCTTGCAAATGCTGGCTTCCCTTACAAGACAGATCTTCCATCCCTGGTGCCTTCTGGTTAGCAAATTTCCAGAACAGTAAAACTTGTAAACATTAAAGTGCATTTAACCACTTAACGACCAGCCGCCGTCATTATACGTCGGTACTTTGAAGTGGAATACCGTTGTTATGGCAGCAGATAGCTGCCGTAACCCTAGTATCCTCTTAAACGGCGGGCAGCTTGCTTTCAGATAAAAGTGGTCTCTTCGCCGCAAGATCACTTTTATCAGCGGCGGTAGAGGTGCTTCCCCTCTTTCCGCATTCCGTTAGTCTCCGCCGATTACCGGAGCCGTCGGTAGCGGTGAAGGCGATCGGGCCCTCTCTCCTGTGAGACTGGATGCCGAGTGAGGGACAGATGGCTCCCACTTGGCTCCATAACATTGGATGGCGGAAGCGACATCAAATGTCACTTCCGCCCAAGGCTCTTAAAGTGGAAATGTTTTGAAAATTTTAAAAACATTTATTTATTTATTTATTTTAATTGAATTTAAGTCTAAATGTGAGATCCTGTCATTCTTTTTTTCTATTACAAAGGATGTTTACATTCCTTGTAATAGGAATAAAAGTGACCCAATTTTTTTTTTAAAGGACAGTATAAAAAAATATAAGTAAAATAAATAAGAAAAAAAAATTGAAAGCGCCCCCTCCCACTGAGTTTGTGTGCAGAAGCGAACGCATACGTAAGTCGTGCCCGCATATGAAAATAGTATTCAAACCACACATGTGAGGTATCTCCATGATTGTTAGAGCAAGAGCAATAATTCTAGCATTAGACATCCTCTGTAACTCAAAACTGGTAACTTGTAAAAAATGTTAAACATCGCCAATGGAGATTTTTAAGTGCCAAAGTTTGTCGGCATTCCACAAGCGGGCGTAATTTTAAAGCGTGACATGTTGGGTATCAATTTACTCGGAGTAACATTATCTTTCACAATATAGAAAACAATTGGTCTAACTTTACTGTTGGCTTATTTTTTATTAAAAAAGTGTATTTTTTCCCCAAAAATTGCGATTGTAAGACCGCTGCGTAGTATTGTAATGACCCCCATTTTATTCTCTAGGGTGACGGAAAAAAAAATATAATATTTGGGGGTTCTAAGTAATTTTCTAGCAAAAAAAATGAATTTAACTTCTAAACAACAAATCTTAAGAGGCTTGGTCCATAAGTGGTAAAACCAAGGACAAACATGTGAGATACGGAAGCATTTCGGTTCTTAGATGTGCTGATTGCCTTAATTGCCTTTTTTTTGACTAATTACTTTTTCTGCAGCAACAGAAAATTAACTGGTTATCTTCCCTGAAATCTAGCCCTTTTACTTTTTTTTTACACTACAACTACTAACTTTAAACAAAAAACAACAAAAAAAACGTGCTGCCAGCACATAGGAGGGTTGGACCGCAGATCTCACACACAAAGCAGTAGCCCGACTCTCCAGCTGTCTGTCAAGCCACCCAAACTTTGCTTCAGTCAACAGCGCTTGTACCAAAGAGCAGGGTTCAGGGGCCACATAAGGGGCCTTGCTAGGTCTACAAAAGATCTGGGGCTAGAGCACATAGCAGCGAAGTAAATAAAGTCATACGCAGGCATACACATGTATTTAATGTGTGTGTGTAACATTATATATTATCATTAAATCAGGGTACCCAAAGCCCCCCTCCTTACATCATGGTCCCTAAAAAGCCCTCCCTTACATCAGGGTCACCAGAGAGGAGAGTAGCTAGGTGTACAGAGAGGCTAGAGTATACAGAGAAGGGAGATGCTGGGTATACAGAGAGGGGAGATGCTGGGTATACAGAGAGGCTGGGTATGCAGAGAGGGGAGAGGCTGGGTATACAGAGAGGGGAGAAGCTGGGTATACAGAGAGGGGAGAGGCTGGGTATACAGAGAGGGGAGAGGCTGGGTATACAGAGAGGGGAGATGCTGGGTATACAGAGAGGGGAGATGCTGGGTATACAGAGAGGGGAGAGGCTGGGTATACAGAGAGAGGAGAGGCTGGGTATACAGAGAGGGGAGAGGCTGGGTATACAGAGAGAGGAGAGGCTGGGTATACAGAGAGAGGAGAGGCTGGGTATACAGAGAGGGGAGAGGCTGGGTATACAGAGAGGGGAGATGCTGGGTATACAGAGAGGGGAGATGCTGGGTATACAGAGAGGGGAGATGCTGGGTATACAGAGAGGGGAGATGCTGGGTATACAGAGAGGGGAGAAGCTGGGTATACAGAGAGGGGAGAGGCTGGGTATACAGAGAGGGGAGAGGCTTGGTATACAGAGAGGGGAGAGGCTGGGTATACAGAGAGGGGAGAGGCTGGGTATACAGAGAGAGGAGAGGCTGGGTATACAGAGAGAGGAGAGGCTGGGTATACAGAGAGGGGAGAGGCTGGGTATACAGAGAGGGGAGATGCTGGGTATACAGAGAGGGGAGATGCTGGGTATACAGAGAGGGGAGATGCTGGGTATACAGAGAGGGGAGAAGCTGGGTATACAGAGAGGGGAGAGGCTGGGTATACAGAGAGGGGAGAGGCTGGGTATACAGAGAGGGGAGAGGCTTGGTATACAGAGAGGGGAGAGGCTGGGTATACAGAGAGAGGAGATGCTGGGTATACAGAGAGGGGAGAGGCTTGGTATACAGAGAGGGGAGAGGCTTGGTATACAGAGAGGGGAGAGGCTGGGTATACAGAGAGGGGAGAGGCTGGGTATACAGAGAGAGGAGATGCTGGGTATACAGAGAGGGGAGAGGCTTGGTATACAGAGAGGGGAGAGGCTTGGTATACAGAGAGGGGAGAGGCTGGGTATACAGAGAGAGGAGATGCTGGGTATACAGAGAGGGGAGAGACTGGGTATACAGAGAGGGGAGAGGCTGGGTATACAGAGAGAGGAGAGGCTGGGTATACAGAGAGGGGAGAGGCTGGGTATACAGAGAGGGGAGAGGCTGGGTATACAGAGAGGGGAGAGGCTGGGTATACAGAGTTTCCCCCCTCCCCCTCGGTCTGCACTCACCTGCTCAGGACAGGAGCTATGTGTGAGAAAGTTCCTCCTGACTCTATGATGTGGGAGGAGGAAGGGAGGAGACTCACTCTCATCTCACGCTGATCTCCCTTCTCTGGCTGTCACTGTCAGTGAACCACCGACTGCAAAGTACTCAGTGAGAGTGCCGCGGCTGTGCGGGAAGCGCTGTGTCAGACAGCCCGGGACACTCACACTGTAGGGCCGGCCCTGGACTCGGGGCTATGAGCCCCAGATTTAGGGCTCCAGCCTCAATACCCTCCCCTTAACGATGCCACTGGGCCACATCATACCATGTGAGAGCCAGGCTGCTGCTTTATGTGAGAGAATGATTGTCTGACTCTCCTATGTGCTGGCAAAACAGTGTTTTTAACCCTTGCTGCAGTACATAGTAGTGTAAAAGAAATGTTTTTTTTTATTTATTTGCAGTCTGGCCAAAACGCCTCTTACAATAACCATTTTCAGTTAATGCAGGAATTCAATTGTTCATTTGTTTTCAGTTGGGAACCATACCTAGTTTTCTTTATAAAAGAAAAGGACAGATTGATAACTATGGTCTATATAGCTAATTTAGGTTCACAATAAACCCATCTCCGGTCACTAATCCACACCCACCTTGATTCAGCTGTGAAATGCCTTGCCTCAATGGCCAATAGAAACTGTGGAATTTACATTCAGATGACAGGGAGGGGGAGGAGGGGGCGGATGTACTCTACATTTGCGTATATCATGGGCCTTGGAACTAGGCTCCTCCCCAGGAATGCATAAACTGCCATGAAGACTAACACACATTTTACTGGGAGGAACCATGCAAATATTTGTTTTTTTTAATGGAAACCCCGAGTTAGATGTGTGTTTGATGTTAGAAGTAAATTGACTGCTGGCATTTTGGAACCTGAAAAGTGATTCATAAAGTTTCAGGAGAATCTAAATAAAACAGACAAAATATATAATGTGATAACTATTGCTCTTTGACCTCTAATTCCTCTGTGATTTCCAAAATGACCTACATTATCCACTATATTTCTATGGTTGGGTCTTAACAAAAAATGCATTAAATCCCAATTCCAGGAACTTACTGCATACTAATGCCTACCAACTGATGTAATTGTACTTAGCTACAATTGGTGTATATGTCCCTCTATATGTCACATTTATATTTTTATCTATGTGTCTTTTGAACAATACTCTACAGTGTACTCCACTATGGGACCTCTTTTTTCCTTGCTTCCAGGCTGAGCAGTCGTTACTAAGGCAGAGAGTGGTGCCGTCTGTATATTTTGAACGGAGATCACCATGGTGATGTCACCTTAGGCTAGTGCTCAAGCTTCTGGGCTTTGTTCAAGCCAGAAGGCCTCTTTTGGCTGATAAGAGGTACTGCAAAGGAAAATGTCAGATTAAAAGAAGGAATTGCAACCTGAGCTTTTTTAAACATTTAGGGGACATTTATAACAAAATTAACTGGACCAGAATGAGGCTTTAAAAATGTTCTGTTACCCAAAGTGATTTATTACTTTAAGCAAAATAAGCACGCATGTTCTAAGTTTACAGTCATTATACTTTGCCCAAGACTGCCCCCTACAGTAAGGCATGCAACAACAAATTTATTGAAATCATTGTTACAGAATGGGAAAATACACAAGGGAAATGGATAAAACTAGAAAAAGGATAGTCTATAACTTTTATGGAAAATAAAATTTAAATAGTCTAAGTCTCTGTTGACCCCTTTACTTTAGCATAGTCTGCACAAAGGGTTTGTCAACTTGCACTTGCCAGTGAGTCAGGGATAACCATTTTTCAGGACTGTACAGAGTACAGCAGGGGAGTCAGGGGAAGCAGGTGAGGCAGAGCCTCATCTGCCATGAACATTAAAAAAAAAAAGATCGCGCTTAGAGGGTCATAGCTCGCCGACCTGAGGTCACAGAGACCCCAAGTTTGGGGGGTAGGTAGCTGAAGTCCTCTTACGACCTGTGGTTCTGGAGATACGGGGCATTCTTGCGCAGCCTGTCAGAAGCTACATACAGAGCAGCCAGTTTAAATACAAGCTGGCAAACTCTGTTTGCAGCCAACTGAGAGGATGAGATCACAGTGCCTCTCTTGTCAGAGGCACTGAGCTCAATGGACAGCTTGAAGTCTTGAACCAATGGTAAAGTAGCATTGGCCCAATCTGTCCAATAAAAATGCTGCAGTGGAGGCACACCTCTCACTGCAGTGTCATAGAAGGGGGCATGTGTCTAAAAGACACATGTTCCCTTCCAGCCCAGCCCAATAAACTACAAGGAAAAAACATAGGATTTTGGGTATAAAATTTACCCACAATCCCATGTTTTTCTCACACAGTTAAGAGGGAGAATGAAAATGTTCTGCTGATGAAAAGGTACTGTTTTAATCAAGCTAAATCATATATTTATATGCTATATGTTATACATAATTTATTATTTATCTATTTACTGTGAAATTACTGGTAGGAAGTTATAACTTCAAACTTCAGTAATTTGTCTGTTAAGCCACCTGCTTGAGTACAGTTTTTAATAAAATATAGTAAATTACCTTAAAAACAATATATAATAATTATTTTTATATTACTAACTTATGGTAATTAACCCCTTGCCACCCAGGCCAATTCTGACACTTCTCTCCTACATGTAAAAATCATACTGTACTGCTACAGAGAGTGATTAGACCCGGGAAGATGAAGGGTTTTATTTCCAGAATATACACGCAATTATGCAAGGAATCCATCGTTAGATCAGAGCACCTTGGCTGCAGGGAGGGGTGGGAGAAGGATGTGGGAAATTTAACTGATACACAATGGAGGGAAATTTTGGAGGTGGGGCAGGAGGTTTCAGTTTCACCTGCACAGAGACTCTCTCACCTAATGTTGCTATACAGAGCATACTACACCCCAAAAAAACTATTCCGATTTGGTGTAAGTCCCGACGCCAAATGCCCCAGGTGTGGGGAGGAGGGTGACCTGATACATATGGTATGGAGGTGCCCTAAACTGGTACGGTACTGGTTGGGGGTTGTGAGCTCTATTGGAGACAAGTTGGGGATTTCTTTAGAGGCAGATGTCAGACTTTGCATTCTTGGATATAGGGTATGGAGCCTGGAGGAGGCAGCGGTTAAGATAGTGGTTCTGAGATGCTTATTCCAAGCTCGGAAGCTTATTATGCAGAGATGGCAATTAGCCCTCCCCCCGGCAGTTGATGAGTGGGTTAAAACAATAAATGACGTAATATGGAAGGAGAGAAGAGGGAGCCTTAAAAAATGTAAAAAGATGTGGAACCCCTGGTTAGCAAGCATAGGGTGTCAGGAATAAAAAGGGAGGTCCTGGTTTAGGGTGGGACGAGAGCAAGGGGAAGATGGGAGGGTATGGGGGAAAATAACTACCTGTCGTCCTAATGTACCATATGAGGCTAGCTGTTGGATAAGATATGTAGATGTAACAGGAGTGGGGGTGGAATGGCTGAGGGTCATACGGCCCCCCTCCTAGAAGAGTATGTATACATGAACTTGCGGATGATTTAACATGGTGTATGTAAAGTTAAGAAATGTTAATAAAGATTATTTAAGAAAAAAAAAAAAATCATATATATTTTTTTTTTTGCTAGAAAATTACTCAGAACCCCCAAACATTATATATATATATATATATATATATATATATATATATACACAGTTGTGCATAAGTTTACATACCCTGGCAGAATTTAACATTTCTTGGCCATTTTCAGAGAATATGAATGATAACACAAAAACTTTTCTTTCACTCATGGTTAGTATTTGGCTGAAGCCATTTATTATCAATCAACTGTGTTTACTCTTTTTAAATCATAATGACAACAGAAACTGGCCAAATGACCCTGATCAAAAGTTTACATACCCCATTTCTTAATACTGTGTATTTCCCCCTTTAACATCAATGACAGCTTGAAGTCTTTTGTGGAAATTTGTGGATGAGGCTCTTTATCTTCTCAGATGGTAAAGCTGCCCATTACTCTTGGCAAAAAGCCTCCAGTTCCTGTACATTAATGGGCTGTCTTGCATGAACTGCACGTTTGAGATCTCCCCAGAGTGGCTCAATGATATTGAGGTCAGGAGACTGAGATGGCCACTCCAGAACCTTCACCTTATTCTGCTGTAGCCAATGACAAGTTTACTTGGCCTTGTGTTTTGGATCATTGTCATGTTGGAATGTCCAAGTACGTCCCATGCGCAGCATCCTGGCTGATGAATGCAAATGTTCATCCAGTATTTTTTGATAACATACTGCATTCATCTTGCCATCAATTTTGACCAAATTTCCTGTTCCTCTGTGGCTCACACATCCCCCTGCTACTCGACCATGCAGCCCATCTTTCTTCAAGTGTCTCCTTATTGTGCATCTTGAAACAGCCACACCACATGTTTTCAGAGAGTCCTGTATTTCACCTGAAGTTATTTGTGGGTTTTTCTTTGTATCCTGAACAATTTTCCTGGCAGTTGTGGCTGAAATTTTAGTTGGTCTACCTGACCGTGGTTTGGTTTCAACAGAACCCCTCATTTTCCACTTCTTGATTAGAGTTTGAACACTGCTGATTGGCATTCTCAATTCCTTGCATATCTTTTTTATATCCCTTTCCTGTTTTATACAGTTCAACTACCTTTTCCCACAGATCCTTTGACAATGTCACACGATATTTGCGCAGCAATTTTTCAAACGTGTTTTTTTTAATGGAAACTGTTTCATGAATAAAAATTTTTAAAAACAGTAAAATTAGCCCGATTTTTTTTTTGGTATAATGTGAAAGATAATGTTAAGCTGAGTAAATAGATACCTAACATGTCACGCTTTAAAATTGCGCACACTTGTGGAATGGCGCCAAACTTCAGTACTTAAAAATCTCATAGGCGACGCTGTAAAAATGTTTACAGGTTACATGTTTAGAGTTATAGAGGAGGTCTAGTGCTAGAATTATTGCTTTCGCTCTAACGATAGCGGTGTATGTAACCTGTGTGTATCTGACTCTGATACTAGCCAGTGCCTCACCAGCCACTGACCTCAACGGACGTCCCTGGAGTACAGAACCATCTTATGGGAGTGTGGCATGCCTGTTGGTTGAGAAAATCTGTCTACATTTTCTCCGAAGTCCAATCCTATAAATAGAAAATCACCTTGAATTGTATAGAGCAATGCAGTGATGACTGATGCTATATTAAAATGTGTGCGGTATTATTCAAAACTTTAACCCCTTTGCGCCAGAGCCTCATGGCCCTTTAAACGGTTTTATATGCCGGGAGGCAGGGCAGGGTTTATGATCATGTGACTGCCGTGATTGGCTGTCACAGCGATCACATGATCAGAAAGCTCCCGATCCCAAGGGAGCTTTCCGTTAGCCACTGGTAGTCTTGTCAGGAGCGCACAGGGTACACACTCTTGGCACAGCTGTGTTGGCTAATTAGTACACAAATGTGAGGCCGAATATTGACATACTGTCAGCGCCTAGGGGGTAAAAAGAGTAATGTTAAAACCCAGGCATCAAACTCTACTACATTTTTTTCTCTATGTGGCCATGTAATCCTTTGTAATTCATTAGGCTGCATTCACACTACAGCGTTTTGAATCACGGGCAGATTTGCCGTGAATCTGCCTGCGATTTCACAGCACCGATGTGTGAATGACAAATCGGAGGACTCGCATTTGAGCTGCCATTCATTTGAATGACACCTTAAATCGCGGTGCAGGTCTGCCATGATTGTTGCGCGATAATTCGCGCTGCAATCGCGACAATCCGCATCGCGAGAAGCACGTCGCCCCAAAATATCTCCTAAACTTTTTTGGGAGACATGCTTCCCGCAATGCAGATTGCCACGATTATGGCAAAAACAGTAGGATCCACAATTCCCAGAAGTGTTAAAATGTCAGATTCCTATTTAATTTACAGGTCTTAAAAAAAAGCCAAGTATCTGATAGTCTTGATGTATATTTTCACACAAATACACTTTCATTTGGTGCGATTTAATCAACACTGGGTTTTTATTTTTTGCTAAACAAACGAAAAAAGACCTAAAATTTTGAAAAAAAAATATATTTTTTTTTATAGTTTGTTATAAAATTTTGCAAACAGGTAATTTTTTTTCCTTCACTGATGGGTGGCACTGATGGGCACTGATTGACAGCACTAATGAGCACTGATTGGGAGAACTGGTGGGCACTGTTGGAACTGCACTGAAAATCAGTGGCCCAATCATCAGTACCGACGTCCCTTTAACACAAGCCGGTTATCGGCTCTCTTGTTCTCTCCTCACGCTATCTGCGTGAGGAAAAAAAAGACAATAACCGGCTTGTGTTTTCATTCATGATCAGCTGTCATTGGACACAGCTGATCACGTGGTAAAGGGCCACTGTGCAGGCAGTGCGATCATGGAAGCACGTCAATAGACACCCTCTCAGCAAAGTAAGCCTGCACTGTAGCCGTTATTTGGCTATAGCACGGGCAGGAAGTGGTTAACCAAATTAAAAGTTCCTTTCTAAACATTTTGATTAAAATAAACTTTAGTAAAAAAAAAAAAAATACCCAATTTTTATTTTGTATTTTTTTTTTTCATATCATTTTTTCCTAATATTAGCTGCAATACCCATATTCAAAATGCACTAATATCTAAGGCTCCCCTTATACCTTTCAACTTTATGTCTGTTGTATTAGTGTACATTATGTCATATGTTAACCAGTGTGCATTAAGGTAACCTATGCATTTAAATGAGCTGCGGACACACCAGAGTAGAAAAAAACAAAAAAAAAACACTGGCACTTTTTTATTTCAATGCAACGCTCTGTAGTGACCTAATGCATTGGGCGGTCATTGAAAATAAATGGTACTGCAATGCACTAACGCAGGTAAGACATTTAGTAATAAATGGGTTAAATTGAGTTTTACTGCAATGAATAGCTGCAAAATGCATAGCTGCGTGCATGACAATACATAAAATAGTTTATATCTCATAAGGTTTTTCTTTTTGATGCTTCTACACCCTGTACAGTCCAGAGACTGTAAGTTGATAGGTTTGTTTATATGTCATTTTAAGCCCAAAATCCATCCTGCCAAGATTTTGAGTTATTAAAAATGCTGACCCTTGCTGCACAGAAAGTAAGCTTACAACTTAGGCAAGACTACGATAGTAATTATAAGATATTGCCAGTACTGTTACTATTATCTTGTTCTTGCTTCAGAGTTTTGCAGCCCTCTTGAGTTTAAAATTAGCATTACACAAATGAAAACAATCTTATCCTATACACAGTATCTCACAAAAGTGAGTACACCCCTCACATTTTTGTAAATATTTTATTATATCTTTTTATGTGACAACACTGAAGAAATTACACTTTGCTACAATGTAAAGTAGTGAGTGTACAGCTTGTATAACAGTGTAAATTTGCTGTCCCCTCAAAATAAATCAACACGCAGCCATTAATGTCTAAACCACTGGCAACAAAAGTGAGTACACCCCTAAGTGAAAATGTCCAAATTGGGGCCAATTAGCCATTTTCCCTCCCTGGTGTCATCTGACTTGTTATTGTTACAAGGTCTCAGTTGTGAATAGGGTTTTTTAGTGGCAGGTCTGGGCAGTATAGGGTATTATGATGACAGGTTAGGGCAGTATAGGGTATTATGGTGGCAGGTTAGGGCTGCGTAGGGTATTATAGGGGCAGGTTATGGCAGTATAGGGTATTATAGGGGTGGCAGGTTAGGGCTGTATAGGATATTATTATAGGGACAGGTTAGGGCCGTACAGGGTATTATAGGGGCAGGTTAGGGCCGTATAGGGTATTATAGGGGCAATATGGAGGCAGGTTAGGGCTGTATAGGGTATTATAGGGGCAGGTTAGGGCTGTATAGGGTATTATAGGGGCAGGTTAGGGCTGTATAGGGTATTATAGGGGCAGGTTAGGGCTGTATAGAGTATTATAGGGGCAGGTTAGGGCTGTATAGGGTATTATAGGGGCAGGTTAGGGCTGTATAGGGTATTATGGGGGCAGGTTAGGGCTGTATAGGGTATTATAGGGGCAGGTTAGGGCTGTATAGGGTATTATGGGGGCAGGTTAGGGCTGTATAGGGTATTATAGGGGCAGGTTAAGGCTGTGTAGGGTATTATAGGAGGCAGGTTAGGGCTGTATACAGTGACAATGTGCTCAGGTACTTACAGCATGCCTGGAGATGCAAACGCCCGCGACTCCTGTGTGCTCTCCTCTTTCTCCTCCTTCAACTGCAGGATCAGCCAGTGAACGAGTCTTTGGGAGGAGTGGAGGAGGCAGCCACAGCCCCGGCTCCGCCCACCAACTCCAGCTGCCTCGGGAGACATTGAAGATCGTCGAGGGACAGCCTGCCTGATTGGATGACTGGGGAGACAGGCAGCCGCCCTCCCCCGCACCGCTGGGTCCCCTGCCGACTTGATGAAATTCTGCTGGGAAAGTGCAGGGATGCCCGCTCATTATGATGGCCCTGCTGTGATCTCCTCTCCGGATCACACTGCACACTCCTGGACTGACACCCCCATAATGTTCAGCACTCGGGGCGGACTGCCCCCCCGCCCTCCCCTCTTGGTACGCCATTAGCGCCGCACACTGCATCAAATTAGTCTGCATAGCTGTCATCCCAGAAGGAAGCCTCTTCTAATAATGATGCATAAGAAAGCACGCAAACAGTTTGCTGAAGACAAGAAGACTAAGGACATTGATTACTGGAACCATATCCTGTGGTCTGATGAGACCAAGATAAACTTATTTGGTTCAGATGGTGTCAAGCTTGTGTGGTGGCAACCAGGTGAGGAGTACAAAGATGTGTCTTGCCTACAATCAAGCATGGTGGTGGGAGTGTCATGGTCTGGGGCTGCATGAGTCCTGCCGCCACTGGGGAGTTACAGTTCATTGAGGGAACCACGAATGCCAACATGTACTGTGACAAACTGAAGCAGAGATCCCCTCTTTTCGGAGACTGGGCTGCAGGGCAGTATTCCAACATGGTAACGACCCCAGACACACTTCCAAGACGACTACTGCCTTGCTAAAGAAGCTGAGGGTAAAGGTGATGGACTGGCCAAGCATGTCTCCAGACCTAAACCCTATTGAGCATCTGTGGGGCATCCTCAAACAGAAGGTGGAGGAGCGCAAGGTTTCTAACATCCACCAGCTCTGTGATGTCGTTATGGAGGAGTGGAAGAGGACTCCAGTGGCAACCTGTGAAGCTCTGGTGAACTCCATGCCCAAATGGGTTAAGGCAGTGCTGGAAAATAATGGTGGCCACACAAAATATTGACAATTTGGGCCCAATTTGGACATTTTCACTTAGGGGTGTACTCATTTTTGTTGCAAGCGGTTTAGACATTAATAGCTGTGTGTTGAGTTATTTTGGGGGACAGCAAATTTACACTGTTATACAAGCTGTACACTCACTACTTTACATTGTAGCAAAGTGTAATTTCTTCAGTGTTGTCACATGGAACGATATAATTAAATATGTACCAAAATGTTAGGGGTGTACTCACATTTGTGATATACCGTACGTGAGAAAAGCCTTTATATCAGTAGGGATGAGCAAATCTGCCTGGGTTTGATTTGAGCGTGGTTCATTGAATCCTGCTTCATATCTGCAAAACCTAAATTTAACATCCATCACCAATGAAGTCTATGGGGTGTGTGTGTGGGGGGGGGGTGAATCTTAATACTAATTTCTGGCCATTTTCAAAGCTAATAGGCAAACTATTGTAAAAAAAATAAAAAATAAAAAAAATAAAGGACATGGGAAGATGAGCACTGCCATGGGGCACATTTGACAAAGCAAGCATTTAAAAAAAATATTGTACAGTGAGGAGAGGGTACTTTTGATGAGTCGCATGGCAAAAACACAAATCCTTTAAATTACATGCTTGAGGAATGCCTTTAAGATATATATGGTGTTACAGAACAGTAGGGTTTTCATGGACAGTGTCAGCAATGCTGTATTCTGGAATCACATATTCTGAATGTTTAATAGATTTTTTGTATTTAGAATTTAGATTGGCTTAACAATCTAAACAATCATTTTAACTTTTTTTCTAATCAAGCATTAATCAGCTTAAATTTACCCCTAGAAGTAGCATCCACAGAAGATCTAAAAGCTATGGGAACAATTGCTCTTAAAAAATAAAACGAAAGCCCTTAACCTCATACAAATTGGCCGGTGGCACAATTACTTAATATTTTATTAGCTTCTTTTTTGCAGTACTGTAGAATATATTTTATATGCTTCTTTTTTGCAGTACTTCAACTTTTTATTAAATGTGTAACAAAATGTCAAAGCAGAGTACCCAAAAACATTTCAGGACTACAACCCCACATTTTCTGAAGCCTCTCCAGGCCTCTTACAGTATATCTACTATTATTCCATAAATATAAAAAATATAGACTTCAGCTATGTGTTCACTAGAAACTGGCTAGCGCCAGGACAGTTTGTAAGTACTTCAATAGGCAGCACATAGAAAGACAAGGCAAGTTTATCTTGCAATAAAAATGTGAGTGTATTATCTGAAAGCCAAAACCTATAATAAATACTGCATTGTCCTAAAAGTTTAATAAAATTTCAAAGCAGAGTACATAAAAACATTTCAGAACTACAACCCCACATTTCCAGAAGTCCCTCCTGTCCCTATATCAACTATCATTCCACAAACAGGGCCAGTGCTAGACTATTTTGCGTCCTAGGCGAGACCAGTTACTTGCACCCCCCCCCAAAGAAGAAATCAAAATTAATTTAATAATTTTAGCACCCAAACTCCTAGTGGAGGGATGGAGCCAGGTTGACAGGAGAGGGGGGAGCAGCCAGGTGGAGGGATGGAGCCAGGTGGACAGGAGAGGGGGGTGCAGCCAGGTGGGGGGAGGATGGAGCCAGGTGGACAGGAGAGGGGGGTGCAGCCAGGTGGGGGGAGGATGGAGCCAGGTGGACAGGAGAGGGGGAGCAGCTGGGTGGAGGGAGGATGGTGCCAGGTGGACAGGAGTGGGGGTGCAGCCAGGTGGTGGGAGGATGGAGCCAGGTGGACAGGAGAGGAAGATGCACCCAGGTGAGGGGAGGATGGAGCCAGGTGGACAGGAGAGGGGGGTACACCCGGGTGGAGGGATGGAGCAAGGTGGACAGGAGAGGGGAGTGCAGCCAGGTGGAGGGATGGAGCAAGGTGGACAGGAGAGGGGGGTGCAGCCAGGTGGGGGGAGGATGGGGCCAAGTGGACAGGAGAGGGAGGTGCAGCCAGGTGGGGGGAAGATGGAGCCGGGTGGACAGGAGAGGGGGTGCGGCCAAGTGGAGGGATGGAGCCTGGTGGACAGGAGAGGGGGCTGCAGCCAGGTGCAGGGAAGATGGAGCCATGGGACAGGAGAGGGGGGTTCAGCCAGGTGGAAGGAGGATGGAGCCAGGTGGACAGGAGAGGGGGTGCAGCCAGGTGGAGGGATGGAGCCAGGTGGACAGGAGAGGGGGGTGCAGCCAGGTGGGGGGAGGATGGAGCCAGGTGGACAGGAGAGGGGGAGCAGCTGGGTGGAGGGAGGATGGAGCCAGGTGGACAGGAGTGGGGGTGCAGCCAGGTGGTGGGAGGATGGAGCAAGGTGGACAGTAGAGGGGGGCAGCCAGGTGGACAGGAGAGGAAGATGCACCCAGGTGAGGGGAGGATGGAGCCAGGTGGACAGGAGAGGGGGTGCAGCCAGGTAGGGGGAGGATGGGGCTAAGGGGAACAGGATGGAGCAAGGTGGACAGTAGAGGGGGGCAGCCATTTGGACAGGAGAGGGGGCTGCAGCCAGGTGCAGGGAAGATGGAGCCAGGTGGACAGGAGAGGGGGGTTCAGCCAGGTGGAAGGAGGATGGAGCCAGGTGGACAGGAGAGGGGGTGCAGCCAGGTGGAGGGAGGATGGAGCCAGGTGGACAGGAGAGGGGGATGCAGCCAGGTGGGGGAGGATGGAGCCAGGTGGACTGGTGAGGGGGGGTGCATCCAGGTGGGGGGAGGATGGAGCCAGGTGGACTGAAGAGGGGGGTGTAGCCAGGTGGGGGGAGGATGGAGCCAGGAGGACTGGAGAGGGGGCAGCCGGATGGGGGGAGGATGGAGCCAGGTGGACTGGAGAGGGGGGTGCAGCCAGGTGGGTGGAGGATGGAGCCAGGTGGACTGGTGAGGGGAGTGCAGCCAGGTGGGGGGAGGATGGAGCCAGGTGGACTGGAGAGGGGGGAGCAGCCAGGTGGAGGAGGTCACACATCATTGATAAGGTCTGGTCCTTCTATGAAAGCCTTCATCCCCAGTGCTCCCCCACCACCTGACAAGTTCTTACCTTGGAGCACTGACACTTTTTTCCAGCTCCCTCCACATGTCAGGGAGCGGCAGTCTGTGTCACCAGTCTCAAGATTAGGAGATGGGGTCTCCTACAGGCTGTGAGTCACAGCTCACACACAGGAGATCTCCTCCAGCTCCACCCCCATGTCAGATCAACTGATCACTCAGTTCCTCCCCGAGCTCCGGCGGCCAGCCACAGAGAGGCTGGGTGAGCAGGGCGGGCTGCAGGAGCAGCATAGCTTTGGGCTCCTCCAGGACAAGTGGCCCGCATGTGTTCTATGGCCAGTCTGGACCTGGGTGGATCTATCCTGGGTGTCTCCATCCAGGAAGCCGCCCGCCCTGCTCCTTCAATGGCTGAACATCGCCCAGGGAGGGCAGAGAGCTGACATGGCTGCACAGTCGTCCCTGGCTCCGAGGGAGGTGGTCTGCCTGCTCCTTCTCCCTGCCCAGGGACTCTGCACCAGCAGCCAGCCAGATGGAGCCATGGAAGCTGCCTACACTCCACACCGCACCAGCCACCAGGGGGGAACCAATCCTCTAGAGGGGACCCAGCGCTTGTGGCTGCGCCCCTAGGCGGCAGTGCGTCCTAGGAAGCTGCCCAGTTTGCCTAGCAGGAGTTGGGGCGTGTCCATAAATATCCAAAATATAGATTTCAGATATGTGTTTACTAGATGTAATAAAAGTGCTGCGCAAATAAATTGTCCATTAAATAAGTATAAAACTAAAATGAAAGATGAGATGAGATCCCCAGTGAAAAGTCAGAACGCCTAGGGTAGGATCGGGGGTGACCAAGAGATCCCTTCACCATATATGGATGGCCCCTCACCTGCAATCTTCGACCTGAAACAGGTCACACAGCATGTAAACCAAGTAGGTAAGCTGAGAACCGGGCGGTAATAACTCCACATAAGCTGCTCTCTCTCTCATCTGCAATCTTCGACCTGAAACAGGTCACACAGCATGTAAACCAAGTAGGTAAGCTGAGAACCGGGCGGTAATAACTCCACATAAGCTGCTCTCATCTACATCATAGCTGGTAAGGTGGCTCCTAAGAAATTTGGCTGCGTGGTTCACTGACGTAGCTTCATCTTGGACGTTCAATGAATTCGGACAGTTCCATTGCCATCAATAGGTGCCGATTTGGCCTGTCTCCATGTGTTCAGATGAAAAGGCAAGTTTTAACTTGCAATACAAATTTGAGTGTATTATCTGAAAGTCAAAACCTACAAATATTGTAAAATAGCTGGACAGTATATAATCCGCTTGGTTAGGCCACAATATAAGAGGTAGAGACAAGTCAGTTTTTATCTTGAAATAAACATTTGTGTATATTATTTTAGAGACAATAGCCAGATATTGTACAGTGGCTTGACAGTATGTAAGCAGCTTCCCAGATAGCAAGCAATTGTGCTGCAAGTTTGAAAACGACTTGCTAAGCTATTGCTAGACTTTCCAAGCTTCACAAGTTTGTTGCACAATTGCAGCAAGTCCGCAATGCATGACTCCAGATCAACTTTCTTTGCAAATATTCTGCAAGTCTGCTGCAAGTTCTAGTTCAGTTATGTTGTGCAATAGTCATCCCACCACAGAGGTCACTATGATTTGCAGAGATTTTGCTAGAGACTTGCCACGCAAATTTGCTACAAATTGGAAAAGTGTCAACTAGAACTTGTGCTTCACGTGCTATGCAAGTGTACAACTTACCAGTGAAAATGTGCAGCAAGTTAACAGACTTACAATTCAACACTGCCACAAATTTGTGGCAATTTATCCTTGCTATTTGGGTTAGAGCAGTGGTTCTCAACTCCGGTCCTCAGGACCCACTAACAGGCCAGAATTTAAGTATTACCTTGGGGAGATGCAGACTAGAATACCGCAATCACTGAGCAGCAAATGATATCACCTGTGATGTATTTCAGTTATCTTGCAAACCTGGCCTGTTGGTGGGTCCAGCGGAAAGGAGTTGAGAACCACTGGGTTAGAGGGAGAGACAAGGCAGGATTCATCCTGAAATAAACATTAGAGTGAATTATCATAGAGACAATAACCACAAATATTTTGGAGCACCAGATTGTTCGGCCAGCTTCCAAGCACAATGCAGGATTTACCCTGCAGTCAACATTAGAATTTTTATAGCTGAGGTCCAGCTGCAGAAACACTGGATGGCACTGTTACGGTGCCACCAGAATAGTACAGGTGAGGAAGCAGGAGCTGGTAGTGGTAATTAGTAATAATTTGGGGAGCATATACAAATTTAAATTGTATGTAGCATCAGCAGCATGGATTTTGTAGTCACTGGTTATCCAAGACTGATCAATTTTAATTAATGTGAGCAAGTCCACACTTAAGGGGACAAATCCTACTGCTGCACTGAAGACCCTCTCAGGACAGCACATTAGCTTCAAGCTCCAGCGCATACTGTGCATGCTACAGCCAGTGGCCCAGCCTGGTCACCCAACAGGCCATAGGGTTCATACTTCTGAGAGCATCATTCCCAGACCTGATGTGGTTGAGACTTTGCCTTTAAGTGCTGACTGCAGCTGGGCCTGACTGCTGCGAGTTAAAAAAAAAAAAAAATTCTCACTTTATCCATGTATGATTCCTGGGGTTTGGTAGGGGTGAAATGTCCCCCGTTGAAGTCCTTCCTATCTCTTCCTCCTCATCACTGCCAGCATACAAACTTCCTCCTCCTTCTATTCCTACTCTGCTGCCTCATTGTATTCTGCATGCTGGTGGAGGGCAGGGATGGCCTTCTAGGCAAAATAATGGTGGTTAGGTATCAACAACTGTGTAGCATTGTCCATAAATGCCCAGTGATTCCACACGCTAGAATAGGTGGAGCTGCAAAGTAGGCAGTTTTGCCAAGCTGGCAGTAAGACAGTGGGCATTGGGATGCTTGGGGACCTTTTTATCTTCTACTCTAGCAGCTGCTGAGGAAACACCTAACTTAGGAAGAAGGCTGCTGCACACGGTGAGGTTGGTTTAGGAGAATTCTGCGAAGGTTCAACGCTTTGTTTGACCCTCCTCAGTTTGCCTTGTGAACCTCTTCCCTACTTGATATGGCATATACTAAGCCTCTGAATGGCCACAACTCTTGCAGCAAATACAGCAGGAGAATGTTGTGGAAGGGGAGGAGGAGGAGGAGAGCAGGCCTTTTGCTGCTGACTAAGGCCCCTTTCACACTAAGGCGTGGGTGCGTCGGCGGTAAAGCGCCGCTATTTTTAGCGGCGCTTTACCGTCAATTTCACGGTGCTATTCAAGAAAGGGTTAAAACCACCGCAAAGCGCTGCTATGTTAAAAAAAACAAAGTCTTTTAACCACTTGCTTACAGGGCACTTAAACCCCCCTCCTGCCCAGACTAATTTTTAGCTTTCAGTGCTGTCGCACTTTGAATGACAATTGCGCGGTCATACAACACTGTACCCAAATGAAATTTTTATCATTTTTTTCCCCACAAATAGAGCTTACTTTTGCTGGTATTTAATCACAGCTGGGATTTTTATTTTTTGCTAAACAAACAAAAAAAGATGGAAAATTTTGAAAAAAAAATCATATTTCATAGTTTGTTATAAAATTTTGCAAACAGCTAATATTTCTCCTTCATTGATAGGCGCTGATGAGGCGGCACTGGTGGGCACTGATAGGCTGCACTGATGGGCACGGATAGGCACATTTAAGGCGGCACTGATAGGCACAGATAAGGCGGTACTGATGGGGACAGATAAGGCGGCACTGATGGGCACGGATGGGTGGCACGGATGGGTGGCACTGATGGGCACTGATAGGTACCACTGATAGGTGGCACTGATGGGCAGCACTGATGGGCACTGATGGGTGGCACTAATGGGCACTGATGGGTGGCACTGGTAGGTGACACTGTGGGCACTGATGGGTGGCGCTGGTGGGCACTGCTAGGTGGCACTGGCAGGGGGAACAGATGGGCACTGGTGATCTGGCAGCAGATCTCTGTGATCGGGACTGATGTCCCTCTCACGGCCGCCGGTGATCGCCTTTTTATCCCTCCTCACGCTGTCAGCGCGAGGAAAAAAAAATAGCCGATTACCGTCTCTGTTGAGGTCACATGATCAGCTGTCATTGGCCGACAGCTGATCATGTGGTAAGGGGTCGGGATCGACCCCTTACTCTGATCTGTGATCAGGCGAGTCTCATAGACTCGCTGATCCCAGAGCGCGCCCTGCAGGGGGCATGCAAGCCGCTCGTGCACAGGACTACGTCAATAGACGTGGTCCCGGCAAAGCAGGTCCATGCTGTAGCCCTCATTCAGCTATAGCGCGGATCTCTAGTGGTTAAACATTAGCAGCGCTTAAGAAGTTCATATGTGCAATAGAATACAAATAAAGATGAAAAGTTCCACTTGTGTCTTAATTGTGTACAGCAGGGTGTACGGTGGTAGCTGATCCGTTTATGAAGAATGTTGAACACCAACTCTCTGCTGATCAAAATCCCAGATAAATCCTTCACCACATTGCTTTTATGGGAATCCCCTATAGGTAATTCACTTACCAGAAGGTGATGGGTTAACAGCGTGCCTTTAACTGGTTTAATATCGACGGACTTAGTTCACTCAAATAGGACTGGATCCGTGAATGGATTTGGATAGTTGTCAGCGCACTCTGCATACTTCCATCTAAATTAAGCTCGTAACGAGCGAAGAAATAGAAGTGCCCATAGCGTAATCCAGTAAATTAAAATACTTTTATTTAAAAAACAAAGTGATCCCATATAGATGTACACTTACAATGTATTAAAATAATATAAGCATGTATCATAGATCGTTGAGTCCCGATATACCTTATTACCGCTGAGAGCGGTATTCCCGGGTAAGGTATCACAGAAGATCAACGACGTGGGTAGCTGTATGGTCATGCCCTGACGTGCGTTTCCTCAATGCTTTCATCAGGAGGAGGGGTAGACGGAGGAGGAAGAGGTCAAATTACCATACAAGGCTACCTCCATGGCCTATGGCTTTAGTTTTTTCCCTGCAGCTATGCCCCCAGTGCCCTGACTATAAAACAATAAATAAATATTAAGAAAAAAACACAACTGGCCACTGAGTGCCTGGCAGAGGAATTGCAGACTTGTCTGGACATTGCTGTGTGCAGCTCAACCACAGCATCAACACCAAAAATTACAGAAAAAAAATACAAATAAACATATAAATACATATAAAAAATAATAAAATCTTTTTTTTGGAAAAAATGCATGTAATGTCTTTAACTTAAAGGGGGATTAACTGTTCATATAATGTGCATATGTTCACTATACAGTATTTCTATTTAATGTTACTTTTGCTTTGTTTAAAGTGCTTGTAAGCAATCACCTTGTAAAACAATCCAATAAAAATGAAAGGCAAAACATTTTTGTATAGATATAAAAAGACATTATAAATACCCCCCCCCATTCTTATAAGTGATCACATGTCCTCTGTTCTCAGCTGCATAAAAGCTGGGGGGGGGGGGGGTGGAAGAAGCAACAGTACAGTGAACAGCTGTGCAGGGGAGGCTGTTAGGACAAGTTTGATCATTGGAGGAGACAACTAGAGAACTGACCATGCTGTGTTCTCCTGCTTAGTGTAGTCAGTTTTTAATAGGAAAGCAGAGAGACTGGAAGAAACACCAGGAATTTCACACAAGGAAAGCAATACAAAGAGAACAGGAGACTTTCTCATACAAGTACATGGTACAGCAGCCACATCTCAGGAATATGAAATGTTGGGGTAACAAACACTTTAATGTCTTCAGTGGCAGTGATATCACTCAGGAGACCCTGCTTCTTTGTTATTTCAGCTAACACCCGCCGGACCTGTCATTTAGTGGGAAGCGATGGAACAGGCGTGTGTAGAGAGAGGGCAATTTTTCTTTCGACTGGTTGTTGAGTGTCAGGCATAATGATTGACATGGATCTACATCGCTGGATCACGATTGACATTGTGCGACATTTTGTTTTGTTAAAGGACTTGTCAGAAACTGTGTGTTTTTATTTACATTTTTTGTGAATGGGTACTATGGCCCCACAATCACCCAGCCTGGGCTGTTGGAAAGAGTTGCTTGTCCTCATGAACATGGAGACAAGGTACTTTGCTAAAAGGGTGCCTGGGCTTGAGGGACCTGTGGTCTAGTATGGTTCAGGAGGGTACGGAGGGGGGGGTGCATGCTTGTCCTCCTGTTTCTTGGCTTGCCAGCCTGCATGCTTGGATAAGGAACTGGTATGGATTTTTGAGGGGCCACATGCTTTTTATTATTCATTTTTGCACGGGTACTATGGCCCCACAATCACCCAGCCTGGGCTGTTGGAAAGAGTTGCTTGTCCTCATGAACATTGAGAAAAGGTACTTTGCTAAAAGGGTGCCTGGGCTTGAGGAACATGTCGTCTATTATGGTTCAGGAAGGGGCGGGGGGGGGGGTGCATGCTTGTCCTCTTGTTTCTTGGCTTGCCAGCCTGCATGCTTGGATGAGGAACTTGTATGGATTATTGAGTGGCCACGTGCTTTTTTTTCTTCACTTTTGCACGGGGTCCCCCTTAAAGTTCATACAAGACCTAACAGGCCCCCATGTCATTTTGTTTTAAAACTATTCCGGCTCAATTGCTTACATGTAAATAGAGCTGGTGACATCACTCACTGTTGAAGAATAACTCAAATATCCTAAGAAAAAAAACAATCCTCTCTGGGTGATCAATGTACATTGCAAGGATTTTAACAAACTTTTGCAAAGTCCTGTTTCTGCTCTGAAGGAAAAGCTGTTTGTTGAGTCTAAATTGTCATCAGAATCTAAATGGGTGTGACATTTTCATTATTAGCCAGCTGATGCACTTGCAGTGTTATAATGAAGAAAGTTGCATGGTCTGGAAACCTTTAGAAGTGATTAATCCTGTGGGAGAACCTCACCCAAATTTTTGTTGCAGAGGATGCCTAAAATCTGACTTGTATCTTTGTTCAAATTTTTGGGAAAATCACACAAGCGGTCAATCACACATGCAGGAAATGACATTTGTAAGGTTGTTCCGTACACCAAAAGTTAAACTGCTATTTCTGTTCATAAACTTTATTGAATACAATATTGTGGTACAAACTTTATGATATCATATATTGAGAAAAATGCATTTTTAAAAAAGTTTTCTACCAAGAAAAAAACAGGTTACATAGTTACATAGTTACATAGTAGGTGAGGTTGAAAAAAGACAAGTCCATCAAGTCCAACCTATGTGTGTGATTATATGTCAGTATTACATTGTATATCCCTGTATGTTGCGGTCATTCAGGTGCTTATCTAATAGTTTCTTGAAGCTATCAATGCTCCCCGCTGAGACCACCGCCTGTGGAAGGGAATTCGACATCCTTGCCGCTCTTACAGTAAAGTACCCTCTACGTAGTTTAAGGTTAAACCTCTTTTCTTCTAATTTTAACCACTTGACAACTGGGCACTTAAACCCCCTTCCTAACCAGACCAATTTTCAGCTTTCGGTGCTCTCACACTTTGAATGACAATTACTCAGTCATGCAACACTGTACCCCTATGAAATTTATGTCCTTTTTTTCCCACAAATAGAGCTTTCTTTTGGTGGTATTTAATCACTGCTGGGTTTTTTATTTTTTGCGCTATAAATCAAAAAAGACTGAAAATTTGATTAAAAAAAAAATAAAATTCCTTGTTTCTGTTAAAATTTATTGCAGAGTATTGGCAGAGTATTAGTAGAGTATTGGCAGAGTATTGGCAGAGTATTGGCGAGTATTGGCAGAGTATTGGCAGAGTATTGGCAGAGTATTGGCAGAGTATTGGCAAGTATTGGCAGAGTTTTGCAGTGTTGCAGAGTATTGCACAGTGTTGCAGAGTATAGCGCAGTGATGCAGAGTATTGGCTAGTATTGGCTAGTATTGGCGAGTATTGGCGAAGTATTGGCAGAGTATTGGCGAGTATTGGCAAGTATTGGCAGAGTATTGGCAGAGTATTGGCAGAGTATTGGTGAGTATTGGTGAGTATTGGCAGAGTATTGGCGAGTATTGGCAGAATATTGGCAGAGTATTGGCGAGTATTGGTGAGTATTGGCAGAGTTTTGCAGAGTATAGCGCAGTGATGCAGAGTATTGGCGAGTATTGGCGAGTATTGGCAGAGTATTGGCGAGTATTGGCAGAGTATTGGCGAGTATTGGCAGAGTATTGGCGAGTATTGGCAGAGTATTGGCAGAGTATTGGCGAGTATTGGCAGAGTATTGGCGAGTATTGGCAGAGTATTGGCGAGTATTGGCAGAGTATTGGCAGAGTATTGGCGAGTATTGGCAGAGTTTTGCAGTGTTGCAGAGTATAGCACAGTGTTGCAGAGTATTGCACAGTGTTGCAGAGTATAGCACAGTGTTGCAGAGTATTGTACAGTGATGCAGAGTATTGCACAGTGTTGCAGAGTATAGCACAGTGTTGCAGAGTATTGCACAGTGATGCAGAGTATTGCACAGTGATGCAGAGTATTGCAAAGTGATGCAGAGTATTGTACAGTGATGCAGAGTATTGCACAGTGTTGCCATTATGTATATTGAACAGCGCTGTGGGCACTAAACATCCAGCCCACAGCGCTGCCATCTCTTCCCCTCTCCCTCCGCACTGTACCGATCGGTAGAGAGAGGGGAGGGAGGAACCAGCGTCATGACGTGACGCTGGTTTGTTTACATGTGATCGCTCCGTCATTTGACGGAACGATCACGTGGTAAACGGGCGCGATCAGCGGCTATTTACCATAATCCGTGATGCGCCGGATCCTCTGGACCCGGCGGTCACGGATGTTCCCGAGTGCGCGCCCCAGGGGGCGGGCGGGAGCATCATTTTGGAATGACGTCCATGGACGTCCACCCAGAACTAGCCGACCGCGCTGTTGCCGTCTTTCGGCAATGGCCCGGTCGGCAAGTGGTTAATGAGTGGCCACGAGTCTTGTTAAACTCTATTCTGCGAAAAAGTTTTATTTCTATTGTAGGGTCACCAATTCGGTATTTGTATATTGAAATCATATCCCCCCTCAAGCGTCTCTTCTCCAGAGAGAGTAAGTTCAGTGCTCGCAACCTTTCCTCATAACTAAGATTCTCCAGACCCTTTATTAGCTTTGTTGCCCTTCTTTGTACTCGCTCCATTTCCAGTACATCCTTCCTGAGGACTGGTGCCCAGAACTGGACAGCATACTCTAGGTGCGGCCAAACCAGAGTCTTGTAGAGTGGGAGAATTATCGTTTTATCTCTGGAGTTGATCCCCTTTTTAATGCATGCCAATATTCTGTTTGCTTTGTTAGCAGGAGCTTGGCATTGCATGCCATTGCTGAGCCTATCATCTACTAGGACCCCCAGGTCCTTTTCCATCCTAGATTCCCCCAGAGGTTCTCCCCCAAGTGTATAGATTGCAATGATATTTTTGCCACCCAAATGCATTATTTTACATTTTTCTACATTGAACCTCATTTGCCATGTAGTTGCCCACCCCATTAATTTGTTCAGATCTTTTTGCAAGGTTTCCACATCCTGCGGAAAAGTGTTTGCCCTGCTTAGCTTATTATCGTCTGCAAATACAGAGATTTAACTGTTTATCCCATCCTCCAGGTCGTTTATGAACAAATTAAATAGGATTGGTCCCAGCACAGAACCCTGGGTAACCCCACTACCCACCCCTGACCATTCCGAGTACTTCCCATTTATCACCACCCTCTGAACTCGCCCTTGTAGCCAGTTTTCAATCCACTTAGTCACCCTATGGTCCATGCCAACGGACCTTATTTTGTACAGTAAACATTTATGGGGAACTGTGTCAAATGCTTTTGCAAAATCCGGATACACCACGTCTACGGACCTTCCTTTATCTAGATGGCAACTCACCTCCTCATAGAAGGTTAGTAGATTGGTTTGGCAAGAACGAGTCTTCATGAATCCATGCTGATTACTGCTAATGATACCGTTCTTATTACTAAAATCTTGTATATAGTCCCTTATCATCCCCTCCAAGAGTTTACATACTATTGATGTTAGGCTAACTGGTCTGTAATTCCCCGGGATGTATTTTGGGCCCTTTTTAAATATTGGTGCTACATTGGCTTTTTTCCAATCAGCTGGTACCATTCCAGTCAATAGACTGTCTGTAAAAATTAGGAACAACGGTCTGGCAATCACTTGACTGAGTTCCCTAAGTACCCTCGGATGCAAGCCATCTGGTCCCGGTGATTTATTAATGTTAAGTTTCTCAAGTCTAATTTTAATTCTGTCCTCTGTTAACCATGGAGGTGCTTCCTGTGTTGTGTCATGAGGATAAACACTGCAGTTTTGGTTACTGAAGCCCCCCGATTCATTCGTGAAGACTGAGGAGAAGAATAAATTCAATACCTTCACCATCTCCCCATTCTTTGTAACCAGATGTCCTTCCTCATTCTTTATGGGGCCAATATGGTCTGTCCTCCCTTTTTTACTGTTTACATACTTAAAGAATTTCTTGAGATTTTTTTTTGCTCTCCTCCGCTATGTGTCTTTCATGTTCTATCTTAGCTGTCCTAATTGCACCCTTACATTTCTTGTTGCATTCTTTATGAATGCCGAGGATGATCCCTCAACCTTGTATTTTTTGAAGGCCTTCTCCTTAGCTTTTATATGCATTTTTACATTGGCGTTAAGCCATCCAGGACTTTTGTTCGCTCTTTTAAATTTATTACCCAATGGGATACATTGGCTAATGCCCTTATTTAATATGCTCTTAAAGCAAACCCATCTCTCCTCCGTATTCTTTGTTCCTAATATTTTATCCAAATTTATGTCTTTTAGCAAGGTTTGTAGTTTAGGGAAGTTGGCTCTTTTGAAATTCAGTGTCTTTGTATTCCCTTTATGTTTCCTATTTGTGTGATTTATACTGAAACTAATTGACCTGTGATCGCTGTTACCTAAATTGCCCCATATTTCCACATCCGTGATCAGGTCTGTATTGTTGGTAATCAGTAGATCCAGTAATGTTTTATTTCTAGTTGGTGCGTCTACCATATGACCCATAAAATTGTCCTGAAAGACATTAAGGAACTGGCGAGCCTTAAATGAATGCGCGGTTCCCTCCGCCCAGTCTATGTCTGGATAATTAAAATCCCCCATTATGATAACACTTCCCATCCTTACTGCTAATCCAAATTGTGATAGGAGATCTGTCTCCACTTCCTCCCTCAGGTTAGGGGGCCTATAGCATACTCCCAGTATTATTTTCCCCTTAGCTTCATCCCTTTGGAGCTCTACCCATAAGGATTCCACCTCCTCCCTAGCTCCCTCAGTGATGTCATCTCTCACATTCACTTGTACATTATTCTTGATATATAGGCATACCCTCCCCCTTTTTTACCCTCTCTATCCTTGCGGTAAAGGGTATACCCTTGAATGTTTGCCAGCCAATCATGAGAGCTGTTGAACCAGATCTTTGAAATTCCCACAGAATCCAAATCCTCCTCGTACAACAGTATCTCTAGTTCACCCATCTTGTCCGCCATGCTCCTGGCATTGGTGAACATGCCACATAGTTTAGACCGGTCGCATATTGTCCTAGTATTGGGTGTTTCGAGATTGCAACTAGGACTTGCTACTATACTTACCTTGTGTTTTTGTGCTTTGGTCAACCTACCACTAATGCCCCCAATACTACCCTCTGAAATATCTTCTGCGCTGACTATCTCTACCTCTGCACCCTCCCCCCCATCGCCTAGTTTAAAAACCCCTCTAACCTTTTGGCCATCTTCATTCCCAGCAGATCTGCACCCTCCTCATTTAGGTGCAGTCTGTCCCTTCTATAATACCGGTTATCGACTGAGAAGTTGGCCCAGTCCTCCAGGAACCCAAACCCCTCCTTACTACACCAGCTCTTCAGCCACTTGTTTACTTCCCTAATCTCCCTCTGCCTTTCTGGTGTGGCTCGATGTACCGGTAGTATTCCTGAGAATACTACCTTGGAGGTCCTTTTCCTCAATTTAGCTCCTAAGTCCCTAAAATCGTTCTTTAGGACACTCCATCAGCCTCTGACTTTGTCATTGGTGCCAATGTGCACCATGACAGCTGGGTCTTCCCCAGCTTCTCCCAGTAATCTGTCCACAAGATCCGTGATGTGCCGAACCCGAGCGCCCGGTAGACAACATACTGTTCGGCGCTTCAGGTCTTGGTTACAGATTGCCCTCTCTGTCCTTCTAAGAATTGAGTCCCCTACCACCAGAATGTGTCTTTCCTTTCCCTTCGCTGCTCCCCCACTCTCACTGGGGGAGTTCTTCCCCCGGCAGCTAGGAGAGTCCCTCAGCTAAAGCAGTGCTGGTCCCTGACTGGTTTCACCAATGTCACTCAATAGAGCGTATTTATTGGGATGCTCCAATCCTGGATTGGCCTCCCTGGCACTTCCCCCTCTACCCTTCCTGACTGTCACCCATATACTCTTTGCTAGTGCCTGAACCTCTTTGTCTCCACCCGCCTCTGTGCTGGCCCCTGCCGGCACCTGCCGTGTACGTTCCTGGCTCTCCTTTATTATGGAGGGATTTCTCAGTGCTGACAGTTGCTTCCCCAGATTCAGAACCTGGGCTTCCAGGGAAACAGTATGCTTACATTTTGCACAGCAGTATTCGCCCTCGGTCGGATGATCAAGGAACGCATACATGCAGCAAGATGTACAAAGAGTCGCCTCTCCACACCCACCGGGCATCGTACCTATTAAATTTAGTGAGGATTGGGGATTATACCCTGTCCAAATTACCTAACAGCTAGCTTCCTGGCACTAATACTCAAGACAATACACAGGTACACAACAAGACAATACACAGTGCCACACTACCTCAGCTCCCGTTACAGACTACCGTCCCGGCCCTGGCTTCTGGCTTTTCATGCCTTCTAACTCTCATTTCATGTAAGTACACAGGATGGGCCTAATTGCCTGTCCCCATCCACTAGTGATCATTGGATTAACTGTATCCTACTATACCTTTTAGATACCTCACAGCATCAGCCCCTGATGAGTGGTTTACACGAAACGCGTCGGGCAACTTGATGATGCAAATTCATGCTTATATTTCACCTCCTATCAATGAACATGTCATGGGGAAATTTGATGACGCAGACTCCTGCTCAGATTACACCTTCCACCAATGAACATGTCATATATATTTTTCCAACCATGGTCTCAGTGTACTTCCTTATATTATTGTCATTCTTTTCGCCTAGGCTGCTGCATTGTGTATATATATGAAATTTATTGAATGTATTGTACAATCAGTTGTGACCACTATGTGGTGCCAAGTTGATATATATTTAATGTACCCTTGATGCCCATGTTGCATACACACATACCAAGTGTGTGTGAACTTTTATGGTTCGATATTCACTACAATGTCTTTCCTGAAGTGGCTATGCAATTGATATGTTTTATGCATCTTTTATTTTCAATAAATATACTTTTTGTTTTTATCAATCTACTCCCACAATGTTCCTGACCTCATTTAAAGTCCCAAATTCCCGTTCTTTATTCTTGCAATAGGGATGGAGGCACATTGTGTATATGTGCCTCATTTAAAGTCCCAAACTCCTCGTTTTTCCTATACACAGGTACTCAGACCTACGCGCACTCGCAGAACAGTCGCAGACCTACGTGCACTCACAGACCTACGTGCACTTGCAGGCCACTCGCAGACCTACGTGCACTCGCAGACCTACGTGCACTCGCAGACCTACATGCACTCGCAGGTCACTCGCAGACCTACGTGCACTTGCAGGCCACTCGCAGACCTACGTTTACTCGCAGACGTGCACTCACAGGCCACTCGTAGACCTACGTGCACTCGCAGACCTACGTGCACTCGCAGGCCACTCGCAGACCTACGTGCACTCGCAGGCCACTCGTAGACCTACGTGCACCCGCAGACCACTCGCAGACCTACGTGCACTCACAGACATATGTGCACTCGCAGGCCACTCGCAGACCTACGTGCACTCGCAGGCCACTCGTAGACCCACGTGCACTCGCAGGCCACTCGCAGACCTACGTGCACTCGCAGGCCACTCGTAGACCTACGTGCACTCGCAGACCTACGTGCACTCACAGACCTACATGCACTCGCAGGCCACTTGCAGACCTACGTGCACTCACAGGCCACCCGCAGACCTATGTGCACTCGCAGGCCACTCGCAGACCTACGTGCACTCGCAGGCCACTCACAGACCTACGTGCACTCGCAGGCCACTCACAGACCTACGTGCACTCGCAGACCACTCACAGACCTACGTGCACTAGCAGGCCACTCGTAGACCTACGTGCACTCGCAGGCCACTGGCAGACCTATGTGCACTCGCAGGCCTACGTGCACTCGCAGGCCACCCGCAGACCTACGTGCACTCGCAGGCCACTCGCAGACCTACGTGCACTCCCAGGCCACTCGCAGACCTACATGCACCTGCAGGCCACTCGTAGACCTACGTGCACTCGCAGGCCACTCGCAGACCTACGTGCACTCGCAGGCCACTCGCAGACCTACGTGCACTCGCAGACCTACGTGCAACCACAGGCCTACGTGCACTCGCAGGCCTACGTGCACTCGCAGGCCACTCGCAGACCTACGTGCACCCGCAGACCACTCGCAGACCTACGTGCACTCACAGACCTACGTGCACTCGCAATACACAAGTATACAGTACACAATACACAAGTACTAATGATCCACACACACTACTCAGACAACACTCAGGTACTCACACTACAAAGGTACTATGACCCCTGTTATAACCTCCTGTTTTAAACTCTGGTTTTAACGCACCACTTGGACCAGCTCCACTTGGACAGAGTACCAACAACCTCATAAATGAGCAGGCTCACTATGAGTCCTACACAAGGTTATATAGGCCTCAAGCACCTGTGAGCAATTAACCACTCCCCTTAATTGGTAGTCTGAAGGAACCAAAGAAAAAAAACAACTATTTAAAAAGTGACAGAAAAAGGTGATTGAAAAGCTAAAAGGAAAAGCCCCAAAAATGCAACCCAGCAATCAAAAAGCAAGACTTGTTCACTCTCCACTCAAGGTCCCCCCTCTGGTTTTAACCTCCCTGGCGGTATGATTATTTCTGATTTTAGGTGCTGAAAGCGGTACAATTATTTTGCACAGAAATTTGGCGTTTTATATTGTAGGCCTGTAATTCTTAGGAATAGTTCACTTAAATCTGTCCAAACAAGAGTCTAGTAGACATCCCGGGTATGATAAAGTTTGAAAAACGAAATAAAAAATTATAATATAATAAATAACTATAAATAATAACAAATAATAATATAATAATAATAAAAATTATATAATAATGTAATCAAATCACTGAAATTTGCTCAGTTGCAGAATTTTAGCTTCTGTTACTTTTAGTGTTTGATGACGGATCTCCTCACAAATCACTATCGCTCAATTCTGCGAGTGATTCTAATTTATTATCGCTTTTTTCTAGCTGCTCTAAAACCACTTTTGATGTAAAGGGACAGTTTTGGTTGCTATGGGCAATCTCCAGTTTCCTGGCAGAAAGAGCAGTTTTATATATATAAAACTGCATGCAGGACACTGGGCAGACCACTAGGGACCAAGGGGGATGTGTAGTTATTTGATACAGTACTGTAATCTGTAAGATTACAGTATGCTGTATCTATACTGTGTGTTTCACTATTTGAATTTACCGCCGAACTCCGTCCCCGTGCGTCGCAACGCTCGCAGGGAACGGAGCTCGGCACTGTGAATCGAGCGAGACATGGCGGCTCGCCGATCACAGCGGGGAGACATCGCAGGATCCAGGGGACAAGGTAAGTATGCTCTTCCTGGATCCTGCGATGCAAGCCCGAGTCTGGCTCGGGGATACCGCTTTTGGTATAAAAAATCCAACCCGAGCCAGACTCGGGAATACCGCCAGGGGGGTTAACTCACCACTTAGACCAGTTCCACTTGCACAGAGTTCCAACAGCCTCACAAATGAGCAGGTCAATGTGTTACATTAAGTATTAGAAGTACAGTACTGAGGTTGACTATAAACTGCTATTTCTGTAAGCAGTCGACAGAAAATAAAATTATTATTATATAGGATTTATAAAGAACCAACAGTTTGTGCAGCATGAAGGCAGACAGTACAGTTACAATACAAAAAAATTAAAAAATATTACTTTTCATTCTTCTTAATTGTGTGTGAATGATTTATTATTTACTAGCACTATATTGAAAGACAAAAACTAAATCTGTGTAGTTCATTTTTTTATTTACACTTTACATAGGGGTATAATCTGGCTGTTTTTGTAGCTGCCATTACAATATGTAAACAAATTAAAAAATGATTATATTAGATCGACACAATGATGAAGTTCAAGACCTTCCATGGCATCCCCAATCACTACCGTATTGATGAGGCTGCACTGATGGGCAATCGTGAGGCTGCAGATGGGCATTGATCAGGCTGCATTGATGGGCACTGGTGAGGCTGCAGATTGGCACAGACCCTTATTTTACTTCAAAGTTCTTTATTTAACATTTACGTTTTTTTCCTGAAACGTCCCTCTTAAAATTAGGGTGCGCGTTATACACCGATAAATATGGTATATCTAAACATGAATTTACCCTTAAAGACCTGAATGCAAAGTATATTTCTATCATTCCTCACTATTCTAGAAGAATGATTCAAACTTCATTTACATTGCCTTGCAAAAGTATTCACCCCCCTTGGCATATTTCGTGTTTTGTTGCCTCACAACCTGGAATTAACATGGATTGTTTGAGGATTTGCATCATTTAATTTACAGAACATGCCCACAACTTTGAAGATGTTTTTTTTGTATTGTGAAGTAAACAACAAATAGGACAAAAATAACAGAAAAAGTCAATGTGCATAACTATTCACCGCCCTAAAGTCAATACTTTGTAGAGCCACCTTTTGCGGCTATCACAGCTCCAAGTCGCTTTGGATAAGTCTCTATGAGCTTGCCACATCTTACCACTGGGAATTTTGCCCATTCCTCCTTGCAAAACTGCTCCAGCTCCTTCAAGTTAGATGGTTTGCGCTTGTGAACAGCAATCTTTAAGTCTGACCACAGATTTTCTATTGGATTGAGGTCTGGGCTTTGACTAGGCCATTCCAATACATTTACATGTTTCCCCTAAACCACTCAAGTGTTGCTTTAGCAGTGTATTTGGGGTCATTGTCCTGCTGGAAGGTGAACCTCCGTCCTAGCCTCAAATCACACACAGAGTGAAACAGGTTTTGCTCAAGAATGTCCCTGTATTTAGCACCATCCATCTTTCTCTCAACTCTGACCAGTTTCCCAGTCCCGACTGCTAAAGAACATCCCCACAGCATGAGGCTGCCACCACCATGTTTCACTGTGGGGATGGTGTTCTTTGGATGATGTGATGTGTTAGGTTTGCGCCAGACATAGCGTTTTCTTTGATGGCCAAAAAGTTCCATTTTAGTCTCATCAGACAAGAGCACCTTCCTCTTGGTTATGATAGATTTGATGTGCTCCCAGGGATCATCAAAGATTTGGATATTTTTTTATAACCTAACCCTGACTTGTACTTCTCAACAACATTGTCCCTTACTTGTTTGGAGAGTTCCTTGGTCTTTATGGCAGTGTTTGGTTAGTGGTGCCTCTTGCTTAGGTGTTGCAGCCTCTGGGGCCTTTCAAAAAGGTGTGTATATTTAATGACAGATCATCATTTCACTAATTATGTGACTTCTGAGTAAGTCAGAGTTCAGGTAATTGGTTGCACCAGAGCTTTTTATGGACTTCATAATAAAGGTGTGAATACATACGCACATGCCAATTATCAGTTTTTTATTTCTGAAAAATAGTTTTATGTATATATTTTTCTAATTTTACTTCACCAACTTAGACTATTGTGTTGTGATACATCACATATAATTCAGAGTAAAAAACATTGAGCTAAAGGCTGTAATGTAACAAAATAGGTAAAAAGCCAAAGGGGTGAATACTTTTTCAAGGCACTGTACATTACAGCGTTTCAAGGAGAACATTCTCTGAATTGAAGAGGGGGCTCCTTATTTGGTACATCATACTATTACATTGTTAGTTTTTCCATTACTTTGTACTCCTCCCTCCTGTATACCTGAGTGATGAATAGTTCTTTCACTTAAAGCCGCTAATGTATTTGATGAAAATGAATTCAAATTTATATGTGAAAGGCATTCAGCTTTTTGGTTCTATTGCTATAAATCTATCTTTTCATGTCTGTGCTATTCAAAGCATATACAGATGCACTGTAGAAAGAAGTTTGCATGCAACCTGTAAATAATGCCAGTAATTATCTCTAGGAAGGTCACAGATGACCAGAAAACAAACAGGGACCTTCTACTTTCTCATCTCCTATTCCTGGAAGCTTTGTGCCTGATTTTCAGGTTTAGTTCAGTGTGACCTTGGAATCCTGTAGAAAGAACTCTCCACCCGTTCCTATATATTAGTATAAAACTCTGTATTGCCATAGCAGCATTCACGTAAAGCAACATGGAGGCAGGCATTCTGATCTGCAGTTTACAAACAAGACATTGCTTACTGAAGCACCTATTGGGTAAAGATAATTTCTCAGAGAGCTTAATCCACATACATAAATGAATATATTCAGTGATTGATGGGTGACAATAATGCAAATGATCATAAACCCTTATTATTGAGCAAATCAGTGGGACAACTCTACTCCAGCCCACCGTAATTTCTGCTACTTCTGACCCTGGGTGTTTGCTGGTCACTCAACTCATTGCAGCTTCACTGATCCACATTATCAAATGTATAATTCTATCACCAGGCTACGATCCTATGTTATTCTTTATCAAAAATTTATTTATACCAAATAGTCATTACCAGAACATTGCGAATGGAACCTTAATGTACCATAGCTCACCCCAATGCACTATGGGTGTTGCAGTGTGTTGCAGAAAACTGCATGTCCTGAATTCTCATGCTTTAAGGTGTTACAACCCACTTGATTTTATTTGCTGGCCTAATCCAGCCAATGCGTGCCTAGTGATAAGGTGTAAATGAGGCCCTAACAGTCCATGTACAACTTGTGTGGGCTCATCCCACTGACGCATTCCACACTTGCTGTTTTTTCTTTGAATGTATTCAGTAGTAGTATCAACACCAGGGCCACCTTAATAGCATCAAGTAATGGGCAAAGTAATGCTATGGGGCCCCTACAAGCCTGCTCCAATTTATGCACCTACTCTCAAGACTTAAAGTACAATATTTTCTACTTTGCAGCATGTCATTTGCTAGTGTCCAGATTCAGCATGTTACTTGCCACCTGTTCCCTGTTATCAGATGCAGTATGTTACTTGCTACCCATCCCCTGCCACCAGATGCAGCGTGTCACTTGCCATGTCCCCTGCCTCCAGATTCAGCGTGTCACTTGCCATGTCCCCTGCCTCCAGATTCAGCGTGTCACTTGCCATCCGACCCCTGTCACCAGATTCAGCATGTTACTTGCCACCGTCACCTGCCTCCAGATTCAGCTTGTCACTTGCCACCCATTCCCTGCCACCAGATGCAGCATGTCACTTGCCATGTCCCCTGGCACCAGATTCAGAGTGTCACTTGCCACCCATCCCCTGTCACCAGATTCAGCATGTCACTTGCCACCCATAGCCTGGCTCTCTCTCTCTCCCCTTCAGCTGGGCATGCTGAGGGCTGCAGTTTCCCTCTTAGGGTTGCTGGGGCTTGCCAGTCATCGGAAATACATGCCCCATGATCCTCCTCCTTTGTGCTCCTTTTTTATTTATTTTGACCTGGCCAATAGGAAGGAGAGGGCTTCGCTCCTGAGTACAGCAGCATGAGGAGGAGAGGGGGGAAGCCCGCAGCTGCCCTCTCCAGAGATACAGCCACTCTCCCCACTGCTGACAGGAGAGGGGATAGGCAGGAAATAGAGAACTCTTCTGACAGTGGCGGCTCTAGGGGGCGTGGCAGCACAGTTTCTTCTCCTCGGACCCGCTCGCTGTCAGTGCTCCTGTTATTTGCCTGCTGGCGGGAGAGCAAACGGGAGGGGATACATGGCATTTAAACTTCAAGGCCCCCCCCCTCTGCCTTAGCTCGTGGCGCCCAGGTGCGGTGCACCTGACCCAGATCATCCCTGCCTGGCTGGGTGGCACGTGTAGGCGGACACAGTCACTCAGAGAGACTCAGGAGAGGTGGTGACAGCCCAGCTGGCAGGCGGAACCAAAAATGCCGCTGCTCGCTGGACTGCCTGTGCCCGCTCAGCCCGACTCCCTTGCCCCACTGCAAGTGCTATTTGTCTGGCTCTGATGGAGCCCCATATGAACCTGGGGCCCCCTGGCAGTGCCCAGGGGTGCCCGCTCAGTAAGACGGCCCTGATCAACACTGAAGGTTAAAGTAGTTCTAAAGCCTGAAGGTTTTTTGTTTACCTTAATGCATTTTCTGCATTAAGGTAAAACATCTTCAGTGTGCTACTCCCCCCAGCCACCCCTTATACATACCTGAGTGTGATCTCGATCCAGCGATGTGCACGACAGCAGCCACTCAATTCTCTCCTCATTGGTCAGAGAGGCAGTAGTGGGAGGTTGTTGGTTACTGCTGCTGTCGATCACAGTCAGTGAGGAGGGAGCAGGGGATGAGGTTGAGCTGTGCTCTGTGTGTCAATGAACACACAGAGCCAGCTTGAGAGCGTGCACACACAAGTGCCCCCATAGCAAGCCACTTGGCAGGAGGGAGGAGCTGGCAGGGAACTTGAGAAGAGCAGGATCTGAGCTGTTCTGTGCAAAACCATTGCACAGAGCAGGTAAGTATAACGTTTTTTTTTTAACAAAAAGAAATGCAAAGCTTTACAATCACTTTAACCGCAAGCCGACCAGCCGCCGAAGTTATGCTGCGGCAACATGGCTCGGCTGCGCGAATCGTCGTCATGGTCGGTACCATAGATGGCCACTAGGGGGTGCGTGCGCACACAACGCTCGCCCCCCGAGCTTATGCGAGTGCCCAGCGAGACTGCTGGGCACTCGCATCGGCTCGGGGGGCGTGCACGCTCTCGGGGCACATGGAGAACCTGGAACTGTGTGTGTAAACACGCAGTTTACGGTACTCTGAGGGGAGAACTGAAAGATCCTCTGTTCATACAGAGTATGAACAGAGGATCTGTTAGTTTCCCTGCACAGTCCACATCCCCCTTCAGTTAAAACACTTCCTGGGACACACATTAACACCTTCACTGCCAGTGACATTTTTACAGTAATCAATGCATTTTTAATCGCACTGATCGCTGTATTAATGCCAATGGTCCCAAAAATGTGTCAAAAATGTCCGATGTGTCCGCCATGTTGCAGTCAGGATAAAAATCGCTGATCGCCGCCATTACTAGTAAAAAAAAATATTAATAAAAATGCCATAAAACTATCCCCTATTTTGTAGACGCTATAATTTTTGAGCAAACCAATCAATATACACTTATTGTGATTTTTTTTTTTTACCAAAAATATGTAAAAGAATACGTATCGGCCTAAACTGAGGGAAAAAAATGTTTTTTTATATATTTTTTGGGGATATTTATTATAGCAAAAAGTAAAAAATGATGCGTTTTTTTCAAAATTGTCGCTCTTTTTTTGTTTATAGCGCAAAAAATAAAAAACACAGAGGTGATCAAATACCACCAAAAGAAAGCTCTATTTGTGGGGAAAAAAAGAACGTCAATTTTGTTTGGGAGCCACGTCACATGACCGCACAATTGTCAGTTAAAGCGATGTAGTGCCGAATCGCAAAAAGTGCTCTGGTCTTTGGCCAGCCAAATGGTCCGGGGCTGAAGTGGTTAAAGTGTATGTACAGCTGAAATTGTTATAGTTTTAGTCAGAGAAGGTAAGCGTTAAAACAAATACAAAGTAGACCCTCCTGCCCATAAGGCATGGATAAAAAAAGAAGTTATGGGACTTTTAATGTGCCACAAAGAGATCATACGCATATGTATATACACATACACACATATATTTACAATCTTTATTATACAATTAAAGCATAATTAAGACATGGCCTATTTTTGGTTATAGAGGTATCAGGTCGATGCATATAATTACCGGTATCTATTGCGTTTTGGATTGACGTGTTTTTTTTGAATAACTCGCTTCCTCAGGATCCACACCTTTTACACATGAAGACAAAATTTCAATCCTCCAAAAAAAAACAAAAAAACAAGTACTATCCAGCACCTTATTTTGCCTAATTAATCTCCCTATCAACAGTGCACTACTTCCAAAAATGTCACCCTGGCATCTTTTTAAAAAGATGAGAGCTGGTTCATGTGCCATTATCGGACTGATGACCCCATATGACTCCTCTTCTAATTCAACCAACATTTTCAATGCTTTAAAATCGTGCCTGTTAAAATCCCACCAGGAGACCCTCTAATGGTGCGGCTTTCTTTGGTTCCTCGATGACATAATGAAAATTTCGTTTCTGAGCAAATAAATTTACATCCTTGACCACCTCAAATCTGTCAATGTTTTTAGCATAACAGAAATTCTAACCATAAGGTAGTTCACTAAGCTCCCCCTCTGGCAAATTATAACCAGATAGGTTGAATATTTCAAAGTCAGCTTTTCCGCTTGTGTTCGTTTTCTGACATATTGGCACATCCCTCTTTGTCCCTTCCCCCAAGTGTTGTCTACCTTATAATGTGCTATCTCTGTGCCTAAAAAAAAAAATCAGAACCTGTGTTGATTTTAGGAATAGCTTCCAAAGTTTTATAAGCAACTGACTGTGCCAAAGACGGAGGGAATGCCATTCTGTGAAGAACCACCATCACAGCATGACCTATTTAGTAAGCTTTGTAGTCTTTCAGAGAGGGGAGCTTCAATTCAAGGCTACATACACAAGTGGCAGTGTTTGCTGGCAGCCTGCCTGTGATGTGTATGAGGAGACCAGCGGCTCTTGTGATAGTGAATGCAAAGCTCTCTTTGGCTCTACTTATGTGAGTAGAGGTGTTATATGGATATAAAAGTTATATGGATAGTGTGGAATTAGGCTATTGTGTTGCTTTCTTCCTTTTGAATGGTTTAATGGGTGGAGAGGAAGAGTTACCAAGTCTGTTGGGAAGTTATTCTTAAAAATGAGAAAATAACAAGAACACTCCATCATGGTAGAGTGATTTATCATGCTATGTTGGCCAATCTGTCCCCAGAGGGCCAAAAATATTTGGTGCGTTTCTGTTTGGAGAGGGATCACTGAGCACCTGCATTGTTTTTTTGAAGATATAACAACAGCTGAAATACCGTAAGAACCTTATCATATGAACTTCACATTGTGCACTTTGTATAGATTTTTTTTGTCTTTACATATCTTTATTGCACTGAAGCACTTTAGTTTGTTATGCACAATATTTTTTTATTTGATACAGGAACTGTTTATTTGTTAGCCCTGCTCAGTAGAATAAATTTAAATATGTATGTTCTACTTTATATATACACTGTACATTTTTTTTTTTTAGAGTGGCTGCACAGTTGGTTTAATATTCACATACCATCATGGCCAAACATATTGGCAAACCTGCAATTCTGTCAGATAATGCACCACTTCACCCAGAAAATTGTTGCAATTACAAATGTTTAGGCATTTTCATGTTTGTTTCTTTTGTTTGTATTGGTATGACACAAACTGGAGAAACAAAAAGGCAAATCTGACACATTCCACACACAAAAAAAACTGAAATAAATTACTTCCTGTAACCATCAAAGGGTTTCTTACACCACTCTACTGGAAGTTTGGACCCCTCTTCTTTCACCAACTGCTCCAGGTCTCTCAGATTGGAAGGGTTCCTTTTCCCAACTGCTTTTTTGAGATCTCTCCACAGGTGCTCTATGGTATTTAGATCTGGACTCATTGCTGACCAGTTTAGTACTCTGCAGCGTTTTGTCTTGAGCCATTTCAGGGTGCTTTTTGGTCATTGTCCTGCTGTAAGACCCATGACCCTTGACAGAAACTCAACTTTCTGACACTGGACCCTACATTGCACCCCAGAATTCTTTGGTAGTCTTCAGCTTTCATAATGCCATGCACACAGCCAAGACATCCAGTGTCTGAAGCAGCAAAGCAACCCCAAAACATCAGTGAACCTCCACCATGATTGATTGTAGGGACTGTATTATTTTCTTTAAAGGCCTCATTTCTTTTTCTGAAAACAGAATGATGGGCTTTACCAAAAAGCTGTAATTTAGTTTCGTCTGTCCACAGCACATTCTCCCAAAAGGATTTTGACTTCCTCAGGTACATTTTGGCAAACTCCAATCTGGCTTTATTATGTTTCTGTGTCAGCAGTGGGATCCTCCTGGGTCTCCTACCATAGAGTCCCTTTTCATTCAGATGGCGACATAGTGCGAGCTGACAGAGTTGTATCCTGTGCCTGAAGGTCAGCTTGAATTTGTCTAGAAGTTGATCGAGGTTCTTTATCCAACATTCGAACAATCCTTCGTTGATCAATTCTTCTCCTTCATCCACACTTGGAACTTTGAGATTGTCCATGTTTTTCCACAATTTTTGTTCTCAAATCCTCAGACAATTCTTTGCTGCTCTTTCTCTTTACCACGCTTCATGTGGCACACAGAGACACACAACAGAAAGGTCAAGTCATTTTTGTACCATTTGTAACTGGTTTCCAGTGTGATTTCTATATTGTCAGCACCTGTTAATTGATACAGGTGAATTATTACCTTACAATTTTGAGAAGGTGCCAATGATTCTGTCCAGTCCATTTTTTGAGTTTTTTTGTGGAATGGGGTCAGATTTGCATTTTTGTGTCATACCAATACAAACAAAAAAAATAATAATGAGAATGCCTATACATTTGTAATTGCAACACTTTTCTGGGCAAAATGGTGCATTATCTGACAGAAATGCAGGGGTGCCACTATTTTTGGCCATGACTGTATTAGCAATGCCGCATACACACGACCGAACTTTCCGGCAGAAAAAGCCTGACGGAATCATTCCGTCGGACATTCCGATCGTGTGTGGGCTTCATCGGACCTTTTACTTTCAAAAATTCTGATGGACCTAGAAATAGCACGTTTCAAATCTTTCCGATGGACTTAACCCCTATCGAGAAAACCGTTCGTCTGTATGCTAGTCCGACGGACCAAAAACGACGCAAGGGCAGCTATTGGCTACTGGCTATTGAACTTCCTTTTCCTAGCCCCGTCGTACGTCATCACGTTCTAAACGATCGGACTTTGGTGTGTAGGCAAGTCCGTTCCAGCGGAACTCCGTCTGAAAGACCGTCAGAGTCTACTCTGACGGAAAGTCCGCTCGTGTGTACGCGTCATTAGAGTGCAGAGTTAGCTTTGGATTCTTATTGCTATTTTTAAATAGATCACAGTTGCTGTTATGGCTGACCTTCAAATGTTCCACTGTTTCACCTTTTTGGAAGACAACAGAAACCCTCAGGTTCCAAAGGTATCGCAATAATTATGTCAGCGATGAAGTCATAAACTATCAAATGAAAGTACCGTATATACTTGAGTATAAGCCGAGTTTTTCAGCACATTTTTTTGTGCTGAAAATGCCCCCCTCGGCTTATACTCGAGTCGGGCACTTTTCTGCAGCAGAGAATGACATTTTCTGAACTGACTTTGGGGTCCTGTATCTCGGGGCCACTTGGTGCTAGGAACTCCAAATTTTGTGTGCAAACCCAGTGAAACCAACACTACAATATATCCAACATAGCTGGGGTTCCTAGCACCTAGTGGCCCCAAATTCGGTTCATGCTGCAGAAAAGTGCTTGACATTTTCCGAAGCGATTTTGGGGCCCCGTAGCTCAGGGCCACTTGGTGCTAGGAACCCCCTCTGGATATGTTGTAGTGCTAGTTCCACTGGGTTTGCATGCCAAATTTGGGGTTCCTAGCACCAAGTGGCCCCAAGATATGGGGCCCCAAAGTCAGTCAACTGTGTCCATCTGCAGCAATGTCATTTCAGGACCCTTTGGGTCCAGAGACCCCAAATTTTGGCTGCAGCTAGGGCGCATCTAGGAACCTTTAACTACCGAGTTTGAAGTTCAGGGGACCTATGGCTGCAAATGGGCACAGTGAGGCTGCAAATGGGCATTGTTGACCCTCTTTTCCACTTACAGTAGCTGCGCATTTTTCACCGTAGGCTTATACTCATAGTCAAAAGTTTTCCCAGTTTTTTGTGGTAACATTTATTGCCTCGGCTTATATTCGAGTCGGCTTATACTCGAGTATATACGGTACATGTTTTTTTGGCAATAGCCCTTCTCCTGCTGTAGCAATTTATTAGCTGAGAAGAACAGCTCAAGAAGGTGAAAAAGAATTCCAATCTGATGCACAAGAATTTGCGGAAAATAATTTCTGCATGAACAACCGGCTCAAATCTCTGCCTACAGAAGAAGCAACTGATCTCAGAGAACTCGGGGTATGCCTGCCACTGCCAAATGCGAGCTTCACAAAATAATGAAAGTCTTCCCTTCTGATGATCACGCTCTCATCGTAAAGGAATTTGAACTAGGAAAGGATCTTTTCCTTATGCAGTTACCTTAGACTGCTTTAGGAATTCAAACAAGACACATTAACGTTTTAATTATCAACTTTTGACAAGCCCTGCCATGAACAGCATCTACGATCCTCTAGGTTTCATAGCACCCTTTACCATTCAGGGTAAGATGCTTCCAAGACATCTTACTTCTAAAAACACAGATTGGGACAATCCATTACCAAAAGAGAAACAACAAAGCTGGGAATAATGGAAGAAGTCCCTGAAAACACCTTGAGAACAACTTCAGATGCTGCACTTTTATGCCGCGTACACACGAGCAGACTTTACGGCAGACTTTGTCCTGCGGACTTTTTGACGGACTTTCCCAATGAACAGACTTGCCTACACACGATCAACCAAAGTCCGACGGATTCGTATGTGATGACGTACACCGGACTAAAACAAGGAAGTTCATAGCCAGTAGCCAATAGCTGCCCTTGCGTCGGTTTTTGTCCGTCGGACTAGCATACAGACGAGCGAACTTTTCGACCGGTCTCGAGTCCGTCGAAAAGATTTGAAACATGTTTTATTTCTAGGTCCGTCGAACTTTTGGGGAAAAAAAGTCCGCTGGAGCCCACACACAATCAAATTGTCCGACGAACAGAGTATGCTGTAAAGTCCGGTCGTGTGTACGCGGCATTACATTTCTGCATCCTTACGAATGCCACCAGAAACTAGATCCATGGTTTTCCCTTATGCTTCCATTAAAACAATAGCTACAGTAGCCTACATCAAGGTTGTAGATCCAAGAGACAAAGTAAATGTGGGTTTTGTCCTCAATAAGGCCAAGCTGGCCCCAAAACCAGCACATACTATTTCAAGGCCTGAACTCTATGTAGCAGTATTAGCCATTGAAATTGCTCTGCTTATAAAATGTGAAATAGACTGAATTAGACTCTCTTCACTTTTACACAGACAACAAGATAGTGTTGCGACACATACAAAAGCAAACAAAACTGTTCTGTGTGTGTCTCAATAAGGCTGGGTTCACATATGAGCACGCAGCGGCTCACAGCAGCAGTACGACGCATCCTAGTTCACCGTTTCAGGTCCGTTTTCAGCCCGAATTTTTGGCCCTGAAAACGAACCAAAAAATGCACAGGGCTCCTGTGCAAATAGCATCAGAGCCACTGCGGAGATATGTGAACCGGCTCCATAGAGAGCCGATCACGATCTCCTGCTGTGCGAATTGGATGCGGGGAAACCCGCATCCAATTCGCACTAATGTGAACCCAGCCTGACAGAGTAGAACGCAACAGAAGGTTCTCCAATCCCAATCAATGGTACTATGGGGAAGATTTACTAAAAGTTGAACACTCAGAATCTGGTGCAGCTGTGCACAGTAGCCAATCAGCTTCTAACTTCAGCTTGTTCAGTTAAGTTTTGACAGTAAAAACTGGAAGCAGATTGGTTTCTGTACAGAGCTGCACCAGATTTTACACTCTCCAGTTTTTAGTAAATCTATGTGTCTACGGACCTTCACCTATACAGTACCAGATTTTGCATTTCTGGACATTTCATGGTCCTCCCCACATGACTTCTTGAATGATGACCCCCATCACAATTGATAACAATTGTACATTTTAATTGGTTGAGCCGGAGTTTGATAATGAGATCAGAGCTAATACAATTACATTAACACCTCTGTAAAGTCAAAGAAGAGTTCTCGCGGTTTCAAACTCTTTTAGAAGTAGTCTTCTGTGGTATAGGCTATCGCACCACTTATCCATGTTGCTGATCATTTCGCAACCAATACTGAGGACTGTGAAGGGAATCACAGATGGCAAATCAGCAAAGGATCTCCCACTATTGAGGTCATCTTTCGATGTGCTACTTCTTTTGTCAAAGGAGTAGGTTTAAGCATCTAAACCAACAACTTGTTTCAAAGAGAGGTAAAAATAACTGGTGCATGTTGCTGCCTTCCCTTCTGAAGGTAAACTCATGGACTGCCTTCTGTGACATCTTACAGACACCAGTACTGACTTTCAAGTCCTACAGTATGTAAATGTTTGCATTATTATTCTCTTGTTCTCCCTTTTTTCAGATGTTGCTGGGATAGAGTCTTCACTTCATGTTGGGGCTTGATTCTCAATGTTTAATATTTGAAATCATAGATTTTGATGGTGAGTATCATGTTATACATGCATTGCTATTTGTGTGCATTCAGATAATTTGTCCTTTCCTCACTCCATAGAGGATACTCAAAGTAATTAGTCCCACCCTTGTTGTTCTTCATGCTTTAGTCTCCATTCATTACATGTGCTGTATTCTGCTAAAGCTAGACACTGATTTTTTATTTTTTTTTAACCTATCCGATTTTCATCTGTAAGGATCTGCAAACGTTTTGTTAAAGCTTTCTATTATCTGCAGGATGTCATATGGACCGAGTCACTGTGGGTTTGATTTACTAAAAATGGAGAGTGCAAAATCTGGTGCAGCTGTGCATGGTAGCCAATCAGCTTCTAACTTCAGCTTGTTCAATTAAGTTTAAAAAAACAAAAAAAAAACTGGAAGCCGATTGGTTTCTATGCAGAGCTGCACCAGATTTTGCACTCTCCAGTTTTAGTAAATCAACCCCTGTCTGCCAAGTTACTAGACTGTAAGTTAGGCTATCTCACCACACCTGGATCAGTTACATAGATCACACTTTCAGTGGTTAGCTTGCTGAAGCAGAGCACCTACCCACCTTTTTATTAAATTTCCAGGATCCATCAGGCTGGTTCAGACACCAAGTAAGCATTAGGAGGTGTGGTTATGACTCAAACATAACAGTGCAGTTCCCTTATAATCGACCACATCAAAATCAATTGCTCCTTAAAGTTTTTTTTCTTTGTAGCTAAATATATTATACACTGTGAGAAATCCTACTATTTTTCTAAAATAGGAAAGTGCATTTCGTGGTCAGTTTCCATTAGTATATCTTCCTATTCCATTTCTTAATGACACACAAGCAGATGGGCTAAAAGTGAAGGCTCTTGACCAGCTCATAGAGGTTGTCGATGACACTCAGAACAAGAGAGCTCACTCACTGCAACGTAATGACTACTTGGAGGACTGGTAATACAAGATTACATTCACACTATACGTGATATGAACCATGGAAATATAATACTAATGGTTTCAAGTACTCTACAGCAAAAAAGATATAGCGGTACAAAATAGGCGGACACTAATGCAATTAAATATTTCATTAGCACTGACTTTTATTAGAACAACAAATGATTTAACATAGCAATGCAGAAGCCAATCTTAAAGCCATCATTGTCCCAAGAGGATATACCGTATGTAGCGCTACCCCCGAAGGGACCACTGTAGAAGTGCACAGGTTCTTTCTCTATTTAGTGCAAGCAGCCAGGCACACAGCAGTATTTCATCCACTCGGGTTCATTAAACAGTGCAGGGGTGTCTTTTTGATGTTTATTGCTAAGTAACTGGTAACTTGGGGGGACAGTGGGGTATGAGATACTCCAAAAGTCTTGATGCATAAATTACAGAGGACTCTATCTCTAAGCAGTAGCAATACAGTATCTGCTCCTGGCTGAGAATCTGGGGAATTGCTGGACATATGCTGAAATGGTCTAGCTGAGCAACCACTAAACACTGCAAGGCAGGGGCTTTGCTCTACTCACAGATCCTGGCAATAATCAGTCCAGAGATACAACATCCAGCAGTCCGAGAAGGGGGGTCCAAAGGCAAGCAGTCCCTCTTCCCTTGAGCACATGGATCCAAGATTGGTTAATGAATGCTGTGCCTTACAGTGTATGTAAACGCTAGCAAATTGCCTTATTTGGCCCCTTTATCTGTAAAATATACACTACACTATATATACACTATTATATACAGTACACTTGAAGGCATGAGCGGATATCTTCCTGTGCTGCACTCTTATCAGTTTTATTGTTCCCTGAGGACTAGAGAACCAGAGCCCTCTCAGGGTTTCATAGTCCTATCTGGTTTCTGTTGTTCTGATACAAATGGGAGAGTGAATTTTGCCTTAGAACTGCATTCTATAAAAACATAGGCGGTCCATGTAGTGAACTGATGCTGGGCATAGATGTGTCAAAATTTGGCTGGCTCATCAAGAACCGGATGTATTTTGATCCATATATGGGCAGGCTGAATGTACTGAAGTTGATCCATCAATCGACTTCAGCCTTTGGTCAAAGGAAAGAAAACTGGTTAATAGATGGCCTGCCTGAGGTGTAGATTTACTCACTTCAGGTCATTACAGCGGACAAGGGGGTACTCTTTATTTCTGTAGGAAAAGAGATTTAACCTCCACATACAGAAAGGCTTCTTTACAGTAATGCCCTGTACACACGGTCGGATTTTCCGACAGAAAATGTGTGATAGGACCTTGTTGTCGGAAATTCCGACCGTGTGTAGGCTCCATCACACATTTTCCATAGGATTTTCCGACACACAAAGTTTGGGAGCAGGATATAAAATTTTCCGACAACAAAATCCGTTGTCGGAATTTCCGATCGTGTGCACACAAATCCGACGGACAAAGTGCCACGCATGCTCAGAATAAATAAAGAGACGAAAGCTATTGGCTACTGCCCCGTTTATAGTCCCGACGTACTGGTTTTACGTCACCGCGTTCAGAATGATCGGATTTTCCGACAACTTTGTGTGACCGTGTGTATGCAAGACAAGTTTGAGCCAACATCCGTCGGAAAAAATCCTAGGATTTTGTTGTCGGAATGTCCGAACAAAGTCCGACCGTGTGTACGGGGCATAAGAGTTGTGAAAATGTGGAATAGACTCCCTCAAGAACTAGTTCTGAGTTCTGGTCAGCTTACTAGATTATTTAAAAAAATATTGGATGCATTCCTAAATGCACAAAATATAACTGGATACTAGGATTTATACTTAAGTAATAACACCGGGGATTGTTGATCCAGAGAATATCTAATTGCCTCCTAGGGTATCAGGAAGGATTTTCCCCCCTGCTGGAGCAAATTGGTCCACGTGTTCTAAGGCTGTTTTTGGCTTCCACTGGGATCAACTGTGGGTATAGTATTGTGTAGTTCAGCCATTCTCAACTAGGGTTCCATGGAATTCTAAGGTTCCTCCAGAGGGTGCTGAGCTGTGGCTCATTGACCTCTCATTTGATGGTGCCTGTAATGTTGCAGGACCTGCTCCACTTGGCAAACCCAGCAGCATGACACCAGTTATCTTATGAGTGGTTTGTAAAGGTGGTATTCTGGTCACCACTTTAAGAGTTGCATTCTACTGACCACCAATAGAAGGGGCATTTTTGCCACTGACCACCAATATTTGGTTTAAGGGTCACAGAGACCTGAAAATTATTTTAGTGGTTCCCCTGGCTTAAAAAGGTTGTGAAATGCTGGTGTAGCTGGAAGTTTTCTATTTGTTTACTCACCAGCCACTTTATAAAGGTACACCTGTTCAATTGCTTGGTAACACAAATTGCTAATCAGCCAATCACATGGCAGCAACTCAATGCATTCAGGCATCTAGACGTGGTGAAGACGACTTGCTGAAGTTTAAACCGAGCATCAGAACGGGTAAGAAAGAGGATTTAAGTGACTTTGAATGTGGCATGTTTATTGGTGCCAGACGGGCTGGTCTGAGTATTTCAAAAACTGCTGATCTACTGGGATTTTCACTCACAACCATCTCTAGGGTTTACAGAGAAGGATCCGAAAAAGAGAAAACATCCAGCAATCAGCACGAAAATGCCTTGTTGATGTCAGAGGAGAATGGGCAGACTGCTTCGAGATGATAAAAAGGCAACAGTAACTCGAATAAGCACTCGTTACAACCAAGATATGCAGAATACCATCTCTGAACGAACAACACATTGAACCTTGAAGCCGATGGGCTACAGCAGCAGAAGATCACACCAGGTTCCACTCCTGTCAGCTAAGAACAGGAAATTGAGGCTACAATTGCCACAGGCTCACCAAAATTGGACAATAGAAGATCGGAAAAACATTGCCTGGTCTGGTGAGTCTCAATTTCAGCTGCAACATGAAAATGGTAGGGTCAGAATTTGGCTTAAACAACATGAAAGCATGGATCCACATCCTGCCTTGTATCAACAGTTCAGGCTGGTGGTGGTGGTCTAATGGTAGGGGGGATATTTTCTTAGCACACTTTGGGCCCCTTAGTACCAATTGAGCATTGTTTAAATGTCACGGCCTACCTGAGTATTGTTGCTGACCATGTCCTTTACTTTATGACTACAGTGTACCCATCTTCTGATGGCTCCTTCCAGCAGGATAATGCACCATGTCACAAAGCTCCAATCATCTCACCACTGGTTTCTTGAACATGACAATGAGGTCACTGTACTCCAATGGCCTCCACAGTCACCGAATCTCATCCAATAGATCACCTTTGGAATGTGGTGGAATGGGAGATTTGCATTATGGATGTGCAGCTGACAAATCTGTAGCAACTGTGTGATGCTATCATGTCAATATGGACCAAAATTCAACACCTTGTTGAATCTATGCAATGAAGAATTATGGCAGTTCTGAAGGCAAAAGGGGGTCCAACCCGGTACTAGCAAGGTGTATCTAATAAAGTGTCTGGTGAGTGTATGTGTCTAATGGTTATACTAGATGATCTTGTGTCTCTATTTCAGATTATGTAACTATGTACATGGAAGTGGGTTACTAGATGAAAATAAAGGAAAAAAAAGTTTGACAAATAAAAACGAATGCAGCTACTACATCCAAGGACTGGTAAGCTACACAATTTTACATTCTTGTTTTTGAGTTTCTGTACGTTAAAGTGTAAAAGCCTATACATAGGGTAATATGACACAGCTTAAGAAATAATTTGCCTTAGGAGCTTTTACATGACAGCACCATTCAGAAATTACAGTGATGGCTTTTTCAGTGAGAACACAAGTCATCGTGATAAATCACGAATCATGTTATTCTTGGCACAAAGGTCCTCTAGGATAATTTATACCAGTGATATTAATAGCTCTCTTTCTCCTCATCTGACTAAAAATAAGCTATCATAAAAAAAAAAATTCCCATTGCTATGTGTATACAGTGAATGCAGTAGAAAAGCATAATTGTCAGCTTGAAGATTCTGTAGAAGATTTACCGTTCTTTAATTCAATAAATGCTTGTCAGAGGTCATTACTTCCTGTATTTACAAACCTAAAACACTAATTATTTGCTATAGTTGGCTCATTTTGTAATAAAGTTTTCGTAAGGTATACACACCATTTCTCTTTGTACACAAACACATATAACATACATCTTTTATCCAAAACTACACATTCCACAAAGAACGAAACACTTTAGGCACAGTAGTTAGGCCTTTTTTTTTTCTTGACTTCAGCTCAGTGTTTCCAACAGTCACTGATCTAGCCAAGTAGTTGGCATCTGACCGCTTTTTTTTCTTTGAAAAGCGCTTATGTTCTCCAAAATGGTAGGATTATCTTTAGGTTATAGCCTAAAATGTTGCCATTTGACAAGTAACAGGTTTTAAGTTTGACTAAATTTTGCATTGAAAGATACTGAACTTTGGCTGGCCTTTCTTTGGAAGGGTCAACATCTCAGTGAAAACCTCCATTCTTTAATTAAGACAATCCAAGCAAAAAAATAATAACAAAAAAAAACTATCCTAACTTTATATTGAACCGGTTAAAATAATGAAAAGCGTTAGGTGTCTCCCAAAAATAACCCCAAAGGAAGAAGAAAAGGAAAAAGGCAATATAATAGACAAAAATCATTATCAAAATAAATACTCACTACTTGTTACACAAATAGCAAAAATTACCTTTATGTAAAAGACCAAAACAACCTAAATTTAGGTGGCTTAGATTATTTTGTTCTGATTAATCTAATAGACAATTTTGTTATTTTTGTAAAAGGTAGTAAGTGTTTATTTGGTTTATGATTTTTGTATATTTCGTTTTTTGGACACCCAAAGCTTTTATGGTGAGCGTGCAACTCCTCTTCTTCCCACTGACAGTGCTAATGCTTGGTGATGGCCGCTCCCATGGAGCTATCACATGGGAACAAGGAGAGTATACTAAGCACCGGCGTAAGCTGTAAGACTAAAAGTCCCCATTCACTTTGGGCCAATTTGACATGCCAAATCGGAGCCTACTGCCTGCAACGGCACTGTACGAATCGGTGCGGCGCTGCACCGATTCCGACTTGGGGGGTGATTTCAATAGACATCTGTGGATGAACCTGCACAGATGTCTTTTAAATCGCCCCCTGAACTCGCACTAAAATGCGGGTTGACATCACGTGATTTCAACTGAACTCGCACGATTTCAAACCCACCCTCAGTGTGAACAAGGAATAAATGATTACAAAGGAATGCAAACATATGAAACACACATTCAACTGATATTATTAAGATTTAATGATATCATAAAATAAACAATATAACCAATAAAAGTAGTAAACCATATTTATGACAAAAGATTCTGAACTTGTTGTGGAGATCTTTGTAGAATGCTTGTTGGCTCTTTGTAACTATTTGCGGGATTCATGACAGCCTCGTAAATTTCACCGTAAGCTCGGCATACCAGCTCTGTGGACTGCTTAATTATCTGTTCTCTGAAAAAAAAAATAAAAAAAAAATTAGATATCTATCTATCTATCTATCTATAATTACCGGTTGAGCAGAAATACAGAATGCAAGTTAGTGGATATTTGGAGAAGGTGACATAGGAATGACCACCTATTTTTTCTCTGCTATATTAGAGACTACTTAAACTGCACTTAAGCCTAAATGTTTTTTTTTTCTTTTTGTTTTTTCTAGTTTTGGTGAGAATGTGGAAGAGTTAGAATATGTCAGTTTTTTTCCCTCATGAAACGACCCCCCCCTTTTAAATGTTCTGGTAACAACTGCCACTGAGACAGAAAGTGATATTGTCACCAGAACAGCAGCTGAGGAGGAATTGTCAAATGGAGATACCTTTTCTGGTGACAGAAAGGGAATTCTCATTTTCAAAACAAAAAAGGTTTTTAACTATCTCCCACTTTATCCAAAACTGAAAAATAGTTTTTGTTTAAGATACATTTTAACAGGTAAAAAGCACATTAATCAAGAACAACTAAGGCCTCATGCACACGAGACGCTGTTAAACGCGCGTTCAGACACAGTCTAGCTTTTTGTCGTTTTTAGGCAGTTGCGTTTAACCTTGTTTTTTCAGAAACCAAAAAATGGGTTCAGACGCAAAAGTTTTCCACGTTTCAGACGCCAAACACGGCTTAATGCCGGTACCGCATTTAGCCGTGTTTGCGTTTATAAGTGTTTTTAAAGGAACATTTTACGACCCGACCTCAAGGGCCCCATATCTCGGGGCCACTTGGTGCTAGGAACCCCAAATTTGGTGTGCAAACTAGCACTACAACATATCCAAATTTGGGGTTCCTAGCACCAAGTGGCCCCGAGATATAGTTGTGTCACAAAATATCATTCTCTGCTGCAGAAAAGTGCTTGACATTTTGCGACCTGACTTTGGGGCCCCATATCTCGGGGCCACTTGGTGCTAGGAACCCCAAGTGGCCCCGAGATATGGGGCCCCAAAGTCAGGTCGGAAAATGTCATTCTCTGCTCTGCAGACGCTTTTAGACGTAAACGCAGCATGCAAACGTGGCATGCAAAGCGGCATGCAAAGCGGCATGCAAACGCGGCATGCAAACACGGCTAAACGGGCAGTTCTAAACGCCGGTTTCAGCTTTTAAAAACATGTGTTCAGCAGAGTTTGCACCGGCGTCTCGTGTGCATGAGGTCTTACATACTAAAGAAGGAATGGTTGTGGTTCTTTCCCCATGACCAAGCAGTCAAAAGACCACACACTTGAATAAGCCAATTAGCTCTCTTTTCTTAAAGTAGCTCATGCCTGAAATTGCAAGGTCCACTCATTTGGAAGCTCCCCAAATAAAATACAGTAAACAAAAGCTAAAATATCAAACCATAAAAAATATGAAAAATGAAACCGTATGAATAAAAAATAAGTACATCAGTTCTTTGGAAGCTTCTGAAGAATTCTTGAAGGTGCTGGTGATATCACCATTCCTCTTGGTTGACTGTTGGAAGAGCAAGGTACACAAAATCCAGGGATAAGGTGCTCTAGCATAATGTGGAAGTACATTTTTGTGGAATTTTAGGTACCCAGCTCTCTTAGGAGGCAGCAGTGAGGCTTAGTAATATCACCAGAGCCCTTTGGAAGTGGTCGTAAGCAGGGATCTGAGCTATTTGTTTTTTTTCTTTAAAGAGGGGGGCTTCTTTTTAAATGTTTTTATTTTTATTTTTTTATGGGTTTTTTTTGTCTTCATGAGACGGGAGGCTCCCAGAGAAGTAGAGCCCAAATGGTTTTCTAGTTTTGAATGGAATGTGGTAGTGTTAGATCCTCTGTCTATTTTTATTACTGTCTTTGTCCCCTGCAGAGTCCCTCTCACTGTTGGTCCTACTGACCATTGTCTACAGTAGGGGAAGTGATGGAAAATCTAAATTTTTGAGTTTCCACAAAAAGACGAAATGAAGAGGAATCTCCCAGTGGGAACACCTATTCTGGCGACAACTGTCTAAGAGGAGATATCCTCTTGTTTTGGAGTAAAAGTCCTTAACCGTTTCCTACTCTACAGTACTGAAATATAAAGAAAACACGTTTTGGCTTAACATACAGTAATAGTGTTAGTGCCAGCTTCCTAACCTAATTTCCGCCTAGTTTCTGGAACAACATGTCACATGATTCCTAGCCTCTATTTCCTGTACTTTGTTGGGACCATATAGGTCAGATGGTCTTAACAAGGCGGGATTGTAATACTCCTGCCCACTGCAATCTTCATGCTGACAAGATTACATAAGCAAAGACGCACTGAGAACTACATGGGGGCAGTGAGGGAACCAGTCCCCATGCACATAACATAACATTTGGGGAAATGTTGTCCATCTCCAGGACAGGAAATAATAATGAAATGGCAAGAAAACTAACTCTGAGAAAGGATAACACTGCATATAGCAAAATACTTTTTCATGGAATACACAGTGCAATTAGGTATACTGCCAAATATATACTGTTACATTTTAAATTATGGCCACAGTTGCGCTTTAAATCACATAATATAATCAACCAAAAATAAATCTCACATCTTGCAAACAAAAATTTGCCTGTCAAATGGTGCTGTCAATCAGTGTGCTGTAGTTGTAAAAGTAGCCACACACACATGGTAAAGGATTTAATGAGGTCCTGGAGGGCACAATGGCATTACAATACACAGAGATAAAATGTGTTATTTATATATTAAAATATGTGTTTAACCGTTCCAGGTTTTAAAACATTTTTTTTATTTCCATTAGACCAGACTTCTTCAAATGCTATAAAGAATATAATATCCCTTTTCCTAATAAGAACATTTTTTTAGGTAACACAAGTAATTATCTACTATCGGAGGATAGGAGTTGAAGGCCGTTGCATCGCAGGCACTGTGCAGCACTGTCAAGGCATTGAAAGAGTAACGAGTCACGAAAGAAAATGTCAGCTTCTGGGTAACAATGACTCACTGTAGGATGACGACCTTCACTTTAAGGCAAAGCACATTGGGAATGTGTTAGAAAAAGAAATCCTGTATACAAATAATTATTGAATCTAATGCAAAAAGAAGCCAATAAAATATAAATGAAATACAGAGCTTTGTAAAATTCAACTAAAGAAAAAGCTGTACCAGAGTGAAAAGGAAATAAATAATATAAGTAGCATTTGTTCCACAAAAAATGGAGATAAACACAATAAATAAAAAGTGTTTAGGCTGCTTCTTATATTCTCTCTTTTCTAGTTTATGTACACAAATGGAAGGTCATGACCTGCACTTCATAGAACCCAGGACCTTTGTGAATGAGGATTTGTTTGCGTAGGAACTGCTTCTCTTACCATACAATGCTATCAGAATGTAAAACAGACTGAAGCAGGCCAAATGCAGGTCAGAAGGGGGTTAACTGCACGTCAAATGCACCCATCAATGAATTTTGAATGAACTCGGGAAGCGTTTTAGCCCTCATTCACATGGCTATCCAGAGCCATACACTTCCCAGATCATTGCAAAAATACACTTATCTAGGCGTTTTTATTTGTCAAAATACAACAGAAATGTCCTGGTCTCATCACCACTCCAGCTGCTTGCAGATGAATGCAGAGAGCAGTGACACATGATGGTCACAGGAAGGGTAGAGGACAGCGTCATTGATACACAGTCTGTGATTGATAGCCTGTCTTGCACTTTTCTTTGCTGTGTGAGTGGTAAGATGGCAGCACCCAACGATGGAATAACTGGGACCAAGAACAGACTTTATTGACGGACTTTGAATTTGTGACTTGATATAAGCTGTCTATAGAGCTGCACGATTAATCGCTAAGAATCAAAATCGCAATCTTTTTCCCTTCCCGATCTTCAAAACAGCATGTCATGATTCTTTCTAACAAGTGCAGAGAGTTCTCACAGCTGGAAAAAAAAATAAAAAATCCAGGCAGACTGCCATGTTTTATCACAACACTGGAATAAGTAGAAACAAAGTATCTTTTCGTTCTTTTATCAAAGGAAAAAACTCCAGCATGTAAATGAGGGAAGTTAAACCATTTAAAGACAAAAACTTTTCTGGCATTTGTTGCTTACAAGTAAAAATCCTTATTTTCTGATAGAAAATTACTTGGAACACCCAAACATGATATATTTTTTTTAGCAGACACCCTAGAGCAGTGATAGCGAACCTTTTTCAAAGTTACACAGTGAGTATAACAAATCATGCAACTAATGCCCCGTACACACGGTCGGATTTTCCGACGGAAAATGTGTGACAGGACCTTGTTGTTGGAAATTCCGACCGTGTGTAGGCTCCATCACACATTTTCCATCGGATTTTCCGACACACAAAGTTTGAGAGCAGGCTATAAAATTTTCCGACAACAAAATCCGTTGTCAGAAATTCCGATCATGCACAAAGTGCCACGCATGCTCAGAATAAATAAAGAGATGAAAGCTATTGGCTACTGCCCCGTTTATAGTCCCGACGTACGTGTTTTACGTCACCGCGTTCAGAATGATCGGATTTTCCGACAACTTTGTTTGACTGTGTGTATGCAAGACAAGTTTGAGCCAACATCCGTTGGAAAAAATCCTAGGATTTTGTTGTCGGAATGTCCGACCGTGTGTACGGGGCATTACACCTTAATTCTTCGCAGCATAGATTCAACGAGGTATTGGAAACATTGAAAAGTAAAAAATGCAGCGCTAAAGAAATATAACCACCCAAAGCTTCCTTTGGGGTGGAGTATTCACTAAAGTGAACTTATGAATAATAATATAACTAGATATATAATAATGTGCTATAAGAGTGCTCATTACATGTGAAAAATTAGAAAAACTTATACAAACATAGCATAATCGCATGGACGCACATAGTCTGTCTATAAATTACACATGAAGTGTTTATCAGACCAGGGTGCTCAGCTGAGATAATAAACCTATAATGGATATTCTCAGTAGTTCATAAAAGCAATCAATATATAGTCTTTTGGAAATAAAAGGTGCAATTTTTCTTATGCCGCGTACACACGACCGGTTTTGCCGTTGTAATAAAGGTTTCTCCGACAGAATTCCATTCAAGCGGTCTTGCCTACACACGATCAAACCAAAGTCCGACCAAAGTCCGACCGTCCAGAACGCAGTGACGTACAGCACGTATGACGGGACTAGAAAACAGAAGTTCAATAGCCAATAGCCAATAGCTTCAGTCTCATACTTGCTTCAGAGCATGCATCGTTTTTGGTCCGTCGGAACAGCATACAGACGAGCGGTTTTCCCGACAGGAATTGGTTCCATCGGAAATATTTAGAACATGTTCCATTTCTAGGTCCGTAAGAATTTTTGAAAAAAAAAAGTCCGATGAGGCACACACACGATCGGAATAGACAATGAAAAGCTTCCGTGGGACTTTTTCTGACGGACATTCCGCTCATGTGTACGCGGCAAAAATGACAAATATGCATTGTATGGGTGACTTCACACATGACACTCTGGGATGTGCATTGTAAGGGTGACTTCACACATGACACTCTGGGATGTGCATCAAACATCAAGGGAAGGGGGTGGGTACGCTTACCCCAAAGCGTGGACACACACGCCGTACGGCGTTGGGTCAATCAAGCATAAAACGATCATCCAAAATGAATCCTCCAACCAGAATTTCTACAGGCAGAGCGGTGCAAACCAGCATCAACATCCAGGGGGGTCTGCGGTGAGTAGTCACAGTATGGCTTCAAGAAGGAAGATATTTGTAGTCCTTCAACTGACAGCAAAGATCATGGGAGAAAAAAAAACAAAAAAAGGCCTCCACATAGAGCAGATAAATCCGCTAAAAAAGATTTATTCAAATAAAATGGATAAAAAAATGTACAAAACATCGCTCACGATGTGTACAAACGTGATCACAGAAGATAAAAAAAAGCGTGGTATATCGAGCCTGCCAGGCTCGATATTATTTCCAAAAGACTATATTGATTGCTTTTATGAACTACTGAGAATATCCATTATAGGTTTATTACCTCAGCTGAGCACCTTGGTCTGATAAACACTCCATGTGTAGTTTATAGACGGACTATTTGCGTCCATGCGATTATGCTATGTTTGTATAAGTTTTTCTCATTTTTCAAATGTAACGAGCACTCTTATAGCACATTATTATATATTTAGTTATATTATTATTCACGAGTTCACTTTAGTGAATATTCCACCCCAAAGGAAGCTTTGGGTGGTTATATTTCTTTAGCTCTGCATTTTTTATTTTTTACCTTTTCACAATTTTTATCACTGCTGATGCTGGCAGCTGTTTTTCCTATTTATATTGGGTAGCGCAACTTTGTCTTATATATTTCGTTTATTATTGGAAACATTCCTCAGAGATTTTGGCCCATATTGACATGACAGCATCACGCAGTTGCTGCAGATTTGTTGGCTGCACAGCCATGATGTGAACCTCCGGTTCCACCAAGTCCCAAAGGTGCTCCTATTGGATTGAGATCTGGTGGCTGTGGAGGCCAGCTCTTGGCTGAGGAGGCAAAGCTGCCATCTGTACGCTCATGACTATATGCCTCCAAGCCAAAATCCTCTTAGAGCTGATAATACCTCAGTGCCGTGACCTAGGCTTGCCTAGCTGTACCTGCAGTGGCACATAGCACTATTTTGTGTCTGGGACCAGATGCGGCCAACCGTCTTCAACAATATGTAATTACTGGGAGCCCAGCCCAAATAATTTATAGACTAGATTGCAGGGGAGGGTTTTGTGCGCAACAATGCACCATGTTACAAATCCCTTCTATTCTCAATTTATAAGATGTTCTTTTCTCGGTATGGGCACAAATTTTGTTTTATACCATGAACTACATTTATTGGCCACTTTATTAGGTACACCTGACTAGTACCGGGCTGGACCCCCTCTTGCCTCCAGAACTGCCTTAAAGTGATTTTAAAGTCTTGTTTAAAAAAAAAACCAACATGTTATACTTACCTGCTCTGTGAAGAGGCACAGAGCAGCCCAGATCCTCCTCTTCTCAGGTCCCTCTTCTGCTCTGCTGGCCCCTCCCTCCTGTTAAATGCCTCCACAGCAAGCAGCTTGCTATGGGGGCACCCGAGCCGAGACACAGCTTCCTGTGTCCATTCAGACACAGAGCCACAACCCGCCCCGCCCCCTTTCTCTCCTCATTGGTTGACTGATTTTGATTGACTGACAGCAGAGGGAGCCAATGGCACTGCTGCTGTGTCTCAGCCAATCAGGAGGAAGAGTCTCAGGACGGCCGAGGGTCTCGTGGACATCGCTGGATAGAGTTGGGGCTCAGGTAAGTATTAGGGGGGCTGCTGCACACAGAAGGCGTTCATCTTAATGCATAAAATGCATAAAGATAAAAAATCTTCTGACTTTACAACCACTTTAATTTTTCGTGGCGTAGATTCAACAAGGTGTTGGAAACATTCCTCAGAGATTTTGGTCCACATTAACATGATAGCATAACCCAGTTGCTGCAGATTTTTTCAGCTGCACATCTAGAATGCAAATTTCCCGTTCTGTCACATCCCAAAGGTGGATGGATTGAGATCTGGTGACGGTGGAGGCCATTGGAGTACACTGAACTCATTATCATGTTCAAGAAACCAGTGGTGAGATGATCACTATCCTGCTGGAAGTAGCCCCCAGAAGATGGGTACGCTGTAGTCATAAAGGGATGGACATGGTCAGCGACAATAATCAGGTAGGCACTGGTGTTTAAATGATGCTCAATTGGTATGAAGGGGCCCAAAGTGTGTCAAGAAAATATCCTCCACACCAATACACCACCAGCATGAACTATTGATACAAGGCGGGATGGATCCATGCTTTCATGTTGTTTATGCCAAATTCTGACTATCTGAATGTCGCAGCGGAAATCGAGACTCATCAGACCAGGCAACATTTTTCCAATCTCCTATTGTCCAATTTTGGTGAGCCTGTGTGAATTGAAGCCTCAGTTTCCTGTTCTTAGCTGACAGGAGTGGCAACCAGTGTGGTCTTCTGTTTCCTGTTAAAAGACTTGCTTGGCTGACATCCCTTCGGGCTCCAGATCCTGCTTGCTGTTTTACTACGCTCATCTCCGGCTCCCTGACGTTTGGCTTGTCTGACTATCCGTTCCGGTTCCTGAACTCTGGCTATGTTTTGACTACGTTTGTTCTATTTACTTTTATTATTAGACAAGTGTGATTTAACTGTACTTCTGTCTCGGTCTGATTTCATGGTTTCTGACAGTAGGCGAAGGCCATGAATTCAGAAGATACAGTCAATCCACTTGTTGGTAATATTTTTTCCAGATTGGATGAGCAGAGCAAGATCACCGCATGGATCAGTTTGCCATGGTGTTACAAACGCTCCTGAGTCGCACGGCTCACCTGGAATCTCCCACTGTGGCTGCTCCGGTACAACCTGTGTTGCAGGCTGTCTCTGCTGGTGCGCCAGCCTCTGTGCAGGCACCCGCCTCGAGTATTACCTCTATAAGAGGTATGTCTGGTTCTGCTCTGCTTCCCCAGAGATTTGGGGGTGATCCAGTCCAATGCAGAGGGTTTCTCAACCAGGTTGAGATATACTTTGAGATTCTGCCCCAGGCGTTTCCCACGGACAGAAGCAAAACAGGTTTCGTGATATCTTTGCTTTCTGAGAGAGCCTTGGCCTGGGCAAACCCTCTATGGGAGATGCAAAAAGCTGTTGTCTTGAGTTTCCCTGAGTTTGTGGCCTCCTTTAAAAGGGTATTTGACATTCCCGCACACTCCACTTCTGCTGCCAAGTGCCTCATGTACATCAGAGTATGAGAACTGTTGCCGATTACGCCATTGAATTCCGTACTCTGGCAGCAGAGGTTGCTTGGAACAATGAGGTCCTCGTGGCTGCTTTTTCTCACGGTCTCTTGGATTCCATCAAGGATGAGATAGCAGCCCGAGATATACCCACTGAGCTGGAGAAGTTGATGACATTTGCCATCCTCATTGACTCCAGACTCAGAGAAAGACTCTTTTAAGGAGCGCTTGCAGAAGCATCCTGTATGTTTGCCTTCGAGCTTTACAGTCCCACCCATGCCTCCCTCACCTCCCATGGCTCCTGGTATCGAGTCAGTCTGTGAAGATGAACCCATGCATTTGGGCTTCACGTCTCTCTGCGGATGAGAGAACCTTTAGGAGGAGGGAGAGATTGTGCCTTTATTGTGGCCAGGCAGGTAACTTTTTTAAGTTTTGTCCTACCTGTCCAGGGAACGCCCCAAACCCTGAGGTCCTGTCACGGACAGACCTTAGGTGGCGTGGTTTTGTCCCCAGTTATCCAAAAGGATAAGCCCCTGGTTTCGGTCACACCTTTCTTTGGCTGAGTCGTCTATTGAGATACAAGCTCTAATCGACTCTGGGGCTGCAGGCCTGTTCATTGTTGCTGCCTTTGTATCGAAGCACTTGACTCCGCTGCAGCTGCGTGACACTCCACTTGCCATTGAGGCTCTTGACGGGAGACCCCTACAGCCTGCCCATATGATTCATCAGACGGTTCCGATTGTCCATGGCCGTAGGGGCTCTTTACTATGAGATAATCCAATTCCAACTTATTTTCTCATCTAGATTTACGCTGGTTATTGGTTATCCTTGGTTACAGAGGCACAAGCTTTCTTTTGATTGGCTCTGTGCTGAGGTTCTCTCCTGGTCGCCACAATGCAGTAAGACATGCTTCCAGAGGGTAGCCAAGGTCCTGTGCACCTCTTCACTCTCCTCCCTGCCTGAGGAGTACCGCGATTTTAGTGATGTCTTTGACAAAGGTCAAGCCGGTAGTTTGCCTCCACACCGGGCGTATGATTGCGCAATTTATCTTCAACCTGGTGCCATACCCCTCGTGGCCGGGTTTACCCTTTGTCAGTCTTGGAGGATAAGACCATGGAGAAGTATGTTGCAGACGCACTTTCTCGAGGTTTCATCTGCAAATCCTCGTGGTGCTGGTTTCTTCTTCGTGAAGAAGAATAGTGAACTGAGAATTTGTATTTATTATAGGGGTCTTAATTAATTAAGAATGCCTATCTGATTCCGTTGATTACAGAGTTATTTGACCTCCTCAAGGGAGCAACGGTTTTCACAAAACTTGATTTGAGAGGGGCATACAATCTCATGAGGATTAAGGAGGGCGATAAGTGGAAAACTGCGTTTAATACCAGAACAGACCATTATGAGTACCTTGTAATGCCTTTTGGCCTTTGTAAGGCCCCAGCAGTTTTCCAGGAATTCATTAACGATGTCCTCTGAGATTTGTTACAGTTATGTGTGGTGGTTTATCTCGCTGATATCCTCATAATTTCTAAGTCCCTGGAGAGCCACCACACAGATGCCTGTCGTGTGCTTCAGAAACTAAGAGAGAACAATCTCTATTGTAAATTGGAGAAGTGTGAGTTCCATCGTGAACAGGTTAAATTCCTGGGTTATGTAATTTCCACTGCTGGTTTTTCGATGGACCCAGAGAAACTTTCAGCAGTCCTACAGTGGCCCGACCCGTGGGTTTACATCCTCTGCAGCGTTTCCTGGGCTTTGCCAACTATTACTGGAAATGTATTCGTAATGTCTCTGAGTTGGTCTCCGGAGTCCGTTAAGGCCTTTGAGAGTCTCAAGGCTGCCTTTGTTTTTGCTCCTGTGTGGGCACATCCTGATCCTACCTTACCTTTTATCCTTGAGGTTGATGCTTCTGAGACTGGTGTTGGCGCCCTTCTGTCTCAACGTCCTACCTCTGAGAGCGCTTTGCATCCTTGTGGCTACTTTTCCAAGAAATTGTCACCTGCGGAGTGCAATTACTAGATTTGTGACAGAGAACTGTTGGCGATCATTTTAGCCCTGAAAGAATGGAGACATCTCCTCGAAGGTACCAATGTGCCAGTTCTCATTCTTACTGACCATAAGAATCTCACATTCTTGTCTGAGGCTAAACGCCTCTCTCCCAGAAGGGCGGGATGGGCTCTTTTCTTGTCAAGTTTCAATTACATTGTCTCATTCTTAACCAGTACTAAGAATGTAAGGGCTGACGCCTTGTCACAACAATTTTCCTCCACTTCCAAGTTGGAGTCGGTTCCGGCGCAGTGCGGGCCCCCCCACCCCAAAGCACCTTGCCCCCATGTTGATGAGGACAAGGGCCTCTTCCCGACAACCCTGGCCTTTGGTTGTCGGGGTCTGCGGGCGGGGGGCTTATCAGAATCCGGGAGCCCCCTTTAACAAGGGGGCCCCCAGATCCCGGCCCCCCACCCTATGTAAATGAGTATGGGGTACATGGTACCCCTACCCATTCACCTAGGAAAATAAAGTGTTAATAAAAAAAAAAACACACCACACAGGTTTTAAAAGAAATTTATTACGCAGCTCGGGGGGGGGGGGTCTCTTCCGACTTCGGGGGTCTTCTTCTCCCGGTGTTCCGCCTCTTCTCCCGGGCTATCTTCTTCCAGCTCTTTTGCTAGCAGGGGCATGGTCTTCTGCCACTGTCCGGTTCTTCTCCCGTATCTTCTGCCGGACTCCCCCGCTATCTTCTTCCAGCTCTATTGCTAGCGGGGGACCCGGTCTGCTGCGCTGTCTTGTCCCCTCTTCTCCTCTTCTTCTGATGTTGACACGACGCTCTCTCCTGCTGGATGGTGTGTCCGAGCTGCGGAGCCATTTATATAGGCAGTGGCCCCGCCCGCTTGTGATGTCACAGTCCCAGCATGCGCAGGGACTCTGGGGTCATGCCCCCTTATGACGCCAGAGTCCCTGCGCATGTGGGACTGTGACGTCACAAGGGGGCGGGATCACCGTCTATATAAATGGCTCCGCAGCTCGGACACACCATTCCAGCAGGAGAGAGCGTCGTGTCAACATCAGAAGAAGAGAAGAGAAGAAGAGAAGAGGGGACAAGACAGCGCAGCAGACCGGGTCCCCCGCTAGCAATAGAGCTGGAAGAAGATAGCGGGGGAGTCCGGCAGAAGATACGGGAGAAGAACCGGACAGCAAGAAGAGGTGGAACACCGGGAGAAGAAGACCCCCGAAGTCGGAAGAGACCCCCCCCCCCCCCCGGAGCTGCCTAATACATTTTTTTTTTAAACCTGTGTGGTATGTTTTTTTTATTAACACTTTATTTTCCTAGGTGAATGGGTAGGGGTACCATGTACCCCATACTCATTCACATAGGGTGGGGGGCCGGGATCTGGGGGCCCCCTTATTAAAGGGGGCTCCCAGATTCCGATAAGCCCCCTGCCCACAGACCCCGACAACCAACGGCCAGGGTTGTCGGGAAGAGGCCCTTGTCCTCATCAACATGGGGGCAAGGTGCTTTGGGGGGGGCCCGCAGGGCACCCCCCTCCCCCTAGGCACCCACCCCCCCATGTTGAGGGCATGCGGCCTGGTACGGTTCAGGAGGGGGGGGGCGATCGCTCGTCCCCACCCCCTTTCCTGACCGGCCGTGCTGCGTGCTCGGATAAGGGTCTGGTATGGATTTTGGGGGGACCCCCAGGCAGATTTTTCGGCGTAGGGGGTTCCCCTTAAAATCCATACCAGATCTAAGGGCCTGGTATGCCCCTGTGGGGGGAACCCACGCCATTTTTTTCATTTAAAATTTGGCGCAGCGTTCCCCCTCAGGATTCATACCAGACAGCTGTCAGCACTGCCTGTCGCTCATCGCGAAAGGAAAAAAAAGTTTTCCTTTCCCGATGAGTGAGCCAGCGCGACATGCACATTTCACATTTTAAGCGATTGATGTTCTCTTTTTTTCTCTGCACCTGAAGAGAAGACAGTTAATAAATACAGGACACTCACTAAGAGCATAGCAGAAGGACTTCACGATTAATGTGCCCTGATACTTGGCACAAGTATCACATATACACAAATGTATTTTTTCTAATGTTCTTTGTAGACACAATAAGTCAAACTGTATTGGCTGCCCTGCATTATTGCTTACAGTAAATGCAAAAATTTTCCTTGCATGCCCTTTGGGTCAATGTAACCTTCCTCTGTAAGAAGACTTAATAAAGCTGGAAGTTTGTGGAAGTTTGACGCAAAACACTGTCTCACCTCAATAAAAGGTCTAATATGTCTAAGACAATGCAAATGTTTGTAGTTGTAAAGTAACTCTGTCCCTTACAGATTCCCACATTGCATGTTTACATGAACAACACAGGACCCTTAAAACAGGAAACAATTCTGTGTTCTTTTACTTTATGATGAAACAAGAATCCATCAGTGTTTTTAACTAAACAAAGAGGTATCAGTGACAGTCTTAATTAATACCTTAACTGTTAAAAGTAATATCAAATTATCTACACTATATTGTCAAAAGTATTGGGACACCTGCCTTTACACGCACATGAACTTTAATGGCATCCCAGTCTTGGTCCGTAGGGTTCAATATTGAGTTGGCCCACCCTTTGAATCTATAACAGCTTCAACTCTTCTGGGAAGGCTATCTACAAGGTTTAGGAGTGCGTCTATGGGAATGTTTGACCATTCTTCCAAAGGCGCATTTGTGAGGTTAGGCACCAATGTTGGACGAGAAGCTCTGGCTCGCAGTTTCTGCTCCAATTCATCCCAAAGGTGTTCTATTAGGTTGAGGTCAGGACTCTGTGCAGGCCAGTCAAGTTCCTCCACCCCAAACTCGCTCATCCATGTCTTTGTGGACCTTGCTTTGTGCACTGGTGCAAAGTCATGTTGGAACAAGAAGCAGTCATCCCCAAACTGTTCCCACAAAGTTGGGAGCATAAAATTGTCCAAAATGTCTTGGTATGCTTAGTTCACTGGAAATAAGGGGCCAAGCTCAACCCCTGAAAAACAACCCCACACCATAATCCCCCCTCCACCAAATGATTTGGACCAATGCACAAAGCAAGCTCAATAAAGACATGGATGAGCGAGTTTGGGGTCAGGGAACTTGACTGGCCTGCACAGAGTCCTGACCTAAACCCAATAGAACACTTTTGGTATAAATTAGGGAGGAGAATGCAAGCCAGGCCTTCTTGTCTAACAACAGTGCCTGACCTCACAAATGCGCTTCTTGAAGAATGGTCAAACATTCCCATAGACACACTCCTAAACCTTGTGGACAGCCTTCCCAGAAGAGTTGAAACTGTTATAGCTTCAAAGGGTGGGCCAACTCAATATTGAATCCTACGGACTAAGACTGGGATGCCTTTAAAGCTTGTGTGCGTGTAAAGATAGGTGTCACAATACTTTTGACAATATAGTGTACATAATTTGATGTTACTTTTAACAGTTAAGGTGTTAATTAAGACTGTCAGTGACACCTCTTTGTTTAGTGAAAAACACTGATGGATTCTTGTTTCATCATAAAGGAAAAGAACACAGAATAGTTTCCTGTTTTAAGTGTCCTGTGTTGTTCATGTAAACATGCAATGTGGGACCCTGTAAGGGACAGAGTAACTTTACAACTACAAACATTTGCATTGTCTTAGACCTTTTGTTCATGTGTGTGTTTAAAGGCAATACAATACTTTTGACAATACAGTGTCTATGGATAAAGAATAGTAACCAAATTTAGTATATGAATATAGACCTCATTTTAGGAATTAAAACATGTATCTATGTACTTTATGAACCGGCGTAACAAGACCACAGCAAAGTCAGTTAAGCTCATTTTTGTAACTCATATATTTGTCAGTATTCTCGGTCAAATCTCCTTTGGCTCACTATTATGTAAATCAAAATCTGTCCAAAAGAGGCCAATTTTGGCATTTGTTAAAAAGGTTTTTAATTTTTTTCTGTATATTTTCTGATCCAGTCTCTTTAAACTGCTACATTTAGTACAGTAGTTGAAGCAAGCATGAGCAGGCCTAAAAAAACGTGAAAGTCACACACAAAAAAAAGAGTTTAACACTACAGAAATAAACAAAAAAGGATTTTTGTACTCACTGTAAAATCATTTTCTTGGAGCCCATTAAGGGTCACAAAAAGTATTAAATCTTTGGGTTATACTGACGCCTACAGGATAATTGTTCATTCAAAAGCAGTCCAACTGGGGGGTTGGCAACAGAGCAAATAATTGCAAACAGGCCCAAAATAATAACAGAAAGACGGGAACTGCATGCAGCTCAAAAAAGCTGCCTGAAAGACCTTATAACTGAAGAGAGATAGTGGAATGAGAAGGCATGGCATCCTTCCAGGATCCATTCAGAATAACAAATTTCAATTCAGTCATTCTGAAAGAAGCAGTGGGTGAGGGGTACACTCTTGTTTTAACCACATCCAGGTTATGGGAGGAAAATTCTGTTTGATAAACTGGAACTAGGAAAATGGACATGAGAACAATGTCCTGCTTGAGGTGAAAGGCAAAATAACTGCCTTAGGCAAGCAGGAAGACCTGGGCCTCATCACCTTGTACTTATGCAAATGCAAAAAGAAAGGGCCACTAGTTCAGAAACTTGCTCCACAGAGGTGATGGGTACAAGGAAAACCACCATGTGAGTGAGTGTAGAGAGAGCAAGATAGGAGTTAAAAAAAAAAGGAGGGGTCATGGAAAAAAAATTGCAGTTTGTAGCGCTGGGACACCACCTCCTGTACCCTGGCATCTGGGATGCAAGCTGTCCAAGGTCAACAGATGTCCCTCCACTATGGAAAGTGGAGGTGCACCTTTATGTAGAGGAAGACTTTTCTGAGGATTTAGAAGGCTTGGAACACCAGACTTTGCAGGTGGATAGGGAGCCAAGCTTTAAAGGCCTTGCCTCTGAAGTCGAGGGAGTGGAGAAAAGGCAGTCCTAATGGAAGTGGTCCCTTAAAGGACATATGGATCAAATGCTTTTTGCACAGAGGTTCTTCAGTCCAACGCTTTAGTCAAGTGCCCTACGCATATTCACAGACAGAAAACGCAAGCAAAAGATAAGACGGGAGATTTCTAGCAAGTCATTATAGTTGCTTTACATACTCAATAAACAAGGGATGAAACACCGTTGTAGTTAGATCTTTTTTTTTTTTTTTTTTCTACTAGTCAGACAGGGTGGGTTTGACAAAGGAAAGTTACAGCCAAAATCAGGTGTAGGGTGGGACTTGTCAGAAAAACAAAGCTCTGGAAAGGGCTTCCAGATGCTTATTGGTTGAATCCTTAAATACAAGTGCATCCTTTCCTGGTAAATGCCTTGTTAGGCCTGGATCTGCACTGGCAATGGACCTCTTCTGAAGAAAATCCTCACAAAACAGGTACAAAGCCAGCAACCGCTTAGGGGGAACAAACCATCTACAAGGGTGCTTCCAATCTCCTTCAAGAAAGGAAAGCAGCCTTAGGAGTCTTAAAAGACCAGAGCAACAAGCCGATCCTCTCATTTCAGAGTGGTGTGCACTGCATCAATAGGAGTTGAAACAATCCCTGTAACTTGCGAGCAATAGCAGCATCGTTCACCTTGTCAGGGATAAGCTCATTAGTCAAGGACTTGGAGCGACTCAGAATCAGTCACCATGACTGATGGCTTAGATGGCACTAAGGCCATGGGTAAATGCTCTATCTTGAAGAGGGGGTGCAGCAGCACGCTTAAGGCCTCTGTGATCACAAACCGAAAATAACTGGGTAATTTTGCCTAAAATCTTGTGTGGTCATGGTAAAAACTTCAGCCAAAAGTACATGAAATACAGCTACACCTAATGGTGTCATACAGGACTCCTGGGATGGGATAGACCTCAGGCTGTAGAAGTCTACACCATAAAGAGGCGCACTGCAAACATTCCCAGAGCTGTTAGTAGAAAGTGAGCTGAGAGCACCATGTAACAGGACTGTCCCCCTGTGTCTAGAATCAGAGACGTTGCGACTGCAGTGGGAAAGGGTCACAGAACGCAGTAAGGCCTCCAATACTCACAAACCCCGGACAGCTGGTAGGAGGTGAAATGTCAGATGGCCAGAGCTGGCCTGGAAAGCACTTCACAGCTCACTTTTATCAAAGCAGAGTCAAGAAAGAGCCCCATGTGGAACCTATTGCTCGCTTTCAGGCTAGCCTTGCAACATTTAGTTCAATATTTTACATAAACAGGGCATTTGGGAAGAGGCAATGACTATATTGGGCTGCCTCACTGGCCATGAATGTTCAAGGGCAGGAAGGGGCTTGTAAACTTCAGTAACATCAATAATTGCTGGTGCTTTATCTGTTAGAACAGACTGTCATTTGGCTGTAACTATATGCTTCTGGAGGCTGCTGCAGGTACCTGCACGTTAAACAAGCAGAAGTTTGCATTTTTTTTTTTCCTTAATGCCAGATTCTCTTTAAGCAACTTATAATACTGGTATATGACAGCAATGAAATCTTAAAAAGTCAGCTCAAGTAATTAACAGCAAGAACAAAATTGCTAAGTTCAAAAGTGGAGTACTTATTTCTCCGGCAACGTTCTTAAACACATCAACATCTCCAGTGAACAGTGCTTTTAAAACAAACATGTTTCCATTTCTTAGTACATCTACTGGCGCTGCACCGGGTCACTCATTCCATTATAAAGCATGCTGCTCTGGTGAAGAGAAAAAGTACATTAAAGTAGTACATTCTATATTATCATTGTAAAATAAAAAAAAAGTATATTCACTGTAAAATTATTTTGTTGGAATCCATTAACCACTTCAGCCCCAGAAGATTTTACCCCCTTCCTGACCAGAGCATTTTTTGCGATTTGGCACTGCGTCGCTTTAGCTGACAATTGAACGGTCGTGCAATGTTGTACCCGAACAAAATTGATGTCCTTTTTTCCCACAAATAGAGCTTTCTTTTGGTGGTATTTGATCACCTCTGCGGTTTTTATTTTTTGCGCTATAAACAAAAAAATAGTGACAATTTTGAAAAAAAAAGGAATATTCTTTACTTTTTACTGTAATAATTATCCCCAAAAAATATTTAAAAAAACTAATTTCTTTCTCAGTTTAGGCCGATATGGATTCTTCTACATATTTTTCGCAAAAAAAAAAAAAAAAAAAAATCGCAATAAGCGTGTATTGATTGGTTTGTGCAAAAGTTATAGCGTCTACAAAATAGGGGATAGATTTATGGCATATTTATTATTATTTTTTGTTTATTAGTAATGGCGGCCATCTGCAATTTTTATCATGACCGCGACATTATGGTGGACACATCGGATACTTTTGACACTATTTTGGGACCATTGTCATTTATACAGCAATCAGTGCTTTAAAAATGCACTGATTACTGTGTAAATGACACTGGCAGGGAAGGGGTTAAACACTAGGGGGCGATCAAGGGGTTAAGTGTGTCCTAGGGAGGTGTTCTAACTGTAGGGGGGATGGGCTACCACTGACATGACAGCTATCACTGCTCCCGATGACAGGAAACAGTAGATCCCTGTCATGTCACTAGGCAGAACAGGGAAATGCCTTGTTTACATAGGCATCTCCCCGTTCTACCTCTCCACACCGCAATCGCAGGCTGCCGACAAACATCGAGTTCCTGGGACCTGCGGGCACGCTCCCGTGGAGGGCGCCCCATAGTCGGCAAATTTAAAGGGACATACAGGTACGCCCATTTGCCTGCCTGTGCCATTCTGCTGATGTATATCTGTGTGCGGCGGTCAGCAAGCGATTAAAGCACACAGGAATTCGTTCCTTCCAGTTATACTAACATCTACAGGAGGATTGGAAAATGGAAAAAAATCTGTAGACTAGCTCAGGATAACCCTTCCTACTACCAAAATGCCTCAGTTCTGTGGCAAAGAAGTACCAAAAACATGATCATAAAAACAGAGGGGTTTATGAAGTCAATGGACTCCAAAAAAAGAAAAGAACAGCGAGTACAAAAATCCTGCTCTTTTTGGTTTTCTTTGAGAAATACATGAAGCCTTTCACCTTTGGGTAGTCCAAAAGCAGTCGAACCGAGGGCAATACAGCAAACAATAGCAGGTGGAAGTCTTGCAAATCTGCGAAACAGTTTGATGTTGACAAGCCCAAAAAGCCTTGACAAATCTAGTAGAGCTGGGGTAGGCAAACTTCAGCCCTCCAGCTGTTGCAGAATTATATGTCCCATCATGCCTCTGGGAGTCATGCGTGTGGCTGGAGTCTTGCAATGCCTCATGTGACCTTTAGCTCTGTGAAGGTCCACCTGATCACCTAAAAATGGTGGAATGAGAAGCCAGAGTGGCCTTCTGGAATCCATTTGGAATGACAAAAAAAAAGAATCAGTCTTCCTGAGAGAGGGAAACTTCCTTTGGGTGAACTGAAGCTGAAGAAAGGGATGGAGGAAGGATTTCCTGGTTAAGGGGAATGATAAAAACTACCTTATGCAAGAAGGAACCTATTGAACACAAACAGAAACATTTGACAGAGGAATGTTAAAATTCACTCTACTTTAGGCTGTGCATACAGGACACCGATGACATTCATGAAACTACATGATTAGTGTACATCTTATGCAGGTGTAAAACACAGGGTGAAGTTAGGCAGGTTTGCAGTGCTTTTAATATCAAAACCATTACCGGTTAAGGTAAAAAAAAAAAAAAAAAAAAAAAAGGTAAAAAACAAAACAACAAAAAAAAAAAAAAAAAAACAGCTTTTGCTGTTATACTGTGCTCCTCTTTGTTGCTTTCCTCCACAGACTCAATGCTCTGATGTTCTCTGTGAACCAGGTTGAGGTCCTGTAGAGTCACAGCAGGATATACAGGAGGCATTATTTGAGCAACACCCCATACAAAGGCTTTCACCAGGTAATGAGAAGCAAGCTGTCTTTGGAAAAGAATTGCGAGAGCCGAGATCCGATCTTGAATGATACTGAAAACCAAATGCTGATCCAGGCCAGACTGGAGAAAGGCTAGGATGCGCCCCATGAAGTACCCACTGGGATGGAAATTTCTTGTCTTGCACCACACGAAGTATGCCTTCCAGGTGTGATTGTGGACCTTGTGAAAGCAGCACTTCCTAGCTTTTAGGCACCAAAGAATAAAAGAATGAGATGCGCCCCTTTTTTTAGGACCTTCAACAGCGATGCACCAAGTACCAGTACCAAGCATGCACCAGGCTCCGTTAAACGAAAAGGCCCTTAACTTACGGTAGTGGTGGTTTAGAAGATACCCTGTGGCCCCCACAATGCAGACAAGTTGCCAGACAGGATCCAGGGGAACATGCCACATCCAGACAGTCTTCACCTCCTCCAGTGGGCATACTTCCTAAAAAGTCTTCAAGGGCAGAATTCCACCAGTGGGTGTATCTCGGCTCTGGACCTGTAAAGTTCTCTGTAACTGGCTCTCACTGTACGTCAGGTGTACTGGAGAGTACCTGTGGTACAGCCCAGTGCCCTAAGGACATGTTACAAGAAAGCCCTGCATCCTTGGCATGGTGGGACCCAGAAACAGCCTCCAAGGCTTTTGCCAGGACCAACTGACCCAGAAAACTGCATTATGAGCCCTCTGGCTCTGCAGTAAATAAAGGATCTTTTGATAGACGTAGAAGTCATCTTGAAGAAAAGGTTTTGCTTCTCTCCGATTCTCTGAATATCCTAAGAAAGTAGCAAAGAAAAATAAAATAAAAAAATGAACATGATGGGATTGGTAGGGATTATATCTGGCTGACTAACAGATTTGTTTGTTAGTATCCAATCTCCTTTAGGGAGCAGCAACAACCTCTTGTCTTGTCTTGAAAGAAAAGCATATTTCAAGTTCTGCCTGTTCTACAAGGAGAAAATCGCTGCAAATGATGCAATGATAAAAGTTTCAAAAGGTTACAGTAGTAAATAATGTTACTTACTTCACAGTGGCGCTAAGGAAGAAATTCAGCTGTGGCATCTGCAGATTATCTGGAGCCGCCAGGTAACGATCAAACTGCACCTAAAGTCATTAATAACAAAGCAATTATAATTAATGGCAGAACCTAATTTACACATAACACTTTATGACCAGTTTAATAGGAAAGCTCTGCACACAGAAAATCCTGCCCTTTTTTTTTACCGTCTGAACCTAGTTCTGGCTTATTAAAAAGTGACACAAACACAATAAAACATGCATATGTTTAATTCTGCTAATAGCAACAAATTTGATGCTTACCACATTCATATATTTTAAACACTGTTGACAGCTCTATGGTCTTGTCTCCGTACGGGCAGACAGTTACTAAGCTGCAGGAAGTGTCTATGAGCTACGAGAACACTGATCAGAGTGCTCGTAATTCACTGAAAACCAAAAGCCAATTGCCACTGTGGCAGATGGGACTCTTCTAATGAATGATGCGGCTTTGAGGGATGAGAAGGACCTCCCCACCCACTTTCACAGGTTAAGAGGGATGAGGGGGTTGAGGTGGGGGTGCTGAAAATGTTACTTGTTACACCCCAAGTATGTTTAGAAGGTCAATTTAGCCTTTAATACTGACAAATTCTTCAGGCCCTAATAGATTATACAACAGCACTCCACAGAAGATAGAACTATTTATCAAACGTCCACCTTCCACTGGAGCTTACAGTTTATCTACCTATGTGTTTACACAGAATCCAAATAACATTTCAATCATTTTTCCACTGAAGGAGGAAACTGGACCATCAAATCTCCTTGAAGACAGTGTCATAGGTTTAATCTGATTTGTTTTCCAGTAGCAAAGTGTTGTATGGGAGTGTCTCTCTGTCCTCTTGTATAATGCAGGATGACTGTTCCTGTATTGTATATGATGACAGAGAGCTGCACCCGGGTGGGCAACAAAAAGAAGCAGGTTTGGGGGACCGGTCACACCGAGAGAAAAAGCTTGTAGGAGCAATGAATAAGATATTTACTTGCATTTGTTTCCTCCTAGCCCAGCGAGCATTTAACCCATCCAAGGGGGTTTGGGGGTGGGGAAGGGATTACTGAATGGGTAAATTTAACATCAGGCTGGAATGGGGCTTTAAAGATGTTAGGGGTTATCTGCACCACATGAGTAAACATTTCTGTATCTACTCCTAAATGTGAAAGACAAACCCACAGAAGGCACTGTGCTTATTACGTATGTCAGGTAATGTCCAAGACTGAAAAACAATAGTGTGGTGTATGGACCGTAAAATCAGCATTTGGACCAGTGAGCCAATTGCTTAGATTGTATACAAATAGGTGCTGTGTAACATAAACTGATTACATACAGCTCTTAGTTAGAGCTTTCAGGGCAATTTTAATCTCCTGCTACTGAGTCATTTAAAGTATCAATAAACCATCCTGTAAACATACCCTTGTGCATTAGGTAACATTCAGAGTAGGTAATGATGGGCTCGGGCGTGTTCGGATCGAACCCGCCAGGAAGCCGGCACTGCACACCGTCAATCATAGACGGCGTGTGTATGTGCAGCTGCGGGCCGGGAAATGCCTCACTGCCTATGACTGGTGGGGTGCAGTGACGGCTTCCTGATGGGTTCGATCCAAACCTGCCCAAGCCCATCATTACTAGTAGGCATGTTGATTTTTTTTTTTTTTTTTTTTATTGTACCCCAGTACAACTTTTTAGCTTTAGTAGCTCACATGCTGTCTCCATCCACATAATTCTCTAAGACACTCCAGCTTTCTGCATATATCCCTATGATAACATGGATACCTCATGATGCCTTGCCCTGCCTGTGGGCTCCAATCTGTACATATATGCTGCTGTGTTGTGCATTGGCACGTCACAAGGATGGAACTCCTGTCAGTCTTTTGCTGTCTGGGTTATGTTGGGGTGTTTTTGGAAAGAAAATAGTAATTGTTCCACTTTGACTAGTATCCTCATTGGAAGAAAGGGTGCCTCACCCCAACGGGGACAAAGAGGGAAATAAAAATGTGACATGGCTTCTAATTCTTTCACACGCGATTCATAACATTTTTTTGACTCAATACATATTTAACAGTTCTCAGTCGGAAGATTTTTAAATTTCTCATGTAGTCTTTGAATGAAAAACACAGTCCAGACAGAGAAACCAAACGTGGCCATAAAAAGCATGCTAGTGTAAAAATAGCATTGCAGATGTAAAATCTTTTTAAAGGACTGTGGACATTTTGCTCATATATTTACTATATGAATATAAGAAGTTGTATTCAACACACTTGGAAATTCACTTCTGTTCAACAAATGGCCCCATTTTGCTAGTACCATTTATAGCATCAAACAGGTCTAAGGTAAGACTAATCCACAGCTATTTACTACTCCATTGGATTCAAAAGTCAAAAGCCAGGCTTGCTGAATAAAATAAGTGGACAGAAAGGGTACATTCCAGGTAATAAACACTACTGTTATACAATGGCAGAATTTGTAACCTACTTTTACAAACAGCAAACATATAATTTTGCAGTGGTTAAAAAAACACATCCAGCGGTAAGCCAAAACTGCGCTTGGCTACATGGGCCATTATACAGTTCAGCTGGAGTTCACAAAATAATATTTACAAAAAAATAAAAATTCTAAACACCCCTAATCACTAATTTTTTGTGGTGTACCCAAATCTGTTCTGTTGTATTAAAATATTAAAACTATTCAGTATTAACAAAAGAACACAGTAAAATTGGAAGAAAAAATGTAAAGTGATTATTTTTATTTAAAAATAAATGAACCTTTACAAACATGTTATGCTTACCTGCTCTGTGCAAAGGTTTTGCACAGAGCAGCCCTGATCCTCTTCTTTTGGGGTGCCCCGCAGGTGCTCCTGGCTCCTCCCCTTCATTGGGTGCCCCCACAGAAAGCTGCTTTCCCTGGGGGGTAGCCGTGTGGGGGCGCACTCCTGAGTCCAGCTGCTGCATTTATTGACAAAGACGGTGGGTCTCGGCCCCACCCCCTGCTCCCGTGTCACTGGATTTGATTGACAGCAGCGGGAGCCATTGGCTCCCGCTGCTATGAATCTGTCCAATGAGGACAGAGACAGCGGCTGGAGCCGCTGGGATCATGCACATTGTTGGATCATGTAGGCTCAAGTAAGGAAAAGGGGGGGGGGGCTCTGGGGGCAGCTGCAGCAAAGAAGGTTTTTCACCTTAATGCATTTAATGCATTAAGGTAAAAAAACCTTAAGACTTTACAATCACTTTAAGCTAGAATTCCAGCTAAACCATAAATATTACTATTACTTAAAAATTCTCCCTTCACCCTCATTACACCTATTCTGACCAATCTGTGTATGAAAGATCTGCATACTTAGCTATTTTCAGTCTGCTCCAGTCTGGCCACCTGAACTCCCATGTGTCAGCCAGTGCCAGCTGTAGGAGAGAGGAGAGAGCATAGTAAGCTACGTTTACTATGCAGGCCGTAAGGGCGAACTGTGTTTAATATACTTCAGTTTGTGAATGAATAGGAAGCCTCTGTACAGAGAGACATCTATTCATTCATCTGAAGTGCAGCTGTGGCTCCAGTGAAAGAGAATGGACTTATGTATTAAGACAAGAGACATCAGTCAGGGTTCTGACGTTTCATCTAAGCAACCCCCCCAAAAAATATCACTGGGCCTAAAAAAATCCTGACTCCTAAATGTGTTGTATGTTACATAGCCCTGATCAAAATATTTAGTATCTCAACATTTTCTGGTTTTACTGGTCAGGCAAAACAATAACTTTATGTGTGCAGAACAGCATTTGTAAAATAAATTTTTCCAATTTTTAAAATGATCCTTTGTCCTGAGGTTTTTGTGTGGCTGTGAGACTGCCAGTTGTGGTACAGTAATTAGGAGTAAAACCATACCCAATTCTTGAAGCTTTTTTTTTGCAGACATAAGTGCCCAAGGTATGACGGGCCCACTGCTTTCAGAAAATGCCCCTTCTTCCTCACCGCTGGCTGACACAGGGGGGCCAGCTCACATGACTGGACCAGAGCAGCCAGAAAATAAGCAACTATACAGGCTCAGATGGCTGTTTTATAGCCCCTCGGTAGCCCATGTGGAAGAGGCCTTAAAGATGGGTGTAGGGGTGAAGAGTTATGGTGGGTGGAGAGTTGTTGATGTCACTAAAAGGCTACAGCTGTGATGGCAACAGAAGTGTAAGAATCCCTGTCATTTTATTGTATTACTCCATATTCCCATTACACACGTTCGTGGATGAAGCTCTAGAAGATTTGGGTGCTGCAGCAACAACCAGCTGGAAACTGGTTCAGAAAGTCACAATGTGAATATTTGCCAACACACCATGGATCAACAGGTAGCATCCAAACACATTTTTTTGGAAGCATGATTACATCACAGAGCAGGTAGTGCAACATTTCGGAGTCACTCAGGACCCCTTCATCAGGCATGTGATGACATACCTGGCGAAGGGGTCCTGTGCGACTCAAACGTTGCACTACCTGCTCTGTGATGTAATCATGCTTCAATAAAAATTTGTTTGGATGCTACCTGTTGATCCATGGTGTGCTGGCAAATATTCACATTGTCATTTTATTGTGGCGAGACCACTATCCCTCATTGGACCATAATTTAGTGCTTGAAAGAACGCTGGCTGCAGAAAAACAATGTATAACATAAAGGCACAATTGTTCAGAGTAAAGATGAAAACTTAATGTGTAAATGAGTATAAGTGGGTGAGCTGGGAGGGATAGTAGGGTTGTTTTGCCAAGAGATGGGCTATAACTCAAATGAAAATCTATGCTTTCAAAATACAAACAGCTCAAACAGTTCAAAGCAAACACACCAGGATATTAAAATCCTTATGCCGTGTACACACGGTCGGACTTTTCAGCAACAAAAGTCCGACAGCCTGTGCGGCAGACTTTCGATGGACTTTTGGCAGACTTCCGACGGACTTTCTAATGAACGGACTTGCCTACAAACGATCACACAAAAGTCCAACGGATTCGTACATGATGAAGTACACCGGACTAAAATAAGAAAGTTGATAGCCAGTAACCAATAGCTGCCCCAGCGCCGGTTTTTGGCCGTCGGACTTGCATACAGACGAGCGTATTTCTGGGTCCGGCGGAGTTACGACGTAAAGATTTGAAGCATGTTCCGTCAGATTTGCAACTGGAAAAGTCCGCTGAAGGTCCGGTAAAGCCCACACACGATCGGATTGTCCGTCGGCGTCCGTCGCACCAGTCCGGTCGAAAAGTCCGACCGTGTGTACGCTGCATTAGGCCCACGTCACATTCGAGATTTTGTCTCTAGCAAAAAATCGCCAGCAACAGGCTTGCTATAAAATGCAGGGATAACACAAACAGTACCTGCCTTATAGGTGATGGGCCATTGCTGCTGAAAATGCTGCAAAACCTCCCCAGCGAGAGAGAAAGATTCCTTGCTCCCCCATCTGGCAAGGGAGAGACGCGTGCAAGGAAATTAGTGGTTTCACCCCTTGCTATGCCCTCCAAGGCAATCCTGCCAATAGTGGGTTTTTGCCAGCAACAGCATCCCCAGTATGATATGGCCCTTATTTTTAAAAAAGCGACACTTATTTTCAGCTAAATCCAATGAGATTTGACAGCGACAGTCACATGATTGAAAATACAGAACCATATTCTTGTATTACAGGGGTTGATTTGATAAAAATGGTGCAGCTGTCTATGGTAGACAATCAGCTTCTAAATCTAGCTTGTTCAATTAAACTTTGACAAAAAAAAAAAACCTAGAAGTGGATTGTTTGCTATGCAGAGCTGCACCAGATTTTGCACTCTCCAGTTTTAGTAAATCAACCCCACAACTTTGTGAATTAAGCCCATTTCCTGACAAAGAATTGTGGAGTATTTCAATAGTTTCTATTTATTTTTTTAATTAAATCAATAAAGGTTATGGCTTTAGCTCCAAATTGTTGGTTTTCATCAACAATTAAGGAGGAGCTGGACATGAGAAGCTGTGGCAAAAAAATAAAAATAAAAAATTGCGGACAGGGAACTTGTCATCAATATCAACCTGGGTTTGCCCTGCAGCCAATTTTTTTTCCCTACTACTGACTTAACATGTCTCATTCTGCACCCTGTGTGGAGGCAGCCATCTTGGAAGACGTAGGGCCCTGATATCTGGAGAGGCTGCAGCAAAAAAATAATGTCAATCACAGAGTGCGGATGTATTCATATATAAAAACAGAAATTAAAGTATTTTACAAGTCAGTTAATATGTATACCATTGCAGCCTTCAGTGACACAGAGTCCATATTAGGGAGGTTGGCCAGTGGTCCCTGTAATAAGAAACACAATTCTTTATATAGGTTATACAACAACCCTTAAATGAACTAAACTAAAGCAAAATAAAACTGACCAAAAACCATTATGGTTTACCTTAATAACTGTATAGATATAATTACTATTTTGTCTTTTTGTAGATCCCCAAAATATTACATTGTTCCATGTAACAATTAATAAAGGGGTGCAAAGTACAAACTGTAGACAAGTAAATACACATGACACAAGAGATCTCCACTTGAATGAAATTACAATTGAAGAGGTTTTATTTGATTGTTCAATTTGAGATCGGTTCATCTCAAGCTGATAGTTTAGTTTTGGTAGATGCTTGAGATATAAAATCACACAAAGGTTTATTACACAATGAGGTCTCTGGCAACAGTTCCCCAGCTTATACACTAGCCATGGAAATGACAAAATGGTCCTGCCCTTCCAGTTAATTTCAATTCACGTCATATCATGGAAAATGAAACAGAGATTGCAAGGCATGTATGTTGGCACCCCCTTCCCAAGAGATAGAAGTCAGTGGACCTAAAGACACCACTTTTTGGTGGACTGATGGCTTGGCATACACTCGGATGAAAAAAAAATAAAGTATATATATATATATATATATATATATATATATATATATATATATATATATATATACACACACACACACACACACAGTATCTCACAAAAGTGAGTACACCCCTCACATTTTTGTAAATATTTTCTTCTATCTTTTCATGTGACAAGAAATTACACTTTGCTACCAAGTAAAGTAGTGAGTGTACAGCTTGTATAACAGTGTAAATTTGCTGTTCCCGCAAAATAACTCAATACACAGCCATTCATTTCTAAACTGCTGGCAACAAAAGTGAGTACACCCCTAAGTGAAAATGTCCAATTTGGGCCCAACTAGCCATTTTCTCTCCCCGGTGTCATGTGATGCGTTAGTGTTACAAGGTCTCAGGTGTGAATGGGGAGCAGGTGTGTTAAATTTGGTGTTCTTGCTCTCACTCTCTCATACTGGTCACTGGAAGTTCAACATGGCACCTTGTGGCAAAGAACTCCCTGAGGATCTGAAAAATAGAATTGTTGCTCTACATAAAGATGGCCTAAGCTATAAGAAGATTGCCAAGACCCTGAAACTAAGCTACACATGGTGGCCAAGACCATACAGGAGTTTAACAGGATAGGTTCCACTCAGAACAGACCTCACCGTGGTCGACCAAAGAAGTTGAGTGCACATGCTCAGCATCAAATCCAGAGGTTGTCTTTGGGAAATAGACATATGAGTGCTGCCAGCATTGCTGCAGAGGTTGAAGGGGTGGGGGGTCAGCCTGTCAGTGCTCAGACCATACACCGCACACTGCATCAAATTGATCTGCATGGTTGTCGTCCCAGAAGGAAGCCTCTTCTAAAGATGATGCACAAGAAAGCCCGCAAACAGTTTGCTGAAGACAAGCAGACTAAGGACATGGATTACTGGAACCATGTCCTGTGGTCTGATGAGACCAAGCTAAACTTATTTGGTTCAGATTGTGTCAAGCGTGTGTGGCAGCAACCAGATGAGGAGTACAAAGACAAGTGTGTCTTGCCTACAGTCAGGCATGGTGGTGGGAGTGTCATGGTCTGGGGCTGCATGAGTGCTGCCGGCACTACAGTTCATTGAGGGAACCATGAATGCCAACATGTACTGTGACATACTGAAGCAGAGCATGATCCCCTCCCTTCAGAGACTGGGCCGCAGGGCAGTATTCCAACATAACGAGCCCAAACACACCTCCAAGACGACCACTGCCTTGCTAAAGAAGCTGAGGGTAAAGGTGATGGACCATGTCTCCAGACCTAAACCCTATTGAGCATCTGTGGGGCATCCTCAAACGGATGGTGGAGGAGCGCAAGGTCTTTAACATTCACCAGCACCATGATGTCCTCATAGAGGAGTGGAAGAGGACTCCAGTGGCAACCTGTGAACTCCATGCTCAAGAGGGTTAAGGCAGTGCTGGAAAATAATGGTGACCATACAAAATATTGACACTTTGGGCCCAATTAGGACATTTTCAGCTGTATTTACTAGTGCAACTTATAAGATTCCAAGTGAAAGAAGGTATGGATACCAACATGTCAGAGAAAAAAATAAAAAACAGAATCACTGAGTTGGAAAAAGGATCACCCCCCTTATGTCAGTACTTTGTTGAATCACCTTTCGCTTTAAAGTGATATTAAAGTCTTTGTTTTTTTTTGCTTAAAAATAAGAAACATGTTATACTTACCTGCCTCTCTGCAACGGGTTTGCACAGAGCAGCCCAGATCCTCCTCTTCTCAGGTCCCTTGCCAGCGCTCCTGGCGGAGTCGCAGCTGGACCTGACCCCTCTCTCTCCTCATTGGCCCACTGACTTTGATTGACAGCAGTGGGAGACAATGTCTCAGCCAATCCGGAGGAGAGTCCCAGACAGCTGAGGTTCTCGTGCAACATCGCTGGATCGAGATGGGCTCAGGTAAGCATTAGGGTAGCTGAGGGGGGGCTGCTGCACACAGAAGGTTTTTTTTATTTTAATGCATAGAATACATTTAGTGCAGAAAAAAAGCACACGGAACTGCATCTGGTGTGAACTAGCACTAAGATAAAAAACCTTCTGCCTTTAGAACCACTTTAATTCCAGCTTTTAGGGCCAGTTTACACCATAGAAACGCAGTCTGGATGCGTTCCAGAAGCTTTTCTTCATGCTCGTTATTGACGGGTTCCAGATGCAGGCCAGTGTGTTTTATATGTGTTTTCGGTGTGTTTTTTATGCAGTCCAGTGCATTTTCCCCCCTCTTTTTTCTTAACCTATGCCATGTGGGGTTCCAGTGCATTTTTTATGCATTTTACAGTGTGCCAGTGCAGTCCAGTGCAGAAAAAATGCAGTATGTTCTACTTCTTTTTCTGAACTGGCACGCACTGGAACTGCAAGCACTGGTGTGAACTGTTGGGAAAGGTCTCTACTAACTTTGCACATCTAGACTTTGCATTATTTGCCCACTCTTTTTAGCAGAACTGCTTAAGTTCAGTTAAATTTGATGGGGGCTGCTTGCGGAATGACCACACAGTGGTTCAAAAAGTCTATATGTGCAAAGTTAGAAGAGACATCTCCGAACAGACTAAAGGCTGTAATTAAAGCAAAAGGTGGTCCAACAAAATACTGACATAAAGGGGGTGATCCTTTTTCCAACTCGGTGATTCTGTTTTTTTTTTTTTTTCCTGGCATGTTGGTGTTATATGTTTCACTTGATGAGACTTTTGCAGGTCTGCACAATTTCTAACTTGTGGCTTCAGCATGTTTGCATTAAAAAAAAAAAAAGGGGGGGGAAGAGACTTTAGTTCAGCTTAAAAATAATTTTCTACTTTACCCATTTCAATCCCCTACTGAATCTCTTGATAATTAAACACAGAGATGTACTTTTATACAACATTACACATTGCTGTTTTAAGACTCTGAGCTATAGCCCATTTTTTGTTTACATTTCTTACAAACAATGGTGGCCAGCCAGTTTTAGCTTTAGTAGTACCATTCCTCACCTGCTCCGGCTTATGCTGTTGAACACAGTTGTAGATCTGACTTAATCCAGCTCTGGTCAATACAAATGAGGCCTGCTCATTGATCAGTGTGTCCAGGTGAGCTTCAATCTTGATGAAAAAACAAAGGAAAAAAAATCTGTACAGTTTCTTGCCGTCATTGTATTCAAACTGTGCAGCTTTTGCTTAAAGGGCTTTTCATTACAGCAAAGGACATTAGCCTCTTTGAGAACTATGGACTTATGCCGTGTACACACGGCCGGACTTTTCGACCGAACTTGTCCGACGGAACGAATCCGTCGGACAATTCAACCATGTGTGGGCTTCATCGGACCTTTTCTGTCAAAAATGTGACGGACTTTAGATTTAGAACATGTTTCAAATCTTTCCGACGTACTCGAGTCCGGTCAAAAAATCAGTTCGTCTGTATGCTAGTCCGACGGACAAAAACCAACGCTAGGGCAGCTATTGGCTACTGGCTACGAACGTCCTTATTCTAGTCCGGTCGTACGTCATCATGGTCGAATCCGTCAAACTTTGGTGTGATTGTGTGTAGACAAGTCCGATTCGAGGGAAGTCCGTCAAAAAGTTCATCGAAAGTCCGTCGAAAAGTCTGTTGAAAAGTCCGACGTGATTCAGTCCGTCGAAAGTCCGGTCGTGAGTACACAAAATTAGGCAATAATCTCAAGATTTAGGCCTTAAATTTACATCCTATAATTAACTACATACCAGAAGAACTGAAAGTGAAACAGTGTGGATTCTATATTTCTGCACCGTGCTGTGATCCTTACATATTTTAGGTACTAGGGGCAGAAGGAGGGGTTGTTTTGGCAGAGTGCACAAGAAAAGCCCCCAGGCAGTGAGCTCATATTTAGCAGAATTAGCTTCAGGTGACACCAGAAGCTCTAAAGCAATAAGAGTTTAACTCCGGTGTCATCCTCTGTCTACATACAGTACTGTGACCATAAATACAGTAAATATTATTTGCTAATCACAAAAGTTGCTGAAAAAGGTTTAGCTAGAGTCACAATTTTTTCCACCCAAGTCATTGTGCTAGGAAAAAATGAACAAATGAAACTTGCCTGAAACTGCAGCATCTCCAGACGCTTGTCAGTAAATTCAAACAAAGCAAGTGTTGTCTTCATTACATAAAGGCAATTGACCAAGTATGTGGCCATGTCAGCTGTCCCCAGGTTGCTGGCAGACACCGTACACATCTGTAGCAGAGGGTCCAGGATGCAGGACAGCACCTAGAAGGAAGTTCAGGACACACAAAGCAGAACATCATGTTACCATTTCTGAGAAGGCAATTGATTCCCAATTACACTTGAGCACAATGTTCTCTTCACATGTACGTGATACCACAGCTGGCCAGACATATGATGCACAGCCTGGTATCAGTACATACAGTGGTGTAAGAAATAGGTTACACAGTAAATTATCTGAAAAGATTAAGACATCAAGATGAAAAAGATCTCCATGCTAAATGCAGTCATCAATACATTTAACATTTACATATAACATTTTTTTATTATCTAGTATTCAGCAAAGTTTTGATGAACACAGCAAACTGCTTTCAGCACAAAAATCAATTGCGTTTATGGTAAATGAGCATTCTAAATGCAGTAATCCTAAATTTTCTGTAAAGCCCAAGCATTTTTTTTCCTTTTTAGCTTTTAATAGCATAAAGAAGAGTTAGAACGTTTTATCGCTGTGTGTGTCCCTGCTGGGTTGAGTAATTCCCTGTATTTGTCCTAGTGACCATCATCAATAGGACTAAAAGTAAAGGAAAATCCTAAATTTTGAGTGGTCAAAGAGATGAAATCTTCCAATAGGGGCAATTGTGGAGACAACTTACTGGCTGAGGATTTTCTTCTTTTCGTGCTGTGTTTACAGAACAGAAGTGAAAGTAACGCCCACCCCCTTACATAGGACATTACACTATGCAAAGCTAAATAAAAGTTTTGGCTATAGATACAGAGTCATGTGAACAGAATTTATTTACCTGGACAAAGTCGGCTTGTCGTGCATCCAGAGGAACCACAGAGGAGTCATGGGAAACCAAAACTTCCCGTAGTAGGGTCAGTGTTTGATTCAGGGCAGAACTTGGACCTAGATCCACTGGAGGCAACTCCACCTTGAAAGATATAAAATTAGGCAGTTTTCATTGCAAATTTTTCTATATTGACATAAAAGCCACAAGATATATCAGATTTCATAATTAATATTGGGTACATAACACATCAAACAGAATGCAGTTATAAAATTACATGTTGAGCAATGGAAGATGCAAGCTCTCTGAAAAAGTCAAAGAACATTATAATCAACAAGTGTCATTGCACAGCCTTATAATCTTGTACTTGCTGCTTGTAAAGTATAGATCAATCAATCATAGTAGAAAGAAATTCACAACTATATAGAAGGAAAAGAAGGGTTACTACTGTACACTCAAATAATTGATGTCAGAATGTACCCTGAAAAATACATCTAGTAACATCCTTTCTTTCCTTTACACCAGAGATTTTTTTTTTATGGTTCTGCAGTACTCTGAAATACTGACAACTTAAACAATATACCAAGTTGTGAGACAGTAGTACAACTACAGAAGCTTAGAATTCTAAAACGCAACAAAAAAGTTGTAAAAACTAGAGAGACAATTTACCACCTTGTGTATCAAGGTAGATTAATTTAATAGTATAGCCAAGATTTAAAGAGGAGGTTCAGCCTGGGTGAAAAAAATGACACTTACCTGTCCAGGGAGCCCACGATGTCGGCACCCCAGCCGATCTTTGGATTGACTCCTGAGTGCTGCCCCCACCAATCCTGGTAAGGGAACCAGGCAGTGAAGCCTTTTGGCTTCACTAACGCCCCCTACTGTGCATGCGCGAAGCGCGCTGCGCTTTCTAATTGGCCTGGCAGGGGAAGGAGGAGGGGCCCCGTCTCCCGGAAGTGGACCTGTCATAAACAGGGCCGTGTTCCTACCTCAAAGGTGCCAAATGTGACACCGGAGAGGGGGAGGAAGCGTATAAGCGGAAGTTCCACTTTTGGGTGGAACTCCGCTTTAATCATCGTACACATGATAAAAATATCGGACAAATGATCGTCCGTTTTCTTTTCTTTTTTGCATGCTAGTCTCATATTAAAAATGAAGAGGTTACTAAAGTTACGAAAATTCTCGTAAGACAGGATACAACTTTAGAAGTGATGTAATGTATTGTATTGTAATGCATTCTTTCATTTCCGAGCATGCATGGTCTTGGTCACAGTTTTTTTCCCCACAAATACTATACTAATTATATGCAAATTGTTTTGTTATCGTGCAAGAAGAATTTTTGTATTTGTCCCTTTGTATATTTTAGCATGAACTGTCATGATCGGCTCTCGAAAGTCGTGTACTAACGAATAGATTATGGGGTGATCCCCCTGAATGCGTTTTTTACTTTCGATATTCTCATCGTGTGTACAGGCCTAAACTGTAGGCCTAATCAACCTACACATATCTGTTTTATTGTACTTTCTGACTATCATATCTAATAAACAAAGCAATAATTCAGTGATGATTCTCATCGCTGCACATTTCCAGCTTGTAGGAGGAGCCAATATGTACGAACAAAAGTTAAAGGAAAATAAGAGCTAAGTAACCAATCACAGGAAATTAAATACCACACACAATGGGGTTGATGTACTAAGGGTAAATCGTCTGTGCACCTGAAGTGAGGGGAACATGCAAGGAAAATAAAAAAAGTTTTTGCTTGCACGTGATTGGATGATAGAAATCAGCAGAGCTTCCCCTCAGTTCTAGGGGAACTTTACTTGCAGTGCAATTCTAGTGCACAGTATATTTTCCTTTAGTAAGTCAACCTCAATGTCCACTATAGAAATGTATAACATGTAATATTAAAGGGGCTTTTATTAAACCCCCTGACATCCATATATGGCTATGCATACACAACAGTATAATCACTGAAACTTTACACAGAATGCTGTCTACATACAGTATATACTGTATGTGTATATTTCTGTTTATTTTTTATGTATTTATTTTATTATTGACATATTGCCATCATAAGGCCCCTTTCACATAATAGACCCGCTCGGATGCGCCTGTCGATTTTTCAGGCGGTCCGAGCAGGCCACCCATTGACTTGTATGGGCAGGCGGATATCAGCAGAGATGTGTCCACTGACACCAGCCTGCCATCCAATCAGACAAGATCTGCTGAAAACAGAATGTATCGCCATCTGTCCAACGGATCGGATCCGATGAGAACAGACAGGCGGATCCGTTTTCACCAGATCTCCCATAAAGGACAGCGGAGCTCTGACAGGTCCAACCCTGCACAGTGAGCAGAGATGGACCTGTCATCCGCCGGCTCAGTGGGGATCAATGGAGCAATTCCCCACTGAGCTAGCGGAGTCTGCTGAGCGAATCCGCCCCATGTGAAAGGGGCCTTAGACTGCAGGGGTATCTGCAAGTTGAAGCTTATTTTGTGAATGAAGCCTCCAGCCTGTGTGCTACTGCTGCGTCTTGGCTGATAACATGATTGGGAATTCTAATTAGTTCCCAGATTGTTAATAGAAACTGAAACTGTCTGCTGCACGCAGCATCATGCAGGGCAATGTTACTGTATAGAACACTGATGGGAAGAGGTTAAACCATTTATAAATTATAAAGCAACCGGAAAAAAAAATCTTGTTTCTATACCTAAACAAAGCAAAAAGGAGAAACAATTTCTTGGTAAATGTAATTTTCTCATAAAAGAACTTTAAATGAATGCCCCACCTATTGAGCTTTTAAAGCACCTCATGATTTTGAAGAACCAGAACTCCTGTCCAAGGTGCAAGACAGCTGAGTAGTATTCACTTATAAAACAGACAGCAAATAGTTTATATATATATATATATATATATATATATATATATATATATATATATATATATATATATATACACACAGTATATACTGTATATATGTTTTCTTTATGTTGCCTACCAATTTTTTTTTCATAAATCAGGTATTTAAGAAATACATGTAAACATTTCATCTTTGCAGCATATAGTCATCAGATGATTATCTCCAAAGAACAGCTTTCCTGGGTTTCGAAAAACAGCTATGCTAAAGGTACATAAAAGCAGGAGAGATCAGATTACACTAAATTATTAAAATTACATATCCCTTCCCTGTATCCTTACAAAAAAATAAAATTTGATTTTGTCTGGCTGAGTCATTTATTTACATTTACCCGTTATTAAATGTTTTCTGTAAATTAAATATTTTTTTACAATGAAACAATTTAAATAAGGCGTATGGCCAAAGCTATTTTGGCTATACTTCTCCTCTAGGTCACAGGAGTGAAGTTCGTTCAGGACTCCTGTGACCCATTTACAGCCGACAGCGGGCTAAAGCCTGACAGTCACTGGCTCTCCGCTCACCGACGACTGAGAGCCGAGTGATCAGCGGTCTTAGACCTCGCAGTTCTCAGTCTTTTCAGCGGCAGGGGGCAGATACCGCATCCACCTATCGTAGGTGAGTATAAATGTATTTTTTCTGAAACCTGAACCTAAGAAATAAGCAATGAGTTTATAATTACATAAGCTAAAAACGTTAGAGAAATATAACTTTAAAAAGTTTTAAAAAGTCATTATACTTTCCTAGTATATTAGAGTTACATACGCAAGCATTTGAGGATAACATTGAATAATATGGAATTCCATCTTAAATTAAAAATATCAATTACCTTTCTAAAATTAAATATACATAGTTTAGATGGTTTATAAGGTTGAAAAAAAAGACACCGGCCTCTCCAGTTCAGTGTGTGTGTGTGTGTGTGTGATTTTATTCTCAAACAATTCCCATAGCCCTGTATATTCTGCTTCCTGAAGAAGACAGCTAAAAGGTTTTTAGAATTTGCCAACACTCTTAGCTAGTAGCACTTCCTGGCAGAGGGAGCTCCACTTTTTACAGCTATAACAGTAAAGAATCATTTACGCAATCTAATGCCTCGTACACACGAGCGGACTTTCCAGCAGACTTGGTCCGCCGGTCTGTCCGCCGGACTTTTCGGCGGACTACCTGAACGGACGGACTTGCCTACACACGAGCGGACTTTCCGGCAGGCTAGGTCCGCCCGTCTTTCCGACGGACTTTCAGAATTAATGGACTTGCCCACACACGGACAAGTCCGTTCATTTTGAATGTGACTCAGGTACGATGGGACTAGAAAAGAAAGTCAATCTTGTCGCTTTTATCGGCGAGATTGACACCTTGCGAGCCCCGTTGCGGGGCGTACCAGGCCCTTAAGTCTGGTATGGATTTTAAAGGGAACCCCCTACGCCGAAAAAACGGCGTGGGGTCGCCCCTAGAATCCATACCAGACCCCGATCCGAGCACGCAGCCCGGTCGGTCAGGAAAGGGGGTGGGGACGAGCGAGCGCCCCCCCCTCCTGAACCGTGCCAGGCCGCATGCCCTCAACATGTGGGGTGTGTGCTTTGGGGGAGGGGGCGCCCTGCAGGGCCCCCCCACCACAAAGCACCCTGTCCCCATGTTGATGAGGACAAGGGCCTCTTCCTGACAACCCTGGCCGTTGGTTGTCGGGGTCTGCGAGCGGGGGGCTTATCGGAATCCGGGAGCCCCCTATAATAAGAGGGCCCCCAGATCCCGGCCCCCCACCCTATGTGAATGAGTATGGGGTACTTGGTACCCCTACCCATTTACCTAGGGAAAAAGTGTCAATAATAAAACATACTACACAGGTTTATAAAGTAATTTATTAGCTCTGGGGGGGTCTTCTTCCAGCTTCGGGGGTCTTCTTCCAACTTCGGGGGTCCCTCCGGTTCCTCTTCTCCCGGCGTCCGGTTGGTTCTTCTCTGCTCTCTCTGGCCTCTTCTCCCGGTGTTCCAGTTCTTCTGCCGGCTCCTCCACTGCCTTCATTCCGCTCTTTTGCCAGCAGAGGCCCGGACTTCTGGGCTTCTTCGCTTCTTGGCTTCTTCTCTTCTTCCGATGTTGACACGACGGTCTCTCTGGCTGGACTGCTCTCTGAGCGCTCCGATGTGACTTATATAGGCGGAGACCCCGCCCCCTTATGCTGTCACAGTCCCTGGGCATGCTGGGACTGTTACGTTTTAGGGGGCGTGGTTAACGACCATGCCCCCTTATGCCATCACAGTCCCAGCATACAAGGGACTGTGACGGCATAAGGGGGCGGGGTCTCCGCCTATATAATTCACATCGGAGCGCTCAGAGAGCATTCCAGCCAGAGAGACCATCATGTCAACATTGGAAGAAGAGAAGAAGCCCAGAAGTCTGGGCCTCCGCTGGCAAAAGAGTGGAATGAAGACAGCGGAGGAGCCGGCAGAAGAACTGAAACACCGGGAGAAGAGGCCAGAGAGAGTGGAGAAGAACCAACCGGACGCCGGGAAAAGAGGAACTGGAGGGACCCCCGAAGTCGGAAGAAGACCCCCGAAGCCATAAGACCCCCCGGAGCTGTCTAATAAATTACTTTAAAAACCTGTGTAGTGTGTTTTATTATTGACACTTTTTCCCTAGGTAAATGGGTAGGGGTACCTTGTACCCCATACTCATTCACATAGGGTGGGGGGCCGGGATCTGGGGGCCCTCTTATTATAGGGGGCTTCCAGATTCCGATAAGCCCCCCGCCCGCAGACCCCGACAACCAACGGCCAGGGTTGTCGGGAAGAGGCCCTTGTCCTCATCAACATGGGGACAAGGTGTTTTGTGGTGGGGGGGCCCCGCAGGGCGCCCCCTCCCCCAAAGCACACACCGCCCCATGTTGAGGGCATGCGGCCTGGCACGGTTCAGGAGGGGGGGCGCTCGCTCGTCCCCACCCCTTTTCCTGACCGACCGGGCTGCGTGCTCGGATCGGGGTCTGGTATGGATTCTAGGGGCGACCCCAAGCTGTTTTTTCGGCGTAGGGGGTTCCCTTTAAAATCCATACCAGACCTAAGGGCCTGGTATGCCCCGCTCTCGCCGCAATAGGAAAATTTGTTTGAGAGATGCAATACCCTGCCCTTGCGTCGTATCTGGTCCGTCGGACCAGCATACAGACGAACGGGCTTTCCGTCAGGAACTGAGTCTGATGGAAAGATTTAAAACATGTTTCAAATCTAGGTCCGGCGGACTTTTGGGAAAAAAAAGTCCACTGAAGCCTACACACGATCGGATTGTCCGGCGGACTCTGGCCTGCCGGACCAAGTATGCCGGAAAGTCCGCTCGTGTGTACGCGGCATAAGGTAAACCTTTCTTCTAACTTCCAATCATGGCCATGTGTCCTCTTCCGGGAATTTAGTGTTTATTATAATTACTGAAGTCACCTTTGATATATTTGTACATTGTAATCATATCCCTTCCTAGGCACCTCTTTTCCTGAGTGAACAACTATAATCTCATGTAATTGATCCTCAAAGCTGAGGTCCTCCATAACCCTTATTAATCTTGTTGCCTGTGGCTGAACGCTCTTTAATTTAACGTCTTTCCTGAGAACTGGTGACTAAAACTGAACTTCATTTTCAAGATGAGGCTGAACCAATGTTTTGTAAAGGAGTAGAAAAATTACTTTTTAACGCATGAGTGTTTAGCTAACTTTGTCAGCTGCAGCTTGGCATTGCATGATATTTCTAAGTCTGTGATCTTCAAGAACCCCTAGATTCTTTTCCATTACGGATTCTCCCAGGGGAACCCTTCCTAACGTGTATTTTGCATGTTTATTTTACATTTCCCAATACTGAACCTCATCTGCCATGTAGCTGCCCAAGCCTCTATTTTGTCAAGGTCTTCCTGTAAAGATGCTAACCCTGTGCCACTGCTATTTTCCTGCATAATTTGGTATCATCTCCAACACTGAAATCAAGCTTGATTCCAATTTCTATATCAAAGTAGAACTTTACCAATAAGAGTTTGATAACAATTATTGTGCTTTAACAAAAGAACATACAGTCATGGCCAAAAATATTGGCACCCCTGCATTTCTGTCAGATAATGCACCACTTCACCCAGAACATTGTTGCAATTACAAATGTTTAGGCATCTTCATGTTTATTTCTTTCGTTTGTATTGGTATGAAAAAAAACAACAAAACAAAGGAACAAAAAGCCAAATCTGACACATTCCACACAAAACTCCAAAAATGGACTGGACAAAATTATTGGCACCTTCAGTTTCATATTTGGTAGCACACCCCTTGGAAAAAATAATTGAAATGAATTGCTTCCTGTAGCCATCAATGAGTTTCTTACACCTCTCTACTGGAATTTTGGACCACTCTACCTTCGCCAACTGCTCCAGGTCTCACAGAATGGAAGGGTTCCTTTTCTCAACTGCTGTTTTGAGACCTCTCTACAGGTGCTCTATGGTATTTAGATCTGAACTCATTGCTGGGCAGTTCAGTACTCTCCAGCACTTTTTCTTGAACCATTTCTCTGTGCTTTTTGACGTACGCTTTGGGTTGTTGTCCTGCTATAAGATCCATGACTTCTGAGGGAGACCCAACTTTCTGACACTGGGCCCTACATTGCACCCCAGAATTCTTTGGTAGTCTTCAGATTTCATAATGCCATGCACACGGTAAAGACATCCAGTGCCTGAAACAGCAAATCAACCCCAAAACATCAGTGAACCTCCAACCATGTTTGACTGTAGGGACTGTATTCTTTGTTTTAAAGGCCTCATTTTTTTTCCTGAAAAAAACAGAAGAATGATGGGCTTTACCAAAGAACTGTAATTTTGTTTTGTCTGTCCACAGCACATCCTCCCAGAAGGATTTTGGTTTCCTCAGGTAGGTTTTGGCAAACTCTTTGATCAATTTTTCTCTTGCGTCCACATCCAAGGAGATTAGCAACAGTGCTAGGGGCTGTAAAATTCTTGACAATGTTGTGCACAGTGGACACAGGAGCATTAGGATCTCTGGAGATGGACTTGTAACCTTGAGATTGTCCATGCTTTTCCACAATTTTTGTTCTCAAATCCTCAGACAATTCTTTGCTGCTTTTTATCTTCTCCATGCAGCACATCTACAAACAATTGGATATTTTTATGGCATTTTAATTTTTTTTTTCTTACTAGTAATGTCGGCGATCAGCGATTTTTAGCGAGACTGCGACATTGCGGTGGACAAATCGCCAGGAGTGACTAAAGGGTTAAGTATGTCCCTAGGGGATGTTTTCTAAATGTGTTGGTGGTGGACTCACTACATGAAAACAGAGGCTCCCCCTCTGGCTTTTGCATAAAATTACGTACAGGTACGTCGTTTCACGCAATAGAGCCGACCTGCTGCAGTATATGTACTGTGGCTGGTCAGCAAGTGGTTAATATGACATTTTTGTGAAAAAAAAACACATTTTATTTAATTTGTTAATTTTCCAAAGAAAAAATTACAAAAAGGGCGCCACGCCTCTTACTAAATTCTTTGTACTGTCTAGCTTCCAAAAAGGAGTCATTTTGGGGTATTTGTACTGTCCTGGCATGTTAAGGTCTCAAGAAGTGAGATAGGCTATCAGTACATTAGGATTGATTGATTTTCAATGACTGGCACCATAGCTTGTAGACGCTATAACTTTCACACAGACCAAATAATATACACTGATTTGAGTTATTTTTACCAAAGAAATGTAGCGGTATAAAGTTTGGTCCAAATGTATGAAGAAAAATTACCGTACTTATTTGCAAAATTTTATAACAGAAACAAAGAAAAACACATTTGTTTTCAAGATTTTTGGTCTTTTTTCATTTGTGGTGCAAAAAATAAAAAACCCAGTGGTGTTCAAATAACACCAAAAAAACCCCTCTATTTATGTAAAAAAAAAAATGATACAAATTTAATATGGGTACAGTGTTGCATGACAGTAATTATCATTCAAAGTGTGACAGCACTGAAAGCTGAAACTTGGCCTGCGTAGGTAGGGTATGAAAGTGCCCAGTATTGAGATGGTTAATGTACTTACTTAACAGTAATGTGCTGTTTTCCCATTAAGGTGCTTTACAGGGAACGTACTGGGTGTTCCACCAAATTCTTCATTTAAAAAGTAAATGAAATCAAAAGTACTTAATTTCTAGCTATTTTAGTCAGACCTAAATATTAAGCGGAAAGCCAAAACCAGAGTTTACAAGCTTTATATGGCATCAACATCATGCAACGTAAGGGTGAAAACATCATTCTATTGCTGGCTTAAATTAAAGCCAAAATACGCCTGAACACGACACAGAACAAGACTGAAGACTAGGAACAGCTCGTTCAGAGCACAATCAATACCAGTAATACTAGAGAGATGCTCGCTTTGTGTCATCAGCTAGAGTAACACCTAACACACACTGTATATGTTTAAAAAAAATTAAATCAGCTAATACAGTGAAAACTTTAAAAGCTGTGAATTTCAGTTAGTCTCCAAAAGTTAAATAATACAATACAATGTATTTCAAAAAATGTTATGTTTTAACATTTTCATTACAATGCTACTTTCATTAAAGTGTTTCTAGAGGCGTTTTGATTCACACAGGGGCAACACGACTTCAGCGCGACTTTGCAAGGCGACTTCAACGCGGCTTCAACGCGACTTTAAGCAAATTACAACGCGACTTCAAGTCGCCTCCAGGACAGGCGACTTTGGCTGTGGCCAATCACAGAATAATCAGCTCTCTGGGAGGGAGGGGTTTGCCTGGACAAACTAATTTTTTTCCCTGTAAAGTCGCTTCAATGTAGATGGAGATCCGACTTAGAGGCGACTTCCATTGAATTCTATGTGTACAGGTCGCCTACAAGTCAGATCCAAGTAGTCCAAGTAGTACGCTCTGAAGTTGGTGCGACTTCAGTAGTGTCAATTAAGACGCTCTCATTCACTGTAATGTAAAGCTCACAGTAAAGCGACTTGGGGCGACTTGAGGGCTTACAAGTCGGATCCCAAGTCGTCCTAGTGTGAACCGACTCTTAAAAGTCCACTCAGGGGAACTCCTCTTATCTGTGTCTTGAATATTGGATGTGGCACTATCTTAAACCTAGGCTTGCCTCTCGCTCTCTCTTTTCCTCTATTTACTAATTAGGTGACTTCTGAAAGCAATTGGTTCCAGTAGATTTTAGTTAGGGATATCAGAGTAAAGGGGCTGAATTCAAATGCACGCCACACTTTTCAGATATTTATTTGTAAAAAAAATTGAAAACCATTTATCATTTTCCTTCCACTTCATAATTATGTGCCACTTTGTGTTGGTCTATTACATAAAATCCCAATAAAATGCATTTACGTTTTTGGTTGTAACATGACAAAATGTGGAAAATTGTAAGGGGTGTGAATACTTTTTCAAGGCATTATAAGTATAAGCATCTTCCTTCTAGTATAGAGCTTAGAATGGGAGTGGAACAGGTTTAAAATTAGATTTATACCAGACTTCCACTTGTGTTACTAAACCTAAAAACATTTTTTTTTACCTTAATGCAATGTTTGCATTAAAGGTAAAAAACTTTTTCAATTTCTCTGTGCCCCCCTTCCCCTATGTGAAGGGGAAGACAGGGGAGAAGAGATCAGCGCTGTGCATGGCTGCATCTATTCTCCACTCTTTTCCTCTTTACACAGCATTCGAGCAGCAGCAGGTTCCACTGGCTGCTGTCAATCAGATGCAGTAAAGAGGAGGTGGGTGGCGGGCCTAAGTCCCGTTGTGTAAGTTTACGGAGAGCGGCTCCATAGACACAAAGGTCGGGAGTGCGCAGACTACGCTCTCCCCATAACCAGCGGCTGGCAATGGTAGGCCTAAGAAGAAGAAGAGATGCCAAGATCGCCGCCAGGGACCCCAAAAGAAGAGGACTGGGGCCACTCTGTGCAATACCTTTGCACAGAGCAGGTAAGTATAACATGTTTGTAATTTTAATTAAAAAAATATTTTGACTTTAGTAACACTTTAAGCATTTGAATGATTTTTTTCATGAATACCGATTAAGGGTGGTTGACATTAGTAAAATAAAGGAGTAGTATTAAAAGGTAAAAATACAAATGCATATACATATAAAAAAGTATGCAATACACATGCATATAACAATAGTAAGATTTAGTAAAATGATACCCATTTCTAAGTAAAACATGTAGATTACCCTTCTCTTATCCCATTATCCCTATTATGTGAGTTGTATGCATGGAGATATCCTGGTTGGTTGTCATAAACATAAAGGAAGAGGAATTGGGAAATGAACAGAGAGCATAAGCACAAGGCTGTCTTTAATATTGAAAAAACAAGAAGATGGAGGTGCCTCTGGGTGCAGACTGTATAACAGTTTTAATGGTAAAAGCAGCAAAGATGTAAACTTACATTTAAGCAGAACAATAAAAGCATGAAAAGTCCCAAGGGCAACCAGGGTATCAGTGAGGTCAATCTCTCATAGCCATGGATATGAATCCTCTGTGATCGTCTCTGGTACGTTGGGTGTAATCCGGCCATCAGCGATGAATGGACATCAGAGTGAGGCTTGGATCCAGACGAGGGATAGTGACGTCAAAGATTGTGCGACACATTTCTCGAGCCGGCTAGCAGTGTCAAGCTCAAGAGTCATTGGGACCTTTCATGCTTTTATTGTTCAGCTTAAAATGTAAGTTTACATCTTTGCTGCTTTTACCATTAAAACTGTTATACAGTCTGCACCCAGAGGCACCTCCGTCTTCTTGTTTTTTCAGTGTCTTGGGAATATGGGTTCTGCTCCCACCGGATGGCTGCCGTGAGCATGGACTTTTTTCACCATCCCCATACCCTCTCTCCATTCCTTTCCCCCATCCAGTTTATCTACATTATTATTGGCAGATTACTTTATAATTGCCACGATCATGGACGTTATTATTATTATACTTACTTTCCATGGTTACATTTAACAGACTTATCCTTGCATGTTCCTATTTTAACAGCAATTGTTGTTCTCATATATTGGATTATTGCGCCTTACTTGTCTTTAATATTGATTGGACCCTGGGCAAATATTTTCTTGGGCCAGCCCCCCCCCCCCCTCCCCCCTTCCATGCAATTTCGGATGGATGAAATACGGACATACGGTCCGCACGTGTGAAAGGGGCCTTAATGCTAACCATTGTCGAGGAGATTTGTACTGACCACCAATGTAAGATGGCACTTCTACACCGACCACCAATGTTAGGGGGGATTTACACTGACCACCAATGTAAAGGGGGATTTACACTGACCACCAGTGTAAGGGCAATTCTGCACTTACCACCAATGTAAAGGGAAATGTACACTGATCACCAATGTAATGAAGAATTTACACTGACAACCAATGTAATGGGGGATTTTACATCAATAACCAATAAAGGGAGATTTCTATGCTGGCCACCAATGTAAGGGGGGATTTACACTCCCCACTAATTTAAAGGGGGCTTCTACATAGACCACCAATGTAAGGAAAGATTTGAAACTCACCACAAATGCAAGTTGTTGTTTTTTTTTTACTGATTACCAATATAAAGGAGGAGTTTCTACACTGGCCACCCATGTAATGGGGATTTACACTGACCACTAATGTAATAGGAGCATTCACAGTAACCACCAATGTAAGGAGGGATTTACACTGACCACCAATCTAAGGGGAACCTTCACACTGGCCACTAGTGTGAATGAAAGGATTGTACACCAAGCCCCAGTGTAATGAGAAGATTTACACTGACCGCCATCGTAACTGAGACATTTTGCCTGCGTTCAATTTTTGTGTGTCGGGAATGCCTGCAAAATTGCTTTCCTGACACCACAGAAACGTTTTGCCCTTTAGCAGATACACAGCAGTGCTATTAATTGTTTATGATACCCTCACGCATCTGCTGAGATGTGCATATTTACATGCATCAAAATTCACGAAGCATGTTATTTTAAAAAAGGGTTCCACCTTCAATTTGCTTACCTTTGCAGAACAGGCTGATTTTAGGCTTAATAACCAGTTGTAGGCAGGACTTTCATGCATGCCCCTTTACCTCCTCAGTGGGCAGCATTCAGCAGAAGTGATGGTTGATTTGACCTCAGGGGGGGGCATTATATAAATATGAATGCCGCCTCTATCCGCTGCTACAGGTATTTACATAATAATGCCGCTGCTATTTACATAACAATGTAGGGTTTTTACATGTAAACAGAGAGTCTGCAGGTGAGTCATCTGTACATGGCAACAGAGCAAAGCATTAGTAACAGTAACTTCACACTGAGATATCGGGACCACGGGACTAAATCTTCAAGGGACAAGAGAATTTAAACGGGGATAATTGGCAAGTATGAGGCAGCTGCTTTGGGCTCCACAACAATGATGGGGCCCAGGGCAGCTGCCCCTTTTGCCCTGCCTTAAAGACGGCCCTGCATAAGCATGAAGTGAAGTGGTAGAAAGCAACTGAAACATCTGGCGAGTTATAGAAAGCTATTCCAAGAATGCCACATAGTAAACTCAGGTTATAAATCCATGCTAAAGCTACCTAGATTGAGACAGGCTAGGTAGAGGGGCAGTCAGAGCAAAAGAAAGAGTACATAAGAGTCAGAGGAGCAGTGATGGAGAAGAAGACTGGTGGCCCATGGGCAGCATGTGAGAGAGTAGCTGAAGGGTAAAAGGGCAAGCAGAGAGAGCGACAGAGCATCAAAAATACTATATGCACTGCAACAGAATAGTTTGTGCAGCAAATGCCCGCTGCATTTCAAATAAATGCCAAATATAGTTTATTGGGCCCAGAGTGGATTAATTGCATTCTTTAATCATAACCTGGGAACAAAAATAAGGAACTGTTTTACCTGCTCAAATATCTGTAATGTAACAAATACCTGTAATCTTGTAATCCAGGGAGGGGTTAAAATCCCTGTCAGGTTTTTAGTGCTACCTGGAACTTGTTAGAGAGATTCCCTAATCACATGCAACTACCTGGATGAGTGGTAACATGACAACAGCAGTGGCACCGGCCACCAATTTAAAAAGAGATCAAATATGCCTGTGCAGCCGCTGGCTGCAGATAACTGCACACAGCATGTATATGGGCAAAGTTTCTTTGCGAGTCATCTACTCACCCACGTGAATGGTTCCAACCATAGATCACCTAATGTCTGTAAATAGTGTGATTCTAATCAACAAACTGCATAGAAGAAGGGAGACAATGCATAACAGTTGACAGGCAAATGTCAGATTTCAGATGGCTTATCATTCTAAAGATTTTCCTCTAGATATTTCCTAGGTTGATCACCATAATATTCATCATTATAAATGCAGCAGTTGTGACTCTATTGCACCACAGCTTTATATATAAGCCTCTATTTGTTACAATGTAGCCCCCAGAATGTACAGAAAATGAGTTCACTTTAGGATAGTCACTGTCTAAGATGCCAGTCAGAAAAAACAATACATATCAAACCAAAATGGATCAATATTTAGATACACACAGTTCATTACAATATTAATCATTTTTACTACATAGTACAAGATACACAAGACAAGTATTTGCACCATTGTGAAGCAGTATCTATCCTTACCTTGTCCATCAGTTTACTTGCATGTAAGGTCAGACTGTTGAGAAATATCTTTTTGCTCAATAAATGCATTTCTTCTATTGTAGTCAGCAGTGTAGAGGCGTTTGTGCCAACAATTCCACTAGAAGAGACAACAGACACAGAGTAGATATTATAGGCTTAGAATGGGCTGGTAGTAGATATACGTTTAGCTAGTGTTTGATTGAATGTCCACTTTAAGAAGAGACTCAGCAAATACAAAATAACTATATACATTAGCAGGATATGTAACTTGGTAATATACTTGTATATGTAGTTAAAATGTTTTATAACCACCGAGAGTTGCCATATGGAGAAGGGGCGTATCATCAAATCACTGTGACCGTGTGCAAGATCTCAAGTGGGCCCCCTTTGTAGGGTAAAAAAAACTGTGGTGCACGAAGTGCACAGCACCTAAAAGTGGGTGTGGTTTAAACTCTGCAAAATATTGGGCGTGGCTTAAAGGGGTGTGGTTAAAGAGAGTGAGATTACCTACACAGTGCAGAATGTGGTAATGTTAATGAGAGAAAAAGGGGGAGAGGGTGAGAAAGGGGGGAGAGGAGAGAGAGAGAGTGAGAGAAAGAGAGAGAGAGAGAGAGAGAGAGAGAGAGAGAGAGAGAGAGAGAGAGAGAGAGAGAGAGAGAGAGAGAGAGAGAGAGAGAGAGAGAGAGAGGAGGAAAGAGAGAAGGGGGAGAGAGAGAGGTGGGGGAGAGAAGGGGAGGAGAGAGAGGTGGGGGAGAGAAGGGGAAGGGAAGATAGAGGGGGGTAGGGGGGAAGAGAGAGAGAGAAAAAGAGAGAGAAAGGGGGGTGAGAGAAGGGGGGAGAAGGGGGAAGAGAGAGAAAGGGGGAAGAGAGAGAAAGGGGGAGAGAGGAGAAAGAGAGGAGAGAGAGAGGGAGAGAGAGAGAGAGAGAGAGAGAGAGAGAGAGAAAGGAGGGAGAGAGGAGAGAGAGAGGAAAGAGAGAAGGGGGGAGGATGGAGAGAAGGGGGGGTGGAGAGAAGGGGGGAGGAGAGAAAGAGAGAGCGCGAGAGAGAAAGGGGAGGAGGAGAGAGAGAGAGAGAGAGAGAAAGGGGGAGGATAGAGAGAGAGGGGAGGAGTAGAGAGAGAGAGGGGAGGAGTAGAGAGAGAGAGGGGAGGAGTAGAGAGAGAGAGGGAGGAGTAGAGAGAGAAAGAGGAGGAGGATAGAGAGAGAGAGAAAGGGGCGGAGGAGGAGAGAGAAAGGGGGAGGAGAGAGAAAGGGGGAGGAGGGAGAAAGGGGGAGGAGGGAGAAAGGGGGAGGAGGGAGAAAGGGGGAGGAGGGAGAAAGGGGGAGGAGGGAGAAAGGGGGGGCGGAGAGAGAAAGGGGGAGGAGAGAGAGAGAAGGGGGAGGAGAGAGAGAGAAAAGGAGGAGGAGAGACAGAGAAAAGGGGGGAGGGAGAGAGAGAAAAGGGGGGAGAAAGAAAAGGGGGGAGAGAGAAAAGGGGAGAGAGAGAGAAAAGGGGAGAGAGAGAAAAGGGGAGAGAGAGAAAAGGGGAGAGAGAGAAAAGGGGAGAGAGAGAAAAGGGGAGAGAGAGAAAAGGGGAGAGAGAGAGAGAAAAGGGGGGGAGAGAAAAGGGGGAGAGAGAGACACACACGTGAGGAGTCTGTAGCCTGCCTTGTTTCCTTTACCAAGCTAGCAGCCTAGCAATGCCTACTTAGTCCAGGTGAAGCACAGTGCATCTGTGTCAGACTTGGCTTGGCTGCAGGTATTTAGTTCAGTGGCGTAGTGTTGGTTGTCAGTGCCCAGGGCAAGGCAAGTCATTTGTGCCCTCTAAAGCCTGGTGCACATTATTCGCTTTTTTTTTTTTTTTTTGTTCAACCTAGCGGGCTGAATGAAAAAAGAACTGATGAGCTCAAGAGGAGCCACTGTACTAAAAATCTGATGTTAGTAAAGCAATCTTCCCGCTGAGCTATTGTGTTTTGACAGGGGGACTGTCCCCTGCCAAAACACACCGGTCAGGGCTCTCAGCCATTGGCTGAAAGCGCTGACTGGATTGCCTGTCGGCAGACCTCTTCCCGACGTGCCCCATTCAGCCAGCTTCTGAGGGACCGGCTGCTGTACACACGCTGAATGTTGGGGGGGGTTTTAATGAACCGGTCAATGCCACCCGACATTTGGCCTGTGTGTACGGGGCTTTACCCATGGACTTTTAGCACTTTCTTGTGGAAACGTAAGGGTTCCTCCACTCACAGTCTGAGCCTCTGCTTGGCCGTCTGCAGCCTTTTATCATTGGTTGCATCTGAGGTATCTGTTTGACTACAGTACTCAGAGATATCTTCTCACATTCAACCAATAAGAAAAGGCTGCAGGTAATGAATCTGAGTTCAGGCTGTAAATGACGAGGATCCCTTTTATACAGCAGAGCAGCAAGTTAAAAACCCTGACGTAAGGTAGGAAGAATTAAAGAAAAGACACCTGGGGAGGGGTGTCCCTTCTTTACTAATTTTTTTTTACCCCCTCACCTGGAGACATGGGGAGTACAGGGGCTCTGACTGTGAATGAAAACTAGAGCCTCAATCCATTGCAGCAGAGCAGCCAGCCATTAACCCCTATGTAAATTATGTAGGCGTTATCGGACGGCTGCTCTGCTGCGATGGTTTAATAAGGGTACTTTGTTATTCACAGCCTTAGCCTCTAAATGACTGCCCACAGCCTTCTGCTATTGGTTGAGGCTGAGACAACTCTTTGACTACAGTAATCAAAGAGCTATCTCAGATTCAATCAATAATAAAATGCTGTGGGCAGCCAATTAGACTCCAGGCAGCCAATCAGAGACTCCAGCTGTGAATAACGAGGAGCCCTTAATAATCAGTACTACTGTTAGGTCGGGGTTACTGGCTGGCTGTTGAGCTGCAAGCAGGAAAACCCCCACCACCAAGGCGGCAGGAGGGGTAAAAGTTGGGATGCAATAAGGACCATCACCTTACCCCCATACAAGTTGCATCACAGCCCCCCTCCTGTGTTCTCCCAACCAGGCAGAAAATATAAGGCAGAAACAGCAGCCTCTGTTCTTACACATGGGGCACTGTGTAGTCCCTATTGCTGGGAACAGGTTTCCTCCACCTCCTGTGTGACAAGCTGACTGGCCAAGATCCTGAAGTCACTGGCAGCCCTCCTCCCCACCCCCTCCTCCTCTCCTGCAGTCAGCAGCCCATGAGCTGGGGGAGACAGATAGACAGGGAAACCTGATACCTCAGTGTGTCTGCACTGAGCACAACTCCACTCGCATTCTCTCTGTCAGGTTCTTCCCTCTCCTGGCCGGGTGAGGAGGGCCGGCCTGTGACATTAGTGGATCACACAAGGTCTGGACCTTCTGCACAGACAACAACATGCAGGATGTGGTGGAACTCATGTCTGCACTCGGGACAAGAGTACCGGCTGCCCCCCTGCTCGTTTGCTTCACCACTGGGCTAGTTCATTCCACATATTGCAACAACTCCTGGGCCGTTCACCCGCGCAGCAAAGCCCCACCCTCCAAACCATATCACTCTGCCAGGCACCAGTTATAATGGAGTGGGTGGCGCCGGCAGATCTAAATAGGAGGCATCTGCAAATGCGGCTGGCGCTGCCACTGTTCTTGGGGGGGAAAAACAAAAGTCTCAAAGCTCCTGGCCTGTACGCCCACTTAGGACCCTAAAAAATGAGCATGATGGTTTTTTTTTCCCCTACTCCATGGGTGCGCAGTGTGATAAGGCACAGTGTGCCCCCTGGCCTTGGGGGCCCGTGTGCAATGCACACCATGTACACATGGATGACATGCCACTGATATGGAGTTATGGCTGATCTCTAGGGAGATGACGTACACGTTTTGTCAAACACCAGCAGCTCTATAACATGGTGTTTTTCTAGAAGTGCTGAAGATTAAAGATGAGCTCAGCCGTGTTCATAACCGCACGTGTAGTGCCCGCCAGGAAGTCGGCACTGCGGAGCGTTTATTGCATGCAGTGAGACGTTTTCCCAATCGGCGGCTGCAGAGATCGGGAAATGTCTCACTGCCTGCGATTAGCGATGTGCAGTGCCGACTTCCTGGTGGGCTCTGCACGTGCGGTTGGGAACACGCCTGAGCTCATCCTTACTGAATATCATGTATGAGTGAGGACACAGCACCATTAAACTCCCACCTTTAGGGAACCAAAGAATGCCAGGTTTCATCTGTTTTTTTCATGACTGTCACTCACTTATAATCTGTCTCAGATCTAGATCAACCAACAACTGCTTTGACACATTTCCTGACAATATGGTGATTGGATTAAGCTGGGTATGCTACCCATGTTGGGTAATTTTTCAGTGTTTGTTTGAACTGAGGAAGCTACTTTGATGAGTGAATAAACATCATTACAACTGAACATTTCAGCCGAATGAGAAACTACTACCAGCCATCTGTCTGGCTCCTATGCTAAACCTCTGTACTTAGTATTTTTAATTTTTTAAGTGTGCAGATAAGAAAGGGGGAAAAAATAAAAACGGATTTTGTTTTTCTATGGTACTCCCAAAACATGAAGGCTTTGGAAATACTGCTTTAGCAGAGTTGGGCTGGTCATGGCTCGTCCTGCACAGTACGTGATAACATCGAGGGCACTCCCACATTCCAGTGTTAGAAAGAAGAGGATTGGCTGGCACAACTGCAGGTTAAAGTATTACTCTCTGCTGAATCCCCTCTAGACAAAACAATGATTATTTTGTAATGGGGGAAAGGTGAGGGACTTGTGTCCTGTACTGTACTCCAAGAAACAGATTTTATTGGTCCTATTTTCTTAGTCAAACAGCATGAGATACAAGATCTTAAGTCAAAAGCAGTAAAACTAAGGGATGGTCAACACAGCAAACAACGCCAGTAGGCTCCCAAACCAATGGGTCAAAAAGGCTCAACAGACCTAAATAGCAGCTTGTGGCACCTCATGCAGAAACTGGCATCAGAGGGAGCCAGTGTAGAATATGTGAACAGAAGCCCAGGTGGCAGCCTTGCAAATGTGAGAAAAGGAATGCCTGATACTGAAGAGCCCATGATGCACTAACAGATCTGGTGGAGAAACATTATACTTTAAGCCAAACGCTCCAATGATAACTTGTTTTATTAACTTTGAAATGGCAAGATGCCCCTGCGAGAACTCTTGGAATGAATAGTATACAGGAGGAATGTGAGTGACATTCTGGTCACTAGAGAGTACGAGGCTTGTCTTTTGATGGTACCCAGAGCCAAAACGCTGCTTCAGACCAGACTGGAGGAAGGACAGAATACATCCCACAAAGTACTTTCTAAGACAAAAGTTCCTCAACTCACATCAAGCAAAAAAAAAACCAAAACAAGTAACCTGCACCAAGTGGACAATAAGGACAGCTCCCCAGCCTGAGAGGCTAGTGTCCATCATGGAAACTTTCCACATCTTTGGAAAGAGCTTTCTTAATTCCAACACTGAGTTGGAAATCCACAATAGGGAGTGGTCCAAATAAAAAGAAACTGCCCCGTGTTGCCAGAATAACGAATTCTAATAATCCAGAGTGAAACTGGGTGTACAGCACAAAATTGGAAGAGGCAACCATGAAAACCAAGACCCTCATTGCAGTCAGGAAGTGAGGGCTTTCCCTGGGCCCAAAGAGCTCAGGCATGAACTCTTTGGGTTCAGGGAAAGCCCTCTTTGAATGTACTTCTTTTAGTACAGGGAAAATGACCCCTTGAGACAAGAGTTGCTGGGCAGCAGCAAGTACATCCTCCCGTTGTAATTGAGATAGAAGCAAGTTCAAAAGTATGAAAGCAGGGAGGAGACCGAGTGCAAAACTCCAGTTTGTAGTCCCTGGAAACAACATTCTAATCTAGACCCAGGCATCTGAGATATTCTGGGACCAGAAGGCCAAGCGGGACAACAGGCATCCACCCTCTCTGAGAAGTAGAGGTAACCTATCACTGGGAAGATGTCTGGACAGCCTTATAAGCGAACTCTTACGCTTTGTAATCTGATGTACATTTCCAAGGAGGTACAAAACAAGTGTTTGCCTTCAAATGGTAACACGCTCAAGGTGGTTCTTGCATGGGACTTCAGCTGAATGGCATTTTAGCTAAAGAATCCTGTGCATGTGGAAGCTGTGTGTAAATTGTTCACACTATATAAAATACCTGTAATAAAAAAAAAATAAGATGACTTACTTTTTCACTTCAGGTTCTTACCTTATTGTGTGGTGGTAAAATTTCAGAAGATTAGAGATTTTGTACAGCAGCACTGCGCCTGGCTCTGCAATGATAACTTGTTCTATACGAACCTAACAAAATAAAGCAGGATATTCACATTAAGAAAATATGACAGCAGCTGATCAGCACTGTGAGTAATCCATTTCTAAAGAGGGCAGGTTAGAAGCTAAGGCAAACAGACATCTTTTGAAAAGCCAACCTGAGAGAACCAGGCATGACAAAATTTTTGAATACACAACTGAGTTTAGGGTATCGAGATTGCATGCCATGTGGAAGTCACTAATGGCCTCTCTAGCCAATGATTCTTCGTAATCCACTTGATAGTCATCCTTTTGCCAATCCATTGTATTTTTTTGGCTTGAGCCAATTGCTTCCACTGCTGTATCTGAGACAATGAAAGGGAGAGCTGAGAGAGCCTCTGCTGTTGTGCACATCGCTGGATTGAGATTGGCCCGGGGTAAGCTGCATGCAGTAAGGTAAAAAACCTTCTGCCTTTACAACCATTTTTTAAAGTCGAACACCAGGCAAAACATTTAATTTCATGCAGAAATGCGTGAGAGCCTGTGTCAAGTTTTTATTCCAGGTCCATGCAGGGGTGCTTTCTCCTTAATTCCTGCTAGATCAAGGAGCATCTCTAACAGAAACACAAGTAAAAACATTTTTTTTGTAGAAATTCTGACAATACTTGTGTCACAGGCACAGGTAGGTAACATCTCCCCAATGAAAAAACAGGGTGGAAGTTTTTAGTTTTTTTGTTTTGTAGAGATAGGGGTGGAGGAGTGTACTTTTTAAAGGGCTTGGTTATTGAAGACTAAAGGGTCAGTTTTAAGGGGTTGTTAATAGCAGGTGTTGGGTAAGCATTTCAAAAACTCCCAAAGTTATTTCTTCACACTCACAAATGTATACAAATTTGTTTGAGACAAGTGTTTGCTATGTGTCTTTTGAATGTGGATAATCAGGTCTTGAAATCAAAGACACTTCTGATACCTGTAAAATTCCAATGAACCAATTCTCAAACACTTTTTAAATGCTACTCAAATGCTATGCAGGTCTTAAACGAGAAGCGCAGGTTTTGAAAAAAAATGAACATCCATACTCACCTAGGTGGATGCAGCATCGACCTGATACTGTATCTGTCCCCTGCCACCTCTATACTGAGAACTGAGCGATCAAAGACCACTGATCACTCAGTCTTCAATGAGCAGGGAGTCAGTGACTGTCAGTCAGCAGGTCTCTGCTCTGCCCCTCCAGCACTCACAGGAGTGTTGGGCTGTGGAGGAAGCAGGAGCAGCAAGTTCAGGCTCTCAGTGGTATGCTGCAAGGCTAAGCCAGCTGCTGGTCAGGCATCTGGGTGGAACCTGACATTAAAGTTAGGATCCCCCAAGAATCTGAACCGGCTAAATGACGTCAGCTGACAAGGGGCTTTGGCTGGTTGTGAGTTAAATACGGGTCATAGTAGTGCAAAACAAAGTGCACTCCTGTGACCTACAGGAGAAGTAGGGCCAAAAGATCTTAGGCCCCACTTTTCCTTTAAGAAGCATTTCAAAATCTAGTTGGGGTTTCTGGGATTCTGGAGGTATCATTAAAGCTGAAATCCAGCCTTACCTTTAAACTGTAGCACAGGCTCCTATCCTAAACTAAGAGAGTCCACTATAGACAGTGGAGGATGTCTAGGATCATCTAGCCATTTCCTTCCCAGCCTGAGCCCTTTTATGAATTGGATTTCAGTTCTTTCAATCATGGAGACTCAGCACCACACATGGGCAATACCTAGGGAAGTCAGCATTTAAATGCCTGCTTAGAAACACCAACTCCTCCAGACTTTTATTCATCCATCAGGGCATTGACTAAACTCCTAAGAGCCAGCCCACAGCTTCCATTAGGGCTGAGGGGTATTGAGAGGAGTACGAAGGTAGGGTATTGTGATGTTTTCAGGAAGCGACTTATGTAAAACACCCTGCCAGCCCTCCCCCCTAGGATAATATGCCTGTATTGCATAAAGATGCACAGAGATTTATTGATGACGTTACTGGGTCTAAAAAAAAGTGTTATTGACATGTCAATGAGGGGAAGGAGGAACAAGAGAAGCCAAATATAAATACATTAAACTTCACCTTGGAATCAGCAAATCACAAATAAATGTCAATGCTTGGAAAACATACTGGAAATTTGGCAAGCTCTGATTACTGCACTGATACCAAGCAACTGCATGAAATAGCCCTGAAACTGCATGCTAGCACTTGGACTGGACTTACTAGTTAATTTATGTATAGACGACCTCTTCCTGCAGCCAGCACTCTCTTCTTCTCCCTGACACTCCAGCTTGTGGGCGGTCCCTTGGTGCCCTCACATCCAACACAGGGCAGTGAGCCCCGTGCTTTATGACATCAGAGTGCCTGTGACCACTACAAAACCTTACAGAAGACCATGGCATAGTGTGGAGGAAACCTGTGTGAGTGAGGAACCCTGGGTATAAGCAACTATTTAGGGCCCTTTCACACCGAACGCAGTTGGATGCAGTTGGATACATTTTGAACTGCACTACAACTGCATAGACAGCCCAAAATCAATGTAATTCTATGGGCATAGTTCACATCATTCCAGTGCAGTTCAGAGCATGCTGCATTTTTCTGCACTGCAAATGCAGGGAACGTGCTACAAACACACTTCAAACACAACGAACCACACCCCTTTAAGCCAATAAAGTCAAGCCCAAAAATGTATAGAAAAATGCACTGAAAATTCAGTGCAAAACGAATTCAAGCGCATGCCAAACGTGCTTCAAATGCATGTAAACATGCAGTCAAAAACGCTCAGTTATGTGCAGTTTCTGGTGTGAATGGGCCCATAACCTTTGCAGGGGGTGCCCCGCTGCAAGTGAGGATTTTTCTTTTCACAGTTTTAATGTAATTAGAGTGGTAAGTTAGCGTTGAATATTTATCTCAGTGCTAGCTTTTAAATCATACTTGAGCATGGCACACAAGCTGACAACAGGGAGCACTTATCCAAATTATATGAAGTATGAAAAGCTTCTGCCTACCAGATCAAGCCCACAACAAAGCTAAAACCATTGGGTGTGTTAAAGCTACATTCTTTTCAATGAAAATTCCCACAGCAACGTAAACGATCCTATTTCTATACACAAAAACATAACCTTGAATGTGACTAAGTTATCATACTTTAATTAAACTGGATTCGCAGAAATGACAATTTGACTAACGACGATAGCATTAGAATGTGGCCTTCTGGTGTTTTCAAAGTAATAGTTTCAAAAACATTTAGAAAAGAACAACTTTGTTTTTACTTGTCCCCTGGTCAGCAATACTAAAATGATGGGAAAATACGTATGTTCTGTTTGCGATAGTGGTCTTAAACTATTACTGCCTTAACACCCAAATAAAATACAAAAGCTGCTTTCACTGCAGATAGGTAAAAAACTAGGCTACAACCTTTTGGGATAAACCATGATTTTATGGAATTTTCATCAATTCAGTCCAGTTGATTCAGTTGATTCATGTGTTATTTTTTAATTACTTTTCATGAAAAAAACAAACAAAAAACATTTGGCATATTGCTTTTCTGTATTGTGGATGCCAGTATTGTTTCTTCAAACACATGCCCTTGTTTCTTTGACAATATAGATTTATCCAATATACTGTAGCAATGCATGGTATAAAAATGATCTGCAAAGTGCAGTCACCCAGAACAACCAATCAGATTTTAGTTTCCTGCAGGGATATCAAAAAAGATTAATTATGATTCTTAGAACTATCCTAGCAACTGCACTTATAATAGCCATAGTAAACCTGCAAAATATTTTTTTGCCGGGTGATCTGTCTATCAAAGTATCGGGGCCATGAGGAATCTGTTACAACGATGTCCCCACTCTCTGATAATACAGCCGACTGCTCTCCTCTCTCTTCCTCTGCACAGGCAGGCTGCATCAATGGACACAGGCAGGCAGGCTGCATCGATGGACACAGGCAGGCAGGCTGCATCGATGGACACAGGCAGGCAGGCTGCAACGATGGACACAGGCAGGCAGGCTGCATCGATGGACACAGGCAGGCAGGCTCATCGATGGACACAGGCAGGCAGGCTACATCGATGGACACAGGCAGGCAGGCTACATCGATGGACACAGGCAGGCTACAGCGATGGACACAGGCAGGCTACAGCGATGGACACAGGCAGGCTACAGCGATGGACACAGGCAGGCAGGCTGCATCGATGGACACAGGCAGGCAGGCTGCATCGATGGACACAGGCAGGCAGGCTGCATTGATGGACACAGGCAGGCAGGCTGCATCGATGGACACAGGCAGGCAGGCTGCATCGATGAACACAGGCAGGCTGCATCGATGGACACAGGCAGGCAGGCTACAGCGATGGACACAGGCAGGCAGGCTACAGCGATGGACACAGGCAGGCAGGCTACAGCGATGGACACAGGCAGGCAGGCTACAGCGATGGACACAGGCAGGCAGGCTACAGCGATGGACACAGGCAGGCAGGCTACAGCGATGGACACAGGCAGGCAGGCTACAGCGATGGACACAGGCAGGCAGGCTACAGCGATGGACACAGGCAGGCAGGCTACAGCGATGGACACAGGCAGGCAGGCTACAGCGATGGACACAGGCAGGCAGGCTGCAGCGATGGACACAGGCAGGCAGGCTGCAGCGATGGACACAGGCAGGCAGGCTGCATCGATGGACACAGGCAGGCTGCATCGATGGACGCAGGCAGGCAGGCTGCATGATGGACGCAGGCAGGTAGGCTGCATGATGGACACAGGCAGGTAGGCTGCATGATGGACACAGGCAGGTAGGCTGATGATGGACACAGGCAGGCAGGCTGCATGATGGACACAGGCGGGCAGGCAGGCTGCAATGATGGACACAGGCAGGCAGGCTGCATTGATGGACACAGGCAGGCTGCATTGATGGACACAGGCAGGCTGCATTGATGGACACAGGCAGGCTGCATTGATGGACACAGGCAGGCTGCATTGATGGACACAGGCAGGCTGCATTGATGGACACAGGCAGGCTGCATTGATGGACACAGGCAGGCTGCATTGATGGACACAGGCAGGCTGCATTGATGGACACAGGTAGGCTGCATTGATGGACACAGGCAGGCTGCATTGATAGACACAGGCAGGCTGCATTGATAGACACAGGCAGGCTGCATTGATAGACACAGGCAGGCTGCATTGATAGACACAGGCAGGCTGCCACATTTAGAAGTGGCAGAAGTGGGTGTAAAATGCCAGTCATTCTCCTTAGATCTTGTGCCTGTACACCGCTTTTGGCCACAAAGTGCCTTCCAAGGTAATATGACCTACAGGCAGCACTTGGAAGTGACCTTGCAGGTTGAGATAAGATATTAAGGTGGCCCATGCCATTCTTCTTGCTATCCCTTTTAACAGTACCCATGTATAGGGGTGGCTGTAGACTCGTTATTGTTCCCTCTCACATGACAACTGTCTAGTAATCCCAGGACAGCAACTGTGAAAGCTATGTGCAAATTCAACTTTACATTCAGAAGCTGGAATTGCAATGCTTTATACAAATGCCTACCCAGATGTAATAACAACCTGCTTTTCCTAATGTGTCCACTTTTGTTCAATTGTGTCACTGGGCACACTGTATATTGCTGGATTTATATATATATTTTTTAAGAAAAACATATAATGGAGGTTTGAAAAAGACGATTCAGAAGTTATTCACCTTCAGTGGTCTGCAGACACCCTCAGTGATATGTCCGACTACTTCCTGGATATTATTTTCAACTCCTGCAATAAATGAGACAGAGACATTAAAAATCCTACTGGCCAATCAGCTCCAGACACACAGCTAAATACGCAACTAAAACACAAACAGAGAAATGGTTTGAAAATCCCATATGCTCCAAATCTGCACTGTATATGGTTGCCAAATGCCGCTGCCAACAGAAAGAAAGGCCGGGGAAGGACAGGGAGGCAAAACTACAGGCATGCTTGCTATCTCATCACCTTTAGTTAAGAAAGAACATTTAAACTGTAAGTAGGAGTAAAACAAGTGAGATGGTAATTTTTTTCTGTTTACATTTCCGTATCTGTAATGTAAAGGCTACAGGTGTCAGAAAGTGACAGTTTAGGAAGGAAGAGCCTTTGTCATTATTAGACCATATCAAAGAGATAAGGTGTGCTAGAAACAATTGGCCTTGTTCTATCTCTGTCCAACAATTTGGGGCATAGCGAGGTGACAAAGATGTGTAGCGTGATATTATTTAATTAAAGTGGTTGTAAAGGTAAATGTTTTTTTTTTTACCTTAATGCCATTCTATGCATTGGCTTCTGCTGCTGTCATTTAAAACCTCTGAGCAGAGAGCAGGGGATGGAGCTGAGCCGGGCTGTGTGTGTGAATAGATGCAAACAGCCTAGCACAAGTGCCCCCATAGAAAGCGGCTTGCTATGGTGGCACTTAGCAGGGGGGAGGAGCCAGACGCGCTGGTGGGGGACCCCAGAAGAGAAGGATTAGGGCTCCTCTGTGCAAAAGCAATTGTATGAAGCATGCAAACATGATATTGTTATCCTTGGAAGAAGTCTTGATGACGAAACCAGTTGGGAGTGATGCCAGACACCGGAAGTGACATCACTACGCATGCTGAAAGTGCCGCAGAGGCCATTTTAGTAGCGGTTACAAGATGTTTTTTCATGGAATATTTGTAAGTACATACATTTTTAATAAATATATGATTTTATAGGGATTTACTGCACTATGGTCTTTGCATGATATTTTTTGCATGGGAGCCCTGGAGAGATGCTGGAGTAAAGAAAGGGAACTGTTGGAAGTGGATGATTTTTGTGGAAAGTGATTTAGGGAGCACCGATCTGGTAAGGTGCATGAAGGAATACTATTACACATTTGCATGTGGTGGATTTGTATCACTTAACCACCTCCCGTCTGAACTATAGGCAAATGACGGCTACAGCGTGGACTAATGCCCTGTACACACGACCGGTTTTGCCGTCGGAATAAACTCTGAAGGTTTCTCTGACGGAATTTCATTCAAACGGTCTTGCCTATACACGGTCAAACCAAAGTCCGACCGTCCAGAATGTGCTGACGTACAGCACTTAAGACGGGACTAGAAAAAGGAAGTTCAATAGCCAGTAGCCAATAGCTTCCGTCTCGTACTTGCTTCAGAGCATGCGTCGTTTTTGGTCCGTCGGAACAGCATACAGACGAGCGGTTTTCCCGATAGGAATCGGTTCTGTCTGAAATATTTAGAACATGTTCTATTTCTAGGCCCGTCAGAATTTTTCGAAAAAAACGTCCGATGAGGCATACACAAGATCAGAATATACTATAAAAAGCTTCTGTCTGACTTTTTCTGTCAGACATTCCGTTCATGTGTATGCGGCATAACATTGCCGGGAAGGCGTCTATTGATGTCCTCCCGTGATTGCGCTTCCCATGCGCCCCCTGTAGCGAGCATTGACAGGGATCTGTGATCGTTCTGTCCTTCAGGGTAAAAAGCCAATTACAGCGGCTCTTTACCATGTGACCAGCTGTGTCTAATCACAGCTAATCACAGTGTAAAAAGGATTTACCAGTTATCGGCAAACCTCTCCCCATGCTGACAGCGCGTGAGGAGAGAAGAGCCCGTGAACTGCAAACCCACACAGGGGACATCTACACTGTGTCCTGATTATCAGTGCAGCCCCAACAGTGCGCATCAATGCTGCCAGTCAGGGGACATTAGTGCCACATATCTGTGCTGCCTCATCAGTGCAGCCTATCAGTGCCCAGCAGTGCAGCCTCATCAGCACCCATCAGTAAAGGAGAAAAATTACTTATTAAGAACATTTATAACAGAAACTAAGAAAAACTTATGTTTAACATTTTCTGTCTTTTTTTGTTTGTTTGTTTAGCAAAAAATAAAAAACCCAGTGATGATTAAACACCAAAAGAAAGCTCAATCTGTCTAAAAAAAAAACGGTAAATATTTTGTTTGGGTACAGTGTTGCAATTGTCATTTAAAGGGTGACAGCTCTGAAAGCTGAAAATTGGCCTGGAACCAGAAGGCAAGTGGTTATGCACTATTTTGGCGATATGGAAATGTGAGGGGTTTGAAGTTTATTTTAGGTATTGTGTATAAGCGATATTACACTATATTTGTTTTTTTTTACTTCTGGGTAATACTTGCACTTGCAGGAAAATGAAGGAACGATGGTGTATTACATTTTTGGAAGTCCAGTCGGGAGTTTGGAGTGTCTGAGCTGAGGCGATTCACTTGGTGGAATTAATGCACAGCTAACATATTATAGAGGTGAGAGGCTTTCTATCTGAATATCATTTTTGGAAAACAATATTGCACTGTATTGGTATTTTTATTTTTGGAAAAACCATATGGATTTTTATGTGAGTTGGCTATTGAAGCATGGAGGCACAGAGTTGAAGAGAATCTAATAGCTATTGATTAGACATACAGCAAGTACAGTATATGAAGGGTAGAGGGTTTATAAAGAAGAACACTGGAGAACAAATACACACACGGTTATTTATTGACACTAAATTGTATTGATAAAGTGAGCAGATAGGATACGATTTGAGGCATGGTGGGTACACTATATTATATTTCTTTTTTTGAGATAACTGTAAAGGAAGATTGGATTCAGAGAAAGGATAAAGAGAGGAATAACAGGAAGAAGTTAATGGACAAGTGACGCCTGGTCTTCAGTTATACAGAGACATTATTGAACTTATCTTGGAGTTTGAGAGCGCTGGTCACTTTTATTATTTATTATGTGGGAGTAACGTCAGTGCTGAGATATATGATTGAATGTTAACACCAGTGATAATGAGCTTGCAGGTCGAAAAGTTGTGCATGAGGTATGTGAATGGGTAAGGCTTCAGTCTGGGAGGAATTAATTTTATAACCCAAGAACTGTTTAACGTCCTCTAGAACATGATGTAGTGTTGGGAAAGCGGTATGAGGGCTCGTAAAGTAATATATCATCTGCAAATAAAGGGGATTTATATTCTTTATGTCTGATAGGAATCCCACATACTGTATATTCTCATTACATTGGGTAGCCTCACCTAAACAGTTCTGAACAAAAAATAAACAATAAGGGAGATAACAGGCACCCCTGTCTTGTACCACTGTACATAGCGAAGGTAGAAGACATTGAGTGAGTTTAACTTGCAATGAAGGAGAAGACTATAGGACTTGGTGTGCTTTACAAAATGGGCCTTTTAGACCAAAATGTTGTAGAGCAGAAAGCATATATGGCCATCTAAGCCTGTCAAAGGCTTTGCGAGAATCTAGACACAGTAACAGGGTGGGGGTGGCATGTTTGTTTATCACATTATTAGATTTATGGTCCGCCTGGCATTATGACACGCCTGTCAGGCCAACACAAAATCGATCTTGATCTTTATTATTAGGTCTAGGCAGTATTTGAGAGAGTCTGTTAGTCAAAATCTTTGTAAATATGTAGTTGGAATTGAGTAATGCTAAAGGCCTATAGTTAGCCGGTTGTTTGGTATTTTTGCCAGGTTTAGGTGTTACTGTTATATAAGAATGAAGGAACTGAGCATGGAGTATTTTCCCTTTTAAACACAGAATTATAAAAGGTCAAGCAAAAGAGGTGCTAAAATGGGTAGAAAAAGTTTATAATATGAGTAGTGGAGGCTGTCAGGGCCAGGAGATTTGTGATGAGGTATACCTTTCATACTGGCTTTAGACTCGTGGAGTCAAACCTATGACCTATACAATATAAAAAACCTATCCATCTCTATGGGGTCACCCATGCTATGAGGGTCACTGATAATAATGCAGAGAAAAGGGTAACTTGCTCCCCAATATCTCCCTTCACTTTTTGTCCCCGATATACCTTTCTGTCCCAGGGGCAACAATAACCAGGACAACAGATAAGAGGAAATATTCCAATAGGGAACACAGACAGCAATTTTGATCTGACAGAGAGAGCCTAACCCTTCCTCATTCTATCCAAAATGACAGAAAACAAAGTATTTAGGTATTTTCAGCCTTACCTTGGATGTTGACTTGCTTCAGAAGAGATTCCAAGTGCTCTTTCTCTGATGCAGTAGCCTGGTGAAGCCATGCCAACATATCCCCAACATACCTTTTTTAATAGAGGAAAAAATAGTTACCCTCTTTATATCAAACATACAACATGTGACATAGATCTTGCTATTTTGACACATGCAATCATTTTGTGCAATGTTTTTATACGGTCATATTCACTACCTGCTCAACAGTGCTGCTGGCTTGTCTTCTGTCATGTTTTCCCTAGATCCTATTCACTGGCATTCTCTACCTTCTGCTCACCTATCAATCAACCAGCTATTCATCTCTCTCTTTGTCTCATCTTTACTTAACACTCCCTTTTACAGAATTAGGTGTGCTATAGATAATGTGCGTTTTTGGAGGAGAAGGGCGAAGCTTCAGAGTATTTGAAGGTGGGCTTGCTTTGAGATTTTCAGAAAGCTAGTAGGTATTGTATCACATCATGATTTGAATGCAGGTATACAAGTTTGTTGATAGTAACGATATTCTTCAAATACCTCAATGGATCATGAGAATGCATCTCAATAGGTCTGGGGGTTCCACCAGGCCCACCTCTGGTGAGTGCATCAATAAACCCACGCACCACGGCACTCCTTCTTGCTGTTCCAAATTCATCCAATGTGTATCTGCCAACAAGATAAAATGTTGAAGGGTTAGTCGAAATGTCCTTCAAACACTTCTCAACTACCCACAGTATACAAGTCTTGAACAAACCCACATTTCTCTGATAGTATGAAAGTATACAGAACTATGTCAGTGGTGTATACAGCTTCTGTTTTAAGGGGATTCTGAGCATGCTCATACTATAAAGTTTAGGTCCAAGAGTAAGCACTAGGGACATATGAGTGTGGTAACAGGTCATGTGATAACAGTGACAGCTTGTAATAAAAAAAGCTTGTAAATAAAATCTGTTTCTATTTAAGTATCTAGTACTTCACATTCTGCCAAATCAGTTTTATGTTGGTACAAGAGAAATATCCAAAATCTGAGATCTGTTCGAGTTATTAAGGTGTGCAAATCTGTTATACATAACAAAACTACACTGTCACCTTGCCCATTTAGGGAAAAGTGACAGGGTTTGTGCAAAGCCCACACCCTGACCACTTTATTCTTACCGCTCCAGCACTGCCCTCTTCTTCTTTGGCCACCACTGCAAATTAGCCAGTGCTTCCGACTGTAGGGGAGCATGTGGCATCCTCTCATGATGCAGTTTTACATGACAGTGGGGTTGAGGTCACTGTTCCCTACAAGCTCCAGAGCTGGGCATTTTAGAGCACTGGAGAGAGGAGTATAAAGCAGCTGGGGATAGGCTTTCCACAGGCACAGTCACTTTGCCCTGAAGGGGCAAGATGACAGTGTTGGTTTAACGCACCTTAAATAAGTCTAAAAATTAATAATGTCTTAACCAAATATCACAATTAAAGTTTTGCTTTTTTTTAAAGTATTTTATTTATTTTTTTTACCTTAATGTATTCACTGCAAAAAAACACTGTGCCGATCTGCTGCAGCTCTTTTTCATGCTTCCTCTATTCACTGTAGTCTCAGAGAACAGCTGAAGCCATTGGCTCCTGCTGCTGTCTGCCAAATCCAGGGAGGTAGGAGCCGGAATCCAGTGAGGAGGGAGCGCACTGTATATGGACGCACACAGCCTGGCTCAGGAGTGTGACTGCACAAGCGACCCCTCAGCATACCGCTTTCTGAGGTGGTACTCGGAGAAGAGAGGGGATGGAGAGCACTGGCGGGGGGACTCCAGAAGAGGAAGAAGCTTCCTCCTGTTTAAACAAGGATGGCTCTGCCCACCCCCTTCACAAAAACTGAAGTTAGACTTACTAATCTATTTCCAGTAGTCTTCCAGAACAGCAGGGTGTCAGAAAAGAGTAAGTTGCACAAGCAAATGCTTGCATAAGATTTGAGCCAGAGGACCCAGCAAGAAGAACTAATAAAGGCTGAGGAAGTGGCTAAAATCTTATCAGATTCAGCCAATGCTTCAGGGAAAAAAACCTACAGCCTTAATCAGGGATAAGAAAAGATTCTGATAATTGTTCCCTAGACGCACCCAAAGTCAAGAGGGACTGGATCTGAATAAGCCAGAATTCCAAATTTCTACACAGGTAGCGCCCAAGGCAAGTTTTAAATTGGCCATCATAGAATCCCATGTCAGTTTCAGAAGGATATCTGCTTTCTTATCCATGGCATCCTTAGGGACACCCATAGCTTTGAACATTGGATCCACTTTCTTTCAAACTTTTGGGAGGGGAACATCCAAGTCTGGGTACTTGTTCCAGAATAAAGCTGGCCATACACTAATCAAATTCTGATCAGAGTGTGACCATATTTGGAAAATCTTCCTCGATCAGTGGGGGGGCTAAATCCTCTATTCACCTATATGGTTATAGAATGCATGAAGGTAAAAAAAGTTGAGCCTTTGATGCACACATTTTCTTGGGTGGATTGCCTTTAGGATTCTTGAGGGTTTTGGCCTGCAAGAATAAGCACTGTACAATCAGAATGCACACAAGCTGTCCTGGAAGATGACTGGGGGATTTACAGAACTGGCATGTTCTACTGGGTTATACTGCTCTGCATCATCATTATCAAAAACTTAAAGTAGAACTACCAGTCTACCACTACATTACTCTGTATTTACAGTTTTCTCTTGGGCTCACTGCAAAGTTCCACAAATACCTACTGAGCCTGCTAATGAGGTCCACCTAATGCAGCTTCCTGATGTGGCAACAATGCTGCACTGCTCCTTCAGTGCAAAGTTGCCACTCTCAATTAGACTATGCCTGCATGCACTAAACTGGGATGAAAAAAATGTTGCAGGGGATGTCCGTATCTGCATTGTCATTGCCAATTAATAAACTTGTAGTTTGTCAATCAACGCCTGTCCTGTCCACTGTTTTCTAGATTAGCATCACTGCCTCAGGTTACTGAAACCTTCCCACTGTAAGCTGCAGTGCCTAAGAGGTAGAGCATGTGGGACACATATAAAGCAGGCTTTGGCTCATTCAGGAAATGTAAAGAAAGTGATTTTTTTTGTTTACTTTATGAGGCTTGTGCATGAATGGTAACTGGATTTGGTACTTGTTTAGATTGTCATATAAGAGCCCTAAGTTGTACTTTATTCTAGTTTACAAGTCCTTAGATAAGGTGCCTGCCTTCTTCTTTCCTACTTTTTCCCCCATTATTTTAACCTGGTAATCCTGCAAATAACACTTTCTGTCCCTGTGTGCCTAAGCTCACTCCTTCACTGTATTTATGTAGGCAGCCATGGTTGTCACCCAGGCTGAAATTCAAACATGTCAGCCTTTTTTCATCTCCAAGGAGGAGATGCAAGGGGGTTATGGGATTATTAGATTGCACAAGAAAGATAAAGTGATTGTAAAGTCTACTTATTTTTTTTTTTAAATAACAAACATGTTATACTTACCTGCTTTGTGCAGGGTAGCCTGAATCCTCCTCTTCTCGGGTCCCTCTTCGCTGCCTCTGGCCCCTCCCTCCTGTCGAATGCCCCCCACAGCACGCAGCTTGCTATGGGAGACACCCGAGCCAAGCTACAGCTCCGTCTGTCCATTCAGACATGGAGCTGAGGTCCGGCCCCGCCCCTCCTTTACCAACTTGACTAATAGGTGAAGCCCGGGACCCATCCAGAGCTGCCGATGCCTTGCAATAGAGATGAGTGAAGGCAAGATGGCCTCCGCTCATCTCTATGGCCTTGGAGGACCAGAGGGACGTCATGACATCACTTCTGGTTCCTTCGGCACGTAAACAATGTTTTTTCTGGAGGGGGATAGCAGCGCTGGTATAAGAGTGTGTATTTTGTTTGCAATTGCTTATGGATACCCTGTATTGTCTCATATTCTTATTCAGCTCTGTGTAATTCCCATGACCTATATTCATTTTGCGGATGTTCTATTTTTGTAATAATTCTGTTTAAATGTTCATGCAAAATCTTAAATAAACACCTCATAAAAAAAAAAAAAAGAATACACCAGTACACACTGCTGGCAGCGGTAACAGTAGGGCTGCAATTAACGATTATTTTCATAATCGATTAGTTGGCAGATTATTGTTTTGATTATTCGATTTATCGGTTAATAATCTTCAAAAAAGTGTGGTGTATAATTTGGTTAAGTTTAAAAAAAGGGAATTTATTCTTAAATATCTACAATCAAGTCCATAAATATTGGGATATCGACACAATTCAAATCTTTTTGGCTCTATACACCACCACAATGGATTTAAAATGAAACGAACAAGATGCTTTAACTGCAGACTTTCAGCTTTAATTTGAGGGTAGTTACATCCAAATCAGGTGAACGGTGTGGGAATTACAACAGTTTGTATATGTGCCTCCCACTGTTTAAGGGACCAAAAGTAATTGTGATGCTCTGCCAGGCCTCTACTGCAACTGTCTTCAGTTCCTGCTTGTTCTTGGGGCATTTTCCCTTCAGTTTTGTCTTCAGCAAGTGAAATGCATGCTCAATCGGATTCAGGTCAGGTGATTGACTTGGCCATTGCATAACATTCCACTTCTTTCCCTTAAAAAACTTTTTGGTTGCTTTCGCAGTATGCTTCGGGTCATTGTCCATCTGCACTGTGAAGCACCGTCCAATGAGTTCTGAAGCATTTTGCTGAATATGAGCAGATAATATTGCCCGAAACACTTCAGAATTCATCCTGCTGCTTTTGTCAGCAGTCACATCATCAATAAATACAAGAGAACCAGTTCCATTGGCAGCCATACATGCCCACGCCATGACACTACCACCACCATGCTTCACTGATGAGGTGGTATGCTTTGGATCATGAGCAGTTCCTTTCCTTCTCAATACTCTTCTCTTCCCATCACTCTGGTACAAGTTGATCTTGGTCTCATCTGTCCATAGGATGTTGTTTCAGAACTGTGAAGGCTTTTTTAGATGTTGTTTGGCAAACTCTAATCTGGCCTTCCTGCTTTTGAGGCTCACCAATGGTTTACATCTTGTGGTGAACCCTCTGTATTCACTCTGGTGAAGTCTTCTCTTGATTGTTGACTTTGACACACATACACCTACCTCCTGGAGAGTGTTCTTGATCTGGCCAACTGTTGTGAAGGGTGTTTTCTTCACCAGGGAAAGAATTCTTCGATCATCCACCACAGTTGATTTTCGTGGTTTTCCGGGTCTTTTGGTGTTGCTGAGCTCACCGGTGCATTCTTTCTTTTTAAGGATGTTCCAAACAGTTGATTTGGCCATACCTAATGTTTTGTTTTTTCAGCCTAATGATGGCTTGCTTCACAGATAGTGACAGCTCTTTGGATCTCATATTGAGAGTTGGCAGCAACAGATTCCAAATGCAAATAGCACACTTGAAATGAACTCTGGACCTTTTAGCTGCTCCTTGTAAATGGGATAACGAGGGAATAACACACACCTGGCCATGGAACAGCTGAGCAGCCAATTGTCCCATTACTTTTGGTCCCTTAAAAAGTGTGAGGCACATATAGAAACTGTTGTAATTTCTACACCGTTCACCTGATTTGGATGTAAATACCCTCAAATTAAGGCTGAAAGTCTGCAGTTAAAGCACATCTTGTTTGTTTGATTTCAAATCCATTGTTGTGGTGTATAGAGCCAAAAAGATTAGAGTTGTGGTGATGTCCCAATATTTATGGACCTGACTGTATATGAAGTGGTAAATATAAATAACCAACTACAGTATATGGTTAGGGAGCAAAACCTCGAATCCACTGAGAATGACAGAAGAGATATAGTGTATATATTATTAGAGGATATATACTGTATATACTATTAGAGGATATATACTGTTCATACTATTAGAGGTTAAATCTGGTAAATATCATCAGACTCAGAGATCACATTTTTTTATTTAAAGAATTATTTTATTCAGCGAATGTACAAAGATTTTTCGTCTGAATATTCTCTTTCTGAAAATTGATCCGTTCGGCCAGCATAAGGCTCGGTACACACCTATGCAGTTTGCTTTTGATCTGTTTTTGCAGTGCTTTTTCCTGTGCGTTTTGATTTTTGCGCACGTTTTTGCTGCGATTTGCGTTTTTAGATTTTTTTTGGCCAATTTGTTGTTGGGCAGATTAAATAAACACAAATTGCTGCAAAAACGCATTACATGCTTTTCTGCAGCTTCTCCATTGAAGTATATTGAACCAAAAAAGCACAGTTTTGCTTTGAAAAAAGTCCCTGATCCTTTCCAAATACACAGCAGCTGAAAAAAGCATAGAGGTGAACGTGTCCCATAGGAAACCATGGTAACCACTTTAGCCCCAGAAGATTTGGCTGCTCAATGACCAGGCCATTTTTTGCGACACGGCACTGCATCGCATTAACTGACAATTGCGTGGTCATGCGACATTGTACCCAAACAAATTTGACGTCCTTCCCCCCCCCCCCCCCACAAATAGAGCTTTCTTTTGGTGATATTTGTTCACGCTCGCCCCTAGTGGCCAAAAGGCGTAGCGATAACGTCGTTTCACCCGCCAGCCATACCATTCTGCCGCAGTGAAACTGCGGCGGCTGGTCGGCAAGCAGTTAAATGAACTGTAGTGTGTTTCTGCAAAAAGCACCAAAAAACGCATAGGTGTAAACCAGGCCTAAGACGTTTAGTAACATAATGGGGTTAAAAAAAATAAATAAAAATTAGCCCTAGTACAAAAAGAGCAGATAACCGCTACGGTAAGGGGTTCATTTTTTTTTTTACTGTGGAACAGCAAAAGTAATATTTACAGTAGCGATTTGCTCTTTTTGTACTATAAAGGGCTAATTTTAGGTTTTTTTTAACCCCATTATGTTAATGGACGATTAATCAATTATGAAAATAGTAATCGATTCATTTCATAATCGATTAGTTGTCAATTAATCGATTCATTGTTTCGGCCCTAGGTAACAGCATCCTTTACATAGCTTTTCCTTCCTTTGACTGGTACTCTTTATGATGAGATGCTGAGAGTGTTTCTTTTTTCTCCAACTTGAGCTTACATTAAGCTACACTGGATTTATTTGCTATACAAATCAACGCTATTTATAGTTTGAAAATGAATAAACCAAAAACAAAAAGTACATTAAAAATGGCCTTGGAATAAAAATTATAGCTTTTAGCAAGATCTCTGCAATTTCATTGACTATAAAAGGTTGCAGGGTAAGGTGTTACACTAATTTTACAAATTTCAACTGTTCTTTATGCGTGGAGCAGAATGACAATAAAAACAGATATTTTTCAATAGTTGTGTTTTAGAAGTCGAAGAGGGAGTGAAAAAGTGTTGACAGTAAATCCATTTGTGCTTTCATCCCATAACAAGGACAGGCCAAATTACTCACATCATCTCCCTAGTAATTCCACCACTTATCTATCCATTGTGAAGTACCTTTATAAACAAGAGAATTTGCCAAACATGAACCCCAGTTTATAAGCCTTATCACAATTGTAGGTTCTCAAACCACTTTTGACAAAGGTGATACATTTTAAAAGGGCCAAAATTATGGTTTCAAATGAAAGAAGGGAATCATGGAGTCACCACTTAGTCACCTGGATCAAAGAATGGACTTGCTAGTTCATGAATAGTTGACACAATACAATGTTGGATGCCACCAAAAGTTTTGGGGGCATCTTACGTTAAGTAATTCCATGACTGTGCAGACATATAAAAAAAAAATCACTATGAAATTATGGTTAAGTGGCTTAATTTACTAAATGGTTCAAGTACAAGATTCTACTATTGATCAACAAAAAACGTACATACATACAGATAGATAGATAGATAGATAGATAGATAGATAGATAGATAGATAGATAGATAGATAGATAGATAGATAGATAGATAGATAGATAGATAGATAGATAGATAGAGAGACAGACAGACAGACAGACAGACAGACAGACAGACAGACAGACAGACAGACAGACAGACAGACAGATAGATAGATTAAAACAAACATTATCTAACTTCTGAAAGCAGAGGCACGGCATATTGTGCAGCTGTTTATCAAACGCAAATTTTAATTAAAAAATACACTAAAATGAATTTTAGGGCATGCAATCCCAAAATAATACTAAATTCTTAGATAAATTATAAAAGATGATGTTGCATCGAGTAAATAGGTACCAAACATGTCAAGATTTAAAATTGCATGCCTGTGAAATGGCGACAGCCTTCACAGGTTGTCAGTTTAGAATTAATCACAAATTATGGTCCCAGAATTATTGCTCTCGCTCTGATGTTCACTCCAATAGCCCACATGTGTGGTGCAATCCCGGTTTACATATGCCTGCCGGACCTATGTGCGTGCTTATATTTGCAAGTACGCGCAGACGGATGGGGGAGCTTTTACATTTTTTTAAATATTTTTATTTATTTTATTCAAATTTATTTTTTACATTGTTTTTTTCATTTACCTTAATTGTTATCACAAACAGTGAAAAAAGGGTACCAAAACCATGGCTGCAGCTATGGACCTGTAATGACCACTTGCTGACAGGACATTTTTATATGTCAGTCAGCAGTGGTTAAAGTGATTCTAAAAGTTTTTTTAAAAAAACAACAACCATGTTATACTTACCTGCTCTGTGCAATGGTTTTGCACAGAGTAGCCCGATCCTCTTCTTTTTGGGTCCCCCTCTTGCTAGGGGGCACTCGAGCAGGCTCGCTTTCAAGCCTCGTTCCTGTGAACGGACATTGTCCATTCACACACAGAAGCATGGCTTGGCCCCGCCACCCACCCCCTCTCCTCCTTGGCTCCGCCACCCACCCCTCTCCTCATTGGCTCACTGGCTGTGATTGACAGCAGCAGGAGCCAATGTCTCCCACTGCTGTGTGAGCCAATGAGGGAAGAGAGAGCCAGGAGAGCCACTGCTCTCATGCACATTGCTGGATCGAGAAGGGGCTCAGATTGGGGGAGGGGGGTGCTGCACTCAGAAGGTTTTTTTATCTTAAAGCGGAGTTCCACACAAAAATGGAACTTCCGCTTTTCGGAACTCTCCCCCCCCCTGGTGTCACATTTGGCACCTTTCAGGGGGGAGGGGGGTGCAGATACCTGTCTAAGACAGGTATTTGCACCCACTTCCGGCATAGACTCCCATGGGAGTCTATGCCTCTTCCCGTCCCCACCACGCTGTCTCCTGGGAAACACACAGCTCCCAGGAGATAGCGGGGACCACTTACGATGCGCAGCGCAACTCGCGCATGCGCAGTGGGGAACCGGGAAGTGAAGCCGCAACGCTTCACTTCCTGATTCCCTCACCTAGGATGGCGGCGGCAGCTGCCGAGAACCGAGCGGGTTCTCGGCGTCGCCTTCCGACATCGCTGGACCCTGGGACAGGTAAGTGGCCATTTATTAAAAGTCAGCAGCTGCAGTATTTGTAGCTGCTGGCTTTTAATATTTTTTTTTTTTTTTTTGCGGTTTGGGTGGACTCCCTCTTTAATGCTTAGAATACATTAGGGTAAAAAAACCTTCTGTCTTTAGAACCACTTTAAACTTAAACAAATAGAAAATCAGTTTTAATTTTTTGAGCATTTATAGGCCTATTTAACCACTTCAATACAGGGCACTTTCACCCCCATTCCTGCCCAAGCCAATTTTCAGCTTTTTGAGCGCTGTGGCATTTTGAATGACAATTGAATGACAATTGCTCGGTCATGCAACACTGTACCCAAACAAAATTTTTATCATTTTTTTCCCCCACAAATAGAGCTTTCTTTTGGTGGTATTTGATCACCACTGGGGTTTTTATTTTTTGCGCTACAAATAAAAATTTTGAAAAAAAAAAAGTTTTTCTTTGCTCCCGTTACAAAACTTTGTAAAAAAGTAAATTTTCTCCTTCCTTGATGAGCACTGATGAGGCTGCACTGACAGGCACTGATGGACACTGATAGGTGGCACTGGTGGGCACTGATAGATGGCACTAATAGGCAGCTGTGATCAGGAGGCACTGGCAGGCATCACTGATGGGCACAGAGTGCCATCCCTAATGGGCACTGAATGGCATCGCTGTTGGTCTGCAGTGGGAATCCTCAATGGGCCTGCACTGATAATTAATGTGCAGATTATCAGCACAGACCCCCCCTTTCAGGAGAGAAGCTGATCGGCTCTCCTCTACTTACACCTGTCAGAGCGAATTGAGGAAAAGCCGATAAAGAGCACTTCTTGGTTACTATGTGATCAGGCAGACAAATCGAGGAAAGCTGGAAGCCGCACACCGGTATAGTGATGAATGCTTTATTTAAAAAGCTGGATCATGAAGACACACAAAACTTGACAGCAGAAGCGTACAAAAGCAGCTGACGCGTTTCACACTACAATGAGTGCTTATTCATGAATAAGCACTCATTGTAGTGTGAAACGCGTCAGCTGCTTTTGTACGCTTCTGCTGTCAAGTTTTGTGTGTCTTCATGATCCAGCTTTTTAAATAAAGCATTCATCACTATACCGGTGTGCGGCTTCCAGCTTTCCTCGATTTGTCTGCCTCATCTTGCATCAGCCAGCACCTGGGACTCTTCCCTCTTGAAGGATAATACACTGGCGTTCATCTCCCCTGGTCTGCGCCTACCTGAGCGGTGGGACCCCTCTCTGCTTACTATGTGATCAGCTGTGATTTGACACAGCTGATCACATGGTAAAGAGCCAATGTCATTGGCTCTTTACCTAGATCGGAGTTGCGGCGTGTCAGACTGACACACCACACCACCGATGGTCGCACTGCGCGCCCCCCCGCGGGTGCGTGCTAGCGGCTTATCCTGCTGGACGTCATATGACGCCCAGTCAGGATAATACAACCACTTTCCGGCCGTCATTTTGCTATATGGCGGGTGGGAAGTGGTTTAAAAAAAAAAAAAAAAAAAAGCAGACCAAATAAACCCTAATGTGTCTTTGAAAGTATAAAAAGTATACAAGGCTACCCGCTATCAAGATACAATGACACAGCAGAGAGGATTCCCCCATATACCTCAAATATGTGAATAGGGGAATCAGGGAATTGCAAATAAATAAAAGATGATTCCTTGCAGCTGGGCTGTTCTGCAAGGGTTAATTGCTCATTTATGTCAAGGGGAACAATAAAAGGAGATATATCTACCCGATCCTCCCCGCAACTTCTGCATCCCCGCACCCTAGAGTAATAACGTCATCAAGATCAGAGCAGGGTCCATGAGCCTGTTCTGGATGTGAGGATGTCGAGGGACAGTCCAGCACCATATCATGGGGAGCTCAGGATTAGGTAAGTAAAACCTTTTCCTAATGGGGAGCTCAGGATCAGGTAAGTAAAACCTTTTCTTAATGAGGAGCTCAGGATCAGGCAAGTAAAACCTTTTCTTAATGAGGAGCTCAGGATCAGGTAAGTAAAACCTTTTCCTAATGGGGAGCTCAGGATCAGGTAAGTAAAACCTTTTCTTAATGAGGAGCTCAGGATCAGGTAAGTAAAACCTTTTCTTAATGAGGAGCTCAGGATCAGGTAAGTAAAACCTTTTCCTAATGGGGAGCTCAGGATCAGGTAAGTAAAACCTTTTCTTAATGAGGAGCTCAGGATCAGGTAAGTAAAACCTTTTCCTAATGGGGAGCTCAGGATCAGGTAAGTAAAACCTTTTCCTAATGGGGAGCTCAGGATCAGGTAAGTAAAACCTTTTCTTAATGAGGAGCTCAGGATCAGGTAAGTAAAACCTTTTCTTAATGGGGAGCTCAGGATCAGGTAAGTAAAACCTTTTCCTAATGGGGAGCTCAGGATCAGGTAAGTAAAACCTTTTCCTAATGGGGAGCTCAGGATCAGGTAAGTAAAACCTTTTCCTAATGGGGAGCTCAGGATCAGGTAAGTAAAACCTTTTTTTAATGGGGAGCTCAGGATCAGGTAAGTAAAACCTTTTTTTAATGGGGAGCTCAGGATCAGGTAAGTAAAACCTTTTTTTAATGGGGAGCTCAGGATCAGGTAAGTAAAACCTTTTCTTAATGGGGAGCTCAGGATCAGGTAAGTAAAACCTTTTCTCACTGCCCTGGACAAAACAAGCAATTAACGCTTGCAATGTGGGCCACAGCCCCACTGGAAGGGCTATGTTTTGTATCTGCCCAGGGTTGGTCTTTAACATTACAGAACAAGTCCAGTTAAATTTCACAAATTATTACTAGCTTTACAATGACCTGGATAAATGAAAGCCTGCGCAGTTATAAATTAAATCAACCATTTAACTCTTACCTAGGGCAAAGTCACTTACTGATGCACGCTCCAGGCTATTCACACACGCAAATCATTTCTAAGAATAAAACTTTATAATGTCTTCAGACCTTGAAAACACCATCCTAAGACACAATTATGAGCACATTCAACATTTCTGCTTCGAAGAAAACATGACATTTCCTCAAAATACTATGAAGAATGACAACATGGACACATCTTCAACACAAAAATTATTATTTTTGTTTTTTTTTTACAAAACAAGAATGTAAACTGTGCAGTCTAGATTCAGTCTAATTAGTTTAGATATGAATTATGTTTTTACTAAATAGCATTGCATGCCTATTACTGTGCAAGGACATTATGTTATATAACTTGTGACAACTACATTGTGTTACTGACACCTAGTGGCCACAAGATGTACAAGCTAGAACTTATATTTTAGTATATGTTTCTTTGTAAATAATATACACAGTACTAATGAACTAATGACATATTCACATCCTCTGAACTTCCTTTATCATTGTTTAAATGTAGTTTTCTGCCCTTTTTGTGGTTAGTCTAAAGAAAAAAAGTAGACTAATATTTCCAGGGGCACTTTTTCTTCTCTTTATGCTTTAAAGTAGAACAGTGACCAAGGTATATAGACAGTCAAATACTAACATATAATTGCCAAATGCAGTTACTATGTAATGCACAAGCCTCATAAAGTTAACAAGAAAATTCAAAGAATAATTAATTGTCTCACCAGGGATATCCCAAAAAAAAGCTGACCTCCTACTTTAACACCATTGGATTGAAAGGTAGAATACATATGAAAAAAATAGTGCCTGCATAGTGCCTGTAAAGCGCCCCTTCGCACTGACAGGCGTAAGTAGAGGAGAGCCTGAGTGCTTTCACACTGAAGCGGTGCGCTTGCAGGACGGTAAAAAAAAGTCCTGCAAGCAGCATCTTTGCAGCGGTGTGGGAGCTGTGTATTCACCGCTCCTAAAGCACCTCTGCCCATTAAAAACAATGGGGCAGCGCCGCCAAACCACCGGCATAGCACCGCAGCACTTTGCGGGCAGTTTTAACCCTTTTTGGCCGATAGCGGGGGTTAAAAACGCGCCACTAAAACGACGGTAAAGCGGCGCTAAAAATAGCACCGATTTACCGCCAACGCCCGCCCCAGTATGAAAGTAGCCTTACAGATCATCAGTTTAGAATTAACCATTAATAATGACCCTAGAATAATTGCTCTTCCCCCTGCACTCATGGCAATATCTAATGTTTTTAGCACAATTGTCACTTTGTATGTATCCACAATGAATGCGTTTACATATGTATGTGTGTATGCGGGGAGGGAAGGGGCAAAACTTTATTGCTATCGCATCGCCAGCCCACTATGTGATTATTGAATCATTTGTAACCGGTTGTTTTTAATTAAGCCTCAGGGGTCTAATTAGAAGTAAGTAAGCCTTACTTCAGTGGCAGCAAAAGGGTAAAAGCAGTACTTGACATTACAGAACAAACAGAGTGTGGACCGATTGTTCCCTTACATGGTTAGTCTGGCTGAAAGAAAGACACAAGCCCTTCTAGTTCAACCAATAAAAGAAAAAAAAATATTTTTTATATAATATATATATATACACACACACACACACACACACACACATAAGTATACATGTACAGTCCTATATATACAATCCTATACCCGTAGTTGATCCAGAGCAAGGCAAAAAAAAAAACCCATGATGATTCAATTTGCTCTAGCAGAAGAAAAAATTCCTTCCTCATCCCTAAGAGGCAATCTGATATGACCTGGATCAACTTTACCTATAACTGTTAGTATCCTGTTTTATTATGTACATTTAGGAAAGAATCCAGGCCTTTCTTAAAACAATCTACTGAGCTGGCAGGAACCACCCCTGGAGGGAGTCTATTCCACATTTTCACAGCTCTTACCGTGAAGAAACCTTTCCGTATTTGGAGATGAAATCTCTTTTCCTCCTAGAGTAAAGAGTGCCCCCGTCATATGACGTCCTCCCCTTTCCTCACTCCCCGTGCACGCTCATGAGCATGCATCGGGGAAATTCTGTGCTGGCCATGTCCCTTGGACACAGCCAGTCACAGATCGCTGTAAATGGCCAATCACAGTGGCCGTTTACAGCGCGATCTGCGTGGCCAATGAGAGATGATCTCAACTGTAAACATATGAGATCATCTCTCATTGCCGGCTCTCTCTCCTCACACGCGGTCTCTGTGTGAGGATCTGACAGCGATCTGTGCTTCAGTGAGTTTTAACACAAATTACAGTGCCAAAACAGTGCCTAAAACAGTGCCCAAACAGTACAATGCCTATTTGGGATCTGTGCCCACCTGTGCCAATCTGTGCCATTGGTGATCAGTGTCCATCTGTGCACATCTTTGCAATCAGTGCACATCTGTGCCACCTCATCGGTGCCCACCTGTGCCACCTCATCGGTGCCCACCTGTGCCACCTCATCGGTGCCCACCTGTGCCACCTCAGCAGTGCCGCCTCATCAGTGCCCACCTGTGCAATCAAACAGTGCACATCTGTGCCCATCTGTTCCGCCCCATTCAAAAACCAAAATGCATCTATGAATATAAATTTTTCATGGGGGAGTCGACTTCAATGACCAAATCCTCGAACCTTACCTTGCCACAAGACGGACATACCATTGGTATAAAAAAGTCGCAATTTATTTTTTTCAATTGGCTATATACAACTCATATGTCATTTACCGCAACTCCACCCAAAACCCCAAATGCTTCCTTGGCTACCAGGAGACAGTTTTCATTGCCCTTATATTCCCGAACGGCTCACCAATAAACATCCCATCAGATGTTCTTAGTCGACTCTCCAAACGCCACTTTCCAGATAAAATCCCTCCCAGTCCAACGACATAAAAAAAAATGTAAGGTGTGTACCAGTGGAGGAGTCAGAAGAGACACATCTTATTATTGTGCCCAATGTTCTTCCCAACCAGGCCCCTGCATAGGTGAATGTTTTCGCCATTACCATACTTCAATAAATAATTAGTGAAGTATGTTAAACGTAATCCTCAGTTCCCTGCCTTCACACCCCTTATATCACTGCCTGCTCTGTAACTGACCCTGGCTTGTTATTCGACCACGCTTCCGTCTGCCGATTCTGTACATACCTCTGTCTGATCTGGAACTGACCCTGCATGGTTATTCGACCATGCTTCTGCCTAACAATTCTGTACATACCTCTGCCTGATCTGGAACTGACCTTGGACTGTTTGACCATGTTTTTTGCCTGCCTCATGGACTGATCTTGTACCCTGCTACTGGACTAGTGGGATTCAACACAGGGGTCTCACATATGTGAGGGGCTCCAGAATTGTTTTTTTTTTATTTCTCATTCCTAGATCAGGGTCTGGAGACTCGGAGGCTTCAAAGAGATTTGGGTGGGGGAAGCCTCTACCCCTGTCCCCATTCTGTCCTGAACGAGGCCCTATTTCTGCCTGCTGCCTGTAGGACTTACTACCATTATGTCTCTGCCTGTCGCACTGACTATACCACATGTTCCTGCCTACTACCAGGACCAATATTTTTGGCACTTCGGACAATATCTCTGCCTGCACTGACCCTGGACTGTATATGGACAGTATCCCTGCCTGCTGCCTGGACAATTGTGTTCGCCATTGCTGACCAAGTCCCTGCCTGCTGCCTGGACCAGTGCTATCCTGCTGTGTACAACTTCGCTACTACAACCACAGGTAGCATAATGTATTTTGGGGTGTAATTCTTGGTATGTGCATGCTATGTGTCCCTGGAACACCTGACGGTGTTCCTTGCATGTTGGATCTCTGTATGTGGTCAGGCTGTGTAGAAGTCTCACACATGTGGTATCACCATACTCAGGAGGGGTAGCAGAATGTATTTTGGGGTGTCATTTTTGCTATCTAAATGTTATGTGTTGGAAATATCTTATAAACCGACAACTTTGTGTAAAAAAAAATGCGCTTTCATTTTTTTTTTTACACATTTTCCAAAAACTTCTGCAAAAAAAATGAACTGTTCAAAAGACGCATTATGCCTCATAGATTATACATTGAGGTGTTAGCTTTCCAAAATTGGGTCATTTTGTGGGTGTTTCCATTGTCCTGGTGCTCCAAGGCCTTCAAAAGTGTAATAGGTGGTTGAGAGATTAGATGTGTAATTTATGCTCCTAGAACACCAGATGGTGCTCCCTGCATGTTGGGCCTCTCTATGTGGCCAGGCAGTGAAAAAGTCCCACACATGTGGTATCGTTATACTCAGGAGGAGTAGCAGAATGTATTTTGGGGGTGTCATTTGTGGTATGCACATGCCATCTGAGAGAAATAACCTATTACAATGACAATTTTGTGAAAAAAAAAATAAATTAAAATCTTAATTTTGCAAAGAATTGTGGGAAAAAATTATAACTTCAAATAACTCACCATGCCTCTTACTAAATACCTTGAAATGTCCACTTTCCAAAAAGGGGTTATTTGGGGGGCATTTGTGCTTTCCTGGCTTGTTAGGGTCTCAAGAAATGAGATAGGCCGCCAGTACATCGGATGTGATACATTTTTTATGATTTGCACCACAGCTTGTAGACTCAAAATTTTGGGTTATTTTTACCAAAGATATGTAGCAGTATAAATTGTGGCCAAAATGTATGAAGAAAAATGACTAATTTGCAAAATTTTTTCACCGAAATTAATAAAAATTTGTTTTTTTTTCAAAATTTTCGGTCTTTTTTCATTTATAGCGCAAAAAAATAAATAACCCAGAGGTGATCAAATACCACCAAAAGAAAGCTCTATTTATAAAAAAAGGACAAAAAAATAATTTGGGTACAGTGATGCATGACTGAGTAATTGTCAAAGTGTGAGAGCACTGAAAGCTGTAAATTGGTCTGGACAGGAGGGGGTGTTTAAGTGCCCAGTAAGCAAGTGGTTAAACCTCATTTGCCACATAGTTGCCCAATGACACAGTGCATTGAGGTCAGCTTGTAAGTTGAAGATATCCTGTAAGGACGTTATTCCACTGCATTAACAGGAGGCTGTTCACGTATCCCAAAGCAGGAGCTTTAGAGAAAGCAAATCAGAGCTAAGACAGGCACTAGCACCTTGGTGAAAATACGTGGTGCATAGGTTTTAGTAGCAACCCTCAAAACTTTTTCACCTTTGTGAAAAGGACTATGACCCCTGCAAAAGGATTTACTGCAGAACAGAGTGAAGATCTGGCCCCCTTTTGCGGGGAGCCTGCTAAATTTGATAGCATGAAACAAGGTGGAGGCAGAGACCAAAACTCTAGCTTGTAGCCAGTATATGTATGTAGTGCAGTATATCCCACATGGAGTACTCAAAGCCTGTACTGCAGAGCAGAAAGGGTTAAGGCTTCTATGACCAATCACTGTAGGCAGTGGGAGCTCAGAATGTCAAAGGATTGCTGGGCTGATAGCAAGCAGTGAAAGAGGGAGTGGAAAAGCAGTCAGTCCCCAGGCATGTATCATCAAATTTGGGCATGAATGTGCACTGTGCTCATGCAAGAAGTAGGCTGAGCAGGCGCACTAGTGGTCCCAGGTTCTGCCCTGCAGACCAACAGTGACACAGCAAAGGCACCAAATTTAAAAAGTAATTACCAGCTGTTCCCGCCGCAGGCTGCGCGCAAATGATTTAGCCAGGTGTTCCATTGGCAACATCTAATCATGATGCCATTTAGCAGTTTTAAAATGCCGTTTAGGTTATTTGTTAGAATAATCACAAGATGAACACTGAAACTTACTTGTACAAGACGGGTCTGTCTTGTAGAGCATCCATCGCTTGAGAGAGAATAGGAGATATGTCACAAGATTCTTGCGTCAATGTTCTGCAGTCATCTACCATTAAAAGAAATAAAAAGTAATAAATACCAACTCCAGAACTCAATATCGCAAAGCATGAGTTTCTCTGATGCGATTAATAGAACACACACTTTGATGTCCACTTTATCACTATATTACAAAAGCCCATAGCCATATTCAAAGAGCAATAACGTACTGCAACCTACTACAGTCCCTTACAGATTGGCCCTCAGTATCTTACAGAGGGCAGAATTTTGAAAGGTGATCTAATTATTGCTGCTCTGTGTACAATGTTATTCATGAGGAATTTCATCCAAAAATAGGATTTTTTATAACAGCTTACCTGTAAAATCATTTTCTTTCGATGGACATCACGGGACACAGAGCCTCAGTAATAACTGATGGGTTATATAGGTATCACTAGGTGATTGGACACTGGCACACCCTAACCAGGAAGTTCAACCCCCTATATAATCCCTCCCCTTACAGGGATACCTCAGTTTTGTAGCAAAGCAATATAAGTGTATTAGAAGAGGGGCGGGACCTCTGTGTCCCGTGATGTCCATCGAAAGAAAAGGATTTTACAGGTAAGCTGTTATAAAAAATCCTATTTTCTTTCTCGAACATCACGGGACACAGAGCCTCAGTAATAACTGATGGTATGTCCCAGAGCAATGCCACCTGAGGGGAGGGGAACCACAACCAAGTAGGGTGCAATCAGACCTGAGAACCCTGTACCGCTGCCTGCAGCACACTACGCCCAAAGGCGATATCCTCATGCCTTCTCACATCCACCTGATAAAATCTGGTGAATGCATGGACTTAAGACCAGGTTGCGGCCTTGCAGATTTGAGCCATAGAAGCCTGGTGATGCACTGCCCAAGAAGCACCAATAGCCCTTGTGGAATGTTCCTTGATCTGAAACGGAGAAATCTTCTGTTTCAAACCGTAAGCTTGAATAATCAATTGTCGAATCCATTTAGAAATGGTAGCTTTTGACGCTGCCTGTCCTCTATTGGGACCCTCTGGCAGCACGAACAAAACATCCGTTTTGAGCAGTTGCTTCCAGATAGGTCTTGACTGCTCTTACTACATCCAAAGAATGTAGTGACCTTTCTTCCGAAGAACAGGGATCTGGAAAAAAGGAAGGCAGAACAATGTCTTGGTTTAGATGAAAATCTGAAACCACCTTCGGTAAAAAACTAGGATGAGGGCGCAATAGCACTCTATCCTTGTGTACAATCAAATAAGGCTCTTTACAGGAAAGAGCTGCTAATTCTGATACTCTTCTAGCAGAAGAAATGGCTACCAGAAAAATTAACTTCCTTGACAGCAAGACCAAAGGAATCTGACATATTGGTTCAAAAGGCTGTTTCTGTAAAACAGACAGAACCAAATTCAAGTCCCAGGGGTTTAGGGGCACCCTAACCGGAGGATTAAGACGCATCACCCCCTGCATAAAATTTCGGACCAAAGAATGCGAAGCAATTGGCCATTGAAACAATACTGATAAGGTCGAGACCTGGCCCTTGATGGTACTCAAGGCCAGCTTCATCTCTAATCCCAATTGAAGAAAATCAAGAATTCTACCTATCACATATTTTCTGGGATGCCAACCCCTGGATTCACACCAGGATACATAAGCTTTCCAGACTCTATAATAAATCATTCTGGAAGCTGGCTTCCTTGCATTGATCAAGGTAGATATCACAGGACCTGAAAGCCCACAACTCTTCAGAACGTGGGTTTCAATAGCCAAACCGTCAAATTTAGCATTTGTAAGGCAGGATGGAACACTGGACCTTGACATAACAGGTCTGGGCGTACCGGTAGGGTCCACGGGGAACCCACCATCATCCTTACTATTTCTGCATACCAAGTCCTTCTGGGCCAGGCGGGGGCCACCAGAAGTACTGATTTCCTTTCCTGCCTGATCCTGTGAAGGAGTCGTGGCAGTAGCAGAATAGGCAGGAATGCATAAATCAGTGAGAACAGATGCCACGGAATCACCAACGCATCCGTCCCACATGCAAGAGGATCCTTTGCCCTTGCCACAAATCTGTCTATCTTTTTGTTGAATCGGGATGCAAAGAGATCTACATCTGGAACCCCCAATCTTTGGCATATGGCCAAAAAGACGTCGGGATGCAGAGACCATTCCCCTGGGAGTAACTGCTGGCGACTTAAATAGTCCGCCTGCCAGTTCTCTATCCCTGGAATGAAAACTGCCGATATGCATGGCACATGCTTCTCTGCCCAGACTAAGATCTGGTTCACCTCTCTTTGAGCAGCTCGGCTCCTGGTGCCTCTCTGATGATTGACATAAGCCACTGCTGTGGCATTGTCGGACTGGATCCTGACCGGGCAACCCTGTAGCCTGATAGTCCAGGCCTTTAGAGCTAGATATACCGCACGGATCTCCAGAATGTTGATGGGTAAGGTCCTCTCGGTTTTGGACCATACCCCTTGGACCGCAGACTGTTCCAGAACTGCTCCCCAACCCGACAGACTGGCATCTGTTGTTACCAGGTAACTGGTAGAAAGGATTTTCCCTTCTGCAGGTTTTCGGGTATTAGCCACCAATTGAGGCTCTGACGCACAGCATGAGACAGGTGCATCGGAAAAGTCTAATGCCTGAACCTTCTTGTTCCAGGCCGACAGAATACTGTGTTGCAGCAGTCTTGAATTAAACTGAGCATAGGGAACTGCTTCGAATGAAGACACCATTTTTCCTAGCAGCCTCATACAAAGGCGGACAGAAGGACCCTTTTTGGTCCTGACTGCCAGAATCAGCTCCCTTAAAGCAGTGATCTTTGCCTGAGGTAGAAATACTTTCTCCTGGCTTGTATCTATGATCAGACCCAAATACTCCAGTCTTCTTACTGGTTTTAGGAAAGATTTTTCAAGGTTGAGGATCCAACTTAGGTGTTCCAGATACTTGATTGTGGTCCTCAATTTCCCGCTTAAGGAGGCTACCGACCGAGCAAGAGCAGGTCGTCTAGGTATGCTATGACAGCTATACCCTGAGCCCTCAATCTGGCCAAAGGAGGAGCCAAGATCTTTGTGAACACTCGAGGTGCAGTAGTGGCTATCCCAAAAGGCAAAACCACAAACTGGAAATGGCGCCCTCCTATCTCGAAGCGCAGAAACTTCTGATGAGCAGGAAAAATGGGCACATGCAGATATGCATCTCTGATGTCTATCGATGCCAGAAATTCTCCTCCCTGCAGGATGGAGACTACTGTCCGAATTGATTCCATGCGGAAGGACTGAATCCTTAGGAATCGATTCAAACCCCTAAATCCAGAATGGGTCTGACAACCCCATTTGGTTTTTGGACCGTAAAAAGGTTGGAATAGAAGCCCAATCCCTGATCCTTCGTGGGAACCATCATAATAACCTCCTGCGACAAAAGTCGCTCTAACGCTAGAAGGAGCGACTGCTTTTTCTCTGGATCTCTGGGGACACTTGATCTGAGGAAACGAGGAGAGGGAAATTCTTGGAACTGCAGCTTGTACCCTAAGGTTACCGTGGAGATTACCCATCTGTCCTGGAAGTCCTCCTGCCAGAGTTTTGAGAACTGTAGCAGTCTTCCCCCCACTGGAGCGAGCGGGGGCGCCCCTTCATAAAGAGGTCTTAGTGTCTTGTCTAGTAGACTTCTTCCCCCAGGACTTCTTTTGTCCCTGGGGCTGACTCTTGTTTCTTGACCCAGACGGAGGAGGCCGTCGCGACTGCCTGGAGGCTGATGCCCCTGGCGCTGGGGAAAGAGTCCTTTGAAAGAGGGACGCTTACTCTTCTTCTTAACAGGTAAGAGAGTGCTTTTCCCACAAGAGATCCTTTTGATACAATTATCCAAGTCCTCTCCAAACAACCTTGCACCACGAAACGGAAACCCAGCCAGCAGCTTCTTACATGGTGCTTCAGCTGACCAATTTTTCAATCATAAAATTCTACGTATATGCACCAACCCAACTGAAAGACAAGAGGTCTGCATGATAAAATCTCTGATCATCTTTTTATCCACCGGATCCCTGAGCATCTGAGCATTGTCTACAGGACAAGTCAGACTATTATTTACAGAGGAAATGGCCGCATCAATGGCCGGTATTCCCCACATTTTAATAAACTTTTCTTCCATAGGATAAAGTGTTGAAAACTTTTTCGGCGAAAAAAACGTTTATCTGGGTGATCCCACTCAGAATAAAGGAGCTTTTCAAGTAAATTATGAACAGGAAAAGCATGTGCTGTTTGAGGAGGTTTCAGTGACCCCAAAGAAGAAGAGGGTTCTTTAACTGATTCAGATATAGGCAACTTAAATGTGGAGTGGACCAATCCAGTAAGGAACTGCACTAAGACTTTCTCCTCTTGGGAAGCCGAAGAGGGTCCCTCTCCACCTGATTCCTCAGAAGAGAAATCATCTGTCCCATCCCGATCCTCTGAAAGGGATTCCTCTCTTTTATCCCAGAGCTCCTCTGCCTGAGTGTCTTGTTAAACAGAGGAAGGCCTAGTACGTTTTCTTCCACTGAGTGAAGATGTAATCACGGCCATTAATCTTTCCTCTAAACCATTAATGGTTGAGGAAAAAAACCTCCTGTGTAATGTATACAGGGGCTGAAGTGCCAGAAGCAGGTGTAGCTCCTGACCCCAACGGCTCTCCCTGGCTAGCCATCCCTGGCCCCTCAGGGGGGGGAGGATGCTGCAGAAAGGGGGTCCTCAGAACCTGAAGGAGATCCCCTAGAGCCTCTGGTTCTTGGGGTATTTGAACCTCTTCTACCCATAGTGCAAAGCAACAAGGTGGAGGTATCACAAAAGGAACACTGACTGCTGAGCGATGTAGTCTGGCAAAAGCCTTGCTACCAAATGCCCAGTCTGGTGATTCCTTAGTAAATGCTGCCTAGGAGAATGCCTGTGTCCCACCTTACATGCGACCGTTAGCTCTGTGTCCCTCCAAAGGCTTTGTGCACCTGTAAAGTGTGCCTTTATTAGCCATGCAGCCGGCAATGTGGGCGTCTGAGCACGCTGGACACTGTGCTGATGCCCCGACCCCCCCCTTCTACCCCCCCCCCTTTGTTTTTCACAAAAACGTGAGCTTCCCGCGCGAGCCGACCCTCCGGGACAAGCATGGAGGGAAGGCTGGGGGTGGAGGAGGAAGGAGAGAGGCCGGCAGTGATGGGGCCTGCACGTGGCAATGGCGGCGGCGATAGTGCGGTGTACAACCGCCTCACCGACCACCTGCGGCCTCCCCCTAGTCTGGGGGGGAATATCCCTGAGGATAGCCCCCCATCCCATCCTACCTGGAGCCGGCTAGAGGAGCTTGAGCAGCGTGAAAACACTGAGACAGACATCAGCATGAGAAGGTATGTGCTCTTGGCAGCCCCCGGTGGCCACAATAGGCATAGCATGCATTTACTTTAAAGGAGAAAACCTACTAGAATTAAAAAATTCTGTGGAATCTCCCTTACCTTATCCAGCCACAGGGTTCTGATATACAGACCCAATCTTCACCTTTCACGGTGGGCTCCGTTTGGAAAAACCTTCAGAGACTGGGGCCCCCTACGGATAGGGGGATCCACAGTTCTGGGCCTGTAAAGCACCTGGCTAGAAATTAGGCTAGAAAAAACATTTTCTGAAATGCGGGGTCCAGCTCTCCAAAAAGAGGAAGCGTTACAGGTAAAACCTTGTTTCTTCGGACACGAGGCCCGGGTACCATCCAATTCGGCCTAAAAAGGACACTTTTAAATGGATCCGGTTCGCCTGGCTTGCCCCAGTATAGGATTTAGGATATTCCCTTTGGAGCTCAGCACAGGACATCTTTACACGTCCAACACCTAAGACACTGGCGTAAAAACTGAGGTATCCCTGTAAGGGGAGGGATTATATAGGGGGTTGAACTTCCTGGTTAGGGTGTGCCAGTGTCCAATCACCTAGTGAAACCTATGTAACCCATCAGTTATTACTGAGGCTCTGTGTCCCGTGATGTTCGAGAAAGAAACAAGTTGTACAATTTTGGAAGAAACAGGAAAGACTTTTATTGCACCACCTTCACCAATTGTAAACTCTTCTCCTCCTTCTGCAGTCAAGACAGACCTAGTTCTTCTATGATCCTATGACTAAGCCCCAGTGTGCAGGGCGAAATGCATCAGTGTGGTGTCTTGGCGGAGACATGTAGGCTGAGGCTGTGTCACATTTCTGTGTCAGTGGTTTACTGCATACACTGCTTTGGATCATTATATTGGCACGCCTGCATCTTTTATTTCTGTGGATCACAGGAGCAGAGTCCCTAACTTTGAGGGACGCTCCAAGTTCATACTGAGGCCTAGTTCTTCTGTATGATCTGCATTACCATGAATGTCCTGTGCTTGGCAAAAAAGCTTGCCAAGCTAGTAGGTGAGGAAAAGATTTTAGGGCCAATTCACGCCTAATGCAGTGGGATGCAGTTGGCTGCATTTATGACTGCACTCCAACTGCACAGACAGTGGAAAATCAAGGTTATCCTATGGGCATAGTTCACATTATTGCTGTGAAGTGTAGTAAAAAAAAAAAAAAGTAGAGCATGCTGCATTTTTCTGCACAGCAAACACACGAAAATAGGAATGTATGCAAACGCACTGCAACGCATCACAGTGCATATAGAAGCCCAGGGAAAGTAAGAAGAAGGAAGGACAAATACAGATAGAAAAACAGGCATCAACTGCATGTAAATGTGCATAAAAACGCACATCAAAAGCATGCATACGTGCAAAGAATAAACACACAGTAGATGTGCAGTTTCCAGTGTGAATGGGCCCCAAGTCTCTGCTGTTCCCAGGTCTCTCAACAAATGTGTGAAAGCTAAACAAAGTTGGCCCTTTGAAAAAAAAATCATTAAATGAAACACTGCGTCAGGATGCAGCTGCACGGCAATCTGTATTGACACCACATGTTCTCCTGGAGGTGTTACTGAAGATGTGTGGGACAGCCAATTGCATTAAGTGATCAGCAGAGATATATGATATGCCTTTGACATCTTTACTGTAAGTTTGTGAGTAGTTATTGGATGTTTAATCAAATTAAATGTTTTTATGGTAATACACTATGCAAGTTCCGTTTTCTGTGCCCAATATCTGAGGAACCACTGGATTATCATTTCTTTTGGTGGTATTTGATCACCTCTGCGATTTTTATTTTTGCGCAACAAATAAAATAAGACTGGAAATTTTGAAAAAAAACTGTTTTTCTTTGTTTCTGTTGAAATTTTTTGTAAATAAGTATGTTTTCTTCTTTAATGACGTGCACTGATAAGGTGGCACTGATGGGCACCGATGAGATGGCACCAATGAGGTGGCACTGATGATGGGCACTGATAGGTGGCACTGATGGGTACTTATGGGGGGCCCTGATGGGTGGCATGGATGGGCACTGATAGGTGGGCACTGATGGGCACGGATGGGCACTGATGGGTGGCACTGATGACACCGATGGGTGGCATTGCTGGGCTTCACTGAATTTTTTTGTTTTCATAATGGTGCCAGTCAGTGCCCATTTGTGGGTACTGATTGGCATAGATTGGGCATATGTTGGCGCACGTGGATGTACCTGGCCATCCACATGTTATGTGCTTCCCTGGTGGTCCTAGGCAGCTTCCCTGGTGGTCCAGTGTAGGCATCCGAGGGGGGCTGCGCTGATAAACAATCAGCACAGACCCCACCTGTCAGACGCGATAGTGAGGAAAAGCCAATCAACGGCTCTTCCTGTTTACATCGTGATCAGTCGTGATTGGACACGGCTGATCACGTGGTAAAGAGCCTCCATTGGAGCCTTTTGCCGAGATCGGTGCAGCGGTGTGTCAGACTGACACACCACACCACCGATCACCGCGATGCGTGCCCCCATGGGCGCGTGGTGGCTGTTATCCTGCAGGACGTCATATGACACCCAGTCAGGATAACTGAACCCCCGCCCGGCCGTCATTTTGCTATAGGCCGGGCGGGAAGTGGTTAATTAACTTTGACACTTCATGCTTTGAATTTTTAGCTTTGTTCTAGCGTCTTCTGGAATCTATTAACATTGATTTGATTTCATGGAAGAGATATATTTCTTATAAAGGAGGCAGCAGGATTGTTTTCACTCTTATAGATAAATTGTTAAAAACACCTATTTATCACTATTTATTATTGTTTGAGTTATATGATTAAGACATCTTTCACACTGAGGCAGTTTCCAGCATTTTAGCGCTACAAATAGCGCCTGTAAACCACCTGAAACTGCCTCCCATTCTCTGCAATAGGTGCTTTCACACCCGGGCAGTGCGCTTGCAGGAAGTCAGAAAAGACCCTGCAAGCAGCATCTTTGAGGCAGTTTGGGAGTGCTGTATACAACGTTCCCTAAACACCCCTGCCCATTGCAATAAATAGACAGCGTTTCCAAAGCACCTGAAAAGCAATTCGGAAGCGTCCGAAAAGCGCCCCGCTAGCAGCCGAAAAGCGGCGCAAAAGCGTTAACAGCCGGCACTTTACTGCTAACGGCCAGCGCTTTCAGTATGAAAGCAGCCTTAGGTTAATTTTTTACAGCGCAGTGTTATTAGAGGTTTATTATATAAAGTTTACTAATCTTTAGCTAGAGAAGCTCCTATTTATTAGAACCATTGAAAGCTATAAATGAAAAAAGGTACACTTACTCTGAGCCCACCGATACAGCCGCTCATAAGATGTTTCTTGGAGTAAAGCCATCTGCTCCATAATTTCCAGCCTAACAACAAAACAAAATCAACATAATTGCAGACAAACTGAAGGAGGAGGCAAGAGCTATTATTATTAATATACAGGATTTATATAGCGCCAACAGTTTACGCAGTGCTTTACAATATAAAAAGGGAGACAGTACAGTTACAATGCTATAAAATACAAGAGGGTTAAAAAGGACCTGCTCATAGGAGCTTACAGTCTATGAGGTTGGGGCAAGTGGTACAAAAGGTTATAACTGTAGGGTATGAGCTGATGGAAGTGATAAAAAGATTAGTTAGAGGTGTGATAGGCTTCCATGAAGAGAGGAGTTTTCAGGGATCACCTAAAGGCAGCCAGAGTAGGAGATAGCTGGACAGACTGAAGTAGACCATCCCAGAGGATGGGAGAGGCTCTGGAGAAGCCCTGGAGATGCTCATGGGAGGAGGAGACAAGGGAGCTTGAGAGTAGGAGGTCTTGAGAGGAGTGGAGAGGGCGGTTTGCGTGATATTTAGAGACAAGATTGGTGATGTAAATAAAAAGTGTAGGTATTCACGCTCTACCAGAGAAATAGGTACTAATAATAACTGCTGCAAGAACCGAAATGGTCAGTCCATAGCTACAAGGTGAAATATATACAATAAATGGTGCTGCGCTGTAAGTGCAGGTGAGCACCATTTATTGTAAAGATTGGTGATGTAGCTCGGGGCAGAGTTGTGAATGACTTTGTATGTTGTTGTTCGCATTTTTAATTTAATTCTCTGGGCAATCAGAATTCAGTGGAGGGATTGGCAGAGAGAGGCAGAAGACACTGAGCTGCTGGTAAGGTAGATGAGCCTGACAGCCGCATTCATGATAAACTGAAGAGGGTATAGCCTATGGAGAGGGAGTTGCAATAGTCAAGGTGAAAGATAGCAAGGGAGTGAATGAGTAGCTTGGTGATTTCATTAGTTAAAAAGGGGCAAATTTTAGAGATGTTATGGAGGTGACATCTCTAAAATTCAAGCTTTTGACAATGATTGGATTTGGGGCAGAAAGGATAGGTCAGAGTCTAGGATTACACCTAGTACCTTGGCATAAGGGGAGGGGTTGATGGTTGCATTATTGATTTTAATGGAAAAGTCATGGGAGGGGGGACACGGGCAGGGGGGAATATTATTACCGTATTTATCAGCGTATAACACGCACTTTTTTCCCCTGTAAATAGGGGGAAAATCGCAGGTGCGTGTAATACGCCAACAGTGTACCTCGGAGGGGAAGGAGGGGGACGAGTGCCCGAATCACCGAGCCGTCATCTCCTCTCCACTCGGCTCTCCGACACACAGTCCCGCCTCCGCCACCGACATTGGACCAGTGTTCTGTCTATCACAGGAGCTGGTCCAATGTCGATGGCGGAGGTGGGACTGTGTATGTGACTGCCGACTGAGGAAACAGATGACAGCACTGTGAATTCATCAGAGATATGGTGAGCTGCATTGAGAGGCAGATGGGTGCAGAACAGGCTGCAGGTGGGCACACAACAGGTTGCAGGTGGGCACACAACAGGCTGCAGGTGGGCACACAACAGGCTGCAGGTGGGCACACATCAAGCTGCAGATGGGCACACAAAAAAGATTTTTTTCCTATAACTTAAATTGGGGTGTGTGTTATACGCCGATAAATACAGTAACTTGGTCTTAAAAGATTAGTGGCTTGATAGGCTTTCCTGAAGAGATGAGTTTTCAGGGATCACCTAAAGGCAGCCAGAGTAGGAGATAGCCGGACAGATTGAGGTAGAGAGTTCCAGAGGATGAGAGAGTCTCTGAAGAAGTCCTGGAGACCAGCATGGGAGGAGGAGACAAAGGAGCTTGAGAGCAGGAGGCCTCGAGAAGACAGTTTGGGTGATAGTTGGAGACAAGATTGGTGATGTAGCTCGGAGCAGAGTTGTGAATGGCTTTGTATGTTGTTGTTAGTATTTTTAATTTAATTCTCTGAGCAATCAGAAGCCAATGGAGGGATTGGCAGTGAGAGGGGTAACAGACACTGAGCGTTGGTAAGGTGGATGGAGTCTGAAAGCAGCATTCATGATAGACTGAAGTGGAATAGCCTATGGAGAAGTCAGCCTATGAGAAGGGATTTGCAATAGTCAAGGCAAGAGATAGAAAGGGCGTGAATGAGTAGCTTGGTGGTTTCATTAGTTAAAAAAGGGCGAATTTTAGAGATTTTACAGAGGTGATATCTCTAAAATTAAAGTGACAACAACTGGATTTGGTACTAAAAGGACAGGTTAGAGTGTAGGATTACACCTAGTACCCGGCGTGAGGAGAGGGATTGATGGTTGCATTATTGATTTTGATGAAAAAGTCATAAGAGGGGGGGAACGGCAGGTGGGATTATCATCAGCTCGGTTTTAGAGAGATTTAGTTTAAGGAAGTGGTACAACATCCATGCTGATATGTCAGTTAGTAATGCGAGAGGAGACTGAAGGAGTGAGGTGAGAAGTGGACAGATAGATTGGAGGTCATTGGCGTAGAGATATATTGGAAGCTGTGGGAGGTTATCAAATGAACAAGAGAGGAGGTGTAGATAGAGAGGAGAAGCGGTCCAAGAACAGAGCCTTGGGGGACCCCCACAGAAAGAGGAAGTAGAGAGGAGGAGACAGAGTTGTAGGTAACACTGAACCAGCGCTGTTATAGGTAGGAGGAGAACCTGGATAGAGCAGAATCTTGGAGGCCAAGGGAACAGAGTTTATTCAGAAGGAGTGGATGGTCAACAGTATCGAAAGCCGCAGAGAGGTCCAGTAGTAAGAGTATGGAGTAGTGGCCATTGGTTTTAGCCCTTAGCAAATCGACAGTGAGTTTTATTAGGACAGTTTCTGTGGCAGTTTCGAGGAGCAAAGACGGTTGTAGACTAATCATTCTAAATGTTTAGAGGTGAATGGGAGCAATGAGATGGGTCTTAAATTGTTCGGGTTGGTGAGGTCCAGTGAGGGCTTTTTAAATATGGGAGTGATCTGTGCATGCTTTAGATGGGAGGGGAAGGTGCCAATTAGAGAGGGCAAGATTGAAGATGTAAGTGAAGGAGCATAGGATAGAATAACATATCCTTATTTACGACCATTATGAAATCAGAGGCTCATCAATGTATGCTTCTATTTGGTATATGTGTATACATAACACAGTGCATATGCAAACAGCCGCCTGGAGCGAATGTACACTGAATTTGTATTACGCAGTTTGTATTGCTAGATGCGGTCATAAAATGTAATGCAAAGAATAGCCATCCGTCCATACAGAAATTGGTTCTTTTGTTCAGGGGGTAATTAAATGTAGGTAAAAAACAAAACCCTACACACTGGTATGGACAGCACTTGCAGAATAAATGTATAAGACAAGTGCACATTTATATGTGCAGCCTTCTAAAATATGTCACAGGATTCTCAGAGATGAAGTAGTGTGTTTATACTCTCTTCTTGCAGCAGCTGCTCCCAGCAAACAGAGAGGACTAAAGAAAAGAAGAGATAGGGGCCAATGGTAATGCCAACATCTCATTTCTTATCTTTCAACCCCCTCTAGTGGTAGTTAGAAGCAGCTGCTACAAGAACAAAACATTGCAAGATGCTGCTTGTGTAAAATCCTTACCCACTGAAATTGACTTATTTGAACAGGTGGCCTAGAAAAGTAAAGCCCCGGACCATTTGGCTGGCCAAAGACCAGAGCACTTTTTGAGATTCAGCACTGCGTCGCTTTAACTGACAATTGCGCAGTCGTGTGACGTGGCTCCCAAACAAAACTGACGTGCTTTTTTTCCCCACAAATAGAGCTTTCTTTTGGTGGTATTTGATCAACTCTGCGGTTTTTATTTTTTGCACTATAAACAAAATAAGAGCGACAATTTTGAAAAAAAAAACGCATTATTTTTTACTTTTTGTTATAAAAAATATTCCCAAAAAATATATAAAAAAACATTTTTTTTCCTCAGTTTAGGCCGATACGTATTCTTCTCCATTATTTTGGTTAAAAAAAAAAAAGCAATAAAGCGTTTATTGATTGGGTTGCGCAAAAGTTATAGCGTCTACAAAATAGGGGATAGTTTTATGGCAATTTTATTAATTATTTTTTTTTTTAGTAGTAATGGCGGCGATCAGCGATTTTTATCGTGAATGCAACATTATGGCAGACAGATCGGACACTTTTGGCGCTATTTTGGGACCATTCACATTTATACAACGATCAGTTCCATTAACAATGCATTGATTACTGTGTAAATGTGACTGGCAGTGAAGGGGTTAACCAGGAGGGGGCGCTGAAGAGGTTAAGTGTGTCCTAGGGAGTGATTCTAACTGTAGGGGGGAGGGGCTATGTGTGACACAACACTGATCACCGCTCCCGATCACAGGGAGCTGTGATCAGTGTCAGTGTCATTAGGCAGAACGGGGAAATACTTGTTTACATCAGCATTTCCCTGTTCTTCCTCTCCGTGAGACAATCGCAAATCACACTCACGGAGCTCGCAGCAGGGTCGCGCACGCGACCACACGGTGGCAAATTTAAAATGGACGTACCCGTACGCCCATTTGCCTGTCCGTGCCATTCTGCCAACGTAAATGTTGGTGCGGCGGTCGGCAAGCGGTTAATTAAAACCCAGAACTTTAAATATTTTCTGAAAGCAGATGCCCTATGGAATAAAAAGCCGATAGTTGCAAATTTTTGCTTCGCATGCTGTTTGCGCAACTGTTTATTAAACACAAATTTTCAGGAAAAAATATAAAATTAATTTTAGTGCAAAACCACACCATATAATACCCATTTCTGGCTAAAATATAAGAGAGGAGGTTGCATCGAGTAAATAGATACCAAATATTCCATGTCTTAAAATTACATGCGCCCGCAATATCGCAAAAAATGATGGTGCCCCAAAATCCCCATAGGCGACACTTTAACCCTTTCACTGCCAGGTCCCTACACCGTACGGAGGTACAGAAGTGCCCGCAGGTGGCCAGGTCAGTACGGCGTACGGACCTCATTTCTCCCTCTCCTATAAGCTTATGGTCACTTCGATGACCATAAGCTTATATCAGAATTGTTCAGCAGACGGATTATAACCCACTGATCAGAGTTATTGACCCCTAATGTGACCTTCCCCAACACCCACCCACCCTGCCGCCTCCCTGCCTCCTGCCTCTCCACCCTTTCATCTAAAACTGCCCCCCCACTCTCCTCTCCTATACCCGTACACCCCCCCAAGCACTAATTATCCCCCCTACACCCGATCCGACCCCCACCTGCCAACCCGCTCCCAGAAGCCACCGTCATTAGCTGGCATCTCTCCTCTTCCACTCCCGCAGGCTTCAGGTGCTGCATCAGGCTTGGGGGGGGGCCAGATTTGTCCCCCCACCAGTCAGATCACCCCCCCCCCCAACTGCCCCCGCACCCTCGATCCATGGCTGCTCCGAACGGCATCTCTCCTTCCCTCCCTCCGCCTGCATCTTCTCCCTTCTCAGATCTCCATGATCTGTCAGGCTGGAGATTGTGTGGGGGGGGGGGGAGTGGTGTGGGTGGGGGGGAAGTAGGGGCTTGGGGGGCTTAGAAAACATGCGTTTACTAAGATCCTCCCAGTAGAAAACAGGGCATATGCAGCAATCACTACTGATCGCTGCTATGTGCCCATTGACAGCTGATATATTGTAACCGCAAGTGTTACAATGTATCAGTCTAGCATTTTCTGAATGAATGGAATCTCGATACAGATTTGTCATTCATACAAGTAAAGTGATAGAGAGAAAAGGGATGTCCATATACATCAGTCTCTCCATAGAGAACAATGGGTAGTCCGATTGGACCTGCCTAAAAAATGGACAGGCAGACCCAAATCGGTGTGCTTGTGTGAAAGGGGCCTAAGGCCTTGTTCACTCAGGCCATACACAGCATACCTTTACAGGGATGCACAGGTGTTCCATGCATCATTGTGCAGGCCGTCCCATTGATGTCATTTGGGATGTAGCAACTGCACCAACAGAGCCATTACTCCCAATTTTGCACCCATGTAGGTCCACATGCATGTACCTGAGCTCACACTGTCTGCGTTTGGGGTCATGTACCCACACGGATGTCAGATTGGGAATAGCAGGTATGCCTGTGCAGCCGTTGCATCCCAATTGACATAAATGAGACTGCCTGTACGGGGATGCATGGAACACTTGTGCATCCCTGTGCGGGTAAACATGGCGTTACAAATATTTGTTATTTATTCACTCAGTACAGGTTAAGCTTTTTGTAAATTTTGTAATATTTGCTGTGTTTTTATCTGCTAATAATGGTTTTAGTGTATTTTTTGCAAATATATTGGTTTGCTAAACATTTGCGCAAATACCGCGGGGTCTAAAAATAATCAGTAGCACCTTTTTTTTATTCTACTTATCATGTGCTTTCAGAACATATATGGTTGGGGGGGGGGGGTCTTTCACAAATTCTGAAAGCTATAAGTAAAAAATAAAAAACAAAGGAAAAATTGCAAAAATGGTCTGGCCACCTGAGTGTACAAAATGGAGCACAGGGCCTGGCAGCAAAACGGTTAAAAGACTTTACGGCTCATCAGTTTAGCGTTAGCTAGTAGCTCTTGTGCTAGAATTATTGTTCTCACTCTGACGTTCCTGGCAATATGTCACGTGTGGTGTGCGGTTTATATGCGTGCGCACATCCTGGGCTCACGTTTGCGCAGGTGTGTGGGGCTACGGGAGTTTTCGGCAATTGTTTTTTATTATTTTAATATATTTAATTATAATTTTATTTTTAACTTTTTGTTTTTATATATTAATTTTTACTTGATTGCCATCACAAGGGATAAATAAACCCCTATGTGATAGAATTAGGCAGGTGACAGGTACTCTTTATGGAGACTAATAGACCCCAATGTCTCCCCTGCCCTTCACACCATATAACCAAGCACAGATCGGCTTGGTTAGATGCGTCTCCTGGCTGGGCTGGCCAGAAAAGGGTGCATCTAAAACCGGAAGTGACATCACTTCCGGTTTCACTGTTTGCAAGTGAGATTGAGGCATGGGTTTGCATCGGTCTCACTGCAATCTCTCTCCCCCAGCCAGCAGATGAGTTCCCAGGCTCCGGTGAGTGCAGCACAACCCGGGAACTACAGGAGGCGGGGGGGCCGCCGGCAGGAGGGGGGAGGCAATGCACGGCCGGCTCTGTAAGAGTGCTCTGCAGCTATGGAGTTGCCGCATCACTTTTACTTTGAAGCCGGTCGCTGGCTGAACAAAACCCACACAGGCCGATGGCTGCTGCTGCGGCCATCGGCTTTCGATTACGGATTCACTCTTTGGACGTACATAGTATGTACAAAGAGCTCAATTGGTTATCAAGTGTGTGTATACACACACACACACTTATATATTAACCAGTTGCCGACCAGCCACCGTAGGTATACTGCGGCAAGTTGGCTTGGCTGCGCGAATCGACGTACTGACACATCAGTACATGCACTGGCTTTTGCAGGCGTGCGCACCCACCGCAGAGAGGCAGAACGGGGATCTGCCTTTCTAAACAAGGCAGATCCCCGTTCTGTCAGGGGAGGAGAAAGATCAGCTGTTCCTAGTGATCAGGAACAGCGATCTATCTCTACTCCCTGTCAGTCTGTCCCTCGACAGTTAGAAAGCACCTCCCTAGGGAACACTTAACCCTTTGATCGCCCCCTAATGTTAACCCCTGCACTGCCAGTTATTATTATACGAGATTTATATAGCGCCACCAGTTTACGCAGCGCTTTACAATGTATAAGGGGGACAACACAATTACAGTACAGTTCAATACAAAAGGTACAGGAGGGCCCTGCCCAGTTCCATTTAAACAGTGATCAGTACATTTTTTATAGCACTGATCACTGTATTGGTGTCACTGGTCACCAAAAAGTGTCACTTAGGGTCAGCTTTGTCCGCCGCAATGTTGCAATCCCACTATAAAATTGCAGATCACCCGCCATTACAAGTAAGAACAATAAAAAGTGTCTAAATCTTTCCTCTATTTTGTAGATGCTATAACTTTTGCGCAAACCAATCAATATGCGCTTATTGCGATTTTTTTTTTTTATAACAAATTATGTGGCAGAATACATATTGGCCTAAACTGATGAATACGTTTTTATTTTTTTAAATTTTTTTGGATATGTACTATAGCAGTAAAAAATCGTTTTTAGTTTTTTTTTTTCTTTTTTAAATTGTCGGGGTTTTTTTTGTGTTTTTTTTTTTGTTTATAGCGCAAAACATAAAAATTACAGAGCTGATCAAATTAACCACAAGAAAGCTCCATTTGTGGGGAAAAAAAATACATAAATTTTGTTTGAGTACAGCGCCGCACGACCGCACAATTGTCGCTTAAAGCAACGCAGTGCCGTATCGCAAAAAATGGCCTGGTCAGGAAGTGGGTAAATGCTTCCAGGGCTGAAGTGGTTAATATATACAGTGGGTATAAGAAAAGAATCACCACCCCTTAAAATAATCACATTTTGTTGAGATGCAGCTTGAAATGAAGACAAACACAGTTTTTGTTTTATGCAGCTGTATTTACTCAGTGCAACTTATAACATCCAAGTAAAAGATATAACACCAACATGTCAGAAAACAATAGAAAAAAACAGAATCACTGAGTTGAAAAAAAGGATCACCCCCCTTGTGTCAGTATTATTGAACCACTTTTTGCTTTAATTACAGCCTTTAATCTATTTTTTTTTTTTTTTAGACCTGATCATAATAAGGAAAATATTTACAAAAGTACTATATCTTATTTGTTTTGGCTCCTTAAAATCACCCCAAGTACAGAAAAATACCAGGGCTGACAACTCTGCCTCTGCTGAACTGGAATCCAAAGCAGTGCTGACAGCCCTGTTGGACTACATAACTCCCCCTTGACTCATCTTCATAATATAAGGAAGAGGTACTGTATTTTTAATCCTAAACACAACAAAAGTACGATAAAATCCCTTTAGAGTCTGAGTAAAATATAAGAAGCATATTCAGGTAGTCTCTGTGATGCATACACATCTCCCCCATATTGCCAGAGTTCTCTCTTGTTGGACAATAGAACACCTCCCCCTCTCCTCATCTCCATGACATAAAAAAAAACTTTTGAAAAGTTTTTTTTCAATTTTAAACCCAACATATCATTAAGAAGGTACAAAGGTCTTATCATATAGGGTCTTTTTATCATTACTTTTCCTACATACATATTTCATGTAAAATAGTAGTATGAAGGGTCCCTGTTACCAAGTGCACCGACTTTATAACATAAAAGATACCAAATTAATATATTACAAAGAATCAAAGTCTTTGCTAGGCTCTAGAGAAATTTTTTTGAACAGTATAAACATATTTTCTTGCTGACGAATTGGTTTGCGAGTATTAGACTTAGGAAAGAATTATCTTGGTAATGCCTGGTATAATGTACATAGAAAACGACATATAAACACAAAACTTACCCCGCGGTTTGTTGGTTTGTTCGCAGAAGAACTTTGACATCATTATGAATTTGTTTAACTTTATCCAGAACCTTGAAGAACTCCTTCAAATTAAGAGCAAATGATAACTTCAGAATCGCCTAACCCTCCACAAGACACAAATGTAGCAACTTAAAAAAAATCAAAAAAGATGCGCACTAGGTCAAAGATAGTATAGAAGCAGCCACTCTAACAACTATGACACCTGCTGTAAACAATATACCGTAATTCAAAAAAGAAGCAGCGCTAAAAAATTAAAATGTACAATGTGTAACAAATAATCTCCATATAATGAACACAAATGAAGGTGTAATGTGATAAAAAATAAATCAAACAAAATGATACCTACAAATCATACAATAACGAGGAATTAAATATCCTAATTAGCGAAATTAAAAACATATACATATATCAATGTGCAAAATCTGGAATCAGAATAAGCAAAAAATGTCCATAAAGTGCAAAAATGTAGATATAGTTGACCAACGAGCTCCATCACCCAACACCAACACTTAGCATACGTCTCTTACCAGATAGCGTGGACCACACACTAGAATGGTCATAAAAGCATGTATTATCCGACATCTGTAATAAGCGGTGGCTGCTCAACAATGGCTCTGAATGGATCGAGTATAAAAAAAAAAAAAACAAGCATAGTGAAGCCGGCTGTAATCGAGGCATCACACCAAATAGCTCATTGTACCAAACAATATTGGCATCCTACAGAACTTCTGACTGTCACAAACTTCTCTATGATCATCGTGTGTCAACTGGAACCCGGGAGGCTGGCAAAAGTCCAGTTGACTCGATTTCTAAACCCAAATTGCTGGATTATTTTTCCACTTTCATCACCTGCTACCAAAGCCCGGCAGTCGAGTGTGGAGGGTGTGTTGTGTGAAGTTGCTGCCCAGGATCTCATGTGCATTTAAAAGGATAAAGAAATAACAACTTCAGCCAACACACCCTCCACAAAAATAATCCAGCATTTGGGTTTAGAAATCAAGTCAACCGGACTTTTGCCATCCGCCAGGGCTCCAGTTAACACACATTGATGATCAAAGAGAAGTTTGGGACAGTCAGAAGTTCTGTTGGATGTCAACAATGTTTGGCACAATGAGCCACTTGGTGTGATGCCGGCTTCACTAAGCAGTCACCGCTTAAAGTATAACGAAAGGCAATACTTTTTTTTCAGTTTTGGATAGAGTACAGAAGGATTAGAACATCTGTCAGTTTGTATTTGTGTCCCCATTAGGGAGATGCATCCTCTCTATTAGTCCTGTTTACTAGTATCATTGAAAGGGAAAAAAAAAATCCCAAGTGTTGCGCTTTCCCCAAAAAAGTAATACAAGGGAAATCTTCCAATGGGAACACTAGTTCTGGTCACCTGGGGTCCCCAAAGAATTCCTTTAATTTACAGGGGTTTCCTCTCACTTCCTGTGTGGCTATGGAACAGGAAGTGAAGGGAAATCTCCACAATGGGACACAGACGGTGGACCTAAACCTGACAGGGTTGTTATAACCCTCCCTTACTCTATCCGAAATGAAAAAAAAAAAAAAAAAACGTTTTTGCCTACTTAAAAGCAGAGGCAAAACCCTTTTTTTCGTTTTGAATAGAGCAAGGGAGGGTTATAACCTCCGACAGATTTTTTTTTCTGCCATCTGTGTTCCATTGTGGAGATTTCCCTTAACTTCCTGTCCCATAGCCAAACAGGAAATGAGAGGAAATCCCTGCAAATTAGGGGAATTCCTTGGGGACTCCAGGTGACCAGAACTAGTGTCCCCATTGGAAGATTTCCCTTCTATTACTTTTTTGGGGACAGCCCAAAATGTGGGATTTTCTTTTACTTTCACTTTCAATGATAACAGTAAACAGGACAAATAGAGAGGATGAATCACAACTTTGGACAGCAGCATTGTCAGTCTGGGGAGAGAGGAAAGTTAGATGGACTGGCAGACTTAAGCCTGGTACACAGTATACGTTTTTTTTGCATTCAACACATTGGGCTGATCTGAATGGCACTCAAACACGCGTGGTGCGTTTTGCTACTATTGCAGTGCGATTTGGAATCCTGGGAAGAACTGCAGCAATTATAGCCAAGATCCCAAATCACCAGATATGAACCTAAAACTTGCAGGTCAATCTCCTTTAATCCACCTGCTGCCTACCCTTGCTTCCAAAGGCCACTCGGTATCGCTCATTCACCCGACAGCTGCACCCGACATCCCCTGACAGTGATTCTTTGCAACCAGACCAGGGTTGAAAAGCAGTGCGCGCCCAAGCTCCTCACAAGGACAAAACAAACTGATATAAGCTCAAGGATGCAATGACTTTTCCACCCTGTCCGCCCTTTTTTTATTTATTATATTAGGGGTGGTTTTACGCACTTTATTTGAGCATTAACAATTTTTTTATACTCTTTTGTTGCCTTATATAGTGCAAAAATATTTGTTTCATTTTCTACAGCGACAGTAACACAAATTACTGCAAACAATGTATGTGTCACCTAATTCAATAATAAATCAAACATTAATGAAAAAAAACCCAATGTTTCTCCTTACTTCATTTAATGGACCTTCATGGTTTCCACGTAAAATGCTCATTTCCTCAGATGTCAGCTGGAACTTTTCTAGGAAGGCATTTGCAACTTGAGCTCGTATCTCCAGTCGCTGACTGGAAGAAAAGAAAAATTTAAACAATTTAATTAAATCGGACATCAACAGTAATAAGGGAGAGACATGATCTACTAAAAGGAAATCTCTTCAATCTGTTTTTAAAAGTATAATGCCCCGTACACACGGTCAGATTTTCCGATGGAAAATGTCCGATCGGAGCGTGTTGTCGGAAATTCTGACCGTGTGTGGGCTCCATCGGATATTTTCCATCAGATTTTCCGACACACAAAGTTTGAGAGCAGGAGATAAAATTTTCCGACAACAAAATCCGTTGTCGGAAATTCCGATCGCGTGTACACAAATCCGACGGACAAAGTGCCACGCATGCTCAGAATAAATAAAGAGATGAAAGCTATTGGCCACTGCCCCGTTTATAGTCCCGACGTACGTGTTTTACGTCACCGCGTTCAGAACGATCGGATTTTCCGACAACTTTGTGTGACCGTGTGTATGCAAGACAAGTTTGAGCCAACATCCGTCGGAAAAAATCCTAGGATTTTGTTGTCGGAATGTCCGAACAAAGTCCGACCGTGTGTACGGGGCATAAGACAACTAAGCAACACCAAGACCTTTGGGAGAGAGTTGTTTATTTTTGTAACACAAGTGCTGGATTAAAATAATACATTATCCTGATAGTAGCCATACACAGGGAAATTTTACTCCCCCCCCCCCCAATTTTCCATAGTATAAATAAACAAATGGATCATTGCAACCTTCCACCCACAATTTTATTTAACCAAAACCTTAAACAATAAGGGCTCATGTGCACCGCATCTCAAAGAAGCGACTCCTACAGGCTTTTGAGTTTTTTGAACTCTCGTTTTTTTCTGTCTGGAAACTCCCCTCCATATTAGCCAAAGTGTCCATGCACACTATGGCTTTTTCAGGAGTTTACAGGCATATGCTCTTAAAGGCAGGAACCCCCACCCCCCCCCCCCCACCACCACCACCACCACCACCACCACCAAACTGGTGTTTTTGAGAGGAACTTTCCTGCAGAAAAGACGCCTAAGTGACCAAAAACACGCAAAAAGTGTAAAAAAGCATGAAAGAGCTCAAAGAAGCTTGAAAACACTCAAAAAATTTGGTTAAAACTAGCTGAGGGGAGGTTTTGTGAATAAAAAAATGCTTATGCTTAAAAAAGCTCAAAGGAGCTCAATAAAAACATGCAAAAGAGCCCAAAAAATAACAAGCTTTTCAAGCTGAAATAAAAGCTCAAAAGCTGTGTACACGGGCCCTAAAATTGTTAGTGTCAGATGGCTTTGATCCATTTAGTTTTGTTCGCAATTGAAATTTCCTAAAAATTGCATTGTATGGCTAAGATGAGTCTAACGTTTGCCATTCTGTAACATATAATATGGTGGCATACCATGTAGATTAAACCTACAGTGCATCCGGAAAGTATTCACAGCGCTTCACTTTTTCCACATTTTGTTATGTTACAGCCTTATTCCAAAATGGATTAAATTCAATATTTTCCTTAAAATTCTACAAACAATAACCCATTATGACGTGTGAAAGAAGTTTACACACTTTGCAAATGTATTAAAAATAAATGAAAAAAAAAAAATCACATGTCCATAAGTATTCACAGCCTTTGCCATGACACTCAAAATTGAGCTCAGGTGCATCCTGTTTACACCGATCATCCTTGAGGTGTTTCTACAACTTGATTGAAGTCCACTTGTGGTAAATTCGGTTGATTGGACATGATTTGGAAAGGCACACACCTTTCTACATAAGGTTCCACAGTTAACAGTGCATGTCAGAGCACAACCCATGAAGTCCAAGGAGTTGTCTGTAGACCACTAGGCCTATAAGTTTGGAACCGCCAGGTCTCTTCCTAAAGTGGGCTGCCCAGCAAAACTGAGCGATCGGGGGAGAAGGGCCTTAGTCAGGGAGGGGACCAAAAAACCTGATGGTCACTCTGACAGAGCTCCAGTGTTTCTCTGTGGAGAGAGGAGAACCTTCCAGAAGAACAACCATCTCTGCAGCACTCCACCAATCAGGCCTGTATGGTAGAGTGGCCAGACGGAAGCCACTCCTCAGTAAAAAGAGAATCAAAATTCTCTGGTCTGATGAAACAAAGATTGTACTCTTTGGTCTGAATGGCAAGCTCATGTCATGCCACCGGGCCAATATCAACCCTACAGTGAAGCATGGTGGTGGCAGCATCTTGCTGAAGGGATGTTTTTCAGAGGCAGGAACTGGGAGACTAGTCAGGATCGAGGAAAAGATTAAGGCAGCAACGTAGACAGACATCCTTGATGAAAACCTGCTCCAGAGCGCTTTGGACCTCAGACTGGGGCGAAGGTTCATCTTCCAATAGGACAATGACCCTAAGCACACAGCCAAGATAACAAAGAAGTGGCTATGGGACAACTCTGCGAATGTCCTTGAGTAGCCCAGCCAGAGCCAAGACTTGAACCTGATTGAACATCTCTGGAGAGGTCTAAAAACAGCTGTGCACCAAAGTTCGCCATCCAACCTGTTGGAGCTTGAGGGGACCTACAAATTAAAAAAAAGGGGAGAACCTGTCCAAAAATAGGTGCGCCAAACTTGTATTATCATACTTAAAAAGACTTGAGGCTGTAATTGGTGCCAAAGATGCTTCGACAACAAAGTATTGAGCAATGGTTGTGAATACTTATGTACTTGTGATGTTTTTCATTTTATATTTTTTATAAATTTTCAAAGATTTCAAACAAACGTCTTTCACATTGTCATTCTGAGGTATTGTTTGTCGAATTTTGAGGAAAATAATAATCTTTTATTAATTTTGGAATAAGCCTGTAACATAAAATGTGGAAAGAGTGAAGCACTTTCCGGATGCACTGTACATAAGTAAAAAACTAACAAACACATCTCAAAACAACCTTAAAATGTACTATAATGTTATTGTATGTAACTAAATCATAAATGTAATGCAAACACATTGACAAAAATTATGATGGCAAACCAAAAAAACAGTACCTGCAATGTACGATGTAGTGATGCAAGGTAAAGACTACAGATACTGTATGATAGTAGAGCCACTCAAGGGTCTTGAGCAGGAGTTTGTGTCCAAACAAGAGGAGTTTATTCAGTCTGATGGTTTGATGGATCCCAGTCCATTTTTGTTAAGACTACACTTAAAGAGGAGTTCCACCCAGGGGGTCCTTAAAAAAAAAAAAAAAAAATTAAAAGTCAGCAGCTACAAATACTGCAGCTGCTGACTTTTAATTGGACACTTACCTGTCCCTGGGTCCAGCGATGCGGGGGATCGAAGCCCCGCTCGTCCCCCCCCCCCCTCCGCTCGTCGGCATTTCAACTGTGGGCGCCGGGCTGTGGCTTCACAGCCTGGCACCCACTGCGCATGCGCGAGCGGCGCCGCGCGCCGTGATTGGCCGCTCAATCACCTGGGACCTGTAATGGGTCCCAGATGATTGACAGGAGGGAGGGAGCAGAGCGGAGCCCTTCCTGTGCCGAGGGGGAAGTGATGTCACCAGCCCAGGCAAAGGAAGAGGCAGACTACGAGGGACCACCTAGCAACAGGCATTTAGAGGTAAGTGAAAAAAAAAAATATCCAAATGTTTTTTTGTTTTTGTTTTTTCGAATTTTTGAGGTATTTTTGTTTTTTTGGGTGGAACCCCACTTTAAATCCATTAAAACGTTGGAGAGAATAAACTCTTCTTGGACACTCTTGCTCAAGACCCATTTGTGCCCTTACTACTTTCTTTTTATCTACTGAGGTAACTGTGCTGTAGTGCACCCAGTTAGATACTCTCCAGAAAAAAAAAAGTTCTATACACTATATTGTCAAAAGTATTGGGACACCTGTCTTTACACACACATGAACTTTAATGGCATCCCAGTCTTAGTCCGTAAGGTTCAATATGGAGTTGGCCCTCCCTTTGCAGCAATAACAGCTTCAACTCTTCTGGGAAGGCTGTCCACAAGAATGTTTGACCATTCTTCCAAAAGCACATTTGTGAGGTCAGGCACTGATGTTGGATGAGAAGGCCTGGCTCACAGTCTCCGCTCTAATTCATACCAAAAGGTGTTCTATTGGGTTGAGGTCAGGACTCTGTACAGGCCAGTCAAGTTCCTCCACCCCAAACTTGCTAATCCATGTCTTTATGGACCTTGCTTTGTGCACTGGATCAAATCATTTGGTGGAGGGGGGCTTATGATGTAGGGTTGTTTTTTAGGGGTTGGGCTTGGCTCCTTTTTTCCAGTGAAGGGAACACTTAAGGCGTCAGCATACCAAGACATTTTGGAAAATTTCATGCTCCCAACTTTGTGGGAACAGTTTGGGGTCCAACACTACAATGATCCAAAACACACATCTAAGGCCATTGTTGCATTTCTGAAGAAGAACAGGGTAAAAGTGATTCAGTGGTCAAGTATGTCTCCTGATCTGGACCCAATCGAACACCTATGGGGAATTCTGAAGAGACAAGTTGAGCATCACTGTCCATCCAGCATCCAGGCTCTAAAAGAGGTCGTTCTTGAAGAATGGAAAAAGATACTGTAGATGTTAGGATGTTATACCTCCCCAGGCGCTATTATTTACACTGATACTAACAGTGGAGCACAATTTCTCCCACTGACATCAACAATGGGGCACTATTCCTCCCACTGACACCAATGATGGGGCACTATTCCTCCCACTGACACCAATGATGGGGCACTATTCCTCCCACTGACACCAATGATGGGGCACTATTCCTCCCACTGACACCAATGATGGGGCACTATTCCTCCCACTGATATCAACAATGGGGCACTATTCCTCCCACTGACACCATTGATGGGGCACTATTCCTCCCACTAACATCAACAATGGGAAACTATTCCTCCCACTGACACCAATGATGGGGCACTATTCCTCCCACTGACACCAATGATGGGGCACTATTCCTCCCACTGACACCAATGATGGGGCACCATTCCTCCCACTGACACCAATGATGGGGCACTATTCCTCCCACTAACATAAACAATGGGGAACTTTTCCCCCCACTGACATCAACAATGGGGCACTATTCCTCCCACTGACCTCAACAACGGGGCACTTTTCCTCCCACTGACACCAATGATGCTATTCCTCCCACTGACACCGATGATGGGGCACTATTCCTCCCACTGACATCAACAATGGGGCACTATTCCTCCCACTGGCAGCAATGAGGGGCACTATTCCTCCCACTGACATCAACAATGGGGCACTATTCCTCCCACTGACACCAATGATGGGGCACTATTCCTCCCACTGACATCAACAATGGGGCACTATTCCTCCCACTGACACCAATGATGGGGCACTATTCCTCCCACTGACATCAACAATGGGGCAATATTCCTCCCACTGGCAGCAATGATGGGGCACTATTCCTCCCACTGACACCAATGATGGGGCACTATTCCTCCCACTGACATCAACAATGGGGCAATATTCCTCCCACTGGCAGCAATGAGGGGCACTATTCCTCCCACTGACATCAACAATGGGGCACTATTCCTCCCACTGACACCAATGATGGGGTACTATTCCTCCCACTGACACCAATGATGGGGCACCATTCCTCCCACTGACATCAACAATAGGGCACTATTCCTCCCACTGACATCAATAATGTGGCACTATTCCTTCCACTGACATTAATAATGGGGCACTATTCCTTCCACTGACATTAATAATGGGGCACTTTAGAAACACAAAAAATGAAAGTTATTGACAAAACTGGTAAACTGCTTTTCCTACACTCTAGGTGGCAGCAAAACATCATGTGTCACACAATAAGAAACTCTTATTCCCAACAAAGGGGCATTATGTCTCTCACTGATATAAATGATGGGGCACTATTCCTCCCACTAATACCAGTGATGGGGCACTATTCCACTGAAACCAACGAACAGGTACTATTCCTACCACTGACACCAGTAATGGGGCACTATTCCTCCCACTGACACCAACAATGGGGCACTATTCCTCCCACTGACACCAACAATGGGGCACTATTCCTCCCACAGATAACAATAATGGGGCACTGTAGAAAAGTTTGGAGGCCCCTGGCCTAGAAACACAAAAAATGAAAGTTATTGACAGAACTGGTGAAGTGCTTCTCCTACACTCTAGGTGGCAGCAAAACATCATGTGTCACACAATAAGAACCTCTTCACTCAAGGCCTTATAGACTATGGTGATTCTTTGATAAAAAGTAGCAGCTTGTTAATAGCCGTATACCATAAATAAAAGTTAATTGGTTGGCATATTATTTTTAAAAATACATTTTGAACAACAGAATCATCAAATACATTTGGCATAAAACTTTTATATAGAATTACAGCAATGATACAAAGCTAGAAATGCCTAGCCCCCCCCCCATAGAATATAATAATTCCAAATGTTGCAGAATCCACAGAATGCCTTCCAATAATAAAACATGAACAATATCTCGACTATTTTCAGAGATCTGATTTAAATACCGCTTTAGATATTGTAGATATTAACATTTTGCAGAACTAAAGTTGGAAATAAAAGAAAGTTTCCGTTGCCGATAAGCGGCTTGCTTTACAGTACAAAGTCCATGATGGTGCCTGGGGTCACTTGCAGCGATGTGGAATGTATTGTAATGTACTGCGCTGTCTCATAATTATGCGTATAAAAATGAGAGGGAACAAAAGTTCCATTGACAACTTAAGACAAGTCGGAGGAAGACAAAAGGTAAGAGATCATGGGAATGTTCCATTGCACGCTCCCGCTTTCTGATCTCAGAAGGGCCCTAATGAAGCCCTACACCCCAGTCTGACTTGTTTCCATGGAAACCAGATTCCGGTGCAACTGCCTTCATGCTGTTAAGAAAATGACGGTCCATTCTCTGGCACACAACAGAGCTCTCTGCTCCCAGTTCACAACACAGACCAGAGTGACTTTCCATTCACTGACTGTTGCTGATTCTGCATGTCTGCGTTAAAGAATGATTTCACACTTCAGTGAGCGCTGGAAGAAATGTCCTTAAGAAGATTACATGATTTCAGCAGTGAAAACTGAACTCAGTGCTGCACAATTATTAAAGTCTAGAGAAAAACTAGAGAAAAAAACTGTGGCAACCTGCTGATCATTGGATTTTTTTTTTAAACTGTTGTTCAGACTGGCTATAGAAAAATGATTCTTCCTTTCAGTTCCCTACTGTCACTGAAACATAGAAGAGTGACAGCAGAAAAAGACCAAGTGGTTCATTGACCCTAGGTTCACACATATGCAGTTTTCAGAGTGGGCCGAGAAGCCAGCCGCTGCATCCTTAACAACCGACGAGTCATCAGCTGTCAGCGGGCTTCCCCGCTGACAGCTGAATGTAAAAACAAGAATTGCCGGCAACGAAAAAAAAAAACCGTGTGGTCCCCCCCAGCCCATAGCAGGCCCTTCGGGTCTGGTATGAATTTTAAGGGGAACCCCATGCCAAAATGTTTAAAAAAAAGGGTTAAATGTGTTTCCTATGTGTGCTTTCTAACTGTGTGGGGGATGTCGACACTAGACAAAGAGAGAGATTGGTGTTCCTGATTAGTAGGAATCTAAGATCTCTCTCTCTTACTCTGTGACAGAACAATGGTCTGCCTTGTCTACATAGGCAAGACCGCTGTTCCGTCTGCCCCCCGAACGACCACAGGTGGCCAACCTGTTTATTGGCTCCCGCTGTGTCCAATCACAGCGGGAATGGGTCGCGGGCAGCGGGCGCGCACGTCCCAGACCAGGGAGCGTGAACAATGTACAGGTTGTAGTAAACGTGCTACTATGGGGATAGCCGGGATCATCTGGGCCCTGCTGGTTTTGTGTGAGTGGCTTCCTTTTTGAACACTAAACACATTCATAGAATGCCTTGTATTTCTTTTTAATGAATACAAGGCGTTCTATGATAGGACAAGGTGGGGGATTGTGACATCACCTCTTTTCCTCTCCACCTCGTCCTCCAATGTAAGTATGCAATACAGCTCTAAGTGGGTTCTACTTTACAAATGAGGTTGGCATGTTTTTTTCCCACGTAAAAACAAGTATTTATAATGCTCATAAATGAAAAAAATTCAATATCAATTGTCCCTATGGTGCACCCCATGATTAGTTTTAGTTATTGATAGTGAAAAAAATTCAATATCAATTGTCTCTATGGTGCACCCCATGATCAGTTTTAGTTATTGATAGTGAAAAAAATTCAATATCAATTGTCTCTATGGTGCACCCCATGATCAGTTTTAGTTATTGATAGTGAAAAAAAATCAATATCAATTGTCCCTAGGGTGCACCCCATGATTAGTTTTAGTTATTGATAGTGGTCACAGAATATAACTAAATAGTAGTTTGTAGACTGCTTTGTAATCCAAGCAAGCTGGCTAAATATGAAGAATAATAATTCTATGGCCCTGATCAGTGAGTCTCCGAGCTTTTAAGGTCATGCTTCAAGTTTTAGTTGGAACAATCCCTAAATCTGCTAAACCTACACTGAGAAGTTACATGATGTGTGCTGCTAAATAAAAATCAAACCCATGATTGTTGCCCTATTACAATATACTAGTGGCCTGGAAAATTTCAAAGCCATTGGATTGCCATGGCTGCTGGAGAGAAGTCAGCCGTTTTAGCATATATATTTTTAAACCAGAGGTGTCCAAACATTTGACCTTCCTTGGCCAAATTGGAAGAAGCAAAATTGTCTTGGGCCACACATAAAATACACTAAACAATAAGGAGAGCTGATGAGCAGAAAAAGTCAGGCTGATTACACACGTTAATGATCACTGATATAAGTAATAAATTATTACTTATCATTATTTATTTATTTTTTTATGCTTCTAATTTTACCCTTCGTGTGCCTTATCCTTGAGAATAGTTGCTCACAAATATTGGTGCTACCGAAAACGGATGACATGAATAAGGCGTGATTGTAAAGAGTGGGATATTTTGCTTTGGGAAGATAAAACTATAACATTTTGCTTCGGCTGCATGTGTTCACTAAGTGTAAACACATTTGTTTTTAAAAATTACAAAAAACAAAACAAAAAAAAACCCAACATTTTAAAGTAAATTAACGATTTTGTGTGGGACTACATTCACAGCCATCTTGGGCCGAAGGTTGGACAACCCTGTTTTAAAATAAAGTTCCCTTTTATTCACCACACACTTACAGTAAAATCATGTTATTAAAAAAAAATGTAAAACCCAAAAAAAAAAGTAAAAAAGGTTATTGCTGCATCCTGTTTTTTAACTATAACAAATACACTAGAAAGGCTTAAAAAGTTTTGTGAGCCAATTACAAGAGTAATGGCAAAGATCCAATTCCCAATAGATTTTCCCTCTCACAGTATACATAAGCACATATAACTGCAAAAAGCGAATTTTTAAAGTCATTATACAATGTTCTCACCTCTGCTTCATTTTACTTTGTAATAAGTCTCAAGCAATCAAATGAATTAAAGTTTAGATGAAATAAGCAATTTTCACTTACACTAGTTTCTCACACCGCTACCACCTAGAAACGTATTTTTATCTGCTGTTAAGACATAAATACTTATTTCTGCAGGATAATTACTGCAAGTGGTAAATAAGACAAACCTAGCGATGTAACACATCTGCAGACCACTGTAGGAGGAAAACATGAGCTTGGTAACACTTCCTAAAATATTCATCCAACATGAGCAGTTCAGCTCTAAAGCATACAGTAACTGCAGTTAAATCTGGCAAATTACCTCCTCGTCAACCAGGCCCCGTAGCACTTTTATCCTTCTATGTGCTTGTGTCCTTTTTGACATCTGCTCATTGATTTGACATATGGTCAGTCCATACTATAAAGTCCCTAGCCTTAGCTCTATCGTCTAAAGCAGGGGTCTCCAAACTTTCTAAACAAAGGTCCAGTTTATTGTCCTTCAAACTTTAGGGGGGCCGGACTGTTGCTCGTGGAAGTAGAACATTTCCTGGTGTTAAAGGGTGTGAATAATGCCCCATGACTGGTATTAGGGGGAGCAATAGTGTTCCATTGTTGGTATTAGTGGGAGGAATAGTGGCCCATCATTGGTGTCAGTGGGAGGAATAGTGCCTCATTGTCTGTGTCAGTGGCAGGAACTATGCCCCACTGTTGCTGACAGAGGGGGAAGAATAATGCCCCAAGGGCCGGATAAAAGCAAACAAAGGGCCGCATCTGGCCCCCGGGCCATAGTTTGGAGACCACTGATGTAAAGCATGGTGGATATTGCAGGTGGGAGATGAATCTATCACTGCTCATTGTGCAAGGAACCCTTAGCAACCTCTGGAGGAATCACAGCATTCCATGGAACCATGGCCAAGAAATTCTGATCTAACACATGCGCACACAACCAAAACCTTTGCTTTCTCACAAGTTTTTTCATATTGCTACCCTGGGCATCAATTCTCATTACCATTTCCATACATTCTCTTGTGCCGATCACTTTCCATGGAATTCTCCTCCATATGCATTCCACATACCTCAGACCCCAAAGGTTAAAATGGTGTTGAATAATTTTTATATTGTTTTTCCTTAATGTGGTTCTAAATCCTTAAAAGTGATATTAGAGGCAACAGAAAGCAAAGAAAGCATTAAGGTTAAAAACCTTCAGGCTTTAGAACAGGGGTCTCAAAGTACCAGCCCGCAGGCCGGTTACAAATGGCCCACAGGCAGGTCCGATCCTGGGCGGGTGCATGGGGTGCACCACTCAATGGCTGGGAGCTTTCTCTCTCCGTCTCCTGTGTCCTCTCCCCCGCATGCTGCTGCAGCCCAGTGTGCACAGCAAAGGAAACAGACACAGCACAGGAGAGCAGAGAGAACAGAGCGGAGGGAGGATCCGCCCATTGCCCCACCCACCTAGGCTCTGATGCTTGACCAGAGCTGTGCTTCTTCAGAGGCTGTGCCCGGATCCAGGGTCTTGCTGCCACCTCAGGGTGGGAGATCGTGGCGTTTTTGGTATGCTCTGCCACTAGGCCTGTGTTGAAGCCAGAACCTGACAGGAGGAGAGGACTCGGAAGGCAGAAGATTAGGCCACCAGCTCACTGCCATGAGGAGAGGTAAGTGAGCCATTACACTGAGGCTGAGCAAAGTCTCCTTAGTGGGGTGACTGAGGTTGAAATTTGTGAAGAGGGGGTATTTGTGGAGTGTGGGGGGGAGGAGGGGGGGTTGTTTGTGGAGTGTAGGGGGTAATGCTGGGGGTTAATAATGCATCCGCTGACACCAGTGCTGGGGGTTAAAAGTGCGTTCACTGACATCAGTGCTGGGGGTTAATAATGCGTTCACTGACACCAGTGCTGGGGGTTAATAGTGCGTTCACTGACACCAGTGCTGGGGGTTAATAATGCGTCGGCTGACACCTGTGCTGTTGTTTTTGAAGTTTGAAAGTTTGCATGCGGCCCCCATGGGATATGAAAACTAGTCTTGTGACTCTCAGGTAATTTGAGTTTGAGACCCCTGCTTTAGAACCACTTTAAGTTTTTTATATGCATGGAGGTAAAAAAAAAAATTGATGCTGAGGTCTTCCACCCCCCCCCCCCTACTTACCTGAGCCTGATTTCAATCCAGCGTGGTGCACGAGAGCAGTGGCTCTATCCGCTCTTTCCCTCCTCACATGGCAGACTGATATAGCTCCCGCTGCTGCCCATAAAATTCAGTGATGAAGGAGCAGGGGGTAGGGGTAGGGCTGAGCCGCACCATCTGTGTCTATAGACGCAGACAGGGCAGCTCAGGATCGAGCCTGCATGAGTGGCCCCATAGAAAGTGGCTATGAGGGCACTCGCCAAGGAGGAGCCAGGGGCGCGGGCCCAGAAGAGGAAGATCGGGGTTGTTCTGTGCAAAACTATGTGCACAGAGCAGGTAAGTATGACATGTTTATTATTTTCATAAAATATAATAGCTTTACAATTACTTTACATGTATATATTTTAAACTTGTTTTGTTTATTATACAGAACAATCTTTATATGTGTGTATCTGTGTAACAGGGCATTGAGTTGATGACAGAGGACTCCCAGAGCACTTCAGGATATACTAACAGGAGAGCAACAAAGTTGTACAGGAAGATTTATTTAAAGCTGACTTCCAAGCAAACAGCTAAATTCATAGATGTACAAAGTTTATGGGAGCTGTTTTGCATGTCAAACACTTTGTATTTCTGTCCATCCCATCATGAGATTTATACAGCTCTGCCACACAGCAGAGCCCTCTTTGGCAGGGTGGGGAACCTGTTTTTTTTTCTCTGCTGCAGTTAGGCAACCCCTTAAAGGTCTTATCTCTCCCCCAGTCTGTGACTGTACAGTGAAAGGAGAAGCAACAGGCTCTGTCAATCATCTCTCTGTCACACCACTCTCCCCTCCAATCAACATGTCCCTTGTTAGCACAGGAGCACTGCAGCAGAGTTGATTGGCTCCTTGTGCTGCTTCTCCCTCTCCCAGTCTGAACTCTATACAAGAGCCACAAGAGGCTGATACAGATCTAATTCAGTCGCCTACAATGCTTTTATTTTAAACATTAATTACATGATGTATTTTTGAATAGAGAGCTGCATTAATTTGCACCTTTTTTTATCTGCCTGGAGTTCAACTTTAAATGTGAGACAAAATGATTATGTATAATTAATTGATACACATACATAGGGGAGCAGTGACATTTGTCTATAATCATGTACAAAAGCAAGTTGTATTTCCAGCTTGGAAGCACAATACATTGATGAGCTTTTCTTTTTTTCTGCCCCCGTATAAATGTATCAGTAGGCTCAAACATGCAAATAATTATACCCTGAAATATGGCTAATTAAATTTAATTTTCCATTCATTCAGCAGGAATGCTGACCACCCTCCCTACTATAGAGAGCCACTAGCTGGAGAACCTACAAATCTGAATATGAAATACAATCAGCAAAATAGGTAACAGCATGTAAACATGTGTATGTTGTCACAAGAATTACCGTATATACTCGAGTATAAGTCGTTCCGAGTATAAGTCGAGGCCCTAATTTACCACAAAAAAAAATGGGAAAAACTCATTGACCCGAGTATAAGACGAGGGTGAGAAATGCACAGCTACTGTAAGTGGAAAAGAGGGTCAACAATGCCCATTTGCATGCCTTGCTGTGCCCATTTGCAGCCATAGGTCCCCTGAACTTTAAACTCGGTAGTTAAGGGTTCCTAGATGCCCCCTAGCTGCAGCCAAAATTTGGGGTCTCTGAACCCAAAGGGTCCCGAAATGACATTGCTGCAGATAGACACAGTTGACCAAATTTGGGGCCCCGTATCTCAGGGCCACTTAGTGCTAGGAACCTCAAATTTGGTAAGCAAACCCAGTGGAACTAGCACCAAAACATTTCCAAAGTTGGGGTTTTTAGCACCAAGTGGCCCCGAGATACAGGGCCCCAAAAATCAGTTCAGAAAATGTCAAGCACTTTTCTGCAGCATAGAATGACATTTTCCGAACCGGTTTTGGGGCCCCGTATCTCAGGGCCACTTGGAGCTAGGAACCCCAGCTTTGGATATATTATGGTACCAGTTCCACTGGGTTAGCACACCAAATTTGGGGTTCCTAGCAACAAGTGGCCCTGAGATACAGGGCCCCAAAATCAGTTCAGAAAATGTCAAGCACTTTTCTGCAGCAGAGAATGACATTTTCTGAACCGATTTTGGGGCCCCGTATCTCGGGGCCACTTAGTGCCAGGAACTTTAGCTTTGGATATGTTATGGTACCAATTCCACTGGGTTTGCACACCAAATTTGGGGTTCCTAGCATGAAGTGGCCCTGAGATACCGGGCCCCAAAGTCGGTTCGGAAAATGAAATTTTTTGCTGCAGAAAAGTGCTTGACTCGAGTATAAGTCGAGGGGGGCACTTTCAGCACAAAAAAATGTGCTGAAAAATTCGACTTATACTCGAGTATATACGGTACTTTCTAATAAGATGTAAGTTGCCTGTTCTTTAGAAGCAGTGCAGTGATTAATCAAAGCATTCATTTATACAGATTTAAACATCAGACCCTTAAAGTGTTAATGAAGAGGAACCGAAGAACATAGGGAATTGGATCCAAAAGATGGACAGCTGGGAGCAATGATAATGAAATATTTCTTTTGAAGTTCACTTTAAACTAGACATGAAGAAACATACCCACAGAGACCACCAACCTGTGCCCATGGGGCCCCTGGCTCTTTACATGTATGTAAAGTATACTCAATGGATTGTACATCCAGAGGACAAAAGTCAAGTGTGCTTACATAAATCCACAGCGCCCTTCTCATACAGTCCAAGCACGGGGGAGACTTTCCAATAAAAAGGAAGGCATGCCCCTTGCCTCTCCACTCTGAATGCAGCCATTCTTTATTCACAAATAATTACTCCCCGAGGATTTGGGAGCATAACTGCTAAATATTCATGGAGGAGCAAAATTAAAAATTACTCCGCAGATTGAAAATGAGCTGCTAATTAGAAATGCAGGGAAAAGCATCTTAAAGCTGTGAAAACAGCAAGTATTCTAACAGCGAGACGGCACTGGAAGAGTAAGCAATCAAAATAGTACATTTTATAGTGACACCGTAAAAGAAAGAAAGAATGTTGGCTTATTTTATGATTTTTATTGTAAAATGATAATTTTTTTTCTGATTCCGATTTAACCGCTTGTTGCCCGCCCACAGTAGTTTTACTGCGAGCGGGCGACAGCTCCAAGCCTGGCAACATACCTGTACGTCACAGTCTTCCAGCTACGGTGCACGCATCCCCTGCCTGCTGTGATTGGACACACACGAGTTTGGCAGCTGATTTCAGCCAATGATTTTGGTTGAAGCCAAAATCACTGGCTGAAGTCAGCTAATCACGCAGAGAGTTCTGGGTTTGCAAAACAACAAAACTCTGTGTACGGTGGACAGCAATCTGGTTGTTTCAAAAACAGACCAATAATAAAGTAAAAACAGACTACATTACACATTGTTAGGCACAGGTTATCCCCTTGATTGCCCCTATATGCTATTCCCTTCCCAGCCATTGTCATTAGTACAGTGTATAGTATTAGCACTGGTCACTGTATTAGTGTCACTACTGATGTCAGCGTCAGTTAGTTAGTGTACCTCTCAGCCAGTGTCAGCTAGCGCCAGATTGCCCGCCCCACTATAAATCGGTAATCAGCGTCATTACAAGTAGTGTGTCATAGCTGCGTGAATTCCAGTATAATTTTATATATATATATATATATATATACACACACACACACACACACACACACACACACACACACACACACACATACATACATACACACACACACAGTGCCTTGCAAAAATATTCACCTCCTTGGCATTTTTCGTGTTTTGTTGCCTCACAGTCTGGAGTTAACATGGGTTGTTTGAGGATTTGCATCATTTAATTTACAGAACATGCCCACAACTTTGATCTTTTTTTTTATTGTGAAGCAAACAACAAATATGACAAAATAACAGAAAAAGTCAATGTGCACAACTTTTCACCCCCCCTAAAGTCAATACTTTGTAGAGCCACCTTTTGCGGCTATCACAGCTCCGAGTCGCTTTGGATAAGTCTCTATGAGCTTGCCACATCTTACCACTGGGATTTTTGCCCATCCTCCTTGCAAAACTGCCCCAGCTCCTTCAAGTTGGATGCTTTGCGCTTGTGAACAGCAATCTTTAATGCCGCGTACACACGAGCGGACTTTACGGCAGACTTTGCCCGGCGGACTTTTCTACGTACTTTACGACAGACTTTCCGAATGAACGGACTTGCCTACACACAATCCACCAAAGTCCGTCGAATTCGTACGTGATGACGTACGACCGGACTAAAACAAGGAAGTTCATAGCCAGTAGCCAATAGCTGCCCTAGCGTGGCTTTACGTCCGTCGAACTAGCATACAGACGGCGGACTTTTCGACCGGACTCAATTTCAACGGATTAATTTAAAACATGTTTCAAATCTAAGTTCGTCCAACTTTTGAGAAAACAAAGTCCGCTGGAGCCCACACACGATCGAATTGTCCGACCAAATCCCGTACGCCGGGCAAAGTCTGCCATAAAGTCCGCTCGTGTGTATGCGGCATAAGTCGGACCACAGGTGATCAAATACCATCAAAAGAAAGCTCCATTTGTGTGAAAAGATGATAAAAAGGTCATTTGTGTACAGTGTTGTACAATCTCGCAGTTGCCAGTTAAAGTAGCACAGTGCTGAATAGCAAAAGAATGGTCTGGTCATAAAGGGGGTAAAATCTTTCAGAGGTCAAGTGGTTAAATAAGAACTCCAAAAAGAGAGTTTATCTAAACTGTCCCCTTTAACCACTTCAGCTCCGGAAGGTTTTACCCCCTTCCTGACCAGGCCATTGTTTGCGATTTGGCACTGTGTCGCTTTAACTGAGGATTGCGCGGTCATGGGACACTGTACCCAACTAAAATTGATGTTCTTTTTTCCCCACAAATAGAGCTTTCTTTTGGTGGTATTTGATCACCTCTGCGGTTTTTATTTTTTGCACTATAAACATAAAAAAAAAAAAAAAAAAACGGCAATTTTGAAAAAGAATATATTTTTTACTTTCTGCTATAAAACATATCCAATAAAAAAAAAAAATTAAAAAATCTAAATTTCTTCATCAAGTTAGGTCAATATGTATTCTGTTACATATTTTTGGTAAAAAAATCCCAACATGTGTATATTGATTGGTTTGCCCAAAAGTTATAGCATCTACAAACTATGGGATAGATTTATGGACTTCTTTTTTTTTTATTGCTTTTATTAGTAATGGTGGCGATCAGCGATTTTTAGTGAGACTGCGACATTGTGGCGGACAAATCTGACACCAAGTGACACTTTTTGGGGACCAGTGCTAAAAAAAAAAAATAAATAAATAAAAAAGCACTGTCCCTGTATAAACGACACTGGCAGGGAAGGGTTAACACCAGGGGCGATCAAGGGGTTAAGAGTGCTCCTAGGGAGTGCTTTCTAAATGTGGGGGGAGTGGATGCACTGGACGAAGAGAGATCCGTGTTTCTGCTTAGCAGAAATGTGAGATCTCTCTTTTACTCCCTGACAGAACAGTGGTCTGCCTGCCTTATTCACATATGCAGACCGCCATTCTGCCTTTCCTCCGAATGATCGGCAGCCTTCGCGGCCGCCAGACCCGCTTATTGGCTCCCGCTGTGTCTAATCACAGCGGGAGCGGTGCTCGCGCCCCAGATCGCGTGTACAAGATCACATACAGGTACCTGATTTTGTGCAGCCAGGCCACCCTGCCACAGTATATATGTGGTGGGTGGTCCGGAAGCAGTTGAGCTCCATTCACATCTAAGCGTTTTGTGAGCGCACACAACAGAATGCATGAAAAACGCTCATCACAGTTGCGGTGTCATTCACTGTTAATGGCACCCTAAATGCAAACAGCAAACATGCTTTGTTGCGCACATAAAAAAACACAACAAACGTGCCAAAGCACACGGTGAAAAACCATACCAAGCTCAACGTCAAAGAAGGTGCAGTAACTTCTTTGGCACATTTGTCACGCAAAGAGCAATGGTCTGCCCTATGCGTGTCATGTACAAAAAGCATGATGTGAATAAAGCCAGAATGAGAACTAAACCCAACAGCAAAAAAGTAATATACTGCAGCTTCCTTAGATGTGGTGGCTGCATTTGTTTCCTTGTTTAGCGCAATTTTAGCAAGTACAGAAAATACCTGTTGATCTTGCCAGAAATGTTGTGTCCTTGTCACTTCCGGTGACTGTATAAAAAATACAAACAAGGTTATCTTCCTTTTGTAATCTACTGAACTCTTCTTCCCCATGCAAAGCGAAGTTTCTTTCCCACGTGCCTCCACCTAAAGCGTAATATTCATATCTTAAAGTGGTTGTAAACCCTTACAGACCACTTTGACCTACAGGTAAGCCTAGGTCCAAGAAATATCTCCTAAACCTACACAGTTTAGGAGATATTTGCAAAAAGACAGGCACTGCTGTCTACGGCGCATGCGCCGCAGACAGAGGTGTGCAGGCGCACTGAGCATGCCTCTGCTAACGGCGATATGCCGTTAGTGGCGGCTCCCGTGCGCATGCGTGGGAGTGACGTCATCGCGGCTCCAGCCAATCACAGCACCGGAGCCACGATACCCGGAAAGAAGCTGGATGCTCCGTAGCAGAAGGGACAGTGGTGACATCGCAGGCTCCTGTGTCAGGTAAGTGACACATAATGGGCTACTATGCGATGCATAGTACCCATTATGCTTTACCTTTGCAGGGAAACAAAGAGGAAGTAAACTCATCAGGGTTTACTTCCTCTTTAAATGTTATTGCTCATACTTGTCCTGCTAATAACTGTAGATTTTGACTGTTAAAATGAACGATCATATGACCATTTTGAGGTTTCAGAGGCAGTGAGGGTAACATTAAAGTGACATGATCATATGAAAAGTACAGGAACCGCCAATGTTGCCTTTGTTTTGAGAATGGTAGTTGACCGACTTAAAATGCGCATACTGTAAAAGTGTTAAAGAAGTGTCTGATTACTTTATTCAGACTCAAAAAGCAATAAAGCATTCGCATGACAGCCAGAGAACAAACAAAGCAGCACTTATTACTTTTCTCATGTTGGAGTCACTATAAACAAGAAAAACTCTTTCGATGGGGTCTTTGGAATTGTAAATATGACAGTTCCAGATTTTAGTTCAGATAGCAAATGCAATGACAACTCTGGTATGTAATTATATTGAACAGAAAAGGGACATTTCATTCATTGACTATTTTTAAATATACAAAAATGTAAGGTCCACCATTTATCATTATGTCTACTGTCAATGAGAGAGAAAGTAAGGGGACATCCAATAATTAGGGGTTGTCATTCGGAAAGAAATAGAGGGGATATTTTCCAATAAGGACATGCATTACTGTGATAACCATGGGATTTCACATTTAAAATCACTTCCTGTTATGTTGTCTCTGGGCCAGGAAGCAAGGGTGGATCTCCCTGATAGAGACAAAGACAGCAAGGAAAACTTGATAGAGCATCTATTTTAAACATTTTGTTAACCTGTGAACAGTGGCGGCTGGTGGGGATTTTTTTTGGGGGGGTGGGCAGCAAACAACCCCCCCCCCCGGGCTGCTGGTGGAGCGGCACTAACACAACTTCCCCTACCTACACCCCCCCACCCCCCTGCGCGCGGCACTAAAACCCCCAGCAAACCCCCCCCGCCTGCTGGTGGAGCGGCACTAACACAACTTCCCCTACCTACACCCCCCCATCCCCAGCACTAACACCCCCAGCAACCCCCCCCCACCCGCTGTCTGCCGGCCAGTCCTCATCTTACCCTGGATGCAGGCGACGAGAGCAGCAGTCGGGTCTTTATGGAGTGCGGAGTCCTTAAGCGTGGCAGGCTCGGGGAAAGCAGCTCCGGTGTCCTCTCCTGGACCAGCTTACGCGGTGCGTCTCCTCTCTGCTCCTCCTGGCACTAGGCGTCCTAAAGGATCGCCTGAGATTTTGGCAAATCAGGAAACAGGTTTCATACCCACTTCCCGATAGGCCGGGAGGAGGATCAGTGTTGCAACAGAGAATATTCATTCGCTGTTGCAACACACCTGGGTGGGATCGGAGCGCATTCTCTGCAAACCCAAACCCACCCTATTTTGAAGCCTATTGGAGCCTCTGGCTCAGGTGCTTAAAATATAAACCCTGGCCACTGTAATTCATGCGCCCGGTGCCCTGAAAGGGGACAGACGCACGAATAGAGGGTGGTCATGGCGACCTTGGATAGATTCATGCTATGCATGAATCTATCCATTGCATATAGGAGGGTGGTGTGGAGAGAAGGGGCAGCGTCCGGGCACCCCTAATGGACAAGCCGCCACTCCCTGTGAAAAACAAAATTCCAACTTAAAGTGGAACTAAACCCTGCTATTCTTTACAACCAAGGAAGCTGCCATCTTAGCCCTTGTTTGATCTGCAGTTGCCTTGGTGCAACATATTTAATCAATTATGACAGTTCGGCTGAGAGCACAAGGCACCGTGACAGTTATCATTCACGACAAGCCTTGAATGCAACTCTTTTATGTTAAAGTGGAAACTAAAGTCTCAATGTAGAATAGACATGCAATATTTTCTCTGCAAGTATTAAAGCTACCTGCCCGCATTCGCAGCTCAGTTTACGCCCTGGCACAGATCCTGTGTGCCAGAATGACCTAAATCCTGGATTACAGGAGTGACATCATCTCCTGCCGGCCAATGAAGGTGGCCAAAGGCCAGCACCCAGAAGAAACTGAGTAGGAGATGCCAGCTAGAGACATCGGGCCGTTGAAGGAAAGGTAAGGTAAGTATTGCAGACCTTAGTTGCACTTTCAATCGATGTGTTTAGCTCCGCTTGAACATCTCCAGTATACAGGTATATCATGTTAAGTAGTAACTTCCCTTTTGTTGGGATAAAAATATTCCCGTCTGGGTGATCTATGTACATTGCAAGAATTTGAACAAACTGTGTTGAAGATTCCTACCTTTTGTTATTCTGAAGAAATCTTTGTGTGTTTGTCTGTGTCCATGTGGAAAGTGAATCTAATGGAAGTGGTTTCATAATTATAAAGCAGCTGCTGCACCTGCAGGGCTCTAATGAGGAAAACTGCTGGGTCTGCATCCCTATAGACATTATTTCCTATTGGGAGTATCTCACCAAAAATTTAATTTTTGTTGCAGGGGATGCCAGAAATCTGACTTATATCTTAGTGTGGACTTCTGGAAAATCAGCGAGCCAATCACAAGCGCAGGAAATGATGTTTCTGGGGGGCGTTCTGTACACATTCTGTGTAGAGAACACCTCCAGATAGCCATGTTACATTCCATTTTACATAAAAATACAGCTCTGCAGATTGGAAAGAAAAGGTGATTTTTAATAACATTCAATTACAATATGACTTGAGTTGCAATTGTACATACTAGATTATTATTATTATTTTTTTTCCCACAAAAGTGGAGTTAGGGACATTTGATCAGAATTGAACAATACGTTCTACTTGCACTACAATCTTAATTTTTGCAAGCTAAATGTGCAGAGAAGTTTTAGACAAAAGAGAAAACAATAATTTTTCATAATAATGCTTACAACAAATGCATATATTTCTTTTGCTTTTTGTATGTGGGTGTCAATTACTGTCGAAATGAATATATAATGACACACTGCAAAGATTCTCATGTTGGAGAACCAATTTCAATAGTAATTGAATGTTTAAATGGCAATCTGCCAAGCCATGGAAATAATCCTGTACTTGTGCAAACATTCAAAGGACAAATCCAATTAAAAATCTGAATATTGTTTTTAATGGAAGAGTTGTTGAAATCACATAACCAGCTCACACTTCCTTTCCTCACTATAAGAATGGAGGGAATAAGCAAATTGGAATCTTTCCTGTTCTAATCACCCTTCCATGTCACGTCTGTGTGTGTTCAGTCCGCTGCACCATACAGGATTCACGGAGTATCATAGCAGGGAAAGTGTCCTTTGCTCCAAGGGATAACGTGCAAAGTCAGATAGCCAAAATTGTAGAACCATCCATACCAAATGATCTTCCATGTGTGTGTAAGAATACCTTAAAAGTTAAAATGGAATAAAAGCCTAATGCCGCGTACACACGAGTGGACTTTACGGCAGACTTTGCCCGGCGGACCGGATTTCGTCGGACGATTGGATCATGTGTGGGCTCCAGCGGACTTTGTTTTCTCAAAACTTGGACGGACTTACATGTTTCAAATCTATCCGATGGACTCGAGTCCGGTCGAAAAGTCCGCTCGTCTGTATGCTAGTTCGACGAACAAAAAGCCACGCTAGGGCAGCTATTGTCTACTGGCTATGAACTTCCTTGTTTTAGTCCGGTCGTACGTCATCACGTACGAATTCGTCGGACTTTGGTTGATTGTGTGTAGGCAAGTCCGTTCATTCAGAAAGTCCTTCGTAAAGTCCGCCGGGCAAAGTCTGCCGTAAAGTCTGACCGTGTGTACGCGGCATAACTCTTCTTAAAAATGTTCCCATCCCCTCCTTTTAGCTATCCTGCATAACCTGTACATAAAGGATCTGTATACTTACCTACAGTATTTTTAATCCAGTCCGATCCCGTCATGCGATCCTGCAGTTCTGGCTCGCCCAGTGAGTGGCTACTGTAGGGGACACCAGGGGTGCCAACAGCCTCTGAGCCATGGGAGCCTATGGGTGACGTCACAGCACCTGGAATTCACAGCCAATGTCAAATGCTACCTTACACAGGGGAAACGGACCTGCCGAATCATGTGACCGGACTGTATTAAAAATAGATAAGTACATTTTTTTTATACAGGGTGTGCAGGATAGGTAGGAGGAGGATGGAGGAAATCGTTTTAGTAATAGTTATAGTTAGCCTTTACTACTACTTTAACCTATAGTCAACATAGATCTTAGGCCCCTTTCACATGGACGGACCAATCGGTTCTGCTTGTCAGTTTTTTAGGCTGATCGGACCATCTATTGCTCTCTATAGAGCGGTGGGTGTCAACAAACATGGCCATTGGAATAGCGGGCTGTGTCTGTGTCCGCTGTGCATAAGCGGAGCAGACAGGGACAAGCCATCCGCCTGCTCAGTGGGGATCAGCGGACAGATTCTCCGCTGACTCTACCCCATGTTAAAGGTGTCTAAAGCTAAAAACTTTTGTTTGTTTTGAATGGAGTAGGGAATAGTATAACCCCCGAATTAGCGTTTTTTTGTTGCATCGCATTAAAGTGGTTGTAAAGGCAGAAGTTTTTTTTATCTTAATGTATTCAATGCATTAAGTTAAAAAGCCTTCTGTTTGCAATAGCTGCCCAGGCACCCCCTAATACTTACCTGAGCCCCTTCTCTATCCAGAAATGTCCACAAGTGCCTCGGCTGTCCGTTACGCTAACCTCCTGGGTGGCTGAGACACAGCAGTGGCTCCATTGGCTCCCGCTGCTGTCAAAGTCAGTTCAGGAGAGCCAATCAGGAGAGAGAGGGGGCGGGGCCAAACTGAGGCACGGTGTCTGCATGGACACACAGAGCTGCAATTCAGGTGCCCCCACAGCAAGCTGCTTGCTGTGGGGTCGCTCAATAGAAGGGAGGGGCCAGGAGCACCAGCCAGTGACCTGAGAAGAGGAGGATCTGGGCTGCTCTGTGCAAAACCACTACACAGAGCAGGTAAGTATAACGTGTTTTTTTTTTAAATAGAAAAAAAATTGAGACTTTACAATCAATTTAAGATTTTCCTTCTATCCTCTTTTAAGACAGAACAGGAACTAATACTGGCCATACATGCACAGAATTTCGCCCATTTGCAGATTATTCGTTGGTCGAAAGCGAATTGCCCACTAACTGACTAACTCGTTTACATGATCGTATCCATGATCGTCGTTAACGCTGGAGAACAATAAAAACATATAAATTATACAAGACCGAATATCCTTATCATTTAGATTACAACATACACATATACACTTTAGTTGAAAAGGTAACATTTTTTGCTCCGGATCCATGGACATTAGCCGGGCCCGCGATCGAAATTGTTGGTAAAGTCGGGTCCACTAACGACGCGATTGTCGAACAAACATTCTGAAAACAACCAGTTTCGGCCGAAATTTTGTGAGTGTATGGCCAGCATTAGACTAATTTCTCTCAAAACTAAGAATAATTTTATCTTTAAAGCAGAACTAACTCTCTCAATCAGCATTAACTATTTTTAATCCTTGTGTTGCTAACATTAGTAAACAGTTAGAAAAGTATAGCATAGTTACTTTTTTTTTTCTTTTTTTTTTAATATATTACAGTTTGCGTTTACAATATAAAAATAGCAACAATAGTCCTTGACTACCAAGCATGTACCATACGACTTATACCTCAAAGCCAGTTGGCCGCGTGCCCTATCGTTACCATTATACATGTTTTTGTGCTATTATTTTTCTCTTAATTAAACCCACCCCCCCCCGCCCCCCCGTGACCCTCCCTTATTGGACCCCCATAGTTCCGAGACACACCCAATGAGCGGCAACAGTTCTGTATTTTATTCTCACTTATATCTGATCTACGCTTAACTCGGCCGTACCCCCTTGCTGGGGAGGCGGATACTCGCAGCACTAGAGTAGCACTGATTGCGGACATGGCATTGCCTGGACCCACAGGTTCCACAATCTCACAAACTTGTTGTAGTTACCCTCCCTGGTGTAAAATGTCCTTTCACTCCACACTGTGGAGTTAACGGTTCTAATCCAATCTTCCGGGGTTGGGGGGATTCTTGATTGCCAGGACTGTGCTAGTAATTTCCTGGCTTGAAACAGGCATCTTGCTGCTGCTATTGCTGTGCTCCTGTCTCTCGACTCGTTGTTAACATGTCCCAACACGCAGGTCTTGGGATCAAGCTCTAGGTTAATTTTGAACGTTATGTTTATTTTCTTCAAGATCTCAGACCAATACCTAGTTAGTTTTGGGCACCTCCATACCATATGGATTAGGTCACCTGTTCTTCTACATCTGGGGCACTCGTCATTAATTCTACGGCCGAACATAAAAAGCCTTTTTGGCGTGTAATAGGATCTATGCAGCAGCATCAGGTGGGAGGCCTTTTGTGAGGGTGAGACCGACACCTCTGGTCCAAATTCCAGGATCCTTTTCCACTCTGTGTCCGTTATCTCCCCCACATCGGCCGCCCATCTGTCCCTGCCCCCAGGGAGGCCTGCCTGCGTGTTTATTCGCTTTGTTAATTGGGTGTAAATCTCAGAGATTAACCCCTTAGAGGTCTCTGACTTAATAATTATTTGCAGCAGTGGGATCTTACACCATGTAGGGGGTTTCCTACCGAACTGCTTGCTCAAGGCATGCCTAATCTGTAGGTAACTATAAAATGCTCGATTTGGCAGCCCGTACTCGTGCCTCAATTCCTCAAAGGATTTCAGGGTATCCCCGGCGTATAACTGTATCAGCCGACTTATCCCGCATCTTTCCCACAGCTTATTACTGTCTACGGACAGTAATTCCTGCAAGTGTTTATTATTCCAGATTGGTGAGTGTTCTGAGGCTCCTTTATATCCCATTATTCGCTTAGTTGTTTGCCAGACCCTAGTAATCATTTTAAGTGTCAGAATCCCTCCTTGTAGTGATTCTGCCTCCAGTGCTTCCGCAATTAGACTATGTGGGCTTCCCTGTAAGATAATTTGAGCCCTCTTGTTTCCCCCTCCTATAGTGGCGCATCCGCCAAGTTGTTGTAGCTGGGCTGCCAGGAAATAGGTGGACGGGTGGGGAACCCCCAACCCCCCCTCCGTAACAGGGCACTGTAGTTTTTGCAGGCCTATCCTGGCCTGCCCTTTTTTCCATATTAGTTCCCTAAATAGGGATTGAATTTTTTGGAACCACTTCTCCCCAATCCAAACTGGGGAGTTGTGGAGCAGGTACAACAGCTGCGGCAACCAGACCATTTTAATCAGGTTGGCCCGACCCGCCACAGACAAAGGGAGTCTACTCCAGATATCAGATTTTTTTTTAAATTTTGATAGGAGAGGATAGCATAGTTACTTGTTTTAAACTTTTTATATTTGTGTTCAGTTTCTTCCTGGTTCCTGGCCTAAGCCAGGGCATGTTTTTCCTTTCATCTTGAGAAAGGGAGGAGGGGCTTTTTCTCAACTAAGCACACCCTCCTGCTTGCATGACTGAGCTAAGGGCAGATGGAGTCCAGGAATTAAATGCTACATGATTCATCTGCACTTACTCAAGATGGCCACAGCTAAAAATGCTAGGGGGTTGTTTTTCAAAGTGATTTTTCAACAAAATAAAGCATGGATACATGGATGAATGGGTGAGTTTGCTTTGAATAGTAAAAATGAATGAAATAGCGTTTTCAGTTTGTGGTGCTCAGTTGCAGTTTAGTTCTGCTTTAAAGAGTTGGAAGTCAAAAAAGTGCCTCCTTTGGAAGAGTTCCCCTCAACTTATGACCCAGTGTCACCTCAAAATTTTAGATTCACCCTTACCAGTCCCTGTGACAAGGACCAGGACAAATGAACAATTTTTATTTTTATCACCAGAGACAGACACTGTAAAAAAAAAAAAAAAATAAAACACTTTTTTTTACTTTATTCAAAGCAAAATAAATTGCTTTAAATACACTTTCAGATTCTGCTGCAGATTCCCTATTCAGAAGCTCTAAAACCCGGAATTTCTGTTTTGGAAAAGCCAACCAGACTTTGTAATGTCACTCCTAGCCCAAACCTAGCACCTCATTATTGGTCAGTGAAGGAAATATATCAAGAAAAAAAAAAAAGGTGCATTAGACAGGGCAAGACAGAGCTTGATTTCCAGGCTCTACTTGATGTTTGCAAACCTCCCCAGGATTTGGGGGCTGCTAAAGCACTCAGAAAGAGATTTTGATATTCATTTAGGATCTTAAAGTGTTAATAAACCCAAAAGCAAACTTTTTTTTTTTTTTATACTGCAGCTTGCCAATACTTAGATGTGATGGCTGCATTCCTTTTCCTTTTTTGGCTCTTTCTTCTATTTTCATCTGGTGATCCAGACAGAAAATCTGTTGTTTTTCAAAAGAACAAGCTCTCCAGTAGAATATATCAGTTACAGGGGTAGCATTAACCATTTAAACACTGACAGGGGTAATTACAATGATCGCGTTTTATTTATGTAAAAACCTTTATCTCAAAAGGGGAAAAAAATGTTTGCTGTAACTGTTATGCCCCGTACACACGGTCGGACTTTGTTTGATTTTTTCCAACGGATGTTGGCTCAAACTTGTCTTGCATACACATGGTCACACAAAGTTGTCGAAAAATCCGATCGTTCTGAATGCGGTGACGTAAAACACGTACCTCGGGACTATAAACGGGGCAGTGGCCAATAGCTTTCTTCTCTTTATTTAATCTGAGCATGCGCGGCACTTTGTCCGTCGGATTTGTGTACACACGATCGGAATTTCCGACAACGGATTTTGTTGTCGGAAAATTTTATAGCCTGCTCTCAAACTTTGTGTGTCGGAGAATCCGATGGAAAATGTGTGATGGAGCCTACACACGGTCGGAATTTCCGACAACAAGGTCCTATAACACATTTTCCGTCGGAAAATCCGACCGTGTGTACAGGGCATAAGGGTGAAATGAAATTTAAAAGGTAGTGTTACTCGCTGTGTCTCTGACTTTTTGGTGTCTCCTAGCAGTGACACCTATGCCGAAATCAGGAGATAGGGTCTCCTCCAGCCCCTCCCACTTCACATTCCTCACCAGTCAGCTGACCTCTAGTCTCTGGCCCCCAGCCATGCCGTGAACTGAATGGGCGGCTGTGAAGTGGCCGAGTGAGCGGCCACGGGCTCCAGGAACAGCCCTGCTGGGGGGCCACAGGCTCCGGGGACAGCCCTGACTGGGCGGCTGCAAAAAAGGCTGGGAGAGCAGTGCGGGCTTCAGGAACAGCCAGGATTTGGTAACTGGCAAATCGTCATTCCACCCCCAGGTTGAGAACCACTGCTTTAGGGTAACTACAGGTATACTGCAAGTAGGTACAGGCCTTTTGTTTTCCTTCCGAATACCTCCAATTCTACATTAGGGACTACCTTTATCTGGGCTTGGCGACCTATCCCTTCCCTCCCCTGTACACTCTCATTCCGCTTCCACATAACCAACAGCTTAATTCTCCTGGACTTTCAGTGGCTAAACCATCTACTCTAATTACTAAATAAGGATTGTGTATAAATTAAGTTTAATGAGCCATTCTGAATAATGAAATGAATAAAGTGACAAATGGCGTTGCTATTTTTTAAATGCCCATTATAGAGATGAATGTGACAGAAGCGGCACCTATACCCACTAGTGTTTTATTACCAACGAAGCATAAAACTTCACTCAGTTGTATTATGAACTGTCAACCAGGAATTGTTTGTTTTGCACAATCTCCTGTGTATTTAAACTTGGCCACTAAAAGAAAAGCTTCATCATACGGTACATTACGGCCAGTCGGGCTGTTATTAAATCTCAATTATGGCTGTGCTGTCATCTGCCCGCTATGAATTTATTGTTCAGAACTTTGCAAACACAGCTCTACAAGAGGCCATAACATGGAGGATGATTTCCACTTAAACTGTACTTTCATATGCAGCAGAAAAGTACAGCTGCCACAAAGACTAAAGTGGTAAAAGACAAACTTAAAATTGAAAAATGTTGTATTTAATATACACACACACATAAAAAATGAATTGTACTACATCAAAGTATGGAGAAGTTGCTTGGAAATTATTGTATGCCACCAAGCTGGAAACTGTGCGCCTCACATCATATGGTGTGCCATTATGTCAAAAAAACTTAATGAAAGCTAATTTTCGAGTATTTGGCAGGGTAAAATAAAACAGTAAAGAAAAAGTTTAAACAGATACACAAAAAGGAGCAGAACGACAGAGCCTAACACCAGGCAGGTAGTAATTAAAACTGTCCCCTCTTTCTCCACTGATTAAACTTTTAGGGCCTGATTGACCTTTCAAGTCTTATAGAGTTTCATAGACTTTTAGGGCCATCTAGTGCTTATTTGTTTCTATGGAAAGGGATAGCCTACATTAATACTCATTTCAGTCCATGATTACGCCTCGGTTCACACCAGAGGCGGCACGACTTGCAGGTCGCCTCACCGAGGCGACCTGCACACGACTGCCCGGGCGACTTGCAAAACGACTTCTGTATAGAAGTCTATGCAAGTCGCCCCAAGTCGCCCCCAAAGTCGTACAGGAACCTTTTTCTAAGTCGGAGCGACTTGCGTCGCTCCCCTTAGAACGGTTCCATTGTACTGAACGGGACGCTACTTGTCAGGCGACCTAGGTGAACCGAGCCTACCTACACATCTGTTGTGACAACCAGTCCCCACATCTTTTTTTTTTTTTCTTGTCAGCCTCTGACCAATCTTGTCTTTCAAGAACATCAACTTGTGATAATGCAGGATGGACAGCAATTTCATCAGAATGGGAAACAGTCACTGGTTTTCATTTCTGCCCCTACTTCAGCCCTGGAGAATAAAATAACCCAACTCCTGGGTGATATGAGACCACAAGTTAAAGCATTTGTTAACCCCCCCCAAAAAAAATATAGATTCTGGTCCCTTAGAGCAGAATACACAGCACAGCACTTGTGCTATGTAATCTGCCCCCCTCTAAACTGTAAAAAAAAAAAAAAACCTACCCCTTTCTGTATGCCCTCTCTAAACAGACCACAATAACCATGGCAGCTCCGCCCTGATCACCGCGGTCAAAGTGCCTCCCCCCGTGATAGGCTGCCTGCTCTCTGCTCTCCCCCCCCTTACCCATCTCCTTCCTGCCTGTCAGTGCCCTCTCTGTTTGTCTCTGGCCCGGCCCCGCCCCCCCACCGCTATTATTGTAATAAAATATTAAATTTGTCACTGCGAGCTCCTCTATTAGAGGCTGGCATAGCACACTGTGTAAGTTGTCTTCAGGCCGGTCACGTGACTGGCGGCCGCTTTCCAGCTCCGATTGGTGGCTTCTGCGGAGATCAGAGGGAGATCAAGGCCCCTCCCTCAGAAGACATCTATCAGGGCTGGAAAGCGGCCGCGAGTGATGTGACCGGCCTGAAGACAGCTGAAATTCAGAATTTACACTGCTCGTTTTTAAATACAACATACACAATGTGCTATGCCAGCCTCTAATAGAGGGGCTGGCATAGTCTTTTAATATTGCCTTAACAACCACATTAAGGAAATTATTTGTCCCCTAGTAAAAACTAGAAATAGATCCTTCATCTGCAGGCAGGGGAGACATTTTGGTTATTTTTTTCATTCCCAGAGTTGGACTTTTAGGGCCCCAAGAAATAAGATAGGCCCTCGGTACATCAGGATTGAAGATGAAGAAGAAATGTAGCAGAATATTTTGGCCTACATTTCTGAAGTGTTTTTTTTTTTTAATTTTCTGTATTTTCTCATTTATATAGCAAAAAAATTCAAAACCCAGTGAGGATTAAATGCCACCAAATGCAAGCTCTATCGGTCTAAAAAAAACGATTAAAACTTCATTTGGATACAGCAGTGGTCTCCAAACTGTGGCTCTTGGGGCACTTTTCCTCCCCCTGCTGCATTGCTTACTCCCACTGACTCTGGGACAATTCCTACTCTCGCTGGCCACAGTCTGGCCCCCCCGAAAGCTTAGAGACCACTGGGATACAGCGTTGCATGACTGAGTAATTGGCATTCAAAGTGTGACAGTGCTTAAATCTGAACATTTTCCTGGGCAGGAAGGGGGTAAAAGTGTCCAGTATTGAAGCGGTCAAAGTGTACTTGATGTGAGAGAACTCCATGGGTTATCTGCTTCTAAACATGCATATTGCCTGGTTATGTCTGGCTTTAAAACTTTGAGTCACAGATCCCCCAGAACATGCTGTAAAAACTGTACATGTCAGAAAGATATCTCTAAACTTGTTTCAGATCAGTGACTCAGGAAGCACAAAAGAGATTTAACCAAAATTACAGCCAGGAAACTAACCCTGCTCGTTTGTCACTGCATAGTGGCTCTGTGTCACCTCTATCTGTACCTGCTCTAATGTCACTGCATAGCGGCTCTGTGTGACCCCTATCTGTAACCCGCTTCTCGTATGTCACTGCATAGTGGCTCTGCGTCACCCCGATCTGTACCTGCTCAAATGTCACTGCATAGCGGCTCTGTGTCACCCCTATCTGTACCCTGCTCGTATGTCATTGCATAGTGGCTCTGTGTCACCTCTATCTGTACCCTGCTCGTATGTCACTGCATAGTGGCTCTGTGTCACCTCTATCTGTACCCTGCTCGTATGTCACTGCATAGTGGCTCTGTGTCACCTCTATCTGTACCTGCTCCAATGTCACTGCATAGCGGCTTTGTGTGACCCTATCTGTACCCTGCTCGTATGTCACTGCATAGTGGCTCTGTGTCACCTCTATCTGTACCTGCTCCAATGTCACCGCATAGCGGCTCTGTGTCACCCCTATCTGTACCCTGCTCGTTTGTCACTGCATAGCGGCTCTGTGTCACCCCTATCTGTACCCTGCTCGTTTGTCACTGCATAGCGGCTCTGTGTCACCTCTATCTGTACCTGCTCCAATGTCACCGCATAGCAGCTCTGTGTCACCCCTATCTGTACCCTGCTCGTTTGTCACTGCATAGTGGCTCTGCGTCACCCCGATCTGTACCTGCTCAAATGTCACTGCATAGCGGCTCTGTGTCACCCCTATCTGTACCCTGCTCGTATGTCATTGCATAGTGGCTCTGTGTCACCTCTATCTGTACCCTGCTCGTATGTCACTGCATAGTGGCTCTGTGTTACCCCATCTCTACCCTACAAGTATGTCACTGCCTAGTGCTCTGTGTTACCCCATCTGTACCCTATAAAGTATGTCACTGCATAGTGCTCTGTGCTACCCCATCTGTATCCTTCACCTATGTCAATGAATAGTACTCCATGGTATTCCTATCCATGTTCTGCTCCTATGTCGCTGCACAGTGCTGTATTTTGCCCCTATGCTTACCCTGCTTCTATGTCAATGAATAGTATTCCATGTTTTTCCTATCCATATTCTGCTCCTTTGTCAATGCACAGTGCTCTTTTTTTCTCATATCTGTTCTCTGATCCTATATCACACCAAATAGTGCTACCCCCATCTGTACCCTGCTCCTATATCACTGCATAATGCTTTGCGTTTCCTCTAGTAGCTTGCTTGCCAGTTGTTTGAGGTTTCAGCTACCTTCTTGAGTCTCTATTTTGGTTTATTTTGCTGTTATGACTCCCTAACTTTAACAACTTTTCATGTTGTTTTAAAGTGGAACTAAAATTAGGCAAAAAAAAAAAGGAAAAAATAAAATCTAACCAGACCATCCCTTACCAAATTCAGACCTCAGATTAGAGTGTGTTCAACAGCTTCTACATGTAGACTTCTATTAGTCCTGAGCTAATGTTCGGGCAATAGTGGTCTGCGCCGCTCTCCAGTGCTGGAACAGTGCTGCATTCAGCCGGCTCAGAGAGCCTGTAAACACAGGCGGTTTGCTAGACGTTGCAGCACACATTTGTCTGATCTAATCCCTGCATTCTTCTTGGCTAATTTTAACAGCCATTTGAGATGAGATCCTGAGGGCAATGTCCTTCAAATCCTGAACACCCACTTCTGGTAAGAGGAGATACCGTATATACTGGAGTATAAGTCGAGTTTTTCAGCACATTTTTTTGTGCTGAAAGTGCCCCCCTCGACTTATACTCGAGTCAAGCACTTTTTTGCAGCAAAAAATTTCATTTTCCGAACCGAATTTGGGGCCCCAAATCTCAGGGCCACTTGGTGCTAGGAGCCCCAAATTTGGTGTGCAAACCCAGTGTGTACCACAACATATCCAAAGCTGAAGTTCCTAGCACTAAGTGGCCTCGAGATACGGGGCCCCAAAATCGGTTAAGAAAATGTCATTCTCTGCTGCAGAAAAGTGCTTGACATTTTCTGAACCGAGTTTGGGGCCCCAAATCTCAGGGCCACTTGGTGCTACGAACCCCAAATTTGGTGTGCAAACCCAGTGGAACTGGTACCATAACATATCCAAAGCTGGGGTTCCTAGCACCAAATGGCCCTGAAATACGAAGCCCCAAAGCCGGTTCGGAAAATGTCATTCTCTGCTGCAGAAAAGTGCTTGACATTTTCTGAACTGAATTTAGGGCCCTGTATCTCGGGGCCACTTGGTGCTAGAAACCCCAGTTTTGGAGATTTTATGGTGCTAGTTCCACTGGGTTTGCACACCAAATTTGGAGTTCTTAGCACTAAGTGGCCCCGAGATACGGGGCCCCAAATTCGGTCAACTGTGTCCATCTGCAGCAATGTAATTTTGGGACCCTTTGGGTTCAGAGACGCCAAATTTTGGCTGCAGCTAGGGGGCATGTAGGAACCCTTAACTACCGAGTTTGAAGTTCAGGGGACCTATGGCTGCAAATGGGCACAGTGAGGCATGCAAATGGGCACAGTGATGCTGCAAATGGGCATTGTTGACCCTCTTTTCCACTTCGTCTTATACTCGGGTCAATAAGTTTTTCCCATTTTTTTGTGGTAAATTAGGGCCCCGACTTATACTCGAGTATATACGGTAACTCCAGGTTTGTTTCTTACATGTAGATTATGAAAACAAAACAAAATAAGCTTTGAATACCCAAGAATCCTTTTCCGAATGCAATGTCAAAAGGACAATGAGAAAGGTAGAGGGGTACTGAAACATCTATAAATCTGTGGTCATTCTCTTTAAAAGGCCCAAAGTCCCTAGTGCTTACTGTAGTGTTTGGTGTGTGTAATTTTGTCACTTGAATTGTCAGCACCAATATATTCTCTGTATCTGCTATTTTGGCACTCATCACACTGAATAAGTATTTTAAATCACATGCTGAAACACATTTTTGTGATAACATTTGTTTGCACCTGTATCAATGTGTGACAGACTAGGGTTTTACCCATGTTGTGCCAGATGACAGCTGTGTGAATATTATTTCAGGACAGGACAGGACAGGACATTCTACCCACCACAGTAATATAATCTGACATACCTTCAATAAGGAAATTTAAGGGCATCCCAGTCTTAGCCCATAGGGTTCAATATTGAGTTGGCCCATCCTTTGCAGCTATAACATAGACACACTCCTAAACCTTGTGGACAGCCTTCCCGGAAGAGTTGAAGCTGTTATAGCTGCAAAGGGTGGGCCAAGTCAACCATACGGACTAAGACTGGGATGCCATTAACTTTCATGTGCGTGTAAAGGCAGGTGTCCCAATACTTTCGGTAAAATAGTGTACATTTGTGATCTTTCTATCCATACCCCATTTATTGGAAAAAAATGTTTTTACATTTTAATGGTCCGCATTTAAAGATATGTATGTACATACTTCTCTGCTTGAAGTTTTGTCGTCTTCACTATCAAATCTTGAGTTTGCTCCTTAGATGCCTAAAAACATAAAATGTATTTTGTTAATAAATATACCTGAAAAAAAAGGGGGAGGAAAGGATAAAGAAAGTACATTTAAAATAAATTAATGTAAAACGATAAATGTAACGACTTAAAAAAAAAAAAAAAAAAAAAAAAAACAGCTTACTTGAGAAATATAAAGAAAAGCATAATTACTGCTACATTTCTGATGAAGAAAACCATATTACCGCCACCTGCCATATCACAAGGGACCGACTTATTTACCTCTTTTTAATGAATGTGGCATGAATTATTCATTCAAAGATACACATTCAGGCAAATGACTTGAAGACTTTGCTTGATAATTTTGCCTGAAATATGTTCTTATTTTTATTAGAACAGCTGTAATAGCCCAGTGGTTCAGAATATTAACATGTTAGGATGAGAATTGAAGAAATAACAAATGCCTGACAGTGAGAAATCATGGATAAGCCAGTCAGAAGAGATTATCTTTTCAAATCCTACTTGCTATAATACCAGCCTCTCTCAACTTTTATACCCCAGGAAAAACCTTGAAATAATTTTCTGGTCTCATAGAACACTTGAAAAAATTCATGTATTGGTGGCCAGTGGGAAAAATGTCCCCTACATCGGTGGGTAGTGGGAAGAATGTCCCCCTTACATGCAAACAAACAGATATTTGGGTACACGGTGATGGCTTTGACAAGTGACACTGACCCCAGACCTATGCAAGCACCATCAAATAGGAGGTCTATCAGCCACAGTTCAAGGAGTCACAAGCAACATTTGTAGAAACTCTAGGGTTCCACAAAACCTTTGTTTAGAATAGCAGAGATATACACTCACCGGCCACTTTATTAGTTATACCTGTTCAATTGCTTGGTTACACAAATTGCTAATCAGTCAATCACATGGCAGCAACTCAATGCATTTGGGCATCTAGATGTGGTGAAGACAACTTGCAGAAATTCAAAACCGAGCATCAGAATGGGGAAGAAATGGGATTTAAGTGGCTTTGAGCGTGGAACGGTTGTTGGTGCCAGACAGGCTGATCTGAGTATTTCAAAAACTGCTAATGTACTGGGATTATCAGGCACAACCATCTCTCGAGTTTACAGAGAATGGTCCGGAAAAGAGAAAATATCCAGTGAGCAGCAGCTGTGTGGACGAAAATGCCTTGTTGAAGTCAGAGGAGAATGGGCAGACTGGTTCGTGATGACAGAAAGGTAACAGTAACTCAAATAAGCACTCGTTACAACGAAGGCATGCAGAATACCATCTCTGAATGCAAACACAGCAGCAGAAGAAACCAAAAAATAAGCTGCGCTAATAGTGAATGAAATAGGCAAATACATGTGATCTAGTGAGCAAGTAAACCTGTTGGTTTGGTTGACAAATAAAATGTAAACCCTGCAATGTTGAACTAATAAAGGGTGATCAAAAATACAGATGCGGTTATATGCAATAAACAAGTGAATCCTGTGAAGTGACAAAAAAAAAAGGAGTAAATTATTGAGTGAAACAAAGGCAACCAATTCAGCGAATAAGTGAATGTCATAAATTATACAATAATGGTAAGCGAACCAACAAATACAGCAGAAAAATAAAAAAACGTGTAAAACTTAAAAACGAAATAAAAATATATGAAAGTCTCTTCCATAATGCTTCCCATGTTGAAGCACCTTGTGAGGGATCTTCAATATTCAAAGGACACCATGAATCCATCAGAAAAATAACGTTCCCATGACGACGTCTACTAGGACGAAACGTACGTCGGATGGTTGACGCGCTGACGTCATCGTTTTCATCTTGTCTCGAACGGGTGTATGCAGGCCGGCCGGCTGTTTTATCTTCGTTTATGCTCTTATCCGTACTGTTGATGTAAGTGCAATTACCCCTTTTTTAATAAATTTATATATACCGATTTACACTATGGAGAATTTGTTTTCTATTCCTCTGGGTCCTCCCTGCTGAGTACTTGGATCCACTGGACAGAGGGTTCCTGCTTGTCCTTCCTTTGTGAGGAGATCGAATGGTGTTGTCCCCATTGAGTGGATATCCGTTTACAAGCTGGTTTATAGCTTGCCTTTAGTAAGCGTGCATTTTTATAGGTGGTGGATTCTTCACTCAGTGCTTGTCGATGGATTTTGATTAATTTTGATTTTGATTAATCACCATTTGGACATTGATTTGGCTGCAGGGACTTTTTTCTCTCCAGTCATCGTTATCCATTTTCACAATTTTATTTCATCACAATTGATTTTTGTTATTTACCACTTGATAACGATTTGGTTTTGGGACTTTTTTCTCTGTTAATGCCACATAATTTTTTATTTTATGTCACTCTAAATGATTGATTTTTATTAATATTTTTATTTAATTATATTTTATATTTTTTGGTTTCACTTTCAGTAGTATCCCAATTCAATCCTGTAGCGCGGTTCCTTTAGATAATTTTTACCATGAATCCACCACCACATAAATTTAACAGCTGTCAGAGCTTGTGGCTAATACCCAGCCCGTGCCTTAAAATCCTCCCGACACCTCCAGTGGCTAGCGAGCAGAGCGTTCCTGAAGACTTGATGTACACCCAGCAATCAAACAAGCGGCCCCAAACATATCCTCAGTGAGTGAGTTAAGCCCATTATAAGAGACAAAGAAAGTCTGGATTTCAGCGGCGGCATACAGATGGTAGGGTCAGAATTTGGTGTAAACAACATGAATGCCTGGATCCATCCTTCCTTCCTCGTATGTACGGTTCAGGCTGGTGGTGTAATGGTGTGGGGGATATTTTCTTGGCACACTTTTGGCCCCCTTAGTACCAATGGAGCATCGTTTAAACGCCACGGCCTATTGTTGCTGACAATGACCATCCCTTTACAGTGTACCCATCTTCTGTTGGCTCCTTCCAGCAGGATAATGCACCATGTCACAAAGCTCTGATCATCTCAAACTGGTTTCTTGAACATGACAATGAGGTCACTGTACTCCAATGGCCTCCACAGTCACCAGATCTCAATCCAATGGAGCACCTTTGGGATGTGATGTAACAGAAGATTCTCATCATGGATGTGCAGCCAATGAATCTGCAGCAACTGTGTGATGCCATCATGTCAATATGGACCAAAATCTCTGAGGAATGTTTCCAATGCCTCGTTGAATCTATACCACAAAGAATCAAGGCAGTTCTGAAAGCAAAGGGGTCCAACCCAGTACTAGCAAGCTGTACCTAATAGTGGCTGGTGATTGTATATATTACATTAATGATCTAAATTCAGCTACAGAACCATTTATGAATTTGAAAAATTAGCAGGAAGAATGTGTGCGAGTTCCGAAACGCCTAAAAAATGCAAGAAAATTTATCTTAGTAGGACTTAAAAAAAAAAAAAAAGGAATAAATTCACACATCCACAGTCAAGTGGGAACAACTAGCTAATAATAGTATTATTTAGTGTTAATTAATGACATTAGCAATGTGTAATGTGGCAGCAGAGCCTAAAAGATTAGTAGGGTATTTTTTCTTTTTCTCTTTAGAAATCATACTTGCCTAGGTGGATGCCGCATCAGTCTGATGCCACATCTGTCCCGCGACGGCTCTAAGACTGAGAACTGAGTGATCAAACACTGCTGATCGCTTAGTTCTCAGTGCTCCGTGAGCAGAGAGCTTACTGAGAGACTGAGCCAGGTACAGCATCTGGGTGGATCCCAACCATATGGTCGCAATCTTTCCCCAGCCTGGATCGGCTCAGTGAAGTCAGCCGACAGCGCGCTTCAGCCCGCTGTCTGCTTAAAACGGGTCACAGGTGTGCAGAGTAGACTGCACTCCTGTGATCCACAGGAGAAGTACAGCCAAACGAGCCTTGACTGTACTTCTCCTTTTAAACCTTGAGAACCTTCATTTCCATTTACTTATTTAATTTTTCCTCCCCTTCTTTAGGAAATTGCAATATTTTTATTTTTTTTTTTGTGGTGAAATACCATTTTCAGCAGAGCGCACTTTGTGCTTCTGCGTTACCTGCCTAGGCAAAAAGGACATCTTCCACTGCAGGAAGCCCCTGCCATATCCATGCATGGAATCTCAGGAGGCTCTGCTCTGTAGTATACACTGCACATGCATAGTGGAGTGTCCTCAGTGGGCCAGCTGCTAGTCCCGGGAAAAGACGGCCAACTCCCGAGTAGACAACAATTTCTAAGCTCTCCCACTAGTCTGCAAAAAATAAATGAATTGTCTAACAGTTCACATTAAAAACAGAGGGTTTAACTGCATACATTTGTAAATACATTTGGAAGCCGCAGTGCCTACACCAAAGCTTCACTTGTAATTTTTAACTATTTTTGCTTTAAGAATAATAGGATCCCTCTGTGTGTGTGCGTCTGTGTGTGTGCGTCTGTGTGTGTGCGTCTGTAGTTTTGGAATCTTTATATACTTGTCATGAGAATTGTTTGCATTTGCCAATACTGGAGAAATAGTTTTTTTTAAGATGAAGATTAGGGAGCCCTCTCACACATAATTCATTCATTAATTACAGTGCCTACTTGCTGTATAAATGCCGAAGCTTCAGGATGGTCATATCCCTCTTTGTTACAAAATGCTTTCATCAGGGTTGCGTCGATGAAAGAATTTTGTAACAAAGAGAGATATGACCATCCTGAAGTTCAGGCATTCATACAGCAGGTAGGAACTAAAATGAAAGTTCTTCGTAACCAAACACTGGTACAATCTGTTACTGTGACCCAACCATTAACTGCAATTAAGTTTTATTATAGCCTGTTAGCCCAGCACAAGGCCAGGATGAAAGTCTTATACTTTCAATAAGCATATGTTAGAATCCTGCTTTTTACCAAGAATATGGTAAAGAGATTATCGACATTCCGACAAGATAATTAATGAACTGCACCACAGTAAAATCGAGGAAATACTAAAATGCAATATGTCACCCAACCCTGGAGACAGACATTAATTGCTATATGAATGGTTATGATAAATTTTCCATGGCTGGATACATTTACCATATGTTACATTTATGACTCTCAGAGACTTTTCCCTTGACACAGACTTTTTATGTCTCAAAAACTACATAGAAGGAAATTCAAAACAACAAATTTCCATACAGCAGATTTCAAAACCAACAATTACACCCCCCCCCCTCACCCAGAGTAGACATACTGCTTGTGTTAATAAAGGAGGGCCCAAATGGACGAAAGGACCTCTCTAGGGTTCATGGGGATCCAAAGTGGGAGCTAACTGATAATAAATAGGAGGGACACTCTTCTAAGCTGCTGATCATCTGGACACCTCTACTGCAAGATCACGCCACGATAACAGCAAGTGTGTGACATGGAATTATCTACTGGTGCTGATTTAGTCACAAAAGGTGGTGCTTATGTTGTCGGGGACATCAAAATACAGAGGGGGGAAAAAAGTATTTGATACCCTGCCGATTTTGTACGTTTACCCACTGACAAAGAAATGATCAGTCTATACTTTTAATGGTAGGTTTATATTAACAGTGAGACAGAACAACAACAAAAATATCCAGAAAATTGCAAATTAGACTTACCGGTAACTTGTTTTCCAATAGGCTTTCAGGACAGCACCCGAGAGATCATGGCTCCTTCTCCCACAGGAAACACCTGATCAATTAAGTCTTTTAATTGGTGTCCTCCACGTTGCCTCGTCAGTTGTTTGTAGAGAACTCCAGCCCCAGCTGCAACACATAAGCGACAGTTATATCATAGTATTACAGCATCAGCATAAAAAAGGGCGGGTTACTGCTGTCCTGAAAGCCTATTGGAAAACAAGTTACCGGTAAGTCTAACTTGCAATTTTCCAAAACGTCTTTCAGGACAGCACCCGAGAGGATAATCGAGACTTACTCTATTTGGGGTGGGACAACAGCCTGTAAGACTTTTCTTTCAAAAGCCTGGTCCCCAGCCGTCATGAGGTCTAACCTATAATGACGGGCAAAGGTTGTCAGACTTGTCCAAGTAGCTGCCTTACAGATTTATTCATGGGTGGCGCCAGCTTTTTCTGCCCAACTCACCGCCGAAGCTCTTGTAGAATGAGCACGGACATTCACTGGACTCTCTTGACCTGTAAGGGAATAGGCTTCTGAGATTCTCAACCATCTGGCAATGGTTCCTCTAGAAGCTTGTCTTCCTTTTTTATTACTGGAAAATAAAACAAATAGAGCATCTAAACATCTAAAGTCTTTAGTGTTTTCCAAGTAACTCAAGACTGCTCTTTTAACATCCAGGGTATGAAATTCTTCTTCCTTCTTACCCGGTGGATTAGAACAAAGGGTAGGAAGTATTATCTCCTCAGTTCGATTCTGGACCGAAGCGACCTTCGGCAAAAAATTAGGATCCATCTTCAGAACAATTCGGTCTGAAAAAATGTAAAAGAAAGGCTCCCTGATTGATAAGGCTTGCAGCTCACTGACTCTTCGAGCTGTTGTAACAGCCACTAAAAAAACTGTTTTCAAAGTAACTAATTTCAGGGAGGCTAAATTAATGGGTTCAAAAGGTTCCTTGGTCAGGGCCTGTAGAACAACCGATAAGTCCCATGCTGGACAGCTTTTGATCACCACTGGTCTAGACCGGGTGAGAGCTTTGAAGAATCAAATTACTAAGGGTTCTGATGAAATGGATTTTTCCAGAAATACCCCCAGCGCAGCAACCTGAACCTTGAGGGTGCTGACCGCTAGGCCCTTGTCCACTCCTTCTTGCAGGAACTCAAGAACAGAGGAAGTTTGTTTTGGTGATCTGCCAGATGCTGTGCACCAGGAGTTGAAGACTTTCTGTTAGGTACCTGGTAGGAGAGCCTGACTTTGTAGGAGAAGACCTCTCATACAACGCTGGTTCAGGAGCCACTGGAGTGGGGACAGTGGTCTCCTGAGCGCAGTGGGGTAGGAGTGCCTGTTGAGCTGAGTCTCTGATGCAGAAGAGGTGAGAGATCCCGCAGGGATGGCTGGACTGCAGATCAGGTGAGACTGGAAGCAGCAGACTGGAACACTTGAATGTGCAGAGGTCTCTGGAGCTGAAGCTGAAGGTGCAACAGCAAGGACAACAGGAACAAGCAGGGTCAGACGATCCGGGTCAGCTAGGATATAAGGCAGGCAAGTACAGCAGGCAGAGGCAGAGTCAGTAGGCAGGCAGAGTTCGGCAACGGTATCAGGCAGGTAGCATAAGAGTAGTCAGACAAGCCGGGTCGGATTGGAGCAGGACGGATGGTCAAACAAGCCGGGTCAGATAGGTAGCAAACAATCAGATAACAAACACTAGAATCACGAAGCTGAGACGAAGCAGCAATGTGTCACAGCACAGAAGGGCTTTTAAATGCACTTTGGCGCCAAACCGGCGCTATCGCGAACGCGCGCACGCCCGTCCGCGCCCACGTGCACACGCGCGTGCGCCCAAGCGCCGCGCGCCCTAGCGCCGCGCCGATGCCCGGGAACAGCAGGCATTTGCTGAGCAGCGTGCAACGGCGCGCGCCGGCGCATAGGCGTACGCCGACGCCCCGGTCCGGTGCCAATGGTGCCCTGACACTTTCCAAACTTTGGAATATATTGCTCTTGTAACCTTCTTTCTGCTGGATAGGAGGGTAGCCACCAATCTATCCGAGAAACCTTTTCTCTTCAAGAGCTGTTCCTCAGTAGCCAGGCCGTGAGTTTTAGTTTTGCTACTTCCTGGTGAAGCAGAGGACCTTGTAACAGAAGGTCTTTCCTTAACGGAAGGTGCCAGTACGGTTTTAGTTGCATCTGAAGAAGGGATGAAAACCAAGGTCTTTTGTGCCAGAAGGGAGTGATGATGATCACGGTTGTATCCTCCTTCCTGATTTTTGCTATGACCCGAGGGATAAGCTGAAACGGGGGGAATGCGTAACAGAGGTGAAATTTCCAATTGTGCGCCAGAGCATCCACTCCCAGTGATGCCTCGTTCCGTTTCAGGGAGAAGAAACAAGACACTTGCGAGTTTTCCTGGGTCGAAAAGAGATCCACTCTTGGGCGCCCCCATTTCTGCACTATCAAATGGAAGACTTCTGCATTCAATTGCCACTCCGCTTCTAATACATGGTTCCTGCTTAGGAAGTCCGCTACTCTGTTTAGGGTCCCTTTTAAATGGACCCGGATAAGGATAGAGTATGGAGCTCTGCCCAACTTAGAATGCCTTTTTGCTAGGATTTGCAGAACTTTGCTTCTGGTTCCCCCCTGTCTGTTTATGTAGGCCACCGCCGTGGCGTTGTCTGACAGGATCTGAGTATGCTGTCCCTGGGCTTCTTTCGCAAAGGTCAGTAAGGCTATCTCTATAGCTTTTAGTTCCCTCCAATTTGAGGACCTCAGTGCATCTTTTGTGGCCCACGAGCCCTGGGCCCACCGACCGTTCATATGAGCCCCCCAACCCCAGGAACTGGCATCGGTTGTCAACCTCACCTGGGTTGGGAAGGACCATAACAGACCCTGTGAATATCTTGTCTGGTTCTTCCACCACCAAAGACTCCTTTTCACTGAAGTAGGGATCTTCACTAGTGAATCTAGTGAATCCTGCTGGTGATTCCAGGTTTTTAACAGGAAACTTTGCAGAGGTCTGAAATGGAGCTTTGCCCACTGGACGGCCAGTATGGAAGAGGTCAGGGTTCCCAATGCTGTCATGACCTTCCTGATGGACAGAAATTGATTGGACTGTAGCAGTGACACCACTTGTACCAACTTTTTCTGTTTTTCCTCTGGAAAAAAAATTTTTTGTTCCAAAGAGTTGATACGGAAACCCAGGAATAACACTTCCTGTGAGGGAATCAGATTTGATTTTTGAAGGTTTAAAATCCACCCTATGGATTCTAGGTGAACACGGGCTCTGAAAGGGTGAGTAACCCCCCACAGGAGAAAACGGCCCAGGGTAATAGAGGACACAGTCCCTTACCTTAGCCTTGCTGGCGCCTTGGCTTGCCCCCTTATCGGCTGCATCGCTATCCATAGGGCGCATGGTGAAACGAACGGTTCCAGATTCGAAAACGCTGCTGCGCTAACCTGGAACAAGGCACCAGGTGACCCTGCCCTCTCCCTCTGCGCTTTGGGGCCAGGAAATGACGCACGCGCGGACCCGGAAGTGCTGCTTCTTCCCATTACAGGACGTGGCTGAGGCGCTCCTCTGCCACCAGAAACATGTCTGGCAAAAAAAAATGGAAGCAGCACCCCCATACGTACAGGCTCTCCCCGAGCACGGCAGAGGGAGAGGGAGCCCACGGGACCATCCATCTGGGAGGCAAGTGGGAGGCTCACTCTCCTAGCCAAAAAAGACCTAACAGGTGAGAACCTGTGTCTCCCAGGAAATATCCTGAGAGATCATGGCTCCCACCAGAGGTGTTCCTCCAGCTGGAGGAAACACAAAAAACTGACGAAGCAACGTGGAGGACTCCAATTAAAAGACTTAATTGATGAGGCGTTTCCTGTGGGAGGAGGAGCCATGATCTCTCGGGTACTGTCCTGAAAGACGTTTTGGAAAAATGCATTTCAAAAAAAGTTATAAATTGATTTGTATTTTAACCACTTGCCGACCTGGTCATGCAGATATGCTTTTTGGTTTATCCAGCTGTATTTACTTTACTCAGTGCAGTGCAACATTCAAGTGAAAGATATAACACCAACATGTCAGAAAAAATAAATAAATAACAGAATTACTGAGTTGGAAAAAGGATCATCCCCCTTGTGTCAGTATTTTGTTGAACCACATTTTGCATTAATTACAGCCTTTATTCTGTTGGGATATGTCTCTATTAACTTTGCACATCTAGACTACGCAATATATGCCCCCTCTTCTTTACAGAACTGCTCAAGTTCAGTTAAAGTCTTTATTAACCCAAAAAAATAAAAAAATTTAAATCCTGTTCCCTTAATGCATGTTATACAGCGCAGTGCCTTTGCTGTGTCATTTGGCCCCCTGTATCACCTGAAATACCTGGCTGATCCTGCCAGTTTCTCTCCTCCTCTCTGTGCTGACTCCCATGTATCAGGGCTGCAGAGCTGTGACACGGGAGTCAGTACATGTCTCTATCATCGGCAGCCTGCTCTGTCTCCTGTGTGCTCTCTCCCCGTCCTCTCCCCCCTCGCCTCTCTGCCAAGACAGTAAAAAAACAAACAGTTTTAATTTTATATCTTTCCCTCTGATATATAATAGTAAGCTCCCCGGTGCATGTCATTTCTAAAAAAAATGCGGTATAATAGCTTACTTCAGAGCGCCGTTCGGCTCTCATGTGACTGCTTGCTGGTCTCCTCCCCTCAGCTGACGTCAGCAGGGGTTTCCCAGCACCCCCCCTGCAGCTATCAGATAAGGACAGGAGACCGGCGGACTGTCAGCTGAGCGCCGAATGGTGCTGTGAAATAAGCTATTATACAGAAATTATACAGAAATTATTTTAGAAATGACATGCACTGGGGAGCTTTCTGTTATATAATTGGGGGAACTATGGAAAAAAATAGTTTTCCTTAACAAACACTTTAAATTTGATGGTGACCGTTTGTGGACTGCAGTCTTCAAGTCATTCCACAGATTTTCAATGGGGTTTAAGTCTGGGCTCTGACTAAATACAAATACTTTTGGGCTGTCCTCACAGGGTCTAACTAGGTCAAGCAAGGACATTTACCTTTTTCTCCTTCAAACCACAGTGCGGTAATTTTTGCTGTGTGCGTTGGGTCATTGTCATACTGGAAGTTAAACCTTCTTCCCATTGACAACTTTCTGGCAGAGGGCAGCAGAAATTCCTCAAGAATTTGACGGTATTTTTGCCCCATCCATTTTTCTTTCTATCCTGACAAGTACTCCAGTCCCTAATGCAGAGAAACACCCTCATATCAGGATATTACCTCTATGCTTTACTGTAGTAATGTTTTTTTTTGGAAGTTGAGCTGTATTGGATTTCCACCACACACATCGTTTGGTGTTGAGGCCAAATCATTACATTTTTGTCTCATCTGACCAGAACACCTTTTTCCATGTGGCCCAAGAATCTTCAACGTGAGTTTTGGCATATCTCAGTTGTGACTGCATGTGGTCTTTCTTGCAGAGTGGCATTTTTCTTGCAACCTTCCCATACAACCCACATTTGTGGAGAATTTGTGATCTTGTCACTTGCACACAATGACCACTCTCTGTCATAAATTCCTGCAACTGCTTCAGAGTTGCTGTGCTCTACGTGCTCTATACAGCCCCCAGTGGTGACCTTTAGGCATGACAACATTTACTTTTTAAAGGAGACAATTCACAAGAAACTTTAAAATTCTTTAGGAAGTCTCCACTTACCTTTCCCACCGCAGGGTTTTCTGTGGTAAAACCAACAGACCCAATCTTCACCTCTCACGGTGGGCTCCGTTTAAAAAACCTTCAGAAACTGGGGCCCCCTTTTTTATGGGGGGATCCACACTCCTGGACCCATAAAACACCCCGCCAGAAAAAACTTAAGCTTGAAAAAACCAAAAGCACTGGATCCCGGGGTCCAGCTCTCTAGAAAGAGAAGCGCTACAGGCCAAACCTCGTTTCTTCCGGCACAAGGTCCGGGTACCATTCAGTTCAGCCTAAAAAGACACTTTGAATGGATCCGGCTGCACAGCTAGCCCCAGCAAGGATTGTTCCAGTGGAGCTCAGCACAGCACATCTTTACTTGTGACCAACACTTTAGACACTGGCGAAAAAACTGAGGTACTCCCAGTAGTGGGAGGGGTTATATAGGGAGTGGGCTTCCTGTCTTAGGGTGTGCCAGTGTCCATAACCTGAAGGTGGCCTATAACCCACATAGTAATTACATACTACATAGTAACTATGCTCTGTGTCCCGTGATGTACAATTAAGAAAATTCATATTTAATAGAGTCTACACAGCAAACCCCGATACGACTTAAAAGAGAGGTTCTGGGTTTTTTTTTGGGGGGGGGGGTTTAGAAATCATATTTACTTAGGTGGATTGCAGCATTGGTCCGATGCTGCATCTGTGCCCCGCTGGCTCTAAGACTGAGAATTGAGCGAGAGCTGGTGAGAAGAGAGCTAGTGACTATCAATCACCGCCTCTCTGCTCTGCCCCGCTAGAATGAGCTGCACTCCTGTAAACCACAGGAGAAGTACAGCCAAACAAGCTTTGCCTGTACTTCGCCATTAATTTGCACTATTGTGATGCAAAGATGAAATAAACTCCCAGAGCCTTACAAATTTTGCCAGCCAGATACTATATAGAAACAAGAGAAAGGAAGGAATCTCCGGTGCCGTACATCCATGCAACGGTGTTAGAGACAACCTCAGCCTGGGCTCCCGCCAGGCCACGCCCCCATGCATTTTGCCTCGCCCCCTGGAGCTTCGTCACGGCCCCATGACTAAGCTCTGTGGGCGCAGTGAAACGTTTTGGGGGCATGGCCTGGCAGGAGCCCAGGCTAAGTTGTCTCTTCCACCATTACACTACAGTCACGGATGTGCGGCACCGGAGATTCCTAACTTTCTCTCTCTAGTGGCCACAGGAGCCGGGATGGGCTCCACATCTGCAGCAACTGACTTACGTATCATCTACATTGCTTCCCAGATCATTATACGAGCCTGAGCGGCACACCAATCTTCCATGGGTCACTGTATGAAACAAGTGTGTTTAAGAAACAAACACACATGAAAACACAAGTTTATTGTAATAATGGCAATTGGTACAATTGGCTTGATACTAATGAGATGTGTATAATGATACAAGTATCGAAACTGCCAAGTTGAAAGCAGCTTGTTTTTGTCAAATGCATTTATTGCTGACAATGTGTAGTGCACTTTTTATAAGACATTTATTTTTTCTAGAGGGGAAATGCAACAAGAGCCCCACTACATAGACCGGGGCACCAGTAAACTTATTTTAACCCCAAGTATGAAGTTACACAGGACTAGTGTATTTGTTTGTACAGTCAGTTTGAGAAGCATTTTTGATGCACGTGTGATGCATTGTATAAGTTTTAACAGGATAGTTTGGAACCGATTATGCTTGCACTACTCTTGATGATGTCCAGATAGATGAAACGCGTTGCATTGGGCAGGAGTACTGTGACATGAGCACTCTAAGAGGAGAGGCCGCGGACAGAGCAGGAAACTGTCATGGTGCGGTGCTTGATTTGTCTGTAAGCTGTCAGATTCGTAGTGCTGGGCTCAGCATGTTACTTGTGACTACTACTATATTGGTCTATATGGATTGTGTTTAAAGTGATATTAAAGTCTCTTTTTTTTTTGGTTTAAAAATAACAAACATGTTATACTTACCTCCTCTGTGCAGTTGGTTTTGCACAGAGCAGCCCATATCCTCCTCTTTTTAGGTCCCTCGGCAGCGCTCGTGGCCCCTCCTTCCTGCCGAGTGCCCCCACAGCAAGCAGCTTGCTACAGGGGCACCCAAGCCGCTGCTGTGTGTGTTCATTCAGACACGAAGCCGCGACTTGGTCCGCCCCCTCTCAATCCGCTGCTGTCTTAGCCAATGAGGAGGGAGAGTCCCCGACAGCGGAGGTTCTCGTACAACATCGCTGGATCGAGATGGGGCTCAGGCAAGTATTAAGAGGGGCTGCTGCAGTTTTTTTTTAATCCATAGAATGCATCAAGATAAAACAAACCTTCTGCTTTAACACTATGGAGGTTATTTACTAAAACTGAAGAGTGCAAAATCTGGTGCAGCTCTGCATAGAAACCAATCAGCTTCCAGGTTTTGTTGCCAAAGCTTAATTGAACAAGCTGAAGTTAGGAGCTGCTTGGCTACCATACTCAGCTGCACCAGATTCTTAGTGCACCCGTTTTAGTAAATCTACCTCTATGAGACTTCTCTCTTTTTTTAATTTTCCTGAATTAGACCTACTTTCCTGAATGGGAGTGAGTTAGAAGATCCTAAGGACCAGGTGATTCCTATATATTTGAGCATTTTTACCCTGTGATGTTTGACCATCTTTGTAATAGTGGTAAAAAAAAAAAAAAAAAGTCTGCTGAGTGAGTTGGACCACTGGGGTATAATGTTAAGCCCTTGTTCACACTGCTGCGGCTTCAAAGTCGCATGAGTTTGACATCACTGCGCGACTTCATCGCGGCTTGCATAGGACTCATAAGGTTAACAGAAGTCAATGCAAGTCGTGTTAAAGTCGCACCAAAGTAGTGCAGAAACCTTTTTCTAGGTTGGGGCGACTTGAGTCGCATCGATTAGAACGGTTCCATTGCCGTTAATGGGATGCGGCTTTGAACTCTCAAGTCCCATGACAAGTCATGGCAGTATGAACTAGGGCTAAGGGTGTGAAATACAAGGCAGTGTACTACATCGGATGTGAAAATTGCTGGCACAACTAATTGACGGTGCAGCCGCGGGGAGGCTCATCTCTGCACCCCCCGGCTCTCAGCAGTAGGCTGCAGAGAGACGGACAGAACTCCTACAGATCCTTCGCCTCTCTGTGCAGCCGAAGCAAGCCCTCCTCACCGTCCCCCCTGGTAACAGCATTCAGCAGACTCTGGCAACTGACACCAGCCCTCCCCTGCTCCTCCTCTAGACCATGCACTTACTGCTTAATAGCTCCACCCAAATCACAAGGTAAGAGAGGTGCAGTGGATGCAAGGAAGGATGGGGGCAGGGGGGTCTCTTGACATCTGATGTAATGGGGGGGGGGGGGTGCTCTGGACATGTGCTTATAATTATGAGAATAATGCAATTCTATGTCAGACTGCTCAGACAGTACCATGCTCTGTCTGAGGTCTCCAATAAAGTTTCTTGTGAATGATATCAGCTATGTGTGACTCTCCTTTTCAGACTTGGATCATCTGCTACAGGAGTGTGAATGGTCTCCGTGCCGGTCTGCACCTGCCATTCACAGCTTAAGTCTAAAGTTATTACCAAAACCAGGAATAATCAAATGCAAGGGCAAATCTTTAAAATGATGAAGAGTAGACACATTTATATGGTCCTACAGATAAAATCGGCCCTTTGAGGGCTACCATAATGCTAATGCGGCCTGAGAATAAATTGAGCTTGACATCCCTGGATTAGTTGGTCTGCATACAGAATGCATTTATTTATTTATATATCAGTAAATACAGTGCAGCTCAGTATACCATCCATACATGTCAGTAAGTGACTCAGAATTTGTGAATGTGTGAGGAGCAATGCCTCGTGGGTAGTCCTGGACAGGAGAAAAAATGGTTTAAAGTAGTTCTAAAGGCAGAAAGTTTTTTTTACCCTAATGCATTCTATGCATTAAAGTGGATGTAAACCCAATGTCATCCTTTCTAAACTACTGCCATAGGGGTTATCTATAAGGATATACCTGCCTCCTGCATGTATCTTTACCTGTCAAATGTCTCCCCTCTGTCTGTTATGAGACCCGAAAAACTGCAGATTCTGTGGGTGGGTCTGTTGTCTGGAGCTCGGTGGGTGGAGTCGTGATGTCAGTAGACTCCCGCCCACCTCTACACTCCTTGTCAATATGCATTTTCTCCTGTTTATTTCTAACACTGAACTTCTGCTATGATCTCTAACATCCAGTGAAAAGACAGGAAAGTAACCACATGACTTTAGCATGCCAAATCATGCTGAGGTGTGGAACAGCCAATCCTTGCAGAGCTGCTGAAGAAAGGAGTGGGGGAGGGAATTAAAAAATAATGCCTGTGTCTTAGGCTAGTGCACGAGATATGTAAATCACCTGTCACTCACAGCAAGGGGGAGGATTTTACAAAGTTTTTCTCAAGTTTGTCAAGAATTATCTCACTGAACAATAAAAGAGGATTACTCAGAGATGGATTAACTCTGTGTGGCAAGACTGGGCTCAAATGATAGGAAATCTTATACTCTACAGTATGATATCAAAATAAAAAAAATAAAAAATTTTCGGGTTTACATCCACTTTAAGGTAAAAAACCTTCTGGAAGCAGCACCCCCCAGCCCCCCCCCTATACTTCCCTGAGCCCTATCTCAGTCCAGCAATGTGCATGAGAGCAGCAGCTCTCCCGGGTCACTCTCTCCTCATTGGCTCACACAGCAGAGGGGGGCCATTGGCTCCTGCTGCTGTTAATCACAGCCAGTGAGCCAATGAGTAGAGAGTGAGGGTCGGGGCCAAGCCGTGCTCTGTGTGTGAATGGACAATGTGCAAGCAGCATCTTTGCAGCGCTTTAGGAGCGGTGTATACACTGCTCCTAAAGCGCCCCTGCCCATTGAAATCAATGAGCAGTGCCGCCAAAGGGCCTGCAAAGTGCCTCGGCAGCAGCGCGTTTAACCCTTTTTCGGCCACTAGCGGGGGGTTAAAACCGCCCCCGCTAGCGCCCGAAAAGCGCCGCTAAAACAACTGTAAAGCGTTAAAAATAGCGGCGCTTTACCACCTACACCCCCAACGCCCCAGTGTGAAAGTGTCCTTAGTGGTTTAAAGGCAGAAGGTTTTTTACCTTGCTATTGGGGCACTCTGAAGGCAGGAGGAGCCAGAAGCACCGGTGGGGGACCTCAGAAGAGGAGGATCGGGGCTGCTCTGTACCAGATTTAACTTCTATTTTGTTCCCTAACCATATAGCTGGTTATGTATATTATTTACCACCTCATATAGATATTCAAGATTACAGTTTTTGAGGTATTTATCGAAACAATATAATCGGCCAACTAACCAATTATGAAAAATAGGATTTTTTAAAACAACTTAATTGTAAAATCCTTTTCTTTCGATGGCCATCGCGGGACACAGAGCCTCAGTAATTACTGATGGGTTATATAGGGATCACTGGTGATTGGACACTGGCACACCCTAACCAGGAAGTTCAACCCCCTAAATAATCCCTCCCCTTGCAGGGATACCTCAGTTTTGTAGCCAAGCAATATAGTGTATTAGAAGAGGGGCGGGACCTCTGTGTCCTGTGATGTCCATCGAAAGAAAAGGATTTTACAGGTAAGCCGTTTTTAAAAAATCCTATTTTCTTTCTCGAACATCACAGGACACAGAGCCTCAGTAATTACTGATGGGATGTCCCAGAGCAATGCTATCTGAAGGGGGGGAACCACAACCAAGTAGGGTGCAATCAGACCTGAGGACCCTGTACTGCTGCCTGCAGCACACTACGCCCAAAGGCGATATCCTCATGCCTTCTCACATCCACCTGATAGAATCTGGTGAATGTATGGACTGAAGACCAGGTTGCGACCTGGCAGATTTGAGCCATCGAGGCCCGGTGATGCACTGCCCAAGAAGCACCAATAGCCCTTTCAAACTGTAAGCTTGAAAAATTAATTGTCGAATCCATTTAGAAATGGTAGCTTTTGATGCTGCCTGTCCTCTACTGGGACCCTCTGGCAGTACAAACAAAACATCCATTTTGCGAATCTGAGCAGTCGCTTCCAGATAGGCCTTAACTGCTCTTACTACATTCAAAGAATGTGATCTTTCTTCCGGAGAACAGGGATCTGGAAAAAAGGAAGGTAGAACAATGTCTTGGTTTAGATGAAAATCTGAAACCACCTTCGGTAAAAAACTAGGATGAGGGCGCAGTACCACTCTACCCTTGTGTACAATCAAATAAGGCTCTTTACAGGAAAGAGCTGCTAATTCTGATACTCTTCTAGCAGAAGAGATGGCTACCAGAAAAATTAACTTCATTGTCAGCAAGACCAAAGGAATCTGACGTATTGGTTCAAAAGCCTGTTTCTGTAACACAGAGAGAACCAAGTTCAAGTCCCAGGGGTTTAGGGGCGTCTTAACCGGAGGATTAAGACGCATCACCCCCTGCATAAAGTTTCGGACCAAAGAATGCGAAGCAAGTGGCCGTTGAAATAATACTCATAAGGCCGAGACCTGGCCCTTGATAGTACTCAAGGCCAGCTTCATCTCTAATCCCAATTGTAGAAAATCAAGAATTCTACCGATCACATATTTTCTGGGATGCCAACCCATGGATTCACACCAGGATATATAAAGCTTTCCAGAGACTCTATGATAAATCATTCTGGAAGCTGGCTTCCTTGCATTGATCAAGGTAGATATCACAGGATCTGAAAGCCCACGACTCTTCAGAACGTGGGTTTCAATAGCCAAACCGTCAAATTTAGCGTTTGTAAGGCAGGATGGAACACTGGACCTTGAGATAACAGGTCTGGGCGTACCGGTAGGGTCCACGGGGAACCCACCGTCATCCTTACTATTTCCGCATACCAAGTCCTTCTGAGCCAAGCGGGGGCCACCAGAAGTACCGACTTCCTTTCCTGCCTGATCCTGCGAAGGAGTCGTGGCAGTAGCAGAATAGGCGGGAATGCATAAATCAGTGAGAATGCCACGGAGTCACCAACACATTCGTCCCGCATGCAAGAGGATCTTTTGTCCTTGCCAAAAAATCTGTCTATCTTTTTGTTGAATCGGGATGCAAAGAGATCTACATCTGGAACCCCCCATCTTTGGCATATGGTCCAAAAGACGTTACTTCCAGGGGAGACCATTCCCCTGGAAGTAACTGCTGGCGCCTTAAATAGTCCGCACGCCAGTTCTCTATCCGTGGAATGAAGACTGCCGATATGCATGGCACATGCTTCTCTACCCAGACTAAGATTTGGTTCACCTCTTTTTGAGCAGCTCGGCTCCTGGTGCCTCCCGGATGATTGACATAAGCCACTGCTGTGGAATTGTCGGACTGGATCCTGACCGGGCAACCCTGTAGCCTGATAGTCCAAGCCTTTAGGGCTAGATATTTTGCACGGATCTGCAGAATGTTGATGGGTAAGGTCCTCTCGGTCTTGGACCATACCCCTTGGACCGCAAACTGTTCCAGAACTGCTCCCCAACCCGACAGACTGGCATCTGTTGTTACCACCGTCCAGGTAACCGGTAGAAAGGATTTCCCTTTCTGCAGGTTTTTGGGTATTAGCCACCAATTGAGGCTGTGACGCACCGCCTGAGACAGGTGCATCGGAAAGTCTAATGCCTGAACCTTCTTGTTCCAGGCCGACAGAATACTGTGTTGCAGCATTCTTGAATGAAACTGAGCATAGGGAACTGCTTCGAATGAAGACACCATCTTCCTTAGTAGCCTCATACAAAGGTGGACAGAAGGACCCTTCTTGGTCCCGACTGCCAGAATCAGCTCCCTTAAAGCAGTGATCTTTGCCTGAGGTAGAAATATTTTCTCCTGGCTTGTATCTATGACCAGACCTAAATACTCCAGTCTTCTTACTGGTTTTAGGAAAGATTTTTCTAGGTTGAGGATCCAACCCAGGGGTTCCAGATACTTGACTGTGGTCCTCAAGCTTCCGTTCAAGGAGGCTACCGACCGGTCTATCAAGAGTAGGTCGTCTAGGTATGTTTTGACAGCTATACCCTAAAGCCCTTAATCTGGCCAGAGGAGGAGCCAAGACCTTTGTGAACACTCGAGGTGCAGTGGCTATCCCAAAAGGCAGAGCCACAAACTGGAAATGGCGCCCTCCTATCTCGAAGCGCAGAAACTTCTGATGAGCAGGAAAAATGGGCACATGCAGATATGCATCTCTGATGTCTATTGATACCAGAAATTCTCCTCCCTGCAGGGTGGAGACTACTGTCCGAATTGATTCCATGCGGAAGAATTGAATCCTTAGGAATCGTTTCAGATCCCTTAAATCCAGAATGGGTCTGACATCCCCATTTGGTTTTTGGACCGTAAAAAGGTTGGAATAGAAGCCCAATCCTTGATCCTTCGCGGGAACTACCATAATGACCTTCTGCGACAAAAGTCGCTCTAACGCTAGAAGGAGAGACTGCTTTTTTTCTGGATCTCTGGGGACACTTGACCTGAGGAAACGAATAGAGGGAAATTCCTGAAACTCCAGCTTGTACCCTATGGAGATTACCCATCTGTCCTGGAAATCCTCCTGCCAGAGCCCTGAGAACTGTCGCAGTCTTCCCCCCACTCGAGCGAGCGGGGGCGTCCCCTCATGCAGAGGTCTTAGTGTTTTGCCTAGTAGGCTTCTTCCCCCAGGACTTCTTTTGTCCCTGGGGTTGACTCTTGTCTCTGGACCCAGATGGAGGAGGCCATCGAGACTGCCTGGAGGCAGAAGCCCCCGGCGCTGGGGAAAGAGTCCGTTTGAAAGAGGGACGCTTACTCTTCTTCTTAACCGGTAAGAGAGTGCTTTTCCCACAAGAGATTCTCTTGACATAGTTATCCAAGTCTTCTCCAAATAACCTTTCACCATGAAATGGAAACCCAGCCAGGAACTTCTTACATGGTGCTTCGGCTGACCAATTTTTCAACCATAGGATTCTACGTATATACACTAACCCCAGCCATAGACGAGAGGTTTGCATGATAGAATCTCTGATGGCGTCAACAACATAACATAAGGTCGCTGGAAGGTTAGCCAACCCCTGGGCCTGCTGTTCAGGTAAAACTTTGATGACCTGTTTAACATGGTCTCTTAAGTATTGACAGACTCCAATCGCTGCTACTGCAAGTTGGGCCACTGAACCTGCTAAGGAGAAAACATCCTTCAATAGGGATTCCATCTTTTTATCTACAGGATCCCTGAGCATCTGAGCATTGTCTACAGGACAAGTCAGACTATTATTTATGGAGGAAATGGCGGCATCAATGGCCGGTATTCCCCACATTTTAATAAACCTTTCTTCCATAGGATAAAGTGTTGAAAACTTTTTCGGCGGAAGAAAACGTTTATCTGGGTGATCCCACCCAGCATAAAGGATCTTTTCAAGTAAATTATGAACAGGAAAAGCATGTGCTGTTTGAGGAGGTTTCAGTGACCCTAAAGAAGAAGAGGGTTCTTTAACTGATTCAGATATGGGCAACTTAAATGCGGAGCGGACCAATCCAGTAAGGATCTGCACTAAGACTTTCTCCTCTTGGGAAGTCGCAGAGGGTCCCTCTCCACCTGATTCCTCCGAAGAGGAATCATCCATCCCATCCCGATCCTCTGAAAGGGATTCCTCTCCTTTATCTCAGAGCTCCTCTTCCTGAGGGTCTTGGGGAACAGAGGAAGGCCTAGTGCGTTTTCTTCCACCGAGAAGATGTAATCACGGCCATTAATCTTTCCTCTAAACCATTAATGGTTGAGGAAAAAACCTCCTGTGTAATGTATACAGGGGCTAAAGTGCCAGAAGCAGGTGTAGCCCCTGACCCCAATGGCTCTCCCTGGCTAGCCGTCCCTGGCCCCTCAGAGGGGGAGGATGCTGCAGACAGGGGGCCCTCAGAACCTGAACGAGATCCCCTAGAGTCTCTGGTTCTTGGGATGCTTGAACCTCTTCTACCCATAGTGCAAAGCAACAAGGTGGAGGTATCACAAAATGAACACTGACTGCTGAGCGCTGTAGTCTGGCTAAAAGCCTTGCTACCAAATGCCCAGTCTGGTGTTACTTTAGTAAATGTTGCCTAGGAGAATGCCTGTGTCCCACCTTACATGCGACCGTCAGCTCTGTGTCCCTCCAGAAGGCTTAGTGCACCTGTAATCAGTGCCTTTAATAGCTGAGGCCCTGCCCCCCCCCCTACCGCCCCCCTCCGTTTTTCGAAAAAACGAGCGCTTCCCGCGCTAGCCGACCCTTCTGGAACCAACATGGAGGAAGGCTGGGGGAGGGGGAGGAAGGAGAGAGGCCGGTAGTGATGGGCCTGCAAGTGCAATGGCGGCAGTGGTGTAAGTGCGGTGTCTAACCGCCTCACAGACCATCTGCAGCCTCCCCCTAGTCTGGGGGAAGATATCCCTGAGGAGAGCCTCCATCCCATCCTACCTGGAGCCGGCCGGAGGAGCTTGTGCAGCGTCGAACACTTGAGACAGACATCAGCATAAGAAGGTATGTGCTCTTGGCAGCCCCCGGTGGTCACAATAGGCATAGCATGCATTTACCTTAAAGAAGAAAATCTTCGCCTCTCACGGTGGGCTCCGTTTGAAAAAAACGTCAGAGACTGGGGCCCCCTACGAATAGGGGGATCCACAGTTCTGGCCCTGTAAAGCACCCGGCTGGAAATTAGGCTAGAAAAAACATTTTCTAATATGCGGGGTCCAGCTCTCTAAAAAGAGAAGCGTTACAGGTAAAACCTCGTTTCTTCGGACACAAGGCCCGGGTACCATCCAATTCGGCCTAGAAAAGACACTTTGGAATGGATCCGGTTCGCCTGGCCTGCCCCAGTATAGGATATAGGATAATCCCCTTGGAGTTCAGCACAGGACATCTTTACACGTCCATCACCTAAGACACTGGCGTAAAAACTGAGGTATCCCTGCAAGGGGAGGGATAATATAGGGGGTTGAACTTCCTGGTTAGGGTGTGCCAGTGTCCAATCACCAGTGATACCTATATAACCCATCAGCAATTACTGAGGCTCTGTGTCCCGTGATGTTCGAGAAAGAAATAATCGTTAGTTGCAGCCCTAATTTTTTTGACTTTTGGGCAATACATTACTCAAACACTATGTGGTCTGTGGACTTCCATCTTATTATATTGATACTTTTTTGTAATATATATGTATTGATCATGCACATGTTATGTATTTACAATGTAAGATTTATGTACTGCCTTTGCAGAAGCCTGACTTTGTACCCTTGATGACAGGTGCAAAGCTTTGCAGGCTCCTGTGTTAAAAAAAACAATACATGCACATTTTTTTTCTGCAAAAATATATGCATTTATTATTTTTTCTTCAAAAGGTGAACTTATCCTTTAAAACAACAAAACATTTTAATGTGCACATAAGTACGGTAATTTTCCTTCTTCACTGATGTGTGGTGATGAGGCGGCATTGATGGTCACTAATATGCTGCACTGATAAGGCCGCATTGATGGGCACTGATAGGCAGCACTGATATGCCACATTCATAAGCTACACTGAGGAGGAGGAGGCACTGATAAAGGTGGCATTGATGGTCACTAATAAGCAGCACTGATGGTCACTGATGGGCAGCACTGATGGTCACTGAATGGTACTGATGGGGCTACAATAATAATCAAGGCACTGATGATCAGTGCCCTGATTATCAGTGTAAATGTCCCCGTCACAGGAAAGCCGTTTATTGGCTGTCATTTCCTCATGCTGTGACAGGAGGAAAGGAAATGCTGATAACCAGCATTTGTTTACATGTGATCACATGGTAAAGGGCTGCTGTGATCAGCTGTATCGGAAGGACACATGATCACAGAGTGCACCCGAAGGGCACCTGGGGGTGCGAGGTTCTGGGAGGACATCAATAGACATCTTCCCTAGAACCGGACGGCGGCGCTGTAGCCATCTTTCGGCTATAGCAGGGTTGGCAAGTGGGAGGTGGATGCGGACGGCTGATAAAAGCCCCGGCGTCGGGAAGTATTTCTAGTTGCCATGGCAACCTGGCTCCTGGGATTTGTAGAGCCTTGCAGTAAAGTAACAGGTTCACTAACCTGCAGGTACCATAAGGTGACTAGACTTACCTGTTTCCACCCAGATCTGCTATCAGAGTTCTCTGAGATTTCTGAGCAACATTTCAACTTTCTAAAAGCCAACTAGCTCTCATGATTTTATAGGTCTGGTAAAATGAATAAAACTCCACATCCTATTTTTCTTTTGTACACTGAAAACAGCAAGGATTCCTTTCACTGAACCCCACAAAATGTGAAAATACCTAGATTCAGTGGCACCAGGAGATATGAAGCAGAGACAGTTCATTCCTACAGCCATTAATAAAAGACACTTAAGCAGAGCTAAGCAAGCTTGTCAGTGTAATAGAGAACACAATACCAAATGAGATTCCAGAGAATTATGGACTAATTGCCTGTGAAATTAAGAGCACTTGAACAGCCTGCCAAAACAAAAAGCCAGGAGCAGCTAGCGTATGTTTCCTCTCCCGTCCTGCTAGGCTTTACTATGACTATGACATTCAGAAGACGTGTGCGCAATAAAAATATGATGAATACCAGTCTCATATTGCATTATCCAAACACAACACTACAAGCAATGTGACAGCTCAGTGACTGCCAAGTCCACGACAGAAAGATTTCTGTTGTAAAAGCTGAGTTGTGTTGATCATAATCCCAACTTCTTTTTTTTTTTTTTAAGGTTGGACACAAGCACAAGTCACCATTTTGGCATTATACCAACTGCTGTTTTTTATTAATTTGTCACTGGTATTCAACTGACAGACAAATTAAATTGATTTCTCCTACTCCTGCTGTACAGCAACAATGAGCTTCCCTACCCCTTTAATCAGCCAATTCAGAGATAACAGCAACCTGCTGATTACTTTTAGTTGAAGAACAAATTTCCAGCCATTTAGATACAATGGAGCACATAGAGAGCCATATACAAAAACTTGTTCTGCAATACAAGCCTTCACCAGAAGATGGCACCTCAGGAGAAATGTAAACCTGAATCCCCAAGTTTAACCCTTTCATGACTAAGCCTATTTTTGAAATTTGGTGTTTACAAGTTAAAATCTGTATTTTTTGCTAGAAAATTACTTAGAACCCCCAAACATTATATATATTTTTTAGCAGAGAATCTAGAGAATAAAATGGAGATTGTTGCAAATTTTTGGGAAAAGGGACACTTTCATGAATTTTAAAAAATCCAAACAGTAAAGTTACCCCAATTTTTTTGTATAATGTGAAAGATGATGTTACGCCAAGTAAATAGATACCAAACATGTCACGCTTTATAATTGCACGCACTCGTGGAATGGCGACAAACTACGGTACCTAAGAATTTCCATAGGCGACGCTTTAAATTTTTTTTACGGTTACCAGGTTGGAGTTACAGAGGTCTAGTGCTAGAATTATTGCTCTCGCTTTGACGATCGCGGCGATACCTCACATATGTGGTTTGAACACCGTTTACATATGCGGGCACGACTTCCGTATGCATTTTCTTTGCTGCGTGAGCTTGCGGGGACGGGGGCGCTTTAAAAATGTTTTTTTTTATTTTTTTTTTTTTTTTTATAAATTGTGTTTAAAAAAAATATTTTTTTTGATGACTTTTATTGCTGTCACAAGGAATGTAAACATCGCTTGTGGCAGTAATAGGTGGTGACAGGTACTCTTTATGGAAGGATCGGGGGTCTAAAAGACCCCCGATCCCTCCTTTGCACTTCAAAGTATTCAGATCGCCGAAAACGGCGATTCGGAATACTGTGTATTTTTTTAAAACCGGCGCCATTGGCAGCCGAGTAAACGGGAAGTGATGTCATGACGTCGCTTCCGTGTTTACGATTAGGAGGCTGGAACGCCGGAGGCAGCCGATTGGTCAGCGGGCCTCCCGATCGAACGGGGGACCCGGTAAGAGCGGTGGGAGGCGGCGGCGTCCCCTCCCGCTCCTCTGGTATAACAGCCGAGCGGCTTTTAGCCGCATCGGTTGTTATACTCGGATAGCCGATCGCCGGCTCTAAACAACGGTACCGGGATGATGCCTGCAGCTGGGAAGGGGTTAAAGTGGAGTTTGATCCAAAAGTGGAAGCTCTGCTTATCTGGCTACCCCCCCCCCCCCCCTCTCCAGTGCCACGTTTGGCACCTTTCGAGGGGAGGAGGAAGCGGGTACCTGTTTTTGACAGGTACCTGTCCCCACTTCCGAGAGATCTTGCGGCGACGAGATCACTTGGAAGTTCAGCCCCCCTCCCCCTGGGCCATTCAGAAAGTGCAGTGCGCTTTGCACATGCGGAGTAGGGGACCGGCTGTGAAGCCAAAAGCCTTAATTGCCGGGTTCCCTTACCACGAATGGTGGTGGCGGCAACACCTGAGAGCCGATGGAGACATCGGCTGGGGTGCCGACATTGCTAGATTCCAGGACAGGTAAGTGCCCTTATATTAAAAGTCAGTAGCTACAGTATGTGTAGTCGCTGACTTTAAATTTTTGCTGGGGGGGGGGGGCGGGACTCCACTTTAAGTCAATTCTAAAGACTAACTCTGTCTTTTTCAACATGTTACACCTGTATTTAGGGTGTACCATGTAACATCTTGCTAAGTAACCACACACACACACACACACTCACACACACACACACACACACACACACACACACAATCTAATCACTTGAGCTGGAAGATTTTACCCCCCCTCATGACCAGGCCATTTTTTGCTATTTAGCACTGCACTATTTTAACTTTCAATTGCGTGGTCATACCAAGCTGTAACTATACTAAATTTATATCATTTTTTTTTCCCACACAAATAAAGCTTTCTTTTGGTGGTATTTGTTCACCACTGAGTTTTTATTTTTTGCAATATAAATGAAGAAAGACCAAACATTTTGGGAAAAAAAACAAATATGTTTTACCTTCTGCTTTAAAACATATCAAATAAAAAAAAATAAAAACAACATTTATTCATAAATTTTGGCCAAAATGTATTCTGTTACATGTTTTTGATAAAAACAAAAAACAAAACAAAAACAACAAGTGTTTATTGCTTGATTTTGTGAAAGTTATAGTGCCTACAAACTATGTTATATATACTGGAGTTTTTATTTTTATATACTGCTAATGGTGGCGATCAGCGACTTATAACCGCACTGCGATAGTGTGGAGGGCAATCTGACACTAAGGCCTCTTTCACACGGGGCAGATCAGTCATGATCCGCCCTGTGAACACCCGCTTGCTCAGCGGGGATAGCTCCGCCGATCCCCGCTGAGCAGGAAGATGACAGGTGCATCGCTGCACATTGTGCAGCGACAGACCTGTCAGAGCGCCGCTCTCCCCTATGGGGGATCGGATGATGACGGTCCGTAGTGTCCGTCGTCATCCGATCCGATCCGAAAACGGAGGGAAAAGTAGGTTTTTCCTCCGTTACACTTTTCGGATCGGAGCGGGTCGGATGTCAGCGGACATGTCACCGCTGACATCCGACGCTCCATAGGGATACATGTATGTCCGTTTTTCATCCGAAAACGGAAGGATGAAAAACGGACATACGGATCGTCCGTGTGAAAGAGGCCTAAGTGATGCTGGGGTACCTGACTGCTACTGACATCACCAGTGACATTAATACAGTGATCAGTGCTAATAGTATACACTATCGATGTACTAATGACACTGGCTGGGAGGGGATCAACATCTAGGGCGATCAAGGGGTTAAACATATGCCTAAGGCCTCATGTACACTGCAGCTGCTAAACTCACTTTTAGGAGCAGTTAGGTGTTTTTTTCAGCTGCCCCTGAACTCATCCAATGTTATTTTATGTGTCATGTACACAGGTTCGTTTAACCGCTTGCCGACCGCCTCACGATGATATACATCGGCAGAAGGGCTCGTACAGGCAGAATCACGTACCTGTACGTTGCCCTTTAAGAGGCAGCCAGCGGGCGCCCACGCCCGCGGCAAGCTCCGTGAGTCGGGTCGCGGGTCCTGCAGACTCGATCGCCGCGGGGATACCCGCGATCGCCTCACGAGGAGGAAAAACGAGGAGATGCTGATGTAAGCAGCATCTCCCCGTTCTGCCTAGTGACAGTGTCACTGGATCTCTGCTCCCTGTCATCGGAGCAGAGATCAGTGACGTCACACACACAGCCCACCCCCCCCCCCCAGTTAGAAACACGCCCCTAGGACACACTTAACCCCTACACTGCCACCTAGTGGTTAACCCCTTCACTGCCGGTGTCATTTACACAGGAATCAGTGCATTTTTATAGCATTGATCGCTGTATAAATGACAATGGTCTCAAAAATGTGTAAAAAATGTCGGATGTGTCCGCCATAATGTCGCAGTCACGATAAAAGTCGCTGATCACCGCCGTTTAAAAAAAAAAAAAAATATTAATAAAAATGCAATAAAACTATCCCCTATTTTGTAAACGCTATAACTTTTGCGCAAACCGATCAATATATGCTTATTGCGATTTTTTTTTACCAAAAATATGTAGAAGAATACGTATCGGCCTAAACTGAGGAAAAAAAATGTTTTTTTTTATATATTTTTGGGGGATATTTATTATAGCAAAAAGTAAAAAATAATGCGTTTTTTTTTCAAAATTGTTGCTCTATTTTTGTTTATAGCGCAAAAAATAAAAACCGCAGAAGCGATCAAATACCACCAAAAGAAAGCTCTATTTGTGGGAAAAAAAGGACGTCAATTTTGTTTGGGAGCCACGTTGCACGACCGCGCAATTGTCAGTTAAAGCGACGCAGTGCCGAATCGAAAAAAGGTCTCTGGTCAGGAAGGGGGTAAATTCTTCCGGGGCTGAAGTTGTTAATGTCGTTTTTAGGCAGTTGCGTTTATAGGCTTTTCTTTGAAGGCAAAAAAATGAGTTCAGACGCCGAAGTTTACGACGCCAAACGCGACTAAACGCAGTAACTCGTGTTTAGTCGCGTTTCGTTTACAGGCGTTTTTCATTTTTGGCTATTTTAGAAAAAAAAAAAAAAAATTTATTTTTTCAAACGCTTCTAAATGCAAACGTGGCTAAATGTGGCATGTAAATGCGGCAAAACTGACGTTTTAAAAGTGGGTTACTATCTATCTGTCAAGTTAAATCTTTCAGGAGAGGTTGTAATAATGTCCCGTGTACATTAAGTCTGACTATGTGTAATGTGTGCTGCTTTTACTAAAAGATCTCTATGTTTCTCATCCCTCTGCACAGAGCTCTCTGTATTGTTTACCAACACAAGAGCTTTGGGCTGTGATTGCACACATTGACCGGGACTTGCTGCTAGGCTCCGGCTGTGTGCAGTCACAGTGGATGCTGCGTGGAGGGGGGTGGGGGGGGCGGGGGGGCGCGTATGTGCGTGCTGTAAACCCAGACATAAGCAGCGACATATGGGTATGTTGCTTTGCCTACAACGGCCGTGCGTCCACAGTACATTGCAGGCGGTCACTAAGTGGTTAACAGAAGGAATATGGCAGTTTTCCATCCAAAACCCCAGCTCACATCTCTCTCTGCCTGTGCAGTAATTTGATTACACTACACGCAGGGCTAACAACCCTCCTCCTCCCTCCTGCTGTGAGCTTTCGCCAATAGTTTAATTAGGCGCAGTATCTGCTGCTTTTTTGTTATGTTTAGAAGAGCGGTGCAAACTTGTGCTTGCACCACTCTTTCTTTAATCCCCCCACATCATTTATTAATTTGAAGGGATGAATCTATCTTCAAGTAAGATCATTGGGTTTTTTTTTGTTTTTTCTGCCAGGAAGCTCATATGCCTGTAAACTCCTGAAAATGCCTATAATGTGCATGGACACTTTGGCTAACATGGAGGGGAGTTTCCAGGCAGAGAAAAATAAAAGCTCAAAAAATGCTGTAGAATCAGCTTCTTTGAGCTACAGTGTGCATTAGCCCTTATTATTATTATTTTTTTTTAAGGGACTTATATAGCGCCGTCAATTTATGTAGCACTTTACATATACATTGTACATTCACATTGATCCCTACCCTCAAGGAGCTTACAATTCAAGGTCCCTAACTCACATTCATATACTAGGGCCAATTTTAGACAGAAGCCAATTAACCTACCAGCATGTCTTTGGAGTGTGGGAGGAAACCAGAGTACCCAGAGGAAACCCACGCGGGCACAGGGAGAACATGCAAACTCCAGGCAGGTAGTGTCGTGGTTGGGATTCAAACCAGCGACCCTTTTTACTGCTAGGCGAGAGTGCTACCCACTACACCACTGTGCCGCCCATATGCCCTTAAAAGTGGTTGTAAAGCCTCTCATATACCCAGTGAAGTGACTGGTCTTAAGTGATACACAAAGAGGAAACACCTACATAAGTTGTAAATGTTTATCTGCAGTCTTCTCTACATCCAAAGTGCAGAATTTAGATAAATTCCATCTTCATCTGTCAGTATACAAAGCAGGGGAAGGGGAGAGCTGCAGGTAGAGGTCTTTTACATTGTGTGACAGCTGATTGGAGGAAAGGGACACACCCACCCCCCTTCGCACAGCAACAGTGCAGAGCTGTGCTGTGAATAGATAGGCTGTGTGCTGAGCTCTCCTCCCCCTTCGCCATTTTATCTCTGGTGTCAGGAAAACTTGTCAGATATGACTCATACTGATAACAGAGGAACAAAGCACCAGAGAGAAATTACACTCAAGGCTTTGGAGAGGGTTCCTGTGTGTAAAAGGTTGACAAAGTTTGGTCTAAGGAATGTCTTTTTTAAAGTGGTTATAAAAAAAAAGAATTTAATGATCTAAGCAAGCATTAAAGCGTTTGTTACCCGAAAAAAAAAAAAAAGAAAGAAAAGAAAAAAAAATGGATCATTGCTTGAAGAATTCCAACAGGGAAGAGGAACTTTGGCATGGGCTCAGCAGTAGTTTTCAATAAGAGGACAGTTTTTTTTCTAGCAGTGGAAGTATCTAGTGGTGAACAGTCTAAGATGCCACATCCAGACCATGGAGCAAGTCTTTGCATGTCTGGTTACCTGGTGCTAATGTGCAACTACGAAACCCAGGGAAGCCTACAGCACACAGTCGCAGGGATCAATTTCAGGTCACTGCTCACAGGTCACCAGCACAGCTGCCTCCTTTTAGCTTCCTCCAGACACAGTCCAGTGAGTGAGCTCCTCACCTCTTAGGACCAGATCTCTTGTGGTGTGGTCCTGCAATCAGCTTTGAGCAAAGTCTATTCAAGCCCTCAGTCCTGGTAACTCTGAGACCTCTGGAGCTGTTGCATGGGCTGCCTGAGTGCAGCCCCGCACCGCTGGAACCCTCCTGGGGAGAAGGAACCCTGCTCTCCAGTGTTTCAGACTATTTATCTTCATTCCAGCCCCCCTCTTGACACTTCCTCTCCAGAGATTGGCTGGAACCTAAATAAATATCTAGGCTGGGTAATTTGAATTTCCCACCCTAAGCTTTGGAAGCTTCATTCAGAGACAAAGGGAAACAAACTCCAAGCCTGTGAAACCCTGAACAGGCCAAAACAAACAATTACTGCTCTCTTGATTACAGAAGGAGCCAAAGCTACATCTGCCTACCACCCTGCACTAGGAGGGTGCTACATATATGACTACATAAAATTGTATTATTGTTTCATTTAGCAAATAGCTAAGCGTTAATTAGAGTTCCACTTTACATTCTGTCACTTACCTTCTTTTTTTAATTTTTTAGGCGAAAATACTTGGTGACCAAGAGAAGGAGCAGATGACAGAAGGAGTTGAAGAGAAGGGTAAAGGAGAAAAGGATGGGGGGAGGACAGTTGAAAGGTGGAGGAGGAGCAGATGACAGAGGAGGAGGAGCTGATGAAGAGAGAGGTGGGAGGAGAAAAGTATGAAGGAGGAGGCCAGCAGAAAAAAGGTGGAGGAGAGCAGGAAGAGGGAGGAGGAGGTGACAGTAGGAGGAGTTGATAAAGAGAGGTGGAGGAGAAAAGGATTGAGGAGGAGGAGGAAAGCAGGAAGAGGGAGGAGTAGGACAGAAAGAAAAAAAGAGGCAAGAGGACAGAAAGAAGATGAAGCAGAACAGAAAGGAAAAGAAGGCACAGGAGACAAAGATGGAGGAGTACAGAAAGAAGAAGCTGGAGCAGTGCACAGAGAGGAGGGAGAAGGAGGACAGAAAGATGGGGAATCAGAGCAGAAAGAAGAGGGATATGGGAGACAGAAAGAGGAGGGAGGAGCAGTGCAGAAAGTAGAGGGAGGAAGAAGACCAAAGGAAAAATTGATTAATCTAGAGCAGGATTGGCAATTGCGGCAGCCTGCTCATTCCGCCACCGGCTCTAGCAAGCTTATATTCATAAATAATCCCAACTGGCTCCAAATTCTGCCTGGATAAGTGGCTGCTGGTGCTGCATCAAGCTGTCAAGGGGTTCTTTCTTATACTCGCCGAGCCAACACTAAACTGACTTGTTTTTTTTTTTTTTTTTAAAGGACTGGTTTTTACTGACATAACATTTCTCTAACTGACATCTGTAAATATCACTGACTTTTACAAACTCTCAGTAAATGTACTGATGGTTGGCAACCCTGATACACAGAATCTTGCTGGCAGAAAGCTCCTGGGTAGAAAACACAAGTAATGCTTCATAAAGAAGAAGTACAACCTATCCAGGATAGTAACAAAATGTATTGTGTGTATTCTACTGGTGATAGGAATCCATCCACACAAGGAGATTCTTTACAACCAATCTATGTTTGGCACACCCGGTGATTGTAAGCAAGGTGTCACTCAAGCTGAATTCATTTAATTGTATGAACCATTTTCTCTTGGTCTGAACTTTAGAACCATACAGCTCTACCACCATTTTGACTTTTCCATATGCTATGCTTTACATTTTGGACATTCAAATGCATGCATGCATATTAGTAGTCATTATCATCATTCTGTAATTTGCTGTTATAGTCTCACGTCTGGCGCTGTAACTATTACTACATAATGTTCAATAAAGTCCTCGAATATATATGAGTACAGGTACGTAAATGTGCATGAGAGTATACACAAAAAAATTCAGCTTCATCTTCTTCTAGCTGCCAGTGTTTTAATCTATGCGTATACGCTTGTATATACTATGTAAATTACTGCACTCAAATGCATTTAATATTTTTTTTGTAAAGGTGAACTTATCCTTTAATATAACTGAGCCAAGGGGTGAGCTTTTAAACAGACCCTGTTACTTTTCCCTGAATGGACAAGTTTGCAGGATCTCAAACTGAAACCTTGGTAGAAAGTATCAGTTAAAGCAGACCTAGACTCAGGTAGTGTGTTGGAATGTAAATGCAAGTGCAGCTCAGTGTACATTCCAAAGAAGACTGAGCAGGTAGGTTTCTTTTACTACAGAAGAGACACTGCATGTTTCTTCTGCAATAAAGAACCTACGTGCTCCCACTTTTGAACGCGGGACCTTAGTTATGCTTTAATTCATTTATGTATCCATAAAAGTATGACATGTATTTTAAAATGGAATAGGCTGCAGATGGGCACAGTGAATCTGCAAATGGGCACAGGTGCTTTAATTCATTTATGTATCCATAAAAGTATGACATGTATTTTAAAATGGAAATAGAATAGGCTGCAGATGGGCACAGTGAATCTGCAAATGGGCACAGAGAGGCTGCAGATGGGCACAGAGAGGCTACAGATGGGCACAGAGAGGCTGCAGATGGGCACAGTGAGGCTGCAGATGGGCACAGTGAGGCTGCAGATGGGCACAGTGAGGCTGCAGATGGGCACAGTGAGGCTGCAGATGGGCACAGTGAGGCTGCAGATGGGTATTGTTTACCCAGTAGCTTCTGCATTTCCCACCCTAGGCTTATACTCGAGTCAATACGCACATTATAGTCTTCTGCACAGGAGGACTGGAAGAGGGAGGGGTAGTACCAAGGACCAATAAGGTGTGCTGCAGTGTATATGTTCAGAGCATGAACATGTTGACGTTAGTAAATAGAAGGAGCACAGATATGAGCTCATTGTTGTGCAGCTTCTACTTCAGATAAAAAACAGAGAAGGCAGGAAAGGGGAGGGAGGCTTTGTTGCTTTCCAACACAGATGAAAGGAAAGAAAGTTGCTTGATTCCCTCATCAACACAGCCAGTGTTGATGGAATGCCTCTTTCAGCACTCCTGTATTCTGCCTGCATGGGGGGCACAGGGAGCTGGCAGAATAAAATGATTAGTGCTAGTGGCCATAGCTGCTGGTAGTAAATCGCATGCAGAAAAATCCGACAGGCTGGTTGTAACCTATTCGATCGATGGATCAACTTGGATACAATCAGCCTGCCCATACATTGATCGAAATTTGGCTGGTCCCTGTCCCGGCTCAACTGCAACAGTGAACAGTCAAATCACAAACCTGGCTGTGTCATCTGACTTTTCTGTGTAAGTTCCAGGAAAAATGGACACCAATACAAACTCTTTTGCAGGTAAAACAGCACCTATACTAACATTTCATATATGCATTTAGCTCTTTGCACCCAAAACTACCTTTATAAAAATTTGCACAACAGAAATAAGAGAAGTGTTAATAAATATGCCAATATGGAAGGTGGAATAAGATGGAACAATTACCTTCAATCGACTGGTCATGTCCTGGCAGCAGTTGCTCATTGCTTGTACATCCTCATTTATACTTTCCAGTTCCTGAAAACAGAAATTTTCACCAATGATAGTCTGCCACTTCTAATTTCAGAAGGCAAGATACTCAACAGACTACTATATTATACAATATTATAGAATGGTGATATTCTCCGAAATATTGCCTGTGCCATGCGCAACACAGGAAAGGTAGGGGGAGATAAGAGAGCTGAATGCATGGCTAAAGACCTGGTGTAAGAAGGAGGGATTTGGGATTTTAGAGCACTGGGCTGACTTTTCATTGGGTGCAACCTATATGCTAAAGATGGTTTGCACCTAAATGGAACGGGGTCTACTGTGCTGGGGGAGAGGTTTATGGGAAGGCTGAAAGGAGTATTTAAACTAGGATTGTGGGGGGGGGGTGAATTAGATTATAATGGGTTAGACAGGGGTCAGCCCCTATTGGGGGGGTGGAATGGGAAAAGATGGGGGGTGGCTATGGCAAATGATATGAAGGTTCCTATGTTACAAACAACCATTGGAAATAGTACTATTTGTATTAAAATAAAAAATATGCAACATACATTTGCAAAATGTGATAATAAAAGTGTTTATTCACCAATGCCAGAAATCTGCCAAGCAAAATAGGCGAGTTTGGAAGCTCTGGTGCACGAGGAGAACTATTATCTAATTGATATTGCTGAATCTTGGCTTCATTCTTCTCATGACTGGGCTATTAATATTCCTGGCAATGCTCTCTTGTGGAAAGACAGGGAAAAACAGAGGGGTGGTGGTGTCTGTCTCTATGTGAGAAGTGATCTCAAAGGGAGTGTGAAAGAGGACTTAGTTGAAGGAGAGTGTGATGAGTCTGAAGCATTATGGGTGAAATTGTAAATGGGTGTGCGTACTACAAAGGTGATCATTGGAGTTTGGTATAGACCTCCCAGTGTTAATGAGGAGGTGGAGACTCAGCTCCTTGCACACAGATGGAAAGGGCAAAGACAGTGATAATAATGGGGGATTTTAACTACCCAGAAATTGACTGGAGTAATGGCACTGCTGGGACAGTTAAAGCGGTAGTAAACCCGCTGACACTTTTTTTGTTTTTTATACACCTGTATATAGAAAGCAGGAGAAGATATGGCGCTGCCCTTGTGAAGTGACATTTTGCGGTGGTAAACCCCTGTTTTGTGCTTAATGCAATTCCTTTATTTGTGTGTATCCTAAGAAATGTGTGTGTATATAACGAAAAAGTGAACAAAAAGTCCCAGTGTGTGCTGGAGATAAATAATAACTTCAAAATCAAATACGTGAATAAATGGAACACAATTTGGGATATGTAGGACCTAACTTTTGTATTTTAGGCTCCTAAAATCCAAAATTACTTTATTGGTGTTGGAGTCTCTGGCAGTTGTTTGCCAATAAAGAAAGTATATATATATATATATATATATATATATATATATATATATATATATATATAAATATATATATTCCTGTTCTAACTCCTGTGCGTGATTTTGCCTAAAATAGGTGTAAGTTATTCAACTTAACTGCTTGACATCCGCGCTATAGCCGAATGACGGCTACAGCGCGGACCTGAATTCCCGGGAGGCCGTCATACGGCCTCCCCTGTGCACGTGCCCTGCGCGCGCCCTGCAGGGCGCGCGTGGAGCGCGCTGTGATCACCGAGTCACTGAGACTCGGGTGATCACCGATCCAAGTAAGGGGCCGGTCCCGGCCCCTTACCATGTGATCAGCTGTCAGCCAATGACAGCTGATCACATGATCAAAACAAAAGCTCTGTGATCATTTTATTTTTTCTCCTCGCGCTGACAGTGCGAGGAGAAAAAAAAGCCGATCACCGGCTCAGCAGCAAGGGACATCGGTCCCGAAGAGGAGGAGGCAATAATGCCTCATAAGTGCCTCAATTGTGCCACAAGTACCCCCTGCCAGTGCCACCTGTTATTGCCACATCACAGTGCCCACAGTGCCCACCAGTGCCACGTATCAATGCCCATAAGTGCCACCTATCAATGCCTGCAAGTGCCACCTATCAATGCCCACCATTGCCACCTAACAATGCCCAGTGGTGCCAATCAGTGCCACCTAGCAGTGTACAAGATTAGTGCCCATTATTGCCACCAATCAGTGCCCATCACTGCCACCCATCAGTGCCCATCACTGCTACCTATCGGTGCCCATTGGTGCCGCCTCATCAGCGTACATCAATGAAGGAGAAAAACCCTTTTAAAAAATTTTATAACAAAATATTTAAAAAAATAATTTTTTTTTTTTAAATTCGCTCTTTTTAAATTTTTTTAACAAAAAATAAAAACCGCAGAGGTGATCAAATACCACCAAAAGAAAGCTCTATTTGTGGGGAAAAAATGATAAAAATTTCATTTGGGTACAGTGTTGCATGACCGCGCAATTGTCATTCAAAGTGCGTCAGTGCTGAAAGCTGAAAATTGGTTTGGATAGGAGGGGGGTTTAAGTGCCCGGTAAGCAAGTGGTTAAGATACCGTGCTAGTTTCTTCAAATAAAACACCGCAATTTTATATTACATATCATATATATAAAATTAACAAGATGCAAATAGTGCTTGAAAAAGTGCTAGTGTTACATCAAAGTGACTTGTGCTGACATATAAAAAAGTGACTTATGTGCTAAAAACCAGTGCTTTTTTGGAAAAGAAAATTTCATTTGTTTCAAAAGTTATTTTGAGTGGTTCCGAGGAATATTTCCTCTTTGGAAAACAAAATTATATGGGGAAATTTCTTGTCCAGGTGCTGGCTTGGTGATTGTGCCTCAACAGCGTGCTCTTATTATGTTTGCACTCACCCGATCCACTTCCCCCTGCAGGGGTACGAGCAGTCACAGTGTCTGCCACTGTGCAACAATTCTGGGTGTCACCAGTCTGTGCTTTTAAATGTTGTTTATCCGTTTACATAAAAGAGAGGAATGCCCATAGTGTAAAACCGTATGTGGAAACTGTATTATAACTGGTAAAATATTGTACTCACATTTACAAGGTAAGTTTAAGCATGAAAGAAAGAGTTAGTTCCATCATGAACAGCCTGTGTTCGTCTAGCCGGAGGTGACGCAAGATGTTCGTAAGTCCCGCCCTACGCGTTTTGTCATCAGACGTCTACTGGGGCGTCCATCTTGCTACACCTCTTATGCTTAAATAGTGTGCTGTGTGCTTGGTGCGATTGCGCACTGATGTTTTACGGCGGCCATTTTAGTGTGGATGTTAAAGACCGAAGTCTGGGCCACTCGCAGAAAGGAAAAAAGTGATCGGCTGCGTCTTGTCAACCTTTTTCTCCCCACCAAAGATTAAGCCGACATCCGGATTGGTGACACAACCCAAAATGGTACCCTTATATCTAAAAAGATTTTGATGTCTATGCGCGCATCAGGCACACTATCACAACAGTACAGACACAACGGTTTGATGAAAATAGAATGAACTTAAAATAAAATAAATATAAAAGATACCAAATTACACACAAAAATGCTTATAAATATAAAATCTCAGATTACACAATAAATAAATAAAATAAATAATAATCTCTATATAAATAAAAATAAAGAAAAGAAAATTGTTCATAAATGTGTTGGAAAGATATTAAAATTATTATAAATATATTCTTTCTATTGAGTGGAACCCTGGTATATAATGCTCTTTTCCGGGACCATGCTATTCTTATGAGTGCTACACATGAGTGCTAGTGTATTGTAAGACTGTAAAGAATTAATTTTGATGGGAATAAATAAAAAGTATCAATTAAATAATGGAAATTGGAGTATGATTTGAAATAACCATTAAATTAATTTTAAAATATTTTTTTTTTTTAAACTAAAAATAAGAAAAATAAGAATAAAAATATTAGAGATTCATTGAGGAAAAAATTGGGACATTTGAGTTAAAGTTTCTGCTGGGGGATATTATTAAATTTATTGTATTGTAAAATAGTGATAAAATCGATATAAAACGATACAGAATCTGAAACCATGTGATGAAGGTAGATCCTGGATCTTAGTGTATGATATTACTATGTGGTATTAGAAATCTAGGGAACATTTTTGAAGAACTAGGGGGCATTCTTGCTTCCATATTCTTTAAGTAATAGATGGTGGTTATCCTAAACTAAACATATGGTGTAGATATTGTTGTTGGTACGGGGCGTTGATGTACGAATAAATCTGCATCAGATCAAATATGTTCGTAAATTTATGGAAGATGTTTTGTCCTACTTTTTAGATGGAATATCATGTGTATTTTCTTAGGACTTTGTGTCAGTGTACATGTTGTTACTGATAGTTCTAGAAATTAGTGAGAAAACTATTTAAGTCAACATCAATATTCATTCCCGCTGGTTGGAGGGTGTCTAATAGAAAGATCCATTTTGTCTCATTTTGTGAGATCTTAAAAGGGGTTGTAAAGGTAAAAATGTTTTCACCTTAATTCATTATATGCATTAAGGTGAAAAAACTTTTGACAATATCGCCGCCCCCAGCCCCCCCGTTTTACTTACCTGACACCTCGAAACTCAGCCGCTCGCTCCCGTCATCTCTATTGCAGCTCAGCATGGTCACCGATTGGCTACAGTGGATGGACTGAAAGCAGCGCAGCCATTGGCTCGCGCTGCTGTCAATCACATCCAATGACGCGGCGCGCTGGGGGGCGGGGCCAAGTGATACATTCTTTGTTGTCCCCCCTCCAGTGTCCTTTAATTTTATCAATCCCATAAAAGACCATACAAGTTGGATCCTTATTGTGGTGGTTTTTGAAGTATCTTGAGACGCTGTGTTTATGGATTCTCACATGCAGCTGTCTGGTCGTCCTGCCCACGTATTGTATGTGGCACGGGCACTCCAGTACGTAGGTCACGTGGGTACTGTTGCAGGTTATGAGTTCTTTGATGTCATATTCCTTCCCATTGGTTGCTGATTTGAATTTTGATATTTTCCTGTTTGTTTTTTTACTGATCTTACATGGTAGGCATTTTCGACATTAAAAAATTTTTTTTTAATTATTTTTATCTGCTTTGGTGGGTCAAGGGCATTGTGCACTAATTTGTTTCTGAGGGGTGGAGCTTTCCTGTAAATAAATCTGGGTTTTCTTGGCAATATGGAGTTTAAAATTTTATCCGATTGCAGAATAGGCCAATGTTTCTTTATTATGGACTCCATGGTTTTGTACTGTCTCTTATATCCTGTTTAGAAGGACATATCCATATTTTTGTTCTTTTTCTTACTATTGTGAATCGATTTACCTTCTATTAGCATATTTCTATCCATCTTTTTCACTTTATCTTTTAAATTCTCTAGCTCTTTTTTGTTGTATCCTTTTTCTGAAAATCCGTTGGATTATAATGCTTGCTTGTTCCTCATAGTCACTTAAACTGCTGCAGTTCCTGTATATTCGCATTAATTGCCCCTTTGGAATATTTCCAATCCATTGTGGGTGCTGGTTGGAATAGAGCCATTTCTGTCAGTGACCTTGAAGAATGTCCTGGTGTTTAGGTGTCCGTTATTTTTATATATCTGTAGATCTAAGTAGTCTATACTTTGTTTGTTCCAACTGCCAGAGAAAGTAATCCCATATATGTTACAATTTATTTCATCAAAGAAAGCTTGTAGTTCTTCCTCCGTACCCCCCCATACAATGACTATGTCGTCTATGTATCGACGGTACAACTTCAGATTTTTTTCTCTGTGTGCTGTAAATTTTTGTTCTTCCTCCCACCTATTGAGGAACAAATTGACTACACTGGGGGCATATTTAGCCCCCATGTCCACTCCCTTTGTTTGGGTGTAGTAGTCTCCTTTATGCCAAAAATAATTATGGCTCATGGTAATTTGTAAGCCGTCCGTGATGTATTTGATTTGCTCCCCTTTTAATTCAGTTTGTTTGTGTAATGCCCATTCAACACTGCTCAAACCATCATCCTGTATGATATTAGTATACAGGGAATTGACGTCTGTGGTTACTAGGATATCATCTTCTTGTATATTGAAGTTCCTTAATTAGTTGTCTGCTGTGCTTTAAGTATGATTTTCCTTCGGCTACGAGTGGTTGTAAGAATCCATCTAAATATGCCCCTAGTCTAGAAAACAATAAATCTATGCCACTTATTATTGGCCTTCCTGGAGGATTGGATTGATTTTTATGAATTTTAGGCACATAGTAAATCACTGGAGTTTTTGCTGTTTCTGGTGTTAAATACCTTGCTTCTTTTTTGGTCAGTATTCCTCTTTTATCCCCCTTTAATGTAGGTCTTCAGTTTTTTCTCCTACTCTCCCTTTGGATTCCCTTTTAATTTTTTGTATGTGTCTGGTGTTTTCAGTAGTCTCTCCATTTCTGTTTCATAATTAATATAACTAGGCCCCCGTCTATCGGCTGGTCGTATTACGATTTCCTTCTTTTTTTCAATTTCTTTGATGGTGTTCCAAATTTTGGTGTTCCTTGTTCTATTTGGGTTTATTTTCCTTAAATCTTTTTCCACCATCTTTTTGAAGACTACTAAACTTTCATTTTGTTGTGTTTTAGGGTTAAAGGTAGAGTTATTCCTCAAATTTGAGTGTTTGTAATAGGGGGTCTGTTTAATTGTTTGATCCTTCTCCTTGTTCTTCATTGCAAAGAATTTTTTAATATTTAGCTTCCTTACAAATTTTTGTAAATCTATGTACAATTCAAATTTGTCCAATTCTTTATCGGGCATATTTCAGGCCTAGATCCAATACCTTCATTTCTTCATCATTGAAAACTGCCTCACTTAAAGCGGGGGTCCACCCACACCGCCAAAAAAAAAAAATATTAAAAGCCAGCAGCTACAAATACTGCAGCTGCTGACTTTTAATACATGGCCACTTACCTGTCCCAAGGTCCAGCAATGTCGGCAGGCGACGCCGAGAACCCGCTCGGTTCTCGGCAGCTGCCGCCGCCATCCTAGGTGAGGGAATCAGGAAGTGAAGCGTTGCGGCTTCACTTCCCGGTTCCCTACTGCGCATGCGCGAGTCGCGCTGCGCTTCCTAACTGGTCCCCGCTGTCTCTGGGACCCGTGTGTGTCCCAGCAGACAGCGCGGTGGGGACGGAAGAGGCATAGACTCCCATGGGAGTCTATGCCGGAAGTAGGTGCAAATACCTGTCTTAGACAGGTATCTGAACCCCCCTCCCCCCTGAAAGGTGCCAAATGTGACACCGGAGGGGGGAGGGTTCGAAAAGCGGAAGTTCCATTTTTGTGTGGAACTCCACTTTAAGTTGAAAATACCCCCCCTTATTCTCTTTTTCTTGATCCCCCCTCTCTTTCCTCTATTTAGTTTCCTCTTGCCCATCTTGGTGGTCTGTATGTCTGATCTGTTCTCTCTTCCTGCTGTATTTCTTCCCGTTCTCTGTTCCTTGATCTTGTGTCCGTGTTTCTGGTTACCCTTGGTTTCCATCCTTGTCGTGGGTTCCCATGATTTTGGTTTCTGGTGGGGAATCTGAAGGGCCTCCATTCCCTTTGTGGTCCATTGTTTCCTCTGAAGGGCCTCCATTCCCTTTGTGGTCCATTGTTTCCTCTGAACGTTGGTGGTCCCCTCCTGAATGTTGGAGGTCTTCCTCTGTATTCTGTCGGAAAAAAACCCCGTCTGTGTTGTGTTTCTCCATAAGGGGTATTTTGGTATTCATATTCATGTCTCAATGGGGAATATCTGTTATGGTATCTGGGTGTCCTGAGTGTAATTGGAACAGTATTAAGTTGTTGTGTTCTGTTATCATATCTTTCTTGCTGTCTAGTTTCTATGGTCAGGGCTTTCTCCTTCCCTCCTGATCCTGGGAGTTGATGTCTCTTCTAGTATGTTTCTAGTATGGACAGGTCTCACTTCCTGCCAAACTGTTGTTTCCCTTTCTATTGAGTTTTCCCTTGATTCTTCCGTCATTGAGATGTTGGGATTTTCTTCCATGTAATTTTCATTAGATTGCCATTTATAGACCTGCTGGTTTTTGTAGCCAAGTACGTCTCTTTTAAACTTTTGTTTTTTCTGTTGTATTTCCTTATCATAGCTACAACTCATAGCTATGAGTAAGCACTCAAACTAGAGTGCGAAACGCGTCAGCTGTGTCTGTACCATTTGCCTGATTGTCCTGTATTTTTGATGATCCTATTTTTACAATAAAGAAGAATTTTCAACTTCATCCAGTGTGCGGCATCCAGATTCTCTTGAAACCTCACCATAATGTCGCAGTCGGGATAAAAATGGCTGATCACCGCCATTACTAGTAAAAAAAATTATAATAATAATAATAAAAATGCGATAAATCTTTCCCCTATTTTGTAGACACTATAACTTTTGCGCAAACCAATTAATATACGCTTATAGCAATTTTTATTACCAAAAATATGTAAAAGAATACATATCGGCCTAAACTGAGGAAAAAATGTGTTTTTTAAAAAATAGGGGATATTTATTATAGCAAAAAGTACAAAATATTGTGTTTTTTTTCAAAACTGATGCTTTTTTTTGTTTATAGCGCAAAAAATAAAAACCACAGAGATGATCACATACCACCAAAAGAAAGCTCTATTTGTGGGGAAAAAAAAGGATGTCAATTTTGTTTGGGTACAGCGTGGCACCACTGCACAATTGTCAGTTAAAGCGACGCAGTGCCGTATCACAAAAAATGGCCTGGTCATTGAGCAACCAAATCTTCCGGGGCTGAAGTGGTTAAAGAGGTCCTGAAATGCTTTTTTTTTCTATTACAAGGGATGTTTACATTTCTTGTAATAGGAATAAAAGTGACCCAAAACTTTTTTCTAAAAAAAGGACAGTGTAAAAATAAAAAGTAAAATAAAAAAAAAAGTAAGGGGGCCCTGTCCCGCCGAGTTTGCGCGCAGAAGCAAACGCATACGTAAGTCGCACCCGCATATGAAAACGGTATCAAAACCACACATGTGAGGGACCGCTGCGATTGTTAGAGCGAGAGCAATATTTCTAGCAATAGACCTCTAACTCAAAACTGGTAACCTGTAGACATTTTTAAACGTCACCAATGGAGATTTTTAAGTGCCAAAAGTTTGTCGCCACTCCGTGAGCAATTTTTGAAGCATGACATGTTGGGTATCAGTTTACTCGGTGTAACATTATCTTTCACAATATAAAAAAAGAATTAGGCCAACCTTACTGTTGTAAAAAGTGTAAATATATATATATAGAGTTTGGGGGTTCCAAATAATTTTCTAGTAAAAAAAAAAAAAAAAAAAGAAGATTTTAACTTGTAAACAACAAATCTCAAAAAGAGGCTCCTTAAGTGGTTAAAAGGCTAAAAAAAAAAAAAAAAAAAAAAAAAACCTATGTGGCTCACGGCCAAAGTTAAAATGGCTATAAAATAATAACAGTACTTTTAAAAAAAATATAAAAATGAAGGAACACCATCTTCGTTTACAAGCAACAGACAGCATGGATTCATGAAAGACAGAAGTTGCCAAACAAAAGAGATTTATTTTTATGAGGTGGTAAGTAAAACCTTGGACAGAGGGGTGGCTGTGGACGTGGTATACTTGGATTTTGCTAAAGCATTTGACAGTTCCCCACACACAGCTCATGTGTAATGCCCCGTACACACGGTCGGATTTTCAGATGGAAAATGTCCGATCGGAGCGTGTTGTCGGAAATTCCGACCGTGTGTGGGCTCCATCGGACATTTTCCATCGGATTTTCCGACACACAAAGTTTGAGAGCAGGAGATAAAATTTTCCGACAACAAAATCCGTTGTCGGAAATTCCGATCGTGTGTACACAAATCCGACGGACAAAGTGCCACGCATGCTCAGAATAAATAAAGAGATGAAAGCTATTGGCCACTGCCCCGTTTATAGTCCCAACGTACGTGTTTTACGTCACCGCGTTTAGAACGATCGGATTTTCCGACAACTTTGTGTGTAGACAAAACAAGTTTGAGCCAACATCCGTCGGAAAAAATCCTAGGATTTTGTTGTCGGAATGTCCGAACAAAGTCCGACCGTGTGTACGCCCTATACGTCTATAGGCTTGGAAAGATCAATTTGTAAATGGATAGAAAACTTAAAAAAATAAATGCAGAGTAGTGGTTAATAATTCTTACTTACTCTGAATGGTCTAAGGTTATTGTGGTGTACCCCAAGGTTCAGTGTTGGGACCCTTATTTTTTATTTATATATCTTTATTAATGATATAGGGTCTGGGATTAAAAGTACCATTTCTGTCTTTGCAGATGACACCAAGCTATCCAATTTACAAGCCTAATTGGGCAACTAAGTGGCAAGTGAGGTTTAATGTTGATAAATGTAAAGTTATGCACTTGGGGGCTAAGAATATGCATGCATCATACATACTAGGGGGGAGTACAACTGGGGGAATCCATAGAGAAGGATCTGGCAGTTTCCAAAGCGAGTAAAGTGCTTTGTTGTATTAAGAGAGGTATGGACAGAGAGAGAGAGAGAGAGAGAGAGAGAGAGAGAGAGAGAGAGAGAGAGAGAGAGAGAGAGAGAGAGAGAGAGAGAGAGAGAGAGAGAGAGAGAGAGAGAGAGAGAGAGAGAGAGAGAGAGAGAGAGAGAGAGAGAGATCATTATGCCCCTGTACAAAGCATTAGTAAGACCTCATCTGGAATATGCAGTTCAGTTTTGGGCACCAGTTCTCAAAAAGTATATCGGGGAACTGGAGAAAGTGCAGAGAAGGGCAACCAAAAGAGGCAAGGAGGAACTCAGCTTTTAGGAAAGATTATTTTCTTGAGAAGAGGAGGTTAATGGGGGATATGATCAACATGTACAAATACATAAGTGGTCCATATAGTCAACTTGTTGTTGAGTTATTCACTTTAAGGTCATCACAGAGGACAAGGGGGCACTCTTTACGTCTAGAGTAAAAAAGATTTCATCTCCAAATATGGAAAGGTTTCTTCACAGTAAGAGCTGTGAAAATGTGGAATAGACTCCCTCCAGGGGTGGTTCTGGCAAGCTCAGTAAATTGCTTTAAAAAAGGCCTGGATTCATTCCTAAATGTACATAATATAACTGGGTACTAACATCTATAGGTAAAGTTAATCCAGGGAAAATCCGATTGCCTCTCGGGGGATCAGGAAGGAATTTTTTTTCCCCTGCTGTAGCAAATTGGAGAATGCTTTGCTGGGGTTTTTCACCATCCTCTGGATCAAATGTATGATTTTTTTTTTTGGTTGAACTAGATGCTCTTTTTTCAACCTGGCTAACTATGTAACTAAGAATTATATTATTATTATAAAACATTTGATCCCCTAACAACGAACAATAATTCTGGCTCCCACAGACTGGCTACAGTATGTGCTCATGTGGTACACAAATTAGTCCTATGAATTTAAGAAGGTGCTCCTAATGACAACTCGTTATGTTTATAAAAGACACCTGTCCACAGAATCGCTTTCTATTCAAAGCTCACCATCAGGGACAAGACCAAAGAGCTGTCAAAGGACATTAGGGACAAGATTGTGGGCCTGCACAAGTCTGGAATGGGTTACAAAGACTATCAGTAAGAAGCTTGGTGAGAAGGAGACAACTGTTGGAGCTAATCTTCGCAAATGTAAGAAATACAAAATAACCATCAGTTGTCCTCGGTCTGGAGCTCCATGCAAGATTTTGCCTCATGGGGTAAGGATGATCATGAGAAAAGTGAAGGATCAGCCCAGAACTACACGGGAGGAGCTTGTGAATGATCTCAAGGCAGTTAGAACCACAGTCTCCAAAAAAAAAAATTGGTAACACAATATGCCGCCATGGATTGAACTCCTGCAACACCCGCAAGGTCCCCCTTCTCAAGAAGGCACATGTACAGCTTCGTCTGAAGTTTGCCAATGAACATCTAAATGATTCAGAGAAGGATTGGGAGATAGTACTGTGGTCAGATGAGATCAAAATTGAGCTCTTTGGCATTAACTTGACTTGCCGTGTTTGAAGGAAGAAAAATGCTGACTATGACCCCAGGAACACCATTCCTACAGTCAAGCATAGAGGTGGAAACATTATGCTTTGGGGCCGTTTCTCTGCTAAAGGTACAGGCCAACTTTGCCACAATAAAATCTTGGATAAGAACCTTCTTCCCTCAGCCAGAACACTGAAGATGGGTCTTGGATGGGTCTTCCAGCATGACAATGACCCAAAACATACCGCCAAGGCAACAAAGGAGTGGCTCAAGGAGAAGCACATTACCGTTGCGAGGAGGAGCCGCGAGAGATGCCGGGGGACCCCAGAAGACGATGATCGGGGCCACTCTGTGCAAAACGAGCTGCACAGTGGAGGCAAGTATGACATGTTTGTTATTTAAAAAAAATAAAATAATCAAAGCTTTACAATCACTTTAAGGATTTAGAGAAGATCTGTAAAGAAGAGTGAACCAAAATCCCTCCTGAGATGTGTGCAAACCTGGTAGCCAAATATCAGAAACTTCTGTGCTTACCAACATGGGCTTCTCCACCAAGTACTAAGTCATTTTTTTGCTTGGGGATCAAATACTTATTTTACTCACTAAACTGCAACTCAATTTATAACATTTGTATCATCTGGATTTTTGGTCGATATTCTGTCTCTATCATTTAAAATACACCTATGATAAAAGTTATAGACCCTTCACTTCTTTGTACGTGGGCAAACTTACAAAATCTGCAGGGGATCAAATAATTATTTTCCCCACTGTAGGTACAATGAATATCTCCTAAACATGCACCATTTAGGAGACATTCACAATTCCTGCAGCTGGTGACATCACAGGCACATGCGCACTGCACTCTGAATTGAAGGCACACTGAATGTGCCGTCAATCCAGAGCGCTGTGCTGTGGCCAGGACTCCCGTTCCCATGTGCGGGATTAATGTCATCACTGCTCGGCCATTCAAACGTCCAAAGCATGTGAAACCAGAACAAAGACTCGGTGAAGATGGAAGCCCTAGTCAGCGGTGACATCGTGTCACTGGAGGGATCGCTTTTACAGGTAAGTATGTCATAATGTGCTAGTATGCAGGGGGGGGGCAGTTTTTTAATTACTGCTTTAGCATTCAATTGTGGAATGAATGTACTTTCCCAGATGAAAACCACATACACTGCTAGAAATTTGTTAATTTGAGAAACATTTTCCATCTTGCTCTCTCAAATTTTCTTGTCAACCCACTAACATTTAGAAATCAAAGGGACCGTTTTAAAGTGGAAAATTTAAAATTCTACTAGTGTATGGCCAGCTTTAACCGATTTCTCCTAGTCTCTAAACTAAACTAACATATTCTGCATCACACTTATCTGAACTTGTGGGAGGAGATGCTTTCCTGAATACTTACAGTGCTGCTCCAAAAGACATACTGATACCCAGACATGAGCACAAGAGCACACACTTTCCATTTAAAAAAAAAAAACTTTGTACTGCTGCTGAAATAGAATAGCAATTTATTTTATTTAAAAAAAGAAGAAAGAAAGAAAAAAAAAAAGCCATACCTCTTTAACCTTTTTAAATATAGCTACAAATTCTTCATTTATGGATAAGCTCCGTCGCTCAATATCTCCTCTCAGGTTTCTCCGACTCCTCAAACTGTTCTCAGTGAAAAATATAGAGAGGGATTTAAGAGCTTCCAACATTTCCTATTAAAAGAAGATTACAATTAATACAGAAAAAATTACATTTGGTAAACATTTCTCTTTAGAGAGAGACAAATCGCTTTCACACAGATTGCAAGGGTTCTTCTCAATGGCATTCTGGACAAGCTTTTCTACTCAGGTTATGTCTGATTTTCAAAGATAGCGAATTGTACGACTTTGTACACCTGTTTTCATGTGCCTGGATTGTATTTTACAGATTTAAACTTTAAATTCAGTTGGGCATTAAAAGTAGCTGCTAAAGGAGCCCAGAGATTAGGCAATTTTCTTTCCTTCCACCTGGAAGAAAAGAAAATTGATAAATTCCTTGCTTTGGAACGATTGTGTACTTCTGGTGGGGAGCCTTCCATACCGACAGAACACAACTGTCACTGATGGTGGCTATAGCCACCGGCAGTGATCACAAGTGATCGGACAGGCTGGTTATGCTGAAGTTGATCAATGAATTGCCTTCAGTACAACCAGCCTGACCATAGAAGGATTAAATCTCAGCAAGTCCCTGCTGGACCAGTCAAGATTTGATCCATCTATGGCTGGCTTAACAAGAATGCAGGTAGTGCTGGTCAATCTACGACATTAAGTGGAATAAATTATCATATATATAGTATTACCACACATGGTTGTAACTACAGCCAGCCCCTCCAATTTGCTGCCCGTGTTCCTGTTAGCGATATTTACCATCCCTTCCTTTCTTGTCACAGACAGAGAAAATGAGGGGAAACAAATGACAAAACTGCAACACAAAACAGCCAGGGGTTCTAACCTTTCCTCACTCAAAAGTATTAAACCCAAAAGCAAACATTATATTGCAGCTTACCAATTCATATTTGTGATGGCTTCATTAGCTTCCTTTTAGACTTTCATTCATTTATTTTTACCTGGTGATCTGACCAGTAAGTATGTCTGTTTTTCAACAGAACAAGTTGTTTTGCAAAATAGGTAAAGCTATTCCTGCGCTACCATGTATGAGGGAGGGAGAGCAATAATCACAAAACAGTCTGTATATATAGACTGGGGAAGCTGCCTGCACCGGATAGGGTACACCCTGTCCCTATTAATAAATACAACACAAAAAAGAGATGTGGTGCTGCGCTAATCCAATCTAAAAACTGATATTAAAATATAAAAATGTAAATTAAAACCCAAGTGACAGTGCTATTATACTGCAAATCACAATATCAGCAGATACTATAAAGTGACTGTGCTAATATAAACATAAACAGTATACAGCATAAAAACATGATGTAACAAATAAATTCACATGTGACATCCAACATGTGCAAGATAACAGAGGTGAATCTGATCAACAGAAATGACCATAATATTTGAAAAAACCTTGTAAATAATGTGCAGACCAAGTGCACAGCACACAGACAAAAAAAGTGACTAGTGCAAATACGCAAAAAATGTGACAAATGACTACAATGTCCCAAGATTAAAGTGCATATATAGTGGTCCTCTTAGGAGGGGTGGGGTGATTGAAGCAAATGTAACACAGTGATGTTAATCCTCTTCGTGCAACACAACACACTTTTGTAAGTAGTGGCCCCTTACCTGCAGGTAATGGGGTAACAGCATGGACCAATTTTAGGCATGGCGGGCTTTTCCCATGGTGCAGGGGTTAAATCCTTCTAGATGGTGGGGTACCAACGAAAGACCAGTAGAGGGGGCGATAACCTTTAGTCCTTACGCGCTAACCTCATTCAGGAACTCCATCCCTCCACAATTATGAAGGGAGTCACCAATGAGAAAGAACAAAGGAAAGTACCACCATAGTGTAGTAAAGTTAAAGGCAATAAGCTGGGTTTATTGAAAAAAACAGGTACTCACATTAAAAACACATATACAGGTCCTAACTCCGACGAGCAGTGAGCTCGTATCCCAAATCAACAGAAAGTGCCTATCCTGTCCCTATGCGTGACGTCACGGGTCATGTGACTTCTTCAGGTACTCACATTAAAAACACATATACAGTTCCTAACTCCGACGAGCAGCGAGCTCGTATCCCAAATCAACAGAGAGTGCCTATCCCATCCCTATGCGTGACGTCACGGGTCACGTGACTTCTTCAGGGATTCCCTGAAGAAGTCACGTGACCCGTGACGTCACGCGTAGGGACGGGATAGGCACTCTCTGTTGATTTGGGATACGAGCTCGCTGCTCGTCGGAGTTAGGAACTGTATATGTGTTTTTAATGTGAGTACCTGTTTTTTTCAATAAGCCCAGCTTATTACCTTTAACTTTACTACACTAGGGTGGGACTTTCCTTTGTTCTTTCTCATTGGTGACACCCTTCATAATTGTGAAGGGACAGAGTTCCTGAATGAGGTTAGCACGTAAGGACTAAAGGTTATCGCCCCCACTAATGGTCTTTCGTTGGTACCCCACCATCTAGAAGGATTTAACCCCTGCACCATGGGAAAAGGCCGCCATGCCTAAAATTGGTCCATGCCGTTACCCCATTACCTGCAGGTAAGGGGCCACTACTTACAAAAGTGTGTTGTGTTGCACGAAGAGGATTAACATCACTGTGTTACATTTGCTTCAGTCACCCCACCCCTCCTAAGAGGACCACTATATATGCACTTTAATCTTGGGACATTGTAGTCATTTGTCTCATACTTTTTGCGTATTTGCACTAGTCACTTTTTATGTCTGTGTGCTGTGCACTTGGTCTGCACATTATTTACAAGGTTTTTTCAAATATTATGGTAATTTCTGTTGATCAGAATTACCTCTTATCTTGCACGTTGGATGTCATATGTGAATTTATATGTTACATGACCTTTTTTTGCTGTATACTGTTTATGTTTATATTAGCACAATCACTTTATAGTATCTGCTGATATTGTGATTTGCAGAATAATAGCACTGTCACTTGGGTTTTAATTTACATTTTTATATTTTAATATCAGTTTTTAGATTGGATTAGCGCAGCACCACATCTCTTTTTTGTTTTTTTAAGTTGTTTTGCAGATTTAGAAGTAATAAGGTGCAAAATTCTGCGCAGTGTTAAAATCAGTAATAACAAAAAGGCAGCTAATACATAAGTAGTATAGCCAACTTCAAAACCATATAAAATGTAAATTGTAGTGCCAAAAGTAACTAAACTATAATAATGATTAGAACAATCATAAAATGCAAGAGATCCATGCGCATAAACATAAAATAGCATGAAATTAATCACACTGAGTAAAAAAGTTTCAGAACAAATAAAGTGTCTAAATATTTTAAAGTGATAGTCATAAGTGCAGATAGTCCATGATTAGGCACATATTGTACCAAAGAAAAAACATCCAAATGCATGAAAGGATAAAAAGTATGGATAGGATCCCACCACCACACCACTGAAATTGAAGGTGTACAACCGAATGAGCCACCACCATCAAGTGAATCGCAAACTCACCGGAACAAATGGCTGCCATCCGGTGAGTTTGCAATTACTTGCTGGTGGTGGCTCATGCCTTTGGACACTTTTGTTGTACACCTTCAATTTCAATGGAATGGTGGCATTGTTAATATTTTTTTTTTATTTTTAAATACTGTCACCAGTCAGTGTCCCTGATCACTGCCACACCAGTTATATGATGATGCTGTACTGCACTGGTGACAGTATGTAAAAATGTTTAAAAAAAATAGTAATTTCTTAATTTTCCAAAAAATTGTGACACAAATTACAACTTGCCATGCCGGTTACTAAATACCTTCGACTGTCTACTTTTCAAAAGGGGGTCATTTGAGGGATATTTGTACTATCCTGGTATCTTCGAGCCTCAAAAATTGAGATAGGCTGCCAGTATATCAGGATTGAACGATTTTCAGAGATATATATACCATATATACACCAGTGATGGCAAACCTTTTTGAGCCCGAGTGCCCAAACTGCACCACAAAACCAACTAGTTTATTTCAAAGTGCCAACACTGCAATTAAACCTGAATACTGAGGTTTTACTTTGACTATGCTGTGTGTTTGACAGTGGAACACATGTGTATGGTGCATGGGCCCTTGAGTGTGTTTTTTAGGGTGACAACATTGTCTATCCTTTTTATATGGTGTTTGGAGGATAGTCATAATACATAACTGTAATCAGATCACTGCTCCTCGTCATCACACAGCCCAATGCTTTCTGATGTGTCCCATGTTCACCCCCAGACATCACAGCGCACTCTTATTAAGTTCTGTTTATTTCTGTATATACTCAGTAGGAGTCCAGCAGAAGTTTGACAGTCTCCTCGGGGCTGACACTCTGCTGTCAGATGAAGTTGATCCGGAGCCCAGCTTCAGCACCTCGTCTTCCTTCACCTGCTTCTTCATAGCCGCCTTCTTGGCTTTGCTCTTCTTGGGCTCCTGCGGCAGGTATCGGCGCCTCCAGCATCCCCGATGTCCTCGTGTGCCGCTCCGTGGGTGCCCACTTCACCGGAGATTTATAACCATCCTGGCTCTCGGTTGTTGTTCCCCCCCCCCCCCCCGAGGACAATAGGAAGCCTTGGCGTAGTACTACACACTCTTTCCTCCTAGTCTGTCTTCCCTTGGCGATCGGAGGCTGGCAGGGGCGGATCGGGCACAGAACGGAGGAGAAGACGCTTTTTTTTACTTTTTTTGGCCTTCTCTCGCTTCGCTGAGCATCCAGCAGGGGGTGCTGGACAGCAAAGAGTTAGGCTGACATGAAGGCTCATTCACGTAAAGGATTTTGAAGGAGGTGATGTAAAAACGATGGCCGATCAGTGTGTGCTGGCGTGCCCACAGAGAGGGCTCTGTGTGCCATAGGTTTGCCATCACTGATATATACCAAAGTTTGTGAATTCTATAACTTTCCTATAGACTAAAAATATACACTGATTTGGGTTATTTTCAACAACAAAAATTTTGCAAAATTGTACATTTTGATCTAAATCTACGAAGAAAGATTATTTGTTTGCAAAAAATAACAGAAACAAAGAAAAATGTGGGTTTTATTTCAAAATTCTCTGTCTTTTTTCCTTTATTTAGCAAAAAATAAAAAACCCTGCTGCAATTTAATACCACTGAAAGAAAGCTCCATTTGTGTCAAAAAAATTATAAAAATTTCATATGTGTTCAGTGTTGCATGGCCGAGCAATTTTCATTCAAAGTGTGACAGCACTGAAAATTGGCCTGGGCAGGGAGGGGGTAGAAGTGCTAGGTATTGAAGTGGTTAAAAAAGAAAACCAAAGCAGCCACCACATCGAATGATTGGTAAACTCCAATATATTACATTTTTTGTTTTTGGTTTAATAACACTTTAAATCTTCAAAAAAATATTTTGGCTAGAATTGTGCTTCAATTGCCTAGCAACATAACATTAAGGCCCCTTTCACACTGGGGCGGTGGGGGCGTCGGCGGTACAACAGCGCTATTTTTAGCGCTGCTGTACCGTCGTTCTTGCAGAGGTATTCGGCCGCTAGCGGTGCGGTTTTACCCCCCGCTAGCGGCCGAAAAAGGGTTAAAATCCCTCGTACAGCGCGGCTATAGCCGCGGTATTGCCGCGGTATAGCCGCGCTGTCCCATTGATTTCAATGGGCAGGAGCGGGGAAGGAGCGGTGAATACACCGCTCTTTCCCCGCTCCAAAAAAGCGGTTTGCAGGACTTTTCTCACCGCCCTGCCTGCGCACCGTTTCAGTGTGAAAGCCCTCGGGCTTTCACACTGAACAAACAGCGGAGGCTGTTTAGGAGCGGTTTTCAGGCGGTATTTTTAGCGCAATACCGCCTGAAAACCGCTCCAGTGTGAAAGGGGTCTAACCCCAACAACTACTTCATTCTCAGCACAAATAAAATCAATATTTTGCAAATATAGGATGTTCATAACAAGAGGTTATTCATATGCTACCAAACAAATAAAAAAAAGAAGATCACCAGTGCAGCTAAACCTCCTTTCACCTTTTGTAAGAATATAGACAAATTTTTGTTTTACCTCTAAAAACCTTTTGACCCTATTTATACTTTTGAATGGGATTGTTTGTGATTAAATGCAGGACACCCAGCTGTGAAGCCCTATGGAAAACTTGTGATCACACATGAAGCAATTACCTGCGAATGATCGGCCCTGGACGCAGATATTTGCTTCCAGGGCTGAGTGGTCTCGAATAGCTGCAAGAGCTGTTAGGCTTCCATTGTTTTCAAGGGGAGCTCCACTCACAGCTAACCGAAGGGAACCCCTGCTGGGTCTCCTGCATATAAATTGCAAACAGCCCCATTCACTATTGTTAACGGGGCCTTTGTTCTAGTACATCACAGGACACAGGGTAGTTTATATTCAAGCCTACTTGGGTTATGCTGCCACCTTCAAGTGAATGGACACTGACCAAAAAAAGGCAGAAATTCCCCATCCTTGGATAAATTCTCCCAGCTCAGCCTTTGTTTAGTAGCAAGTAAGGCTGCTTTCACATTGGGTAGAGAGAAGGACCACCGCTCAGGTAGGTCAGCTGGAATGAAAACTTTTTCTCTTCCTCTAGACTCGAAGAGCCCCAGGTGCAGGCTAATGCATGTAGCAAATGAGGGTAAGCGAAAAACTCTGGACAGCCGCACTCCAAAGAAAAATTCTTGTGCCTTTATTGAAAAATTGAGATCACACTGTACAAGTCACAGGAAAGTGATGCAAACAAGAGCTGACGTGTTTCACACTACAGAGAGTGCTTATTCATAGCTATGAGTAAGCACTCTCTGTAGTGTGAAACGTGTCAGCTCTTGTTTGTATCACTTTCCTGTGACTTGTACAGTGTGATCCCAATTCTTCAATAAAGGCACAAGTATTTTTCTTTGGAGTGTGGCTGTCCAGAGTTCTTCGCTTACCCTCATTTGCTTTCACACTGGGGCGGGCGGGTATTGAAAGTAAAACGCTGCAAGTGTTAGCAGCGCTTTACCGTCATTTTTAGCGTCGCTATTTGGCTGCTAGCGGGGCACTTTTAACCCCCGCTAGGAGCCGAATAAAGGGTTTAATGCGCCCATGCAGCGCCGCTGCCGAAGAGCTTTGCAGGTGCTTCAGCAGTGGTGCCCATTCATTTCAAAGGGCAGGAGCGGTGTATACACCGCCCCAAAGATGCCGCTTGCAGGACTTTTAACGTCCTGCCAGCGCATCTCCCCAGTGTGAAAGCACTCGGGCTTTCACACTGAGACTGCAGGGGAGGTGTTTTTCAGGCCCTTTGCCGTCGCAATTTTTATCCCAAAAGCACCTGAAAAATGCCCCTGTGTGAAAGGGGTCTAATGAGGAACAGACAAGGAGGGGAGGGACCCCAGTGTCCTGTGATGTACTCTAAGAAACCAGGTAAACCGAAAATCTAACCAAAATCTTTTAATCATACATCAAAGGATGAAGGGCACTTTATTTGTGACCACTTGGGATGTCCCAAAGCACTGAACATGAGAGGTGGGCAACACAGCAATCAGGCCAACAAGACAAAAACAGAATAGGGGAACCCCACTATAAAGCTGGCTGCAAGACTTTTCGCCTAAAACTGGCATCCCCAGCTCAGCAGCGTGAACATCTACCCCGTGAACTTAGTAATTGCGTGAAGAGAAGACCAGGTAGCACCCTTAAACAGAAGCTTGATACTAAATAACCCAAGATGGCACTCACCAGTCCATGCTACAGGGCCAGTATGTCCAATCTTCACCCCTTATGGTGGGTGCGCCTTGCAGGGCCTATAGGGACTCAAATTTTCACTGCCCTGGACCTGTAAAGCACCCTGCCAGCTAGGTCATCTGATACATAGTTCCCTGGAGAATGTTGCCCACAAGTTTCAGCACAGACCACCAACATTACAGATCTCTGGCATGCAGGGGCTAGGTACATTCCCTCTTAGTCTTCTGGCCGCAGGCAACCGATTCAGATAAAAATCTTCTCTACCCTAACTGGGGTGTTCAGAAAAGGCTGGAAGATAGGAGACCAAGCCCATGGTGGAAGATCTTCAGAGACACATCCATCACCTCAGGACACTAGCCAAAAACTCAGCTGGGCTGAGAAAGTTTATGCCTTTTTTTGGCCAGTTCCCATTCACCTGAAAGTAGCAGCATTACCCAAGTAGTCATGAATAGGAGGTACCATGTGTCCTGTGATGTACGATTACCCCTTCTTGCCTGCCTGCCCCAGCATCCCTTTAAATAGACTGCCCAAGGGGTGGCAAGGATTGGTGATCATGTGACCACTGTTACAGATACTGGTCCCACCAGCTACCAACCTATAGCGCAGATAGAAAGCTGTCTGATAGCTTGGCCTTTGTGCTGAGAGCGTGATGTGAGTGCACTCCCAACACAAACAGCCACCCAGCTATGCATATGTGCGGCATGTGAGCGTTAAAACCCATGCTATTTATAATATCTGAAAATCCAAAAAAGCACTTACAGCAATGTCTTAAAGTATACAGAGCATCCATCCAGAAAGTAGTCACAGCACTTCACTTTTTCCACATTTTGTTATGTTACAGCCTAATTCCATAATAGATTAAATTTGCAAATTAGAAATAATAAAAAAAAAAAATCACATGTACATAAGTATTCACAGCCTTTGCCGTGACACTTAAAATTGAGCTCAGGTGCATCCTGTTTCCACTGATCTTCCTTGAGATGTTTCTACAACTTGATTGGAGTCCACCTATGGTAAATGCAGCTGATTGGACATGATAAGAAAAGGCACATACCTAAAGGTCCCACAGTTATCAGTGCATATCAGAACACAAACCAAGCCATGAAGAAGTCCAAGGAATTGTCTGTAGACCTCCAAGTCAGAATTGTATTGAGGCACAGATACATTTCTGCAGCATTGAAGGTCCCAATGAGCACAATGACTTCCATCATCCATAAATGGAAGAGGTTTGGAACCAACAGGAGTCACTCTACCTCGAGCGTGCTGCCTGGCCAAACTGAGTGATCGGGGGGAGAACGGCCTTAGTCAGGAAGGTGACCAAGAACCCGATCGTCATTCTGACAGAGCTCCACCGTTTCTCTGTGGAGAGAGGAGAACCTTCCAGAAGAACAACCATCTCTGCAGCAATCCACCAATCAGGCCTGTATGGTAGAGTAGCCAGACAGAAGCCACTCCTCAATAAAAGGCACATGACAGGATTTTGCCAAAAAGCACCCAAAGGATTCTTTGGCCTGAATGGCTAACGTCAAGTCTGGAGGAAACCAGGCACAGTTCATTATCAGGCCAATACCATCCCTACAGTAAAGCATGGTGGTGGCAGCATCATGCTGTGGGGATGTTTTTCAGTGGCATGAACTGGGAGACTAGTCAGGATCGAGGGAAAGATGAATGCAGCAATGTACATCCTTGATGAAAACCTGAGTGCTCTGGACCTCAGACTGGGGCGAAGGTTCATCTTCCAACAGGACAACAACCCTAAGCACACAGCCAAGATAACAAAGGAGTGAATGCAGAACAACTCCGAATGTCCTCAAATGGCCCAGGCTTGAACTCGATTATCTCCGAAGAGATCTGAAAATGGCTGTGTTTTTTATTTTTAATAAATTTGCAAAGATTTCAAATAAACTTCTTTCACGTTGTCATTATGGGGTAATATTTGTAGAATTTTGAGGAAAATAATGAATTTAATCCATTTTGCAATAAGGCTGTAACATAACAAAATGTGGAAAAAGTGAAGCGCAGTGAACACTTTACGGATGCAATGTATATATAAAGGCAAATGATTTTTCCTTTTTTGAGTGGAAGTGGTAAAACCTTACATGACAACACCAATGATAAGTGTCCACATCGCCCCGGCAGCAACACGGCTACCTGAAGAAAGACCCTCTCTTCAGCAATGAAGACAAATGAGGAATGCAGATTCAAGTAAGTGAAAGGGGCTTTTATCTCATGTATTTTTGTTTTCTTTTTATCTCATTGAATAAAGTAAAGCAGGGAGTAGAGTGTTAGCAGGCTACAAATCTGCATTTTGTTTATAATTTTTAACCAAAATTAAGCCTGAGACCATCCAGATTTTTACCAGCAATTTTTAGCCCTAATGAAGGGGGCCCCCAGATGCAATGGCTCGTCCTTTTCTCCTGTACCCATCTCTTGTCTCCCGCTATATTTATCACCATGGTCAACAAGACAGAAAGCAATAAGAAACCCATCATTTTTCAGCTGCCAAACATAGAGGAACAGAGGGGAGATCTTTCAATAGAGATACTCCCAGGTACAACTGTCTAAGAGGGGCATTCCTCTCATTTCCTGCTGTGTCTCCGAGACAGGAAGTGAAGAAAATATGCCCAACAGGACGCAACAAAAAAAACCTAACTGGGTTTTAAAGAAGAACTCCAGGCAAACATTTGGGGTTGTGCTTGCACTGCATGGGTTAACTACTCATTTCTGTCTAGGGAATTTCAGAGCAGAGATATACTTAACTAATCCGTCGATCCTCTAAGTGCAAGACCAGTCCCTGCTGCTCCTGCACCCCCGGACGCTAGCAGTCTTGTGAAAGAACAGATCCTGATGCCATCACGCCCGTAGACTGGCTCTGGACGTCAGGACGGCAGTAATAGTTCCCAACTGGATATGGGGGAATGTGTTTTTTTTTGAGAATTATGTAAGTATAGCCTTAGTATATAGCCTAAGTATAGAGAGCAGAGGAGAGATCTGGGGTCTAATAGACCCCAGATCTCTCTATAAAGAGGTCTTGTCATGGTCCATGCTATCACAAAGGATGTTGTTCATCACTAAGGATGAGCACCAGTGTGTTCGCACACTCCACGTGCAGAGCCCACCAGGAAGTCGGCACGGTGTTGCGCTAATCACAGGCAGTGAGATATTTTCCCGATGTGCGGCTGCAGAGATCGGGAAATGTCTCACTGCCTTTGATTAACGCAGCGCCGTGCCGACTTCCTGGCGGGCTCCGCAAGCAGAGTGTGCGAACACGCCGGAGCTCATCCTTATTCATCACTAGGAATGGGCTTGGGAGTGTTCAGGATCCCACCAGGAAGCTGAAACTGCATACGGCTAACCACAGGCAGTGAGACATTTCCTGGTCTGTGCAGCTGCGGACCCTGGGACATGTCTCACCGCCTGTGATTAGCGCTATTCAGTGTCGGCTTCCTGGCAGAATCAGGCATGTAGGATCCCGAAAACGCCCAAGCCCATTCCTATTCATCACATATGATAGCAATAAAGTTCAATCACAAAAAAAAAAAAATAATAATAATAAATAAAAAAAAAAAAATCATCTTTTATATTTTACACAAAAATTGGGTATTATATTGTGTTTGTGTTCACTAAAATTCATTAACTGCTTGCCGCCCGCCCACCGTCAAATGACGGCGTTCCAGAGCAGCCGCGCCGTGTTACTAGGACACAGCGCCACGCCGATCTGTGTAAAGAGCCGCGTCCGTGGCTCTTTAACCATGTGATCGGCTGTGTCCAATCACAGCCGGTCACATGTAAACAAGGAAGTGCCAGTAATCAGCTCTCCTCGCCTCAAACTCACAGAGTGTCTCTGACACTAGGGAGACATGGTTACAGTGCCATAGGGAATATGAAATTCGTTTACTAGATCTCACACAAAAACGCATGTTATATGTTTCACAGAAGTCGTTTGAATACGGTAATAAAGCTGGACGTCTCTTGGCATACTTGACTAAACCTGACCATACCCCCATTTCTATACCACGAATCCTGACTACTCAAGGTACGATCGGTGACAACCCAAGAGACATCCTAGATTCCTTTCTAAACTTTTACAGAAAATTGTACACTTCTAGGGTTGACTATGATGATTCCCAGTTGTCTGACTATCTGGCTGACATATCCCTTCCCTCCCTGTCAGATGAGGGACGGGACATGTTGGAGGAGCCTATCACGGTAGAGGAGATTACAGCAGCGATCTCACAAATGCCTGCACATAAAACCCCTGGACCTGATGGTTTCCCGACTGAATGGTATGCTAAGTTCAAGGACCTCCTACCCCCCTTCCTTCTCCGAACCTATAACAAAGCCCTGGAGGCTGGGATCCTTCCTCATCAATGAGGGAGGCTTTGATAGTTCTTCTGTTGAAGCCCCGAAAGGACCCACTTCTTTGTGAATCTTATCGTCCAATTTCGCTTATAAACGTGGACGTTAAGATTCTGGCCAAAATATTAGCAAATCGTTTAAATACTGTAGTCACATCCTTGGTTAATAGCGACCAGGGTGGTTTTATCCCTGGAAGGTCTACCAGAATGAACATACGCAGACTGTTCCATAACCTGCAATATCCACATGACTGCCCTCCTACACGTGTCATAGTGTCCTTAGACACCTGTAAAGCATTCGACAGTGTAGAATGGCCGTACCTTTTTCGGGTGTTGCGGAAGTATGGTTTTGGTCCCCGAGTGATAAAATGGATAAAACTTCTGTACACCTCCCCAACAGCTAGGATAAGGGTTAATTCATTTATTACTGATTCCTTCCCAATTTCTAGGGGCACTCGACAGGGGTGCCCATTGTCGCCCCTGTTGTTTGCCCTGGCTATGGAGCCGCTTGCAGTTCGCATTCGCTCCTCCCCTATAATTAAAGGCCTCCCAATTGCTAATATAGAGGAACGTATTTCTCTTTACGCGGACGACACACTGGTGTACTTGGCAGATGCTGATGAGTCTCTGAGGGCGTTGCTGGAAGAGGTAAACACCTTTGGAGACTACTCTGGATTCAGAGTTAACTGGGATAAGTCCAGCCTTTTCCCTTTGGATGTGAATGACCCCCCTCAAGTGCACCCGGACTCTAAGCTTCAGGTTGTGTCTTCTTTTAGATATCTTGGGGTGTTGGTTCAGGCTCCCTTATCTCTATATGCTGCTAATAATCTTGACCCTTTGCTGACCCGCCTCCAGGAACAAACTAAACAATGGATGGATTTACCGTTAGACCTCATGGGGAGGGCCAATATACTTAAAATGATTTATTTACCTAGACTGCTCTATATCCTCTCTAACTCCCCATGTAAAATACCCAAAGCTACTTTCAAACGCATAGATGTGATATGTACTTCTTTCCTGTGGAGGGGCGGATCTCCCAAAGTGGCACTGGAGACCTTGAGATTGCCAGCCCATCTGGCAGGTTTAGCATTTCCTAACTTTTTCCTTTACTACATGGCATCTCAACTGGTGTATATACATGACTGGATGAACCCGGATCCAGCAAATCCCTGTACAGCCACAGAGGGGGCTATCGCATCCTCCCATGAAACTTTACATAACATAATATATAGAGGCCAGATCCCAGACCGCCCTGGAACCTCCCTGCTCTTAGTTTCCCTTTCACTGTTTAAATACATTACCACCAAAATTTCGAAATATTCCTGGCTGAAATCCCCTAATAACCCCTTGTGGTTTAATCCCAATCTACAAGAATTATACTCTTTTCCAGATGCCAATCGTTGGTACTCAAAGGGAGTTAAATATCTATGTCACTTATATACTACCCAGGGCTTTAAAACTTTCTCTCAGTTGAGTACAGACTTTGATCTACCAAAATCTTATCTATTTTATTATTATCAACTTAGACATGCCATACATACTCAATTTGGCACCCTAAATGATATCACTGATCTGCCTCCACTGGAAAAACTACTTAGGCAACCAGAACCCTCTAAATTAGTTTCCACCTACTACGCAGCCTTAGTGACGGACTCTAACCCTAGGTTTCACAGAGCACAGGAGAAGTGGGAGACATTGGAAATTGATATGGTAAAAGACGACTGGACAGAATTTAGTGACACATATAAAACCTCTGTTATTTCCTCCCGAGACCGTATCATACAAGTTAAAATTTTTCATCAAACCCACCTCACTCCGGCCAGACTGCATAAAATGGGTCTCTTGCCATCAGCTGTCTGTTTCCGAGGCTGCGGCCAGGAGGCAGATTTTTTACATTGCTTCTGGTCATGCCCGATGGTTAGTGACTTCTGGAAAGAAGTGGGTGCCTTCATTTCGACTGTGTTGAGCCTTCCTAATATAATTCACCCTAAGAACTGCTTGTTGGGAGTATTTGGTGATTTACATATACCATCACATGCCAAGAGACTGCTCCGTATTCTTTATTTTTATGTTAAAAAATCTATTCTACTGTCCTGGAAAGGTGCACAGACCTCCTTGAAGTCCCTCTGGTTAAAACTTGTCAATGACTCGATTCCATTATACAAATTAACCTTTGAAATTCGTAAAAGAAATAAAACCTTTTATAAAATTTGGGGGAAATGGTTGGCTAGTCCACTAACCCTCTCCAAAAATTGAATACAATTGATCATTGATGGGCCGTGCCGCAGGGACCCCCAATACCAGATCCATTAATATGGTTATGATGTGTAAAAATGCATATATCTGACTGTTGTGATTACCAATTTCTCAACTCTTTTGAAACAAAATGATATGTTTACAATGACTTGTATGATCTGCCTACTAACTGAATATCGCTTGTGCATACTGAATGGATCAGATATCCATGTGTGTTCTGTTTTTGTCTTTATTTTGTTTTATTTGTGACTGTTTTGTGTTTGTTGGTTTGTGTTGAACCTAAAACCAATAAAAATATCTTTAAAAAAAAAAAAACTCACAGAGTGTGCGGCGAGGAGAGCCGATTAGCGGCATCTCCACGCAGGGGGACATCTAGGGATGTAATCAGGGCAGTGATCATCAGTGCCCTGATTACAATGAAGAAATATAGTGTCAAAAATCAGTGCCCACCAATGCCAGCATACAGTGCCCACCAGTGGCAGCAGTGCCTACCACTGCCACCAATCAGTGCCCATTAGCAACGCCAGTCAGTGCTGGCAATCAGTGGTGACCATCAATGCCCATCACTGCTGTCAATCAATGCCCATCAGTGTCGCCCATCAGTACCACCTATCAGTGCGGCATATTAGTGCCTCCTCATCAGTGCCACCTAATCAGTGCCCATAAATGCCACCTCATCAATGCCCACCAATTCAGCCTATCAGTGCCGTCTCATCAGCGCACATCAGTGAAGGTGCAAAATTACTTAGTTACAAAATTTACTGACAGAAAAAAAAGTAAAACATTTTTTTTTTCAACATTTTTGGTCTTTTTTTTTTGTAAAAAATAAAAAAAGCAGCAGTGATTAAATACCACCAAAAGACAGCTCTTTTTGTGTGAAGAAAATGATAAAAAATTTGTTTGGGTACAGTATAGTACGTCCGCGCAATTGTCATTCAAAGTGCGACAGCGCTGGAAACTGGCTTGGGCAGTAAGTGCCTGGTGGGCAAATGGTTAAAGGGTATTTTTCCTGAAAGTCTGAGCTTTAAAAATAGCAAAATGTGCAAATATCATGTGATGCAAAAAAATGCAACCACCACCATTATATTCTCCAGGGCCTCTGCTGAAAAATATATATGTTTTGGGGGTCGGTTTCTAGCAAAAAAAATGCTGATTTTTACATGTATGAGTGAAATGTCAGATTTGGCCTGGGGGTAAAGTGGTTAATAAGACCTTAATATTTAGATGTAGTTTCTAGTCAGCACCACTGAAATAAAGTCTCTGATCCCCCATGTCTCCTGTAGAACTAGAAGTTGCAGCAAGCCTCAGCAGCTCTGAGTCTGGAAATGTACAAACAGTACCCCCTCCCCCCTCTCTATGGCCTGCTCTGTCCTGGGCCCTCACCTTGTCATTATCCAGCCGGGTCTCCAGGATCTTGTTGAGTTTCCTGGACAGGGGGTTGGAGCTCTGGGACGTGGAGGTAGAAAGTGCGGCATTGCCCCCATTCACTTCTACCTCTGCCATCTCCCTTCACTGCTAGCAACTCTTACTTCCTGCAGTCTGTCCGTGGAACGCAGACACATCACCCGATGACACGCACTGCTCACTTCCGGGATACCAACCAATCAGATACACCAACACGTCACCCGTGTCAAGCAGAGTACGGAGCAAGGTGAGTAGGCGCATGCGCACATTGCGAGCCAGTGCAACTACATTATACATAAGTTCAACACTGCACTGTTTAGTGCATATAGAAAATAAAGCTGGTGTGTTTGAAGGTTTTAGGGGTACGTTTTCAGGTTAATGAAGCCAGATTGAAGAAAGATGGATTCAATTAATTGCTATAGGTTACTGAGCTTTGACCTCTGGATCTGCTTGGACATGCTTGCCTGCTCTGTATGGGTTTATCAAATCTTGATCCTTGAGCCTCAGTTCACACACACTAGATGCAGTGCGGATTCCACAACGTATGAAAATCGCAACCCATTCATACAAACCGATTGCAGGAGTGAATTCAGTTTGCCAAACGCAGCACGATTTGCATAATTGTGTCGCATGGTTGTGTACATCCATGCGATCCAATTCCGGTGCGGACAAAAAAAAAGGGCCCTGTGCAAGTTTGGTATGAATGGAGTGCGATTTGAACCATACAAATCCATGGCTCAAATCGCACCCCAGAGACACAGCATGTAGTTCGCGCAGGAATGTGCTGCAATTCGCGTGCGAATTACATGCGGTGTCCCGCACCACATCAGTGTGAACCCGGGCTGAAGGAACCAACAAATGTTTGGGTTGGTTATCATTTTTAAGCCTGAGACCCTCCAGATTTTTACCAGCAATTTTTAGCCCCTAATGAAGGGGGTCTCTAGATGCGATGGCTCGTCTTTTTTTTACATTTTATATCAAACTCTTCATTAATATTTGGTCTAGTTCCCCTGTACCTATCCCCTTGTCTCCCTCTCTATGTATCCTAGAGATCATGGACAAGACAGAAAGCAATAAGAAACCCATCATTTTTCAGTTGCTCATCGTACAGGAACAGAGGGGAGATCTTCTAACAGAGACACCTACAGGTACAACTAAGAGGAGAATTTCTCTCACTTTCTGCTGTGTCACTGAAGTGACATGAAGTGAAAAAAAACTGCCCAACAGGATGCAAAAAAAAAAAAAACTTGATTGGGTTTTAAACAAGTACTCTGGGCAAAGTTTTGCAAAACAAATCTACGACTCAAATCACACCCCAGAGACACCGCATGTAATTCATGCAGGAATGTGCTGCGATTCCTGTGCAAATTACATGAGGTGTCCCCCAAGCCACATGACTGTAAATCGGGGCTGAAGGAACAAACAGATGTTTGGTAAAAAGAAAACAGAACATATTACACATGTAAGGCCTTTTATTTGTGTGAAAAATGTCATTTGGGTACAGCGTTGCATGCCTACGCAATTACCAGTTAAAGTAGCACAGTACTAAATAACAAAAAATGTCCCGGTCATAAAGGGGGTTAAAACCTTCCGGTGGTCAAGTGGTTAAATAATGCCCTTGCTATAGGTGCAGGTCATTTACTGTACATACCTCCCAACATTTTGAGATGGGAATGAGGGACACCTACTAACAAATGTATGTAGGCATAGGACACGCCCCCTGCCACACCCCCTTAAAGGAGAATTAACCCAAAAAAAGGTTAATTAAATCCACAAGGGCTTTTTTTTACCACTACTATTCCTTTATATTGGCTTTTAAAATGTACAAATGCAGCAATTAAAAAATTGGATGAAAGGTTTAGCACTGGGAAAAAACTTTTTGAAAGATAACAAGTGCATTTTATATACAACTATATAGATCCGACCAAAATGAGGGACAAATGAGGGGGAAAGAGGGACAGAGGGACATTGCTCCAAATCAGGGACAGTCCCTCGAAATCAGGGACAGTTTGGAGCTATGCATTTACATACCTCACAATTCTGGAGCCTGACCGAAAAACTCCCAGAGATGGCATCATCCTGTCCTGCCTTGTTGCTAGTATGTTGTTAAGACTCTCCTAGCCAATTCAAACCCCCCTGCTTGCGCTTTGTCTCCTCTGTCACGGTAGCTCTGAGCTCAGTGATGCTGTGACGTAGGAGATAGTGGAACACACTTTTTTTTTTTCTATATGGCATGGGGTTCTCCTTAAAATCCATACCATACCTGAAGGGCTTGGTAATGGACTGGGGGGGGGGGGCACACCGTTTTTCTTAATGGTCTTTTATGTATATTGCCGGAATCCGACAATACATTACAGCTGCAAGCAGTTATAATTTACATTTTTTCCCTTTAGAAATGTAATTTTGCTGCGGTACTGGTATAAACATGGGAAAGAGGCGCTACTTTACATACTTTACAGGCAGACTAAGGGACCCCCCCCCCCCCCCCGGTTTTTATTGTTTCACTTTAAGCATTATTAAAACCACTGCGCCTGAAAAAACTGCCATTTTAAAAACGTATTTTTGCATTGATACATGTCCCCTGGGGCAGGGCCCGGGTCCCCAAACACTTTTTATTGCAATAACTTGCATATAAGCCTTTAAAATGAACACTTTTGATTTTTAACGTTCGTGTCCCATAGACTTTAACGGTGTTCGCACACATTTTTTGTCTGTTCGCATGTTCTGGTGCAAACCGAACCGGGGGTGTTCGGCTCATCCCTACAGCCATGGAAGCTGCTTTTTTTAAATCTGCAACTGCCATGGTGCTGCACATGTGATCAGTTATGACACCAACCATTTGATGGTTTTGACAGTTTGGTTGAGGACACAAGCAAATGTGACAGTTAGCAATCCCGGCACTCCAGAAATGTAACTGTTTTTTAAACCGTTAAATCGATGAGTTGAGTTCCATTTCATGATTTATTTCTGTTCAGGGCTCTGAGGCTTTAACAAAATGGCAGCCTCCAGCAAGAAGAAACAGGAGCAATGTTGGAGGCAATTTACAGCACACACTCATTTTGGTAGTATAATTATTAAGCACGGTACACACAATGAGTTTATCGGACGAATGATCATCTGTTTTTTTTTTTGCATGCAAATCTCAGATCGAATCTGACGAGTTTACTAAAGTCACGAAAATTCTTGTACGACAGAATAAAAACACAGGTCCCAGAAGACAGCAGTGAGGAAGTGCAGCGTGACTTGCGCATGCGCAGCAGGGAACCAGGCTGCGAAGCCGCAAAATTTATTATTTTTTTTTATTTGGCATTTTTTCCCCACGAGAGTGGAGTTAAAATGCATATAAAATCGGACGTGCCTCATTTTAACATAGTAACACACAGATGCAAATGCAGAATCTCAGGAATTTCGGGTGCACTTGCGTGATGTCAGTTACACTTGACACAATTCATCATAGGACTGCCGAGACTCTGCATTTAGTTTTAAAAGGACATTGCTTTTATTAATATGTGAGTAATATTTTTACAGTAATGCACTGTGATTTTATTTGATTACACTATAGAAGTGTCTTTGTTTTAACCGGTGTAATCTAAGCTGTGGTGGATTGGGTAGGATGTCCAGGATGGTCCAGATTCTGGTGACAGGAGTGGAGAAGTGGGGATCTGAGGGTTCTTGATTCCATCATGGAGGAGTAAAATCATATGGGATACTGGGACATATTACTGGTTATTTGGAGAGAGCTGTCTTTGCCTCATTTTAGATACAAAGGGGTCAAACAATTTTGGTGAGCCTCCCTTTTACTCCTAGGGAATGGATTTTATTTAAAGCAAAGATAGCCTAATTTTGGAAAGCATTATTGACTCACCTATTCCAAAAAAAGGAGTCATGTACATCGGGTGAGCCTGCTGTGGTCATTGTAAGCAGTGCCGGGACAAGGTCATCCAGTGCCCAGGGCAAAGATGCCAAACTTCGCCCCCCCTCTCCCCTAGGGTTAGGGTCAGGGTGCCCCCCACCCCTGCAATATACCATTGCGCCAGGGGCAGCCGCCCCTCCTGCCCATCCCTTGTCCCGGCCCTGATTGTAAGGCAACCTTTTTGAACTGCGGAATGCTGGTAGAGCAGGTGGGGTGGTAAAAACAGCTTAACTTGCGTGTTTTTACTGCCTTCAACCTCACATGTGAACAAGCCTTTGGTTCACATCTGTGTGGCTGTGTGCAGCACGTAGCATGTGTAGGGCAGCCCATGCATTTCAATAGGTTGCCCTATCTGCAGAAATGCAGGGAAAGAAGCTCCTGACCTATTTTTTAAAATTGCACTGCACCAAGAACACCCCGCGTTTGCCAATGTGTGGGGTACCATTAAGAAATAATGGCAACCTTAACCACTTCAGCCCCAGAAGGTTTCACCCCCTTAATGACCAGGCCATTTTTTACGATACAGCACTGGGTTGCTTTAACTGACAATTGTACGGTCTTATGACGCTGTATCCAAATAAAATTGATGTCCTTTTTTTTCCCACTTTCTTTTGGTGGTATTTGATCACCTCTGCATTTTTTCTTTTTTGCGCTATAAACAAAAAAATGCCAACAATTGAAAAAAAATTAAATAAAACAATATCTTTTACTTTCTGCTATAAAACACATCCAATAAAAAAATGTAAACAAATCTAATGTCTTCATCAGCCAATATGTATTCTGCTACATATTTTTGCTAAAAAAATTCCAATAAGCGTATATGGATTGGTTTGCGCAAAAGTTATCGCGTCTTCAAACTATGGGATAGATTTATGGCATTTTTATTTTTTACTAGTAATGGCGCAGATCAGCAATTTTTAGTGGTCCTAGGGAGCGATTTCTAACTGTGTGGGGGATGGACTGACTGAAGGAAGAGACACATCTGTGTTCCTGATTAGCAGGAACACAAGATCTCTCTCTTCCTCTCTGACAGAACGATGGTCTGCCTTGCTTACATAGGCAGACCGCTGTTCTGCCTCTCCAGCGAACGATCGGCAGGTCCCGGCAGCCATCGTGGCCGCCGGACCTGCTGATTGTGTCCAATCACAGCTGGAGTGGGTCGCTGGCGGCATGCACGCCCCAGACCCCGAGGCGGCAGCAACGTACAGGTACTTTGTTTCTGCATCGGGCTGCCCTGCCACAGTAAATGTGCAGTGGGGGGTCCGGTAGCAGTTAAAGAGCAGAGCATTTGTTTTTGTTTCAGGAAGGAGCGTGCGTTCCGCGACATGCAGTAACGTGAACCAAGCCTTGGACTGAGGTGCCTCGAGGCTGAAAATACTTTTCAAGGGTGCGTGGCTGGAAAAACGTTGAAAAACACTGGTCTAAAGAACTTCTAAACCCCATTCTCCATTTAATGTTTTTGAAAATAACGATGTCACCTCTTCACACTTGTCCTCATTCTCCTGGAATCCATCTGGTGCCTCCCATTGAGTCTCTAGGATACAAAGAATAAAAAAAGTAAGAAAAAAAACAGGATTATTCATTCACAGAGTTCTGTGAATGTGGAAACTTCAAGTATCAACAACCTTTGAATCTGTCATCTTCTAGTCCTCAATGAACTACCAGGGCGTTGTTGAGCACTCTGGTAGTCCAATGATTCTTCCTGTCAGTGTGAAACAGCCTGCCTGTACAATGTATAGGGCAGACAACTTTTGCAGACCATTTGGCTGGCCAAAGACTAGAGCACTTTTTGCGATTCGGCACTGCGTCATTTTAACTGACAATTGCGCGGTCGTGCGACGTGGCTCCCAAACAAAATTGACGTACTTTTTTTCCCACAAATAGAGCTTTCTTGGTAGTATTTGATCACCTCTGCGGTTTTTAGTTTTTGCGCTATAAACAAAAAATAGCGTCAATTTTGAAAAGAACGCATTATTTTTTACTTTTTGCTATAATAAATATCCCCAAAAAATGTATAAAAAATTGTTTCTATCAGTTTAGGCCCATACGTATTGTATTCTTCTTCATATTTTTAGTAAAAAAAAAAAAATCGCAATAAACTTTTATTGATTGGTTTGCGCAAAAGTTATAGCATCTACAAAATAGGGGATAGTTTAATGGCGTTTTTATTGATTTTTTTTTTACTAGTAATGGCGGCGATCAGCAATTTTTATCGTGACTGCGACATTATGGCGGACACATCGGACACTTTTGGCGCAATTTTGGGACCATTCACATTTATACAGCGATCAGTGTGATTAAAAATGCATTGATTACTGTGTAAATGTGACTGGCAGTGAAGGGGTTAACCACTAGGTGGCGCTGTAGGGGTTAAGTGTGTCCTAGGGAGTGATTCTAACTGTGGGGGGGGGGAGGGGCTGTGTGTGACACGTCACTGATCACCGCTCCCGATCACAGGGAGCGGTGATCAGTGACAGTGTCATTAGGCAGAACGGGGATATGCTTGTTTACCTTAGCATCTCCCCGTTCTTCTTCACCTTGTGACGATCGCGGGTATCCCCGCGAACATCGAGAAAGTCACCGTTGGAAGACCACCTATGGAAGGAGATATCAGTGTCCATCCTGCAGATATCCCAAGCAAAAAGCCCACAAGAATGAAAAGGAGGACACGGGCTCTTATGCGCGGCTACTTCAGAGCCGTTATTGGATGCTTTGGTGCCGGCTGTAAAGTCAATGGCCAACAGCAGAAAACAGAAGACCTGAATGGTAAGTCCTTTTTTATTAAGTTTTTTAGTTACAATCAACACAAGACATACACACAACCTATGTACATGTACAATCATAAAAAAACACACATTTATAAGCAATATTTAAGAAAAAGAAAAGAAAAAAAAGTAGACCTTATAACATTGTATCCTACTAATATCTTAATCTCCCAACCCCATCATTCAAGTTTTTACACTGCTATATTTAGAGGTTCATATATATCCGGCGTAATAAATGGTCAATACATCATCACAACTATATCTGTCCTCAAACTCCTTGTGCCACACTACATAATTGATCGTTGTGAGTTCTGAACCCATAGTAGTCAGCCACATCCCCCACACCTTACCAAATTATTCTGAGCAGTTCCTATGTAGATATATTTATTTTTCTCTAAGTACCGTATCATTTATTTGTATTTTCCATTCGCCTAATGTCGAAGGATGTGGAGACATCCATTAATTGGGCTATAAGTTTACGGGCCTGAAAGAGAGTCCTAACCATCGGTACATGGGTGTTTTCCGGAGTCCTGGATTCATCTATCATACCTAAAGGGCATACCCCAGGTTCTTCCATCAATTCTGACTTAAAGACAGAGTTACCAGTAGAAATACCCCCTTCCCAATAGTGATGGAGTTTAGGACATCCCCATAACATATGTATTAAATTAGCCGTCTCCATATTACATCTAGGACAAAGAGGGGTATCTTTACGCTGCCATTTAAACAATTTCTCAGGGGTATGATAAGTCCTGTGTGAAATGAATAGTTGGGTTCATTTCTGTGTGGAAGATAAAGAGACCATGGGCAGTGCGGACAATGCCGTCTTCCAATGATCATCCGATATGGGACCTAGATCTCTTTCCCACTGTCTCTTTGAAGGTTTAATTTTGATTGCAACTCTGTAGTCATATATGTCAATCCTTTGTTTTCATTTCCAACAATCCACGTGTACACACTACTGGAAAGTCCATACACATGCAGATGGAGGATTATAGATCTCTTATTAGCACCATCTCCCCATGATTTTGTGCTTACTGAAAACCAGAAGATTACTTAGCGGTGCCCCGAAGAAAACATGAAATAGTCACTCCTGTTCCCTGCTGAATTGACAAAAAATAATGGATTGTCTGAAGAGCCTTAGGGCTCCTTTAAACATGTTGTGCCCTCTGAACAGCAATCCACATCCAGGTCGCTCCTCAGAGGGCATTTGACAGGTGGTAAGAAGGTGTTATATTGCCTCCTCACCACCTGTTTAAACACGATAACGTTATATACACATATTAGATCCCTGCTGTACAGGTTTTAAACCCCTTGTACTGTTAGGAAAATGTTGTCACACCCCATTTTCTTCACAGAGCACACAATGTCCTTTTTCTCTGCTGGCTGAATGTGAGCTGCAGGGCAGGCTCAGGTCCTAAGCTGTAAGGGGCCCCATGATTTCTAACAGCAGCCCTGGGTGTGGGCGATTGGCCCTGAATGCAGGCAGTGCATGTCATATTAGGAGAAGTGGCTGCGTGTGAGCAGCTGTGCGTTCTAATCATTTTCAATGGACTGCCTGCAAGCAGCACCTGGAAGTTCCAGATGTAGCAAAAACGGCCCGTTCATGCTATATGGGCCTCATCACCCTTGTAAACAAGGCCATACACACAGACAAAACGAATACAAACAAAATAGCGATAATTAATTATCCACAAGTATTTTAATATGCATAATCCTTTTAAAACCCCTTCCCGCCGAGCGTAAGCAGATATGCATACTCGGCTTTCAGGGGTTACACCGGGATGATGCCCGCAGCTGCAGGCATCATCCCAGTACTGTTTTTTAGAGCCAGCGATCGGCTTTCCAGGTATAACAACAGATGTGGCTAAGAGCCGCTCGGCTGTTATACCGGAGGAGCTGGAGGGGACGTCCCGGGCCTCCCGATCCACCGGGAGGCCCGATCACCAATCCGCCGCCTCCGTGACAGTCTGGCGGCTAGCTTACGGCTTCGTTCCAGCCTCCTAATTGTAAACGCGGAAACGACATCATGACGTCACTTCCCGTTTACTCTGCTGCTAATGGCGCTGGTTTTAAAAAAATATACAGTATTCAGAATCACCGAAAACGGCGATCTGAATACTTTGAAGTGCAAAGACCCCCGATCCCCAATCCCTCCATGAAGAGTACCTGTCACCACCTATTACTGTCATAAGGGATGTTTACATTCCTTGTGACAGCAATAAAAGTGATCAAAAAAATTAAAAAAAAAAAAAAAAACAACAATTTAGAAATATAAAAATAGATCAAATAAATAATAAAAAAAAAACTTTTTTAAAGCGCCCCCGTACCCGCGAGCTCGCGCAGCAAAGAAAACGCATACGGAAGTCGCGCCCGCATATGTAAACAGTGTTCAAATCTTACATGTGAGGTATCGCCGCGATCGCCAGATCGAGAGCAATAATTCTAGCACTAGACCTCCTCTGTAACTCTAACCTGGTAACCGTAAAAAAATTTAAATCGTTGCCTATGGAGATTTTTAGGTACCGTAGTTTGTCGCCATTCCACGAGTTCGTGCAATTATAAAGCGTGACATGTTTGGTATCTATTTACTCAGCGTAACATCATCTTTCACATTATACAAAAAAATTGGGCTAACTTTACTGTTTGTTTTTTTTTTAATTCATGAAAGTGTCCCTTTTCCCAAAAAGTTGCGTTTAAAACACCGCTGCACAATACCGTGTGATATAATATTGCAACAATCGCCATTTTATTCTCTAGATTCTCTGCTAAAAATATATATATATAACTATATATATATATACTTTTCTCTCTCTAATTTGATGTTGTACAAAGAAAAATATATGAAATGTAGGTGAAGGTGCTAAATCGAATTCCTCCCTTTTTATATTGAAGATGTGGTATTTACTGCAGACAAGGCGCACACGGCAGGCCTGTTGATCAACACATTGAGACGTCGCCAACAAGTGACATTCAAATTAAGACTCCACCAGAGTGCGACCTAGACATGGCCATTCCACCAGAATGCGACCTAGACATGACCACTCCACCAGAGTGTGACCAAGACATGGCCACTCCACCAGAGTGCGACTTGGACATGGCCACTCCACCAGAGTGTGACCTAGACATGGCCATTCCACCAGAGTGTGACCTAGACATGGCCACTCCACCAGAGTGCGACCTAGACATGGCCACTCCACCAGAGTGTGACCTAGACATGGCCACTCCACCAGAGTGTGACCTAGACATGGCCTCTCCACCAGAGTGCGACCTAGACATAGCCACTCCAGCAGAGTGCGACCAAGACATGGCCACTCCACCAGAGTGCGACCAAGACATGGCCACTCCACCAGAGTGCGACCAAGACATGGCCACTCCACCAGAGTGCGACCAAGACATGGCCACTCCACCAGAATGCGACCAAGCCATGGCCACTCCACCAGAGCGCGACCTAGACATGGCCACTCCACCAGAGTGCGACCTGGACATGGCCACTCCAGCAGAGTGCGACCAAGACATGGCCACTCTACCAGAGTGTAACTTCTACAAGGAGACTCCACCAGAGTGCGACTTCCACAAGGAGACTCCACCAGAGTGTGACTTCCACAAGGAGAGTCCACCAGAGTGCGACTTGCACAGGGAGACTCCACCAGAGTGCGAATTCCACAGGGAGACTCCACCAGAGAATCCACTAGAATGTGACGTTCACGTTGATACTCCACCAAAATGCCAGGGGAACGTCTCCAGTGAAGATGGGGGCAAGGTTACAAGAAAGGATAGGCAGATACTAGTGGTAGGGGATTCAGTTATTGGAAGGATACAGAGGGCAATCTGTCACAAAGACCCTTATCGCCGAACAGTATGTTGTTTACCGGGCGCTCGCGTTCGGAACATTGTAGATTGCATGGACAGATTGTTGGATGGGGCTGGAGTGGACCCAGCTGTCATGGTATATATCGGTACCAATGACAAAGTTCAAGAAAGATGGAGTGCCCTACAAAATGATTTCAGGGACTTAGGGGCTATATTGAAGAAAAGGTCCCCCAAGGCAATATTTTCAGAAATACTGCATGTACCTTGAGCCACACCAGAGAGGCAGCAGGAGCTTATGGTACTTAACAAATGGCTGAGGAACTGGTGCATGGAGGAGGGGTTTGGGTTCATGGAGAACTGGACTGACTTTTCACTAAATTACCAGCTCTATAGCAGGGACGGACTGCTCTTAAATGGGCAGGGTGCCGCTCTATTGGGAGAGAAGATGACCAAACAGCTGGAAGAAATTCAGGTTGATGCTCCACCAGAATGTAAAGTTCATATTGAGAACCCACCAGAATGTGGCTCTCACACTGAGACTCACCCAAAATGTGACGTTCATGTTGAGACTACACCAGAAAGCGGCATTCACATTGTTACTCCACCAGAATGTGGCATTCAAGTTGTAACTTCACCAGAATGTGACGCTCAAGAAGAGACTCCAAAAAATGCCAGAGGAACCTTGGGAACATCTCCTCCAGTGAAGATGGGGGCAAAGTTACAGCAAAGAATAGGAAGATACTGGTGGTAGGGGACTCAATCATTAGAAGGACAGAGAGGGAAATCTGTCACAAAGAATGTTGTTACCGAACAGTATGTTGTTTACCGGGTGCTCGTGTTCGAGACATTGCACATCAGATGGACAAATTGTTGGATGGGGCTGGGGAGAACCCAGCTGTCATGATACATATTGGTACTAACGACAAAGTTAGAGGAAGATGGGGCGCCCTAAAAAATTATTTCAGGGACTTAGGGGCTATATTGAAGAAAAGGACCTCCAAGGCAATATTTTCAGAAATACTACCTGTACCTCGAGCTACACCAGGGAGGCAGCAGGAACTTAAGGATCTTAACAACTGGCTAAGGAACTATTGCAAGGAGGAGGGGTTTGGCTTCATGGTGAACTGGACTGACTTTTCAGTCGGTTACCATCTTTATATGGATTTATATGGATGATGGATTGCACTTAAATGGAAAAGGTGCAGCTTTTTTGGGAATGAAGATGGCCAAAACATTGGAAAAAAATTTAAACTTGGAAATGATGAGGAGGAGGGATCAGAGGATGATTTGCTAGTGAACATGAGGGAGAACATCTTCAAGTCAAGCCATCATCACCAGAGTCCACTACGTCACCACTCTCTTGAAAGATTTTTCTCAGCGCCTATCTTCAAGAGAGCAATTCCTTCAGCTATCTTCACCAACAGGAGTGCCACATTATTTTTTTTGCATAGTCCAAGTTTTGTGTGTGGGGATAGAGTGTTATAAGACTCAATGGAAAGTCTGAGGAACTCTCCAAGGGACCAGGTATGGCTGTACCAACACAGGTTCCTACACTGGTGGCGGCTGCCACTCCAGTAACCTGAGGGTCTTTTCATCAGCCCTCCGATTTAGTTTTTGGAGCTTCTGAATTACCAACTATCATTTTAGCTGGACAAACAAGACAATTGGCTGTTCCTAGAAAAAGACTCAACAAAATGTTTGAGGAACCCTCCCAGGGACCAGGTACGGCTGTACCAACACTGTCCCTGGTGGCGGCTGCCACTCCAGTAACCGGAGGGTCTTCCCATCAGCCCTCTATTTACCTTTCTGCAGCTTCTGCAGAAGCTTTAAGGTTTTGACAATACATCACCCAAACATAATCACCTGTAAAAAAGTACCTGAGATGTTGGTGGTAAACAGCCTGCTAGGCACGGGGGGAACCAAACCAAGTCATTCAAAATCTGCCTCATATCCAAAAGTTGCCAAGAGTGTAAATGTAGACCTTAAGCTTAAAGGTTAATCAAAAATATCACATTCTAAAGGGAAAGGTAGAACAAGGGGGAGTATGGAAGAGGGAGAGAGGGAGGAAAGGGGGGGGATGGAAGGTTGGAGGAAGAAGGGGGTGAGGGTTGGGGGGAACCCCCACACCCCTTCCTTACCCCCAACCTCCCCCCCTCCTTTCCTCCCTCTCTTCCTCTTCCATACTCTCCTCCCCCTTGTTATACCTTTCCCTTTAGAATGTGATATTTTTGATTAACCTTAACGCTTAAGGTCTACATTTACACTCTTGGCAACTTTTGTTGTACAAACAAGTAATTGATTATGTTGTGAAGTTCGGAGGCTGGCAGGCTTTTGAGGCATGTGTTGGACCAGCAATAAGGGGAGGTAGAAGGCCGGTATGTTTTTGAGGCATGTATTGGACCGGCTATGAGGGGAGGTTGGAGGTTGGTATGTTTTTGAGGCGTGTGTTGGACCGGCTATGAGGGGAGGTTGGAGGCCGGTATGTTTTTAAGGCGTGTATTGGACCGGCTATGAGGGGTGGTTGAAGGCCGATATGTTTTTGAGGTGTGTGTTGGACTGGCTATGAGGGGAGGTTGAAGGCCGGTATGTTTTTGAGGCATGTGTTGGACCGGCTTTGAGGGGAGCTTGGAACTCTTTTTGTCTTCAGAGGTGGGAGGAGTCTTTCCAGCTTTCTTTAGGCTTTCTCTGCTGGAGAAATGAGAACTCTTCTCACCAGTGAGGTCCTTTATGGAGAAGTCCAAGGCCTCACTCACACGGGGTGTATGAATCTGTACCCTGTGTGGGGGCTGTGTTTACCCCAAAAAGGACATCCATGCGGGTGCAGTTGCGTGGACGCACCCTGGGTGCGTTCGGGGCCGTGCACCGGTACCCACACAGATGTCACATTGGGTACAGCCGCTGCACCCAAGTTGACAGCAATGGGACTGCCTACATGGGATGCTGGGAACACCTGTGCATCCCCATTCTGGTAAACATGGCCCTCCCATGGCGTATGGCTTCATATCCTCAATGTATATAAGACCTAAGTATGAATGGAATAATTAGCTCCATTGTGTTACTAATTTGGGGACCACTGCACTCTCTATTGTTATTTGGGGGCGTTTTATTATAGATGTGTTATATATTGTAGATTAAGATATATTTATATATGTTGTGGAGGTGTGTTTTATTCTTTGGGTGTGTTTTGGAGTGTTTTATATATATATATATATATATATATATATATATATATATATATTGTTAGGTTAAGTTTGGATTTCTTCTGGAGGCGCTTTGAGTGGACATAACTGATGTACTCCACTCAGCGTGGGCGGGCCTTAGAGAACAGAGGCCTCATATGGGCAGCACAGAGGCTTAGGGGTTAGCCTTGCAGCACTGGGGTCCATGGTTCAAAATCCTGACCAGGACACTATCTGCATGGAGTTTGCATGTTCTCCCTGTGCTTGCGTGGTTTTCCTCCGGGTACTCCGATTTCCTCCCACCCTACAAAGACATGCTACCTTGCGTTGGTGGTGCAGTGGTGAGTATAGCTGCCTTCCCAGCAGCTGACCTGGGTTCGATTCCCAGCCAACGCCGTCTCCAATTCTTGGAGTCCTCAGAGAGAAAGCGCTATACAAGTTCAATGACGTGAATGCATGGTATGTTTGAAGAGGCAAGGCACTGTATATATCTATATATATATATATCTATATACCAGTATATATATAGATATTTATATATATATATACACAGTATCTCAGAAAAGTGAGTACACCCCTCACATTTTTGTAAATATTTTATTATATCTTTTCATGTGACAACACTGAAGAAATGACACTTTGCTACAATGTAAAGTAGTGAGTGTACAGCTTGTATAACAGTGTAAATTAGTTGTCCCCTCAAAATAACTCAACATACAGCCATTAATGTCTAAACCGCTGGCAACAAAAGTGAGTACACCCCTAAGTGAAAATGTCCAAATTGGGCCCAATTAGCAATTTTCCTTCCCCGGTGTCATGTGACTCGTTACAAGGTCTCAGGTGTGAATGTGGAGCAGGTGTGTTAAATTTGGTGTTATCGTTCTCACTCTCTCATACTGGTCACTGGAAGTTCAACATGGCACCTTATGGCAAAGAACTCTCTGAGGATCTGAAAAAAAGAATTGTTGCTCTACATAAAGATGGCCTAGGCTATAAGAAGATTGCCAAGACCCTGAAACTGAGCTGCAGCATGGTGGCCAAGACTATACAGCTGTTTAACAGGACAGGTTCTACTAAGAACAAGCCTCGACCCCATGGTCCACCAAATAAGTTGGGTGCACATGCACAGCGTCATATCCAGAGGTTGTCTTTGGAAAAAAGATGCATGAGTGGTGCCAGCATTGCCGAAGAGGATGAACAGGTGGGGGTCAGCCTGTCAGTGCTTAGACCATATGCCACACACTGCATCAAATTGGTCTGCATGGCTGTTGGCCCAGAAGGAAGCCTCTTCTAAAGATGATGCACAAGAAAGCCCGCAAACACTTTGCTGAAGACAAGCAGACTAAGGACATGGATTACTGGAACCATGTCCTGTGGTCTAATGAGACCAAGATAAACTTATTTGGTTCAGATGGTGTCAAGCGTATGTGGCGGCAACCAGGGGAGGAGTACAAAGACAAGTGTGTCTTGCCTACAGTCAAGCATGGTAGTGGGAGTGTCATGGTCTGGGGCTGCATGAGTGCTGCCAGCACTGGGGAGCTACAGTTCATTGAGGGAAACCTGAATGCAAACATGTACTGTGACATACTGAAGCAGAGCATGATCCCCTCCCTTTGGAGACTGGGCCGCAGGGCAGTATTTCAACATGATAACGACCCCAAACACACCTCCAAGACAACCACTGCCTTGCTAAAGAAGCTGAGGGTAAAGGTGATGAGTGGGGGGGTGTGGCTTGGAGCTGCATGTGGTGAGACGTGCCTGAGCTGAGCTCCACCAGCGGCGACTCTAATATTTGATCCTGACCCCAGCAAACAGAACCATCGGACCGGTATTCCACCACCATAGTCCCGGCACTCAGCTGAACAATGTCGCCACCACACAGAACGGCTGATGCAGCTGCTAAACTCGCTCAATTCCGCCATCAGGACGGACAGACACAGGCCCAAGATGGCGGCTCCCCGTCCTCCTCATCTGCGGCATGTGCTGCCAAGAGTGAGATCCTGGAGGCTATTGCTGCATGCCAAACACCCCTCACCACCAGGATAGAGGAGGTAAAGATTGACATCTCTTTACTCAGGCAGGACATGCAGCAACTGAGAGACAGAGTTGGGGAATCAGAACAGCGCCTGGGCCGGGTAGAGGACACCATCCTTCCATTGCAGGAGTCATCCGACAAGGCTAATCGCCTTATCGCACAACTGCAACAGAAGCAAGATGACCTTGAGAATCGAATGCGGAGGAACAACCTGAGGGCGCGGAGGGCAACAACCCAAATGCCTTCTTAGAAGAGCTGCTGATCGCTGCCTACGGGCGAGAGGCCTTCTCACAATCATTTGTTGTGGAACGCGTTCACCGGATGCCTGCAAAGAAACCACTCCAGGGCGCACCTCCACAAGTTTTTATTGCTAAATTCCTCAACTATAAGGATCGTGATGCCATCCTCCATCTGTCCAGGGAGAAAGGCAACATACCCCTGAATAACCATCAGATTATGGCCTTCCCTGACTTCTCTGCAGAGGAACAGCGCAGCCAATTCACTGACATCAAGCTGCGCCTGCGAGTTCGTAATCTAAAGTATGCCATGCTATTCCCTGCTCGCCCCTGGGTCATCGGGGAAGACAGGGTCCACTTCTTTGAGGAACCAAGGGCTGCCAGCGACTGGCTGGATCAGCTCAACCCCCCCTAAGCCTTGAACACCACATGGAATATCTCCCCTTAAACCCATCACTCCGATCGATCATTGCCTGGGCCCCTGACACTCCTAGGGGGAATCGCACTCACATTTCAACTGTCCCTTTTGCCTTCAGTTTTGTTTATGTTCCCTTGTTAGTGCGACCCTCTTTAATAACATTGAACACATAACTGCGCAGACCTGATCACTGCCCTCATTCCTTATGGGATTCTCTTTTGCCTTAATGCCGCCCGTGGACTCAGAGCTACACCACGGTTAATCTCTCCATCTTTACTGCCACGCACGACCGATGAGTCACCGGTGTCTCAGTGCACGCAGTAATTTCCAGAGGATTTTTATCCCCTCCTTCCTGGAAGATCGTTGGAGGAAGTACCCCCTCAAATGACTTTATTACCCATATTTCTAAGTAAACTGCCCCAGCCAGTGTCCTGCTATGTGTGGACACTGAGCTGGCGTTCATCACTATACTCTCACAAGTTGGGCACTTTGTTTGGGACTTATGCTAGCACGAGTTGGGGTGTGTGCAGAGCTGGGAGGGTTAGGGTTTTGTTATTACTGATACTTAAGTTTCTGGTGTCTCTTACACAATTTTTTTGCATAAATATGACCATTGATATGCTGATGTCTAATGATTTATTGCCCTATGGATATACTTGCACAGGCACACTACAATGCCAATGCAGGATTGAGTTTTGTGGGCCTACCCGGCCCAATTGTTCTATCATGCTATGCTTATGGCTATGTTAAAGTTCCTGACATTGTGGATTGGGTGATAAATTGAAGCGTACTGCAGTGTTTTCCTTCCTTAAAAATCAGAGGTCTGACGTGGTTGTGCTGGTGGAGACACATGTACAGGGACATCTGCAGTGGGCGCTGCGGCGCCCCTGGATTGGCTGGGCATATCATGTCACCCATACCTCATATTCCAGGGGTGTCGCAGTGCTGGTGGCCAAGTCAGTACCCTTTGAGATCCAATCTGTAGTATTAGATCCTCAGGGCAGATATGTATTTCTGTATGCTAAAATAGCAGGTAACTTCATATTGATACTTGTTTGGTACATTCCCCCTCCCTTTAATTCCACCATTCTTTGTGAGGGATTTTTTCATGGCTAAATACCAGGGTTTATCAGCAATATGGTTGGGAGACTTCAGTATGGTGACCAATCCCTCCCTTGACCACCTGGGACAAAGCTCACAACCACCCATGCCAAATCATGACACTAGGTTCAGCCGCCTAATGACAGGTTTTGACTCAAAGCGTCAAGCCTACTTCTGATTCTCTAGTTCTCACTCTACCATGTCCCGCATAGAACATGTTTGGATATCCGGTACTTTGACTCCCAGACTGCATAACGCCGGATTTGGCCTCAGATTACTCTGACCACTCTTCCTACTGGGTTGAACTGACGTCTTATGACAACCCCCCGAATTGGAGACTGAACCCTTTTTGGTTAACCATACTTCCAGACACAGATAGGTTAGTCCTGGAATGGGGGTTCTTTTTTCAAAACAACAATGACACCTTCACCCCACTGACTGTGTGGGAAGCATTTAAAAAACACGAGGAACTCCAAGTTCACCTATACCCAAGCTATAACGCAACTAGCGGAAATAGAAGATGAATATGTAACATCTCCTACACCAGCCACACTGGCACAGCTGAACCTGCAAACCAGGGCGGTTGACCAGCTATGCCAGGAGAGGGCCCGATATAAGATGTTCTTCAGCAAACAAAAGGCCTTTGAGCATGGGGAACGCCCAGGTAAACTACTAGCTTACCTGGCACACCTAGACTCCAGACCACCGGTGGCCATTACCCTGAAATCTAACATAGCGGGCGATATAATAGACCCTTCCTTGATAGTTCAGGAATTCAAGGGATTCTTTAAGGAAGTATACATGTCCAAGGTTAACTACCCCTTACGGGATCTAGAAAATTTATTTGATACACTTACACTTCCTAAATTAAATGCAGAACAAGTTTAGATGCTCGAGGCCCCACTATCTGCAGACGATATCAAACTCGCTATCTTCCACTTTGCCAAAGCCAAGGCCCTGGGTTCTGACGGATTACCAATCGAATTCTATGCTCACTTTTCAGAAACCCTCATCCCTAGACTTCTCACTTTATACCAAGCATATTTAAGGCCAATGCTCTCCCCGAATCCATGTGTGAAGCCATCATAGTTCTAATCCCTGGCAAGGATCCCCACCTACCTGAATCATATAGGCCTATTTCACTTTTACAAACAGACATCAAGATATTAGCAAAAATTCTAGCCCTACGTCTAAACAAGGTTATACTTTCCCTCATACATCCCGACCAAACGGCCTTCATGCCAGCCAAAAACACTGCCTTTAACACTAGACGTCTCTTCATGAACGTTCAGGGCTCTCACCAGCAAATAGGATCTAGAGTAGTCGTCTCCCTTGATGCAGCCAAGGCATTCGACTCGGTTGAGTGGCAGTACCTGTGACATTGTCTACATAGTTTCGGGTTTGGCCCTAATTTTTGTTAAATGGCTCACTATCCTATACAATGCTCCTCGGTCCAGAGTCGTGGCTAACGGATGGGCCTCTGCCCCCTTCCCACTTTCACGGGGGACGTGGCAGGGATGCCCCACTTCACCCCTACTGTACGCACTGGCAGTGGCACTTAGAAAATATCCGGGTATTCACGGTCTAGCATCAGGCGTAGTGGAGGAAAGGGTAGGGCTCTACGCCGATGACATTATCCTATGTCTCTTGGACTCAGGCCCTTCCCTCCAGATGGCCCTACAAATTATAGAGAACTTTGGCAGGTTCCCGGGGCTCAAAATGAACTGGAATAAGTCCCAAATCCTTCCCATCGATATATATCCCCCATCGAGAGAGCAGGCTAGTTTACCGCTAGTAAGAGTGAGCACTCTTAAACACTTGGGCATACAAGTCTCCAGATCGTTGGCAGACTTCATCCCCTTAAATGTGGAACCCCTAATCCCATTCATTAAGTCTAAAATCAAAACATGGGCAAGACTACCGGTGGGGGTGATGGGTCGTATAGGCCTAATCAAAATTATACTTTTACCTAAAATTCTATATGTGATATGGCACTCCTCAATATATATTCCCTTCAAATATTTTAAAATAATGGACACGCTTTTACAATCCTTTATATGGGGACCAGGCAGGCACAAACTCTCATAGAAGACATTACAGTGCCCGACGACACAGGGGGGCCTTGCTGTTCCAGATATTGGGACCTACTACTTAGCCGCACAACTTTCACATTTCTATCATATAGACAATTCAGATAGACATAAGTATCTGGCCCTTGTATCCCGTTCAACGGACTCACGGTTTCCACACCCCTTTTGTGATATACTGAGAGGACTAAAGGGCACGATGATATCTCCTCATCGCTCCAAACTCTCATTTCAGCACAAGAGAATTTGGGACCAGGTGACCTCCAGGATGGATTACCCAGTATTCCATGGTAACACCCCTCTCTGGTAAATAAACTCTTTCCGGAGCTTCTCCAGGTACCTGACCTCTCCATTTGGATATCTCGGGGAATATATCTATTATCACATGTACTATAAAATGGAGAAATCAAAACTTTTGACCAGTTAAAAATGGAATTTGATCTCCCAAATCATATGCTATTTCGCTTCTTTCAGGTACGTCATGCCCTTCACACTCAGTTTACAGCCACGTATCCTACTTTATCCTCCCTAGACATACTCAAAGTGATTCTTCGAGACAAACCATGTCAACTCATATCCCTCTTTTACAATATGCTCACCACACCCTCTACAACCACATTAGCATACTCCATCAAACAGAAATGGACAGATGGGGCAGGTGAAATAGAAGACGAAGACTGGGGTGAAATACTAGAGACTCCCAAACTAGTATCTCCCAAACTGTTTGACAGACTTATACAAACCTTCATTACCCACAGGGCGTACCTGACACCACATCGTCTGGCAAAATTTTGTCCATCTCGCAGCGATAAGTGCCCCAGGTGCCTGATCTCTGTTGGCACCTTCGATCACATCCTTTGGCAGTGCCCCCGGATCCAGGGATACTGGTCTCAAATAGTCCAAATCTTGCATGATCAAATGGGTTCACCAGTATCCCTGGACTCCAAACAATGTCTGTTGGGCTTATTTCGTGAAGATGCAATAGATAAATTTACACGTCATTTCTTACATGAAGCGTTGTTTATAGCAAGGAAAATAATAGCTCGCAACTGGATCCAGGCAGCAGCCCCTACGCTGTTGGCTTGGCTTGCAGAGATCAAAAACACTACCGTATAAAAAAGTGGTTTACATAAATAGAGGGTGCCCAGCCAAATATAATAAAATTTGGGACAGATGGCTGAAATCCTCTACAACTTGCACCTCGTAATACCGCTTGACACATTTCATGTCTGTGCAGCTTACCCTTTGGACTAGGTACTGTCAATATGTAAATGTACAATATATATGGTCTTTAACATATATGGAAATAACTGACACCAACAATACAGGTTGAACTCACTTTATTTGGTTAATATTTTTTTATTCTTATATGAAGTTTATATAAAGTTTATTGAGCAGCATGATTATACTTACTATGTATGTTACATTGTACAATTTCTCTGAATAACTTTTTTGGACCGAAAGAAAAAAAAAAGACTCAATAAACTTTTGTTTCTAATTTAAAAAAAAAGTTGTTGGAGTGGCCAAGCATGTCTCCAGACCTAAACCCTATTGAGCATCTGTGGGGCATCCTCAAAGGGAAGGTGGAGGAGAGAAAGGTCTCTAACATCCACCAGCTCCTTGATGTCTTCATGGAGGACTCCAGTGGCAACCTGTGACGCTCTGGTGAACTCCATGCCCAAGAGGGTTAAGGCAGTGCTGGAAAATAATGGTGGCCACACAAAATATTGATACTTTGGGCCCAATTTGTGGACTGGAGTTGGAGCAGAATGCGTATACTGGCTAAAGACTATGCAATCTGAGCTACTACTATGAGCCAGGAAATAACTGTATAACAACTGTGAGAGCCTGCAATAATATATGATGGCTTGCTCTTTAGCTGATATTGATGTTTTAATTTTTGGTTACCCTTTAAATGCTTAAAGCAAAACTATAGGCAAAACTTTTTTTTTTTCATTTTGCAGTAAGGAAGGGTTATAACCCCTGTCAGATTTTTTTCACCATCTGGGTCCCATTGTGGAGATTACCCTTCACTTCCTGTCCCATAGCCAAACAGGAAGTGAGAGGAAATCCATGTAAATAAAGGTAATCCCTTGAGGACCCCAGATCACCAGAACTGGTGTCCCCATTGGAAGATTTCTCCTCTCTTACATGTCTGGAGACAACCTAAAATGTAGGATTTTCTTTTACTTTCGCTTTCAATGATAATGATAAACAGGAAAAATAAAGGAAGGTAAATCTCTTTAACAGAGACACAGACAGCAATAAGAACTAACAAGCATTCTAATTCCTCTCCACTCTATCCACAAAAAGAAAAAATGTTTTTAGTTCTGTTTTAACAGCTTAAGCTGTTTGCTGCTGGACTTTGTGCTACCAAGCTGCGTATAATGCATATGTGTGCTGCTTTATTGGCTTTTCTACTATTATTCGCTTTTGCCATTTCTGGACTAAAAGAAGTGAGAATGCTGTGTTTGATTGGAACTCACCTTTGATATAATTTATAATCATAAGGACACTCGGGTCTATAGATATAATAGATATATGAGTGCTCACTGATATGATGATGATGATGATAATGCAATTTTAAGGTCTTTCATGTGTGGCTTAGGACTTATTGGAGGCATATTACCACATGTCAGTTACTATATTAATTTTCATTTGGTTACCAGCTTACCCAGTAATCTTACTGAAAGGATGACATGTGATATATATTCTTTTATTATTGACGTCTGGACATATGGTAGACAACGTTGTCTCATTTTAAAGGGATGTGGAGGGTGTTGTTCTTTTTTTAATTTAACTTTGATTACATTTTTTGATGAATGATTTATGCTCATTTAAGTGATTTTTTTTGTCTAAATAAAGATTTAGATTTTTCATAGTGATTTATGTTTACAGTATATGTCATGTGGTCTCTATTAGGATGGTCAAGACAATATTTTAGAAATAGGTAGCTTTACCAAAAGCCCCCAAACCCTTCTAAGCCCATGGGCCATAGTTCCAATCTGTACATAAATGTGCTGGAACTTCAAATCTTGAGCCCACAGGATTTACCTCAAACCTGTAGCAGTGGCGAACCAGAACCTAGTCTTAGTTAGAGGAATGCAACATTTCGGATGAATTCGGATTCTAATAGGTTTCAAATTGAATTTGAATAGTTTTTGAATCAAATTCGAATTTCCAAAGAGAATAAAATGGAATAGAAAATAAAGGGATAAAATAATAAAGAATATAATAGGATAGAAAGAATGGAATATAAAATAAAAGAATAGAATATAATAGAGTAAAACAGAACAGAATACAAAATAAAAAAATAGAAAAAAAAGGATAGAATAGCAAATAAAAGAATGGAGTAAAACAGAACACAATAGAATAGACAACAAAATAACAGAAAAAAAATAGAATAGAAAACAAAGGAATAGAATAGAAAATAGAATATAACCATCTTCTAAAATGCGAATTTCCAATAGAATAAATTTGAATTAGAATAGAATAGAAAAAAGAATAGAAAAGAATATAATAGAAAAGAATAGAATAGAAGAAACAATAGAAAAGAAAATATAATGGAATAGAAAAAATATAACAATATAAACGTTTTCTGAAATTAGAATTTCAAATAGAATAAATTTGAATAGAATAGAAAAGAATATTTTCGAAAAGACTAGAATAGAAAATAAAAGAATAGAAAAAAAACAATAGAATAGAATGGAATTGAAAGAATATAACCATCTTCCAAAATTCAAATTTTGAAAAGAATATCTTGATTCGAATTTGAATAAAGGAAACAAATTCCGAGAATGAATTAAATGAACTTAACTAAACAAATTTATGTAAATAACAAAACAAAATGAAACTATTTTTTTTTTGTTCTGCACCTGTTAAGTTATTACCTTCTTGCTAACCAAAGCAAAACACATCTAAACCAACCCAATGGAATGTCTAAAGCCAATCATCATAGCAGCTTGCAGTGTATCATTGCTTTCATGGTCATTATTATAAAATGTTGCATGCTTCCAGGATATGGGACATGTGGGGGAAAATGATATGCAATATTTCCTGTGGAAAATATGTTACGGATGTACGCCTGGTCCTATCACGCCAAACCTGACACATTAAGGTAAATACAGCTTTTGAAGATAGAAAGACTCACAATGCTACAGTAACCTTTGATGTTTTTCTATTCTTGTCTCTTCTATTATGCCAAGATGAAAAAGCAGAGAATTTTTGATTTAGGCAGCAGGTTTGTTTAGAAATGGAAGTTTATCATTTAAAGGTCATACATTAGTCATAGTATTGTGTAAAAATGAAATCCAAATAGGTATTACTGTCAGGAATACAGTAATCAAAAATGTGATTTATATACTATGTAAAACCTTCCATCTTCTATAGAGTGGAATGAATTGGCAGTGCCGTGTTATTGTGTGTGTGTGTATAATGACAGCAAACAGACTTCTTTCTCTGCAGAATCCAGCGAGCGCATTGTATAACTAACATTCAACTTTATAGTCATCATGCATTCTCTGTAATGGAAAAACAGAAGTGCTGCTCACTCTGTAATATAGCATGAATTTTCATTATATCGCTGACAATGCCATTTACAGTATCACTATATAGAAATATTAAACACACTGTATCATTCATACGTTTTCTAGCTAGCGATCAGGTAATACAATTAAGCTTCTATTTCTTCCGTGGCAATGCACAAAACATATAATTCCTATGGGTTTTAGGCCTCTTAAAGTATTAGTCACGATCCTGTAGATAGATACTGTAGATAAATAGATAGATAGCAGTGGCGGCCCGTCCATAGAGGGCGCACATGCGCCAGCTCCTCTATCTATGAGGCCCACTGATCTACATATCAGGGCATCGGACCATGGATTCCAATGCGAGGTGGGTGTTTTTCTCAAGCATCTGATTAGAGCCAGAGGCTCTAATAGGCTTCAAATATGGTGGACTCGGAGCGGAGAGCATTGCGCTCCAAGACCACCTAGTTGTGTGACCATAGCAAATACAATTTCGTTATTATCACACTTAAGTTCCTCCCCGCCAATCAGGAGGCAGGTCTGTGAGACCTGTTTCCCAATTGGCCAAAGCGTCAGGCGATCCTATTGGATGCTTAGCGACTTAGCAGAAGAGGAGACATGGCGGAGGAAGCTGGAAGCTGGAGGAGCAAACACCGGAGCTGCAGTGGCCAATGCCCGCACTCCAGGAGAGGCTCCGCCACACGAGCGGGTAAGTGACGGACCACAGCGGGCGGGGGGTGCTGTTTCAGTGCCGTGCCATGCCGCCGGGGGGGTGTTGTTTGTTTGCCGTCCCACCAAAAGAAGAACCCAACAGCCGTTACTGATATATTAAACCTCATTTGCCATGTAGTTGTCCACCCCATTAATTTATTCAGACCTTCTTGCAAGGTTTCCACATCCTGCGGAGAATTTATTGCCCTGCTTAGCTTAGTATCGTCCGCAAATACATAAACAACCTCCAGGTTTGTATGAACAAATTAAATAGGATTGGTCTTAGCACAGAACCCTGGGGGACCCCCCTACCCACCCCTGACCATTCCGAGTATTCCCCATTTATTACCACCCTCTGAACTCACCCTTGTAGCCAGTTTTCAATCCATGTACTCACCCTATGGTCCATGCCAACTGAACTTATTTTGTACAGTAAACGTTTATGGGGAACTGTGTCAAACGTTTTTGCAAAATCCAGATACACCACGTCTACGGGCCTTCCTTTATCCAGATGGCAACTCACCTCCTCATAGAAAGTTAATAGATTGATTTGGCAGGAATGTTTTTGGTTTTTTTTGGGATCATTTACTTTATTGCTAAAGAGGGGTGTGACCTGACCAGACTAATAATGGCAAGACTCCATCCCTATTGTATTGAAACAAAAAAAGGAAAGGGGTAGTGGGACTTTATATGAGGCTTGTCATTAGGAATGATGATGCATACATAAAAAGTTAAATTATTATAATTAATTTGCACAATCACATTGAGCATTCCATATTTAATAAAACATGTTAAATCAATGAACAATGATGCAATACAATCAAGATACTCACATATTGAATATAACTGATATAATAAGCATTATAATTAATCAGTAGCCGATCAACCACCGTCATTATACTGCGGCAAGTCGGCTCTCATCAAATCGTTGTAGGTAGACGTCGGGCACACAGCTACCCAGGGGGCGTGCGCGCGCACCAGGCAATCGGGTTCGCTTTAGAAGCGGTCAGTCTCCAGGCCCAGGCCAATGATTTCTGACCTGGACCTGGTGATCGGTTCTGGCGATTTAGAGACTGTCCTCTGCCTGTAAGTGTAATCACAGGCAGATAAAATTATGTCATCTCCCCTCGTGGAACACTTTCCGTTCCAGAGAGAGGAGAGAACATCTAACTGTGAGTTGCACAACACTACACTAACACCAGTACACATAGGTACACTTGTCAACCCCCGATTACCCCTGATCGCCCCCCCAGTTAACCCCTTCACTCTCTGTCACAGTGTCACCAAGTGCAGTTTTCACTGATCACTGCATTGGTGTCATTTGTGACTAATAAGTGTTAAGACAGCTAGTAGTAGACCCCAGTAGGTCTGGGGTACCCCCTAAACCCCCCTAAAAAAGGTTTAACCCTTTGATCACCCCCCAGTTAACTCTTTCACCCCCTGTCACCAGTGTCACTAATACAGTGTATAGATCTATATTCTGATCGCCATATTAGTGTCACGAGTTAGCCAGTTAGTTGGTTAGTTATACCGTCAGTCTTCTATAGCGTCAGGGTACCCCCATATATTACCGAATAAAGGTTTTAACCCCTTGATCACCCCCAGTTAACCCTTTCACCCCCTGTCACCAGTGATAACCGTATTAGTGTCACGGGTGACGCTGGTTAGTAAGTTATTTTTTATAGCGTCAGGACACCCGCCATATATTACCTAATAAAGGTTTAACCCCCTGATCACCCGTTTTAGAGTAAGTTAGGATCCGCATTGCCCCAGGCAGCATCAGATTAGTGCCAGTAGTGCTAACACCCACACACGTACCATACACCTTAGTAGTATAGTGTCTGAACAGATCAATATCTTTGATCTGATCAGAACTATATTAGCGTCCCCAGTAGTTTAGGGTTCCCAAAAATGCAGCGTTAGTGGGATCAGCCCAGATACCTGCTAGCACCTGCATTTAGCCCCTCCGCCCAGCCCAGCCCAGCCCACCCAAGTGCAGTATCAGTCGATCACTGTCACTTACCAAACACTAAACACATAACTACAGTGTTCGCAGAGTCAGGCCTGATCCCTGCGATCGCTAACAGTTTTTTTGGTACCGTTTGAAGCAGTCGCTGACAATCAAGTGCTTTTTTTACCTGTGAGTCTCACTAGTTGTACCAGTAAATTTAAAGGACACAATGTCCGATCAAAGGTACACTAGTGAAGAGGCCTACACGTTTCTGAGCATTACAGATGAGAGTGAAGAGGAAGTCACCCATCTGTCAGATTCAGGCTCAGAATACGATCCTGTAGACAGCAGCGGCACCCTGACGTATAGCTCTGACAACAGAGTAGTGGTCCCTGCCAAGGTCAGGCGTACCCGACCACGTTCTTCCTCTGTTGTTGAGGTGCAAGAACCGCAGGGCTCTCGTATGGAGCAGAGAGCCAGTACTAGTGCCGCTCATCCTTCTGGTAAACTGGCAAGCACCAGTGGCCTAGTAAACCCTGGTCGTAGTCAAACCAGCACTGCAGTATCACATGGTGATGTGGCGAGTCCCATAAGTGCAGTTCAAGCTGGTGAGGTGGCTAGCACAAGTAACGTCCTGCAGCCACCAAGAAGACAAACACAGGCCCGTCGAGCCCATAGTGCCCTTCCTGCTGCATTTGCCAATCCTAATTGGGAGCCCACCACTTCTGCAGCACCCATACTTCCCCCATTCACTGCCCAACCCGGAATTCAGGTGGAAGCAGTTGATATTACGTCACTTGATTTTTATTCGCTGTTTTTTACAGAAGATCTCTATAGATCTATTGTGGACCAAAGCAATTTGTATACTGGTCAATTAATCGCCGCTAATCCCAAGTTGACCCTTGCCAGAGATTGGAAACCTATTACGGTTTCTGAATTTAAAACCTTCCTGGGCCTATCCCTCCTCATGGGCATAACTAAAGAGAGTGAGTTGCAGTCATATTGGTGCACTGACCCAATTCACCATATGCCCATGTTCTCTGCATCCATGACCAGGGCTGGATACGAGCAGATCTTGCGATTTATGCACTTCAACTGCCTGATTAAGTTTTCTGGCTGCTTGTCTTTCAAACAGTATATTCCCAGCAAGCGTGCCAGATATGGGGTCAAGTTGTATAAGCTCAGTGACAGGGAAACAGGCTATACATATAGTTTTATTGCTTACAAAGGGAAAAGATAGTCACATGGAGCCCGAGGACTGCCCAGACTACATAGGAAGCGCTGGTAAGATTGTGTGGGACTTGGTGTCACCCTTATTCGGAGAGGGGTACCACTTGTATGTGGACAATTATTACACAAGCGTGCCACTTTTTAGTCACCTTTTTGAAAATATTTTATATTTTGCCACAAGTTTCGGGAAAATTAAATTTTTCACACATGACATGGGTATATGTGGAATTGCACCCCAAAATACATTTAGCTGCTTCTCCTGAGTATGGGGATACCACATGTGTGGGACTTTTTGGGGGCCTAGCTGTGTATGGGGCCCCGAAAACCAATCACCGCCTTCAGGATTTCTAAGGGCGTAAATTTTTGATTTCACTCTTCACTGCCTATCACAGTTTCGGAGGCCATGGAATGCCCAGGTGGCACCCCCCCCCCCCCAAATGACCCCATTTTGGAAAGTAGACACCCCAAGCTATTTGCTGAGAGGCATGGTGAGTATTTTGCAGCTCTCATTTGTTTTTGAAAATGAAGAAACATTTTTTTTTCTTTTTTCAATTTTCAAAACTTAGTGACAAAAAGTGAGCTCTGCAAAATACCCACTATACCTCTCAGCAAATAGCTTGGGGTGTCTACTTTCCAAAATAGGGTCATTTGGGGAGTTTTGTGCCACCTGGGCATTCCATGGCCTCCGAAACTGTGATAGGCAGTGAGGAGTAAAATCAAAAATGTACGCCCTTAGAAATCCTGAAGGCAGTGATTGGTTTTCGGGGTCCCGTACGCGGCTAGGCTCCCAAAAAGTCTCATACATGTGGCATCCCCGTACTCAGGAGAAGCAACAGAATGTATTTTGGGTTGTAATTTCACTTATTCCGATGACATGTTTGAGCAATATATCATTTAGTGCCAACTTTGTGCAAATAAAAAAAAAAATTTGTCTTTTTCCCGCAACTTGTGTCACAATATAAAATATTCCATGGACTCGACATGCCTCTCAGCAAATAACTTGGGGTGTCTACTTTCCAAAATGGGGTCATTTGGGGGGGGGGGTTGTGCTATCTTGGCATATCATGGCCTCCGAAATTGTGATAGGTAGTGAGGAGGAAAATCACCATTTTACGCCCTTAGAAATCCTGAGGTCGGTGCTTGGTTTTTAGGGTCCTGTACACGGCTAGGCTCCCAAAAAGTCTCACACATGTGGTATATCTTTTATATCTTGATATATCATTTCAGTGACAACTTTGTGTAACTTTTTTTTTTTTGTCATTTTTTAATCACTTGTGACATAAAAATAAAATATTCAATGTGCTCAACATGCCTCTCAGGAAATTCCTTGGGATGTCTACTTTCCAAAATAGGGTCATTTGGGGGGGGGGGGGTTGAAATGAGAGGCAGTCAAACTAAAAGTTGCGTAAATTCCAGAAAATGTACCCTAGTTTGAAGTCGCTATAATTTTTGCCCAAACAAATAAATATATGCTTATTGAATTTTTTTTTTTACCATGTGTTTAGACATGTGGCCTAAATGTATGACTAAAACTGAGTTTATTGTATTTTCTTTCAAGCAGAAAGTAGAAAGTATAATTTTTAAAAAAGATTTCGGTCTTTTTTCGTTTATATTTTTTCAGTATAAGTCGTTTCGAGTATAAGTCGAGGCCCTAATTTACCTAAAAAAAATGGGAAAAACGTATTGACCCGAGTATAAGACGAGGGTGAGAAATGCACAGCTACTGTAAGTGGAAAAGAGGGTCAACAATGCCCATTTGCAGCCTCACTGTGCCCATTTGCATGCCTCCCTGTGCCTATTTGCAGCCATAGTTCCCCCGAACTTCAAACTTGGTAGTTAAGGGTTCCTAGATGCCCCCTAGCTGCAGCCAAAATTTGGGGTCTCTGAACCCAAAGGGTCTCGAAATGACATTGCTGCAGATGGACACAGTTAACCGAATTTGGGGCCCAGTATCTCGGGGTCACCTAATGCTAGGAACCCCAAATTTGGTGTGCAAACCCAGTGGAACTAGCACCATAAAATATCCAAAGCTGGAGTTTCTAGCACCAAGTGGCCCCGAGATACAGGGCCCCAAATATCGGTTCAGAAAATGTCAAGCACTTTTCTGCAACAGAGAATGACATTTTCCGAACCTACTTTGGGGCCCCGTATCCCAGCCCACTTGGAGCTAGGAACTCCAGCTTTGGATATGTTGTGGTACCAGTGCTACTGGGTTTGCATACCAAATTTGGGGTTCCTAGCACCAAGTGGCCCTGAGATACGGGGCCCCAAATTCAGTTCAGAAAATGTCAAGCACTTTTCTGTAGCAGAGAATGACATTTTCCAAACCGATTTTGGGGCACCATATCTCGGGGCCATTTGGTGTTAGGAACTCCAGCTTTGGATATGTTGTGGTACCAGTTCTACTGGGTTTGCACACTAAATTTGGGGTTTCTAGCACCAAGTGACCCTGAGATACGGGGCCCCAAATTCGGTTTGGAAAATGAAATTTTTTGCTGCAGAAAAGTGCTTGACTCGAGTATAAGTCGAGGGGGGGCACTTTCAGCACAAAAAAATGTGCTGAAAAACTGGACTTATACTTGAGTATATATGGTACTCATACATCTTCAGTTAATTGTTAAATCAATTCTCTTGCCAATAGAGACATATTTGGTTCCCCTGAGGTGCCCTCCCCGCCCATGGACAGTGTCAGGAGAATAATTCTTCCAGGCGTCTTGGCCGTGTTCCTGCGCGCATGCACGGCGGAACGGCGCATGCGCATTCACGGCCCGGCGCACACCCAACGTGACCCTTTAGTTGGCCTATATAAATGGCTCTGGTACTCAGACAAATTGCTGGTTCGTCTTCAGCTTCCTGTTGTTCCTTGATCCTGTTTGTTATACCCGATTGCCTGCTGTGACCCGGATTGATCTTGACTCTGCTGTTCTTCTCCTCGACCTGACCCTCGGATTGCTTAACGGATTCCGCTCTTCTCCTGTGTTTGACCCTCTGCCTGTGACCCGGATCTGCCTACTGTCTCCTTGCCCTCGAACCTCAACCTGTGACCTGGACTTGCCTTGTGTCTCCCAGACACCATACCTGAGCCTGTGTTGGAATATCCAGTTCTTCTGTGTTTGACCCTCAGCCTGGTTCTGGACTTTCTGTTTACCTTGCTCCAGTGTATCATCTCATCTGCCAATCTCTGCACAGCTGCTCATCCCTGCCAAGACTACCACTCCAGTCTTCACCTGCCAGCTGGGTAGCCTGTGCCTCTTTGTGGCATCCATTCCCTGTCTCACCTCCAGGGGGCGGACTGCGCTTAGTCGCAAGGGTGAACCGCTCTCGGCATCTCGGCCTCGTTCCTGACAGACGGTGCTTCTTGGGATTTTTGTTCGACTTCCAGGGTTGTGATGCGCAGTGGTTCTTTCCCCTCCTCATGCCTGTCCATTGCAGTGGGGGGCAGGGATTGACCCATTCGCATCGGTGTCATGCAAGACGCGTCCTGCTCGCAGCGTCATGTGATGCTGTGCTTGCAGTGATTGTCTGAACCCATCTCACACCACAGATGGGGTGGCTGTGAGTCAATTTTCACCTCCCCCCCACTGCAATGGCGTCTGGGCATGACGTTGGCGGGGACCCGCCCTGGACCGAGGGTTTATCAATCTGGACTAGCCAGCAGACCACTCTACATGTTCCTATCACCAGGAAGGGATCTCATGTATGCAGTACCTATGCTATTTCATACTCTGGAAATTAGGGGCCATTTTATGGCTCTGTTCACACATATTGGTAGTTGTTCCTTGAGCACTCCTATTGGGGTGCTTTTTAGCACTTTAATTGGCTTTCACCATTGTTTCGATTTACACATCCATTATTTTCACACACATGTTAGTTCCCCCCCTCCCTCCCTTTCCCCCCCCCCTCCCCTTTGTGGGTACACCAAGGTGGTTCACTTAGATCCAACAATTTTTATTTCGTTTTATTCAACCTCCCCCCCCCTTTTTACATATTTTTTGTAGAATGAAAAGTGCACTTTATTGCATAGGGACTGTATTGTGGCGACCTGGCATGCCTCTGGCTGTTTCCCTTGGTTTGTTGGGGGGTTCTCCCGCCTCAACCCTGGTTTGGACACCTGTCTGAGGCCCCCCCATTAATATCCGGTTGGAACCTGGTCTTGGCTTGGGACTTAAAAGTTGTTTTGAGATTTTTTTTCTACCAGAGGGCATTATATACTAATAGTTATTTATCTATCTATCTATCTTTTAGTTTAACTTTGCATTATACTCCTGATGAGTAGCTGCAATGCCATGAAATGAGTCTTTCAATCCAAGGGTGCCAAAAAAGTCTGGCTTATTATCATGTATCATAATCAATTGTTTATAATCGCCAACTGATGTATGTTTAATTTATTATTTGTTGTGCTTTCATTATACAAATCATGTTCCTTGATTAATTGTAATGCTTATCGTATCAGTTATATTCAGTATGTGAGTATCTTGATTGTATTGCATCATTGTTCATTGATTTAACATGTTTTATAAGATATGGAACGCCCAATGTGATTGTGCAAATAAATGATAATTTTATTTTTTATGTATGCATCATCATACTTTATTGCAGCATTTATCTTTTTTCACTTTCTCCTTTGTGGTCGCGGCGCCACACGTTATTTCTGGCCTTGCATTGGTTCCTGGGACATGTGTGTCATCAATCCCAGGAGGCAATGGCCATTGCCGGGTCGTAGCATTGCATTATTTCCAAACTGAAAATGATGCGATGCAAGGCGGGGCTCTGCGCCATTTTAAAATGAGGTTAACCAGGCTTTTGTTGCCATTGTTACCCTAGCTTCCTTTGCACAGTGGTCGGCGGTGTTGGAGGCGGCTGGAGCAGACAAGAAGGGCATCTCAGCTGTTTACAGACCCCGGGGAACAGCACAGCATACAATAATGATTTTCCTGGTTCCTTGAGGGGGAACAGAGGTTTACCTAACGAAGGTATAGCAACTTCCTCTGATGCCACCGTTGCTATGGAAACCCAACCTACAAGTATTAGGCTCCCTCACACCGCACTGCTCATGTGCGAGATCAGCAGGTGCATGCTGGGTAGCCAGCATGCACGGAATACAGGAAGAAGAATAGTGTGTCTTCAGATGCCCACATAGGAGATGGCCGCGGTCTAAAGAGGCTTCACAAAGTAGGAAAACAACTCTGCACAAATATAAACCGTGCCTTAGTTTACAGCATACCTTTATTAGAATACACTAAGCATGAGTATTAGCTTATTAGCGGGGTATTTTTAGCTAAAAAGTAAAATTTTGGCTGGAACACCACTTTAATGCCACACCCATGTGTAGGCACATGCCTCTGTCAGTCTCTAGGGGCACTAGCAATCACTCCTCCCCATCCTCATATGGGCACCACCCACAAGCACTGTCTCTGACTCCATCACTGCTCCCACAGGAGAAACTGGGAGCAGTGGAGCCAAACCTGCCTGTTTTTTGCATGGAAAGTTCCAGTATGCAGGTTCATATACCTGGAAATGATCAATGCTGGATCAGATGGTAGGCCGGTATGAATCCACACCTGGTACCCCATGCAAGCTGAAATGACATCTGGGCCATGTTATCACTCCTGTTCCCCTGAAATAAGAAGTGAAGTGGAATGCAGAACACATTGTGCACCTCCTTAATGTGAAAAGAATTTCATTTCTAGGATAAAAGAAACCAGAAGCACAAGCTGAATGCAGCCCCATGCCTCATGTAGAGCTCAGGTGATCTCTTATTTTACATTGCTGCAATGATCTCTAAAGGAGAAAACGTGCCCTGCATTCTGCAGAGGTTATATTGTCATTGCTCTAATAAGGTATTCCCGGCACAGATACATTCAACATACATTAAACTACACAGATCTCAAGAATGAGTTCATTTCATGCATGGCACAGTTTAATAAATATACTATCAAGAGGCTGAATTCAGTAAACAGACATGCATTTATTTTGCCCATTTACAGGCAGCACAAGTATATTGAGTATTGACAGGGATTAGAAGTAATGTTTTCAAGAGCTGACATGTGAGGTTTAAATTTTAGAATCAAATTTATTTACTGTGTATGCAAAATCCTATGCAAAAATCATACTTTGTACACAGCCTACATGTGATCATTCATTTTCAGCAATAGAACATGGACATTGTTAGATTTCAGCATAGGACTGTTATCTTTTAACCTCAATGCTCCCAGGGAAGAATAAGGTGGGTATTCTGCTTCAGGGACTAGAGGTAGTTGAGTTAAAGAGAAGCTCCAGTCTGTAAAAAAACAAATAAAATAAAATTAGCAGTTACAAATACTGCTGCTGCTGACTTTTAATATAAGAACACTTACCTGTCCAGGGATCCCACGATGTCAGCACCCCGAGCCGATTCGTCGCTCGGCTTCAGGTGCAGGCTCCAGTATTGTAAGTAAGGGAAACCTGAAGGCTTCACTGCCGGTTTCCTATTTCGCATGTGCGAGTCGCGCTGCACTTTCTGAATGGTCCCGCCATCTTCTAGGACCTGTGTGTGTCCCAGAAGGCAGCAGGGGGAAGGAGGAGGGGCCTGTAATGTCATAATTCGCCCCATCGGCGATCTTACCCGGAAGTGGGAGCAGGTACCTGTCAAAACCAGGTACCCTCTCCCGCTCCTCCCCCCCAAAAAAAGTGTCAAATGTGGCAGTGGAGGGAGGGGGAGGGTGCGAACAAGGACACCTGAAGAAGTCACGTGACCAGTGACGCACCGCGTCCAGTGGAGCCTGTGATGTCATTTCCGGTGACTCCGGTGTACAGAAATGCGTTGAAGAGGCCATCTTAACCCTGAACCTTTTACATGTTTTTTATTTTTTTAATGTGAGCAGATATTTTGCTATCTTTAATAAATTTGTTTTATATTGGCAATATTGCGCTATGAATATGTTTTATTCTGAGTAGTTTATGAATCAAGAGGCAAGGATTCAGAGAGTTAAAGACATCTAGAGAGCGATTGGTGGTGTGAAGTGTGGCTCTAAGCAGGCAGACTCCTGTGATGGAAGGGATCAGGATTTGAAAATCTCTGCTATAAAAAGCGCAGTTTGACCGATTGGTCATTCCCTGAGGTGAGCAGCTATTTCACCTAAAGGTGGTGGTTCCAGTTCACAGACACATCACTTTAAGGATTTCCTTTTGACACTTTTTTCAGCAACAGCAGATGTCACTTTGTAGACTGAGCACTTGTATGTTTTATTGGATCCACAAACACTGTTTTTTTGGACAGGTATGACATACACATTTCTAATTGGACAAATATTTGTATGGTTCTTGCACAATTGACTGTCACGTATATTTGATTTTCTTTTATACAATTGTTTGCATATATATAGAGAGCAGTGGCGGCTGTTGGTTTATTGTTGGGGGGGCAGAAAACAACTGAACCACCCCCCTTCCCCCGTGGCAACGCAAACCCCCTCATTTCCCCCCTCCCCCCGCTGTCTGCCGGTCAGTCCACCGGCACTTACCCCATCTAGGCGGCGGGCATCTGAGGAGCAGCGGCTGGGATGGGGCATCTGAGGAGTGGTGGGGATCAGGGCACCAAGCAGCGGCGGGGATCGGGCATCCAGGCATCGGTCAGCGGCTCTTCTTCTCTTCGCTTCCACCTTGCATCTCCTCCCCTCCTCCTAGGCGTCCAATAGGTTCGCCTGTCCTTTCAGCCAATTGGGTGACAGGTATCAGACTCGCTTCCCGATTGACCGCTAGGAGGATAAGTGTTGCAACAGTGAATATTAATTAAATTAAATTTAAAAAAACAAAACACTGTAATTCATGGATAGGGAGGGCGGAGGGGTATGGATAGGGGGGCGGCGCCCGAGCGCCTACAATGGACGGGCCGCCCCTGATAGAGAGTTATTTTTATGAACAAGCGCACCATTCCTTTCAGATATTAACATTTTATTGAGTGTTGGAGTTCACTAATTAATGGTTGCAGCTGTCCCCCCCTCCCCCCTTTGTTATTAGTCCATTCACTGTGATTACCTTTTTTTAGCACTATTGCCCTAGTTTTGGTTAGGGTTTCACTTCATGTTCTGAGGTTTGCACATAGCAGCACATAAGTACCTCTATACACATCCTCCTATTGATTGCTATGATCGTTTTGGAGTATTCTGTGACCCTAAACTCCTCTCCACCCCCTAGACCAATTTACAGTAGAGGCAGTATATTGCTACAGCTACTTTAAAAAAATGCCCCAAAATGTTATAGGTTGAGTTATGTGAAATTTAAAGCAAGCACATAAATCAAATAAGTGCAAAAGCTGTTCAGCCTATTGTAAAGCCAACTGACCCACCGTCCCAGCAATTCCTTCTGTATGTTAGAATTAGTATTAGCCTTTTGCTGCCCCCACACACTAAAACCGGTGCCATCTTTAGCCCTACAACCAGCCCTTCTTCCTGAATATTTCATGTGCTCACAAGCCAATGTGACATTTACATCCTGAGCATGCTCAGTCAAAAGAATCTGCTAGTAAGTCCATCCTTAGGTTGTCACGGTGACATTGACACCTGAAACACGCACTAGCATTTTTTTGTTCATATGGTTAGATGTTTAGTCTGACTGAATTTACTATTGCTGCCAGTCCAATGCTGCTGAGATCTTTCTTTACTATTAGTACAGACTATTACAAACTATTACTGACTATTCTGATGCCCTGAGGAGTCCAGCAAAAACATCAATATATTAAAAAGTATTGTTATATTAAATATATTTATATATAAATAAGTACTTATCAATATATTTTTTAAGTGAATATATCTATAAATTAATATACGGTAAATAATTAACATTAATACAAATAAATAATAATATATATTAATATATTTAAAAGGATGTATTGAAAAACATAAAAATTAAAACATCATTGTTCTTTTTTCATAACAATGGGGTCTATGCACAGTTTATTACACCCAAAGATTTGCTTTTAGGGCTAGAGTTTCTCTATGCATTTTGTTATTCTCAGTCAATTTCAGGAGAATGCAGAAGAAAATTATAGGTATACAATACAGTAAAACCTTGGATTGCAAGCATAATGCGTTCCGAAAATGTGCTTGTAATCCAAAGCACTCGTATATGATAGAAAATTTCCCCATAAGAAATAATGGAAACTCGGAGGATTCGTTCCACAGCCATTTATTCATATAAAAATAATTACAGCAATACAAAATACAGCATAAAGCCTACTGTAAATAAATAAAACCGGTGACAAAGAACAAAAAGAGCAGTGCCATCTAAGTGTATTGTAGTTTTAATGTAAAAAAAAAGTGGAATGACACTCATAATGTTAAAAAACAATATAACTGAACCGCATGCTGGGTAGGTTATAAAAGGACTCCGCGCAGCCATCTTGGGTCTCTTCTGGACGCGTGGCCTGCCTGTGAGGACCTGTGAGGAGGTCTCCGGAGAGCGCGGCCTACACCAATTGCGGAGCGGAATGAATACTGACTCTGTCTTACACCACAGCGTGCTGGAGCAGCAGTGTGGTTGGATCGGAAAGAACCCAGAGGCCCTTGACGGAGGCAACTGAGGACTCCCGGTCATCTGGTGGAACTGAGCAGCGTGATGGCATGGCAGGAGCAAATAGACTGAGATCTTGTGGAGCGGAGGCAACCAGCTTTTCAGGCCTGTTTGGGTGAGAGGGCTGCCGCCCATAGTTTTTAACGCACCTTTTCACATTTAGACTCTAAACACAGTGTTGCTGGGACCCGTAGTCCCACAGAGGAGATCTTATCTAAAGGACTGAGTTTAAGCAGGCCTCAGGCCTGCACTCCATTGATTACTAGTAATAATATTATGCAGCGCTAAGGACGACCAGTAAATGAAAACACCAAAATTATTAAAAATTAATTAAACATAATGTCGTAATTAATATCGTTAAAAATTACCATAATTCATTATGACCACTATAGGATATGTGTATAATGAAATACTCAAATTGATAGTGTCAAATAAACCAAAAAAAACACATAAAAAGTCCCATCACAAAAAGTGCGAAAAAAAGGAAAAAAAATTTTTTTTATGTATATATAAAGTTCATAAACACAAAAAGGAAGAAGAACTGATCCAAAATCCGTGATAAAGGAAATCCAATCTCCCAAAAAGTGAGTACACCCAAGTGGATATGAGGCTCCTTACCGACTCAAAAGACCAACAAAGGTCTATCCAGGCAGATGGGAGATTACAGGTTTCCCAATAACCTATACCAGCATCTGGGTCTGTGACTGAAGCTGTATGGCTCCGGAAATAAAAGCAAGAAAGGCTCCCATAGTGTAATCGTTCCAATCAATACATTTTAATGAATAAAAAGATGCACTTACAAGCAGTTCCAGTAAACGAGTGTCAGAGTAATCACAAAGATACAGCGTCTCCGCAGGCTTCCCACTGTGCATACACTTCCCATCCAGTTCAGCAAGGAGGAACAGCGTAGTGACGTCAGCGTCATAGGCCACACCCTATGCGTTTCGTCACGATAGGACGTCGTCTGGGGGTTGGGCCAAGTGCCGCCCGTCACCACGCTCTGAGTATAAATAGACCCGCGGCGCCATCTTAAGTGCTGGCCGCTATAAGGATAAGATGGGAAATACAACAATGGCGCCGAACTGACGACACACCATCCAGGAAAAGGAAAACATTTAAAAAAGGGAAGCCATAAGGAAAAAAAATACAATTACCGCCATCTAGCGGCCAAAAATCATACCGACATGATGAAAAGTGGATGCAACAGCTAGGAATTCCAGAGAGAACGCCACATAATAAATATATCAATAATTGAATAAATTGTTTAAAAACCTCTTCAGAGTAAACAAAAAGTGCATCTGAGTAATTAACTCCACTTAACAAATACATGATTGATAAAAATATAAATGAAACAATAAAAATATATAGAAATATATAAAAAATTAAACACCTCTGAACTAGGAATTATTAATAAAAGAATTAATGTCCCAGTCTACATTAAGCCCAAAGGGCACATAACTCATCATATCAAATATCCATCTCGTTTCTAACCTGGAAATGGCTCTGATTTTATTACTACCCCTCCAGTGACATTGAAGTTTGGCTAATGCCACAAAAAGTGTCCCTTTAACCTTCTTATCGTGGTATTTGGCATAATGCCTAGAAAGATTATGTTTAGGGAATCCACGCCTAATGTTACCCACATGCTCAGATAACCGCACCTGAAGGGCCCGCTTTGTGCGCCCAATATATTGCTTTAAACAGGGGCACTGTATCACGTACACTACATATTCAGTAGTGCACGTGATAAATGACTCAATCCTGTATATTTGATTAGTTTGGGTTGATTGAAAACTCTCACATCTGCGGCCTCTAAAAGCATTAAGCTGACAAATTTCACATTTTCTGCAGGGATGAAAGCCATTCAGAGATGGAAAAAAAGAGATAGGCTTAGGAGGATCTACAATGTTGGGAGCAATCATGTGCCGTAAAGTAGGTGCTCCTCTAAAAATTACTACTGGATGATCCGGTAGACTAGGGCCAAGTACCCGATCATTCTTCAACAGGCCCCAATGTCTATTCAGTATCTTTTTGACCAAGAAATGTTGGTTAGAGTATCTCGTTACTAAAGAGCAGGCAAATCGATTATCAGAAGCATGATTCGCCATCCTAACCCCACTGAGCATAGTGTTTCTATCCAAATTGCCCACCTGAGTAATAGTATCATCTATCTCAGCCTCAGGATATCCCTTCTCCAGAAATCTCAATTTTAGAATCTGGGCCTGCTGTAGATAATCAGGGAAATTGGTACAGTTACGCCTGATCCTCTGGAGCTGGCCTTTAGGAACCGCCTTAAGCCAGGGGGTATGATGGCAACTACTCATGGGGATATAGGCATTGCGGTCCGTCTCTTTAAAATATGTAGTAGTAATTAGTTGACCATCATTGACCATGATATTTAGGTCTAGAAAATAATTATGAGAACTACTGGCCTCATATTGCAAGCAAATACCTCTATCATTTAGATTAAGCCTATGAAAAAAAGCCTCAAGGGAGGGGAGGTCGCCTTCCCACACCAGAAGTACATCATCGATGTATCTTTTCCAGAGGCGTAGCTCTTTGGGTGGGTTGGTATCAATGACCTCACTTTCCCAACGAGCCATGAAGAGGTTCGCTAGGCTGGGCGCGAACTTCGCACCCATAGCTACGCCAACAGCTTGCAAAAAGAAATCACCCCCAAACCAAAAATAATTATGGCTTGTGGCGAAACGCAAAAGTTGTAAAATAAATTCTCTCTGTATAGATGGCATAGAGGAGTCCTGCTCCAAATAAAATCTAGTGGCCTCATATCCATGTTGATGGGATATAACGGTATAGAGGGAGGCAACATCAGCAGTTGCAAGAATGCAGCCATCTCTCCATCTGAAATCCACCAAGAGGTTGATAACTTGCGTAGTGTCCCTCAAGAAAGCAGGGGTATTAACCACATGGGGTTGCAAGAAATTATCCACATATCTACCAATTCTGGCTGTGATAGAATCAATGCCACTGATAATCGGGCGGCCAGGAGGTTTGGAAGGATTCTTGTGGATTTTTGGCAGATAATATATCACTGGTACCCTCGGAGCAGAGGGCACCAGATATGCCTTTTCTTTTTTGTTCAGAACACCCAATTGATATCCGTCATTAATAAGAGCAAGGAGCTCCTTTTTGTATTTAAATGTGGGATTCACTTCTAACTTTGTGTAGGTGACACTATCCGACAAGAGCCTATTGATCTCCTCCAGGTAGTCACTTTTGTTCAAAATAACGACACCACCCCCTTTATCTGCTGGGCGTATGATAATATCATTACGCGCACAGATTTGTTTCACATTAAATTGGAGGCTACGGTTGCCCCCAAATCTCGGCATCTTGAGAGCAACCAAATCCTTCACCACCATCTCTTTAAAGACTTGAATCGATGGAGCTACAAGACCAGGTGGGTTAAACAATGAGGCGTTAGAAAAATTGGTATGTCTAATCTGAATTCTACCAATTTCTCCAAGACCCGTTACATCCAAGACTCCTCCAGAGTTGACATCATGGGAGCCACCATCCGGTGTACTATTTTGATACGCATTAGCAGGGGTCAATTGACTTCGATTACCTATTGGGTTCAGGAGAAAATGACGTTTAATATTCATTTTTCTAATAAATTTGTGGACATCTATAAATGTCTCAAATTTATTTAGTGTACGCGTTTCGTCCTAAAAAGGCGTCATCTGGGGGGTGACGCCCCAGATGACGCCTTTTTAGGACGAAACGCGTCGGGCAGGACCCCATTGTCGCCACTTTTTCTCAGCGCTGCATTATCCTGTGGACTTATACGTGAGTGTATTTCCTTACAGCTTTTATTAAACTTTTTATGCGGATTTACACTATGTGGCTCTTTTTTCTTTCTTCTTCATTCAATATCTACACCCAATGAACGATTGGTTTGAGGGAACCACTTACGGAATACCTCACCCCCTCCCCCCTGGGACTTACAGAACCATCCATATCCCTTGAGTTCCACACATCTTCCAGGACCCGGACACTCGTTGGAGGAATCAAGCAGTCTGCAACACCACAGATATCCACAGCTTTCTACCACCCAAGCCTTATCTGACCCAGTTTGGCGTATGCCCTGCCGGGTCCATCACATCTGGTAAGCCTTCATTTCTTTCGGTGGTAGTAAGCTGGTCTGCCGTTTTGGGATACTGGATTTATATAAATTGTTTATCTAAAGGACTAGAAGACTGCTATTTATTGTTTGACCATGAACACTTATAACGGGTCTTCTCAGCCATAAATGGGTCTCTCTATTGGTGATCCCTTTCACTGTGTACCTACTCACCTATGTGTGATAAGGTTTTAGCGCTACACTCTTTGTTGTTTTTTGCACATATACTTTGTTGGTTGTGTTAGCTGCTTTTTCTTTTCTTATGAGCAGTGCAGGATTATTTTTGTATATATTGATAGTCATAAGAATGTCTCATAATTGCAGGATCAACTCCACAGTCCGCTTGATGATAGGAAAGGGGAGCAAATCTGTTATGAAGAGGGATATTATTACTTCTAGGGGTCTGTCTAGCTGATCCATCCCTATATTGATTATATACATCTCTAGGATCACCTCTAGACATCCTTGTATTATGATTATTAAAATCATTTCTACGTGGTGTCCTTGGGTATGGAAAATTCTTATTCCTCTGAATCTGATGATTTTTCTCACGTGGGGTCCCATAAGGCGGATAACTATCATCATGAGCCAACCATGAATCGCGGTCACCATAGGGAACCCCATGTGGTCTACCAGTATAATTATCTTTCTGTCGTTCCCATACAGGTATCGCGGGATCTTGATATCTATAATTTATATTTTTATTTTTATTTCCCTTTCTTAATTTAGGTCTAGTAGCATTCCCATCTCCACCCCGGGGGGCATGTCCGTTTAGTTCATTGGAATAATTACCTCTAACTTGTGGCACTGGAGGGATGGCTGCATCTGGCAATGAAGGGATAGGTGCTTGTGTTGAGGAAGCAAGCCCTTCAATTACCATTGGTTCATCAGTCTTTATCTGCCACTTAAAGACCACTTTATTGGAATAATCAGCCAAATCACGGTTATACTTTTTTTTCTTTTTACTCTTTTGTTCACTATCCTCTTTTTCAAGGAATAGTTTTAATTGGTCTGATTTCTGTTTATATACTTCATGGTCTCTAAGTGAAGACAATTTCTCCCTGACTAGTCCAATTTCATTATTAAGAAATTTCAGTTTGTCACGTTTCTTATCCAATAGAAACTGGAGAAATGAAATGCCCTTATCATTGAAATAGGTGAACCACCCTTCCAGGTCGGTTTCACCTTTCTGCGGGCTTACTTCCCACCTGAGACTTCGTGGTACCATTTTTTGTGCAACGTATTGCTCAAGGTAGGCTATATCCCAATTAGTGTGTAATTCTGAAACTAGGAGGTTTTTCAATCTAAGAAATATACCACCTATCTCATCAGTCTGCTCTGTATTGCCATCAAAAACACCTTCTGTGTTGATATTATATTGGGATCTAAAATCAAAAATATCCATTCCTTAGGTTTCAGCTGCAACGTATTCGTATCAAAAAATTCAAAACATGTAAAAAAACCCAGAAAGGGTGAACGCTGCGCTAGAAACCCAATAGTTGATTGGTAGCTATGAAGGATTAACCCTTACAGACTAAAAACACATTAATAAAAAACAAGGTTTTAACCCAAATTACCAAAGCAGCCAGCATAAAAGAGTCAGACACATACTCTAGATAATAGTAATAATATTATGCAGCGCTAAGGACGACCAATAAATGAAAACACCAAAATTATTAAAAATTAATTAAACATAATGTCGTAATTAATATCGTGAAAAATTACCATAATTATTTATGACCACTATAGGATATGTGTATAATGAAATACTCAAATTGATAGTGTCAAATAAACCAAAAAAAACACATAAAAAGTCCCATCACAAAAAGTGCGAAAAAAAGGAAAAAAATTTTTTTTTATGTATATATAAAGTTCATAAACACAAAAAGGAAGAAGAACTGATCCAAAATCCGTGATAAAGGAAATCCAATCTCCCAAAAAGTGAGTACACCCAAGTGGATATGAGGCTCCTTACCGACTCAAAAGACCAACAAAGGTCTATCCAGGCAGATGGGAGATTACAGGTTTCCCAATAACCTATACCAGCATCTGGGTCTGTGACTGAAGCTGTATGGCTCCAGAAATAAAAGCAAGAAAGGCTCCCATAGTGTAATCGTTCCAATCAATAAATTTTAATGAATAAAAAGATGCACTTACAAGCAGTTCCAGTAAACGAGTGTCAGAGGAGATCTTATCTAAAGGACTGAGTTTAAGCAGGCCTCAGGCCTGCACTCCATTAATTACTGACACTGTGCGGTTCAGAACCAAATACACCAAAGGCAGTTATAAGTGTGTTTGTCCAACTGTGTGGATTACAATTACAACACAAATAGCTAGCAGAAGACAGAAGACTAAAGACTGCATCTCTTATTGCAAGGCCTTGCATCCTATGAGTATTAAGAGGGACTGCATCGTAAAGTAGGGGGAGCTTCCTAGTAATTATATTACACTGTACTGATAACTTTGCATTCCTGTGGTTACCTAGGCATTCTGGAAGTGGTAAGGTACCCAGAGTTGAGGTGTTGTCACACTGAGCACTGGTCCCACTTGGAGATACACATGCAAGGGTCACTCAAAGGAAGATATATATTGTTAACAAATTGTGGATACTTATCACACTGTCACATTACGTTAGTGTGGCAGTGTAGTTATTGTAATTATCTTTTCTACCAGTTTCAGTAAAGTCATATTCTGGTTAATTACAATTGGTGCGAAGTGTTATCCATTACCCTACAGGTGGAGCAGTGGATAAACTTAACACTAAAACTGCACCACAGCTGTGTCAAACGGGTTGAGCCAAGTTATTGGGGGTGTAAGAGCAGAGTACAGGCCCAATCAAATATCAGCAGCTCCTTCGGGGGTCAGTGCTACACAAGGGTTTACTGTATTATTTTATTTGATAAAACACCCCCATAACAGAAACCAAAGTATTAGCTGGGAGAGCCACAGGGAGTATAAGATAAGATATCAATGCCACAACCAGGAGAAGAAGGTAAGCTGTTATCCTATTTTCCTATGATAAGGATGCAGGACATCAAATGGTGGATACCTCAGTCCACAATTGTACAGGAGGAAATGAATACGACATACCTCCAATTTATGTACAGCTTAGGCTCTGCTCTTCAAACCAATGTTCCAAGATCCAATGTTATCAAACTCAGCAAACTTAGAAAAATCACTACTGATGTCACCTCTCTGGGACATCAGTCTGCCACTATGCAGGGGAGGTGGCACTGGAGTGGCACTGTATTCAGATCCGATCACCCACTCCTACCGGCATGTCAAACTTTGAGATGCGATTGTGTCCATGCAGCCACTGAGCCACTGTGTGTGCATACAGTAAATCAGAGTATCAACCTTTTGGAAATCACCCAAGCCATGAACTTCTCCAATCGAGTCGTGCCAGCTACGGACGTCACCCACAAGGACCTTACCTGTACAGGTACATTGGGGCAGCTACTATTAGAGTTAGTTAGGGAAAGGATATTTTGTCATGTTATGCCTATCATGCTGAACTTTTAGTAAAAGTTGTTTAACCACACAAAGCCTAGTCTGAAGTTATTCAAGGGTTCCTGGCAAACACACAAGGATCTGAGTCTAATACAGCACACAGAAGGTTCTAGTAACATCACAGCTACAAAAGGTTAAACTGCAACCAGTCATAGGTGTGGTACCTGGTAAGGTGACAGGTTCTCTTGTAGTAAGGGGGTCCAGTGTTATGACTCCCTCCCTATCAGTCTGTCCCAGGAGTGGATTGGTGTTATGGAGAATTATTGCCTGATCACTAGGTACAGAGTAATAGGAGTTAAGCGAGCATGTATAAGGTCTGCCCTATTTTGCTCAGTGGGACTCCATTGTGTTACCAGAAGTGAGGTAGCAGTGGTATGCCGACTGGTGGAATTGGCATATGCTCCGCGTGTCCCTTCCAATGCAATACAAGTGCTTGTTCAAGTCTGTAGGATATGGGATGCTATCCTTAGAAGAACTTTGCATACAACACTACACACAAGTGACTCATCTGTGAGTTGGGGGACTGCTTTAATGTTTGACTTTCACATGACCACAGCTCATCTGGTCCTGACATTGATGAGCACGCCTTTGGGCAAGGTGTAATCTCTGTGCCATAACAACTGACCCTGTTTTCCGCCTGGCGTAGCCCAGAAGAAGCCATCCCTGTGTGACCCACACGTGTCACCCAAAGAATTATTGGGGAACATACAGAGATGTCATCTGCCTATAACAACACACCCTACCCTTACACACAGATCAGTGTGAAAGCAGCCTAATAGTTGTTAACCTTTTGATAGGTGCTTTATGCCCATTGCAAAAGTGCAATGTATGTGTTGTTTAATACACTGACCTTCTTTTCCTCTTTCAGCTTCTGCTGGCATTGCTCTCCAGGCTCCCAGAAGGGACCAAGGTGAAGTGTACTTGGTATTACTCCACCTGGGACAGTAGCCGGCACCACAGAGGAAGCATCCGCTTATGGGGATCCTGCTCCCTCCGCAGCCGCCTCCTTCCTTCGCTGGCTCCATGTACTCTAAACCTCTGGGATGGCGGGTCAGCAAGCCCAGATTGAGATCAATGGGTTGGGGACCCTGGGCATGCGCTTCTCTGGTTTAATGTCGCGGGCCACATCCTAGGGCTTCTCTAGTCTAAGCATAGGTGCACTTAACAGCTCTGAGAACAATAAAACATGTTTTTTTCATTTGCCAATACTGTGCTTTGCACATCACAACACAAAGCTGTTTACCCATAATGTGAAATTGAAAATGCAGTTTGAATTTTCAAGTAAAACATTTATTTTGTTCTAGTAAACAGTTATTATTCTTGAAATAACTTAGACTAGTGCTGATACCATGGGACCAGAAAAGAATCAGAAAATAAATGAATGCGCCTTGTAGAATGTGAAAGGAAAAAATGGAAACTAGCATAGTATGGGGTAGGATTATCCTCAGTAGGATTTCATTACACACAGATGGGGTGGAAAATAGAAAAGTGAAAGGTTAATTTCCAGGCTTCGCAAACCTCCCTGACTATTGATAGGTGTTTAAAGCTGTACTTTGCATCAGCCTGCTGTGCACATAAAAAGAAAATATTCCTGAATTCCACTATATTCGTAAATCTGATTAGTAAAACAGAGTCACATATCGAAATACAGCATCCCAAACAGATGATAAAATGTGCTCAGCTTTTTTACAGCCCATCTACGACCAAAAATTTATTTTTTGGTTGTAGTTGGAGTGGAAAAGGTTTTTATAGCTAATTCATTTACTTTCACCCCAGTTTTTGCGCTGGCGACCAAACTAGATGTGAGGACAACACTCCAATAGGAACAAAGACATAACCCGACACAGATTGCCATTGTCTTCACTGTACTTAAAGATCAACCCCACCTCATAGTTTAACCACTTGCTTACAGGGCACTTAAACCCCCCTCCTATCCAGACCAATTTTCAGCTTTCAGCGCTGACGCACTTTGAATGACAATTGCGCAGTCATACAACACTGTACCCAAATGAAATTTTTATCATTTTTTCACCACAAATAGAGCTTTCTTTTGGCGGTATTTGATCACCTCTGCGGTTTTTACTTTTTGTTAAAAAAATTTAAAAATCTGAATATTTAAAAAAAAAAAAATTTATTTTTTTATATTTTGTTATAAAAAATTTAAAACGGGTAATTTTTCTCCTTCATTGATGTATGCTGATGGACCGGCAGTGATGGGCACTGATAGGCGGCAGTGATGGGCACTGATGGGTGGCAGTGATGGGCACTGATGGGTGACAGTGATGGGCAGCACTGGCAGGTGGCACTGATTGGCACTACAGGTGGGCATTGATAGGTGGTACTTGTGGGCATTCATAGGTGGCACTTGTTTGCATTGATAGGTGGCACTTGTGGGCACTGTTAGGTGGCACTGTGGGCACTGTTGGGTGGCACTGTAGGCACTGTTAGGTGGCACTGTGGGCACTGTTAGGTGGCACTTTTAGTGGGCACTGATGAGGCAGATGTGCCTCTTCCACTTCGGGACCGATGTCCCTGACATGTGAGCCGGTGATCGGCTTTTTTTTCTATTCGCGCTGTCAGCGTGAGTAAAAAAAAATAAAAAATTACCGGTTTTGTTTACATCATGTGATCAGCTGTCATTGGCTGACAGCTGATCACATGGTAAGGGGCCGAGACCGGCCCCTTACACGGATCAGTGATCAGCCGAGTCTCATAGACTCGGTAATCACAGTGCGCAGGGCGCGCGCAGGGAGCGTGCACAGGGGAGGCCGTCATAGGACGGCCTCCCGGGAATGCAGGTCCGTGCTGTGGCTGTCATTCGGCCATAGCGCGGATGTCTAGTGGTTAAAAAAAATAGTAGGATAGGCATAATTAAAAATGAAAAAAGCAGCAGTAGATGCAATAGTTACCGACGCGTACTTCCTCTTTGGTGATGCCCCTGCAATGATCCCTTTCTGCCACTAGATGTCCTCAGTCTTATGGGTTGAATGATATCCATTTTCTGTGAGTGCAGGGTGTCATGGACCCACCCCCTAAGGCTGGTGTCACCATCGCACCCTGCATTCATAGTATAATGATGGAGAGAACTGCACTGATGTCATCATGTTAGTGTCATCGAGGTAAACTCTGCATCGAGAACTGTTTAGCACCAAACAGGGGGCAAAGCTAGAAAAACCCTCAATCCTGAAGACATATAAAAAAGAAAAGAATATTGGCTTGGAGGCACCCAAGGGGGGTGGGAAGGGAGGCCAGAATTGGGCTTTGCAACACATTACATAACTAAATACAAACCGATCATTATAAGCACCCCTGCTAGAGTTAAAAGGTTTGTCTCATCTCTGTAACTGATACATTCTGCTGGAGAGCTTGTTCTTTTTAAAAACAACTTGGCTGGATCACCAGATAAAAATACACAGAAAAAAAGCCTGAAAAATAAAATGAATGCAGCCATCACATCAAGGGGTTGGTAAGCTGCAATATAATAAATGTTTGCTTAGAGATCTCCCATAAATATAGATCTCCATAAAAAGGGTCCTTCCCCAAAACCATAATAGCTTCTTCATGATGCAAACCATATTGCGAAACGCGTAGAGGCTGCTGGGAACTTTCCTATCACTTCCGGTCACACGTGTGTGAGGCTTGGAATGCACGCCGCTGTGAGGAGACATTGGATTTGAGTGGGAGATAGACTGAGACTCCGCTCTCCACATACACTGCTGGATTAGCTTGGTTCCGGCTTAGGGGCACCTTAACATGTGAGGTTGACTATGTTTTTTAATTAATTTTTAAATAAAATGAGAGTTACATACTACACCGTGATGGCTACCTATATGTATTTATGAGCACTAAACAGAGCAAGAGGCATTATTATACTGCTTGGACAGGCTGCTATTGGATCCATCATAAACCGAGTGGTTATCCTAAATGAACCAAAGGCGCATATTCTTACCGTATCTGGTGAGAGGCCATTGCACTAGGTGGCGGTGAAGTCACCATATGTGGTGAATTAGGAGCACTTTAGATTGTAGAGGAACGCTAATACTGCACAGAAGTGATCACTCACTGAGGACATCCAGTGTACTGTGGTTTATACGTACATGTTGGGGACATTTGTTTTGCACTGTGCAGCACACATATATTGTTATGTGAATTCTATGACCACTAAGCAATATCGGCACATTGTATGACTTTAGTTTTTATTCATTTTCCATTTCTATATATATGTATTTTTTCATTTTTTAATATTTTGTTAGCACTAGCACTTTAAACAGTGATTGGTAACACCATAAGATATTTCACTAAGATAATTTTGGATCAAAAGATTATGGGAAATAATAGGATAATGGGAAAGATTAATTTTTTGATATTAATATAGCTGGCATAGAAAAGCACTTTACTACAGGATTAATATATAATTTGTTTTATTTTGCACATTTTATGTTTTTTGAGTGTTTATTACATATAGAAGTTAGCGCAATCCACTTTTTACTATTTGCATTCTACCATTTCTTAGGTGGGTTTATATGATTGCAGCAAACTAGATTGACGAGTTATTTAATCTGAGTTTTGTGCCGGTGTCTTGCCGAGAAAGTTCCCTCGGCGGATAAGTTCCTCCCCTGTACTGCGCAGGCGCAGTACCAACTGCTGTCAGCCGGCGGAGATAGCCGAAGCTCAAAATCCACAATCGGCTGTACACGGCGCCTGCGCTCTGGGTCCAGATTCCTTCCCCACCATCCAAGTGGACCTGGAGGGGGAATCTAAAAGTGCCGAGCGCAGCGAGGCCGTGCCCGAAGCGTGGCGAGCGAAGCGAGCCCGCGAGGGGCCCTCTTACAGGCGCCGTGTACAGCTGATTTTCAGCTGTTCCGCTTCGGCTATTTCCGCCGGATCGTACTGCGCATGCGCAGTACAGTGAGGAACTTATCCGCCGAGCGGAACTTATTCGGCAGAACACCGGTAACACATCTTGTTGGACAGTTTATTGATATTATTTATTTATTTTTACTCTGTATCCCAAAGGTTGCTTTTTGGGTTTTTTTTGAACATGTAAACAGTGGCAGAGGACTAGAAGCTCCTCCTGCTCATGTTTCCCTGCAGACAGGCTGGTAAAGATCTTCGTTATGTGACAACTGTATATCGATTAGAAAAAAGGTACATGGATGTTTTTTGTTTTTTTTCAATTAAAATGATTACAGTGCCATCATCCATATACAGAAATAAAAGGAACAATGTAAATTAAATAGCGTGTGTTTAGGATAACCTTTTATAATTCTGATATGTGCCTGCTGTACCATGTACTTGCATCAAAAAGTATACTGTTCTCTTTGTAATGCTGTAATTGAAATCCCTGGTGTTCCTGCCAGTCCCTCTACTTTCCTATTAAAAATTGACCACACTAGGCAGGAGAGCACATCGTGGTCCGTTCTCTAGCTGTGCTGGGAACTCAGCCTGCTCTCCAATGACCTGTGCTGAGATGCGCCCCCCCCCATGCCACTCACTGTGAAGATCAGTGTACTGCTGTTTCTCCTCCCCTAGCTCTCTATGCAGCTCAGAACAGAGGAAATGTGATAATTTATTTTAAAAAAGGGGGAAAATGTATTTGTAATTTTTTTTATATCTATAAACAAATGTTTTACCTTTCATTTCTATTTTAAACTGTATGGGTTATTTTACAAGGTGAGGGTTTACATACACTTTAAGCATTGCAAACCTTTTAAAACTTTTTTTGCTTTGGTATATGTTCCAAAACACCATGTCCAGCCCCCCATGTCAGATTTGACAATCTAGTCTCGCAAATTGGCATGTTTTTTAACATTTGGTTCCTATTGTCTTCTGTGGGATTCAGATTCAGTGCCCAAAGGGCTTGCTCATACCTGCAGCAGTTTTTACCGACCCTCTGAAAAGCAATTGCGGTTTATCGCTTTTCAGGGGGCAGTAAAGCAGCAGCTGCCAGGCATTCAGGGGATGATACTACTGCCTCCTGAATGCCTGTTTTCTTGTTTTGACAGCTCAGTGGGGACTCTCTATGTAAATATCACATCGCCGGCTGAGATGCAGCCTCGTTTACCTAAATGGGTCGCATTTGGCAGTGGTATTGCCCTCCAAAGGCTTTATACAATACTACTTTTATCTGATTTCAGTATATTATAGATGCATACTTCCCCATCCACAATATCTCCTAGCATTATATTTATTTTGTAAGCCTAATCTACCTCACACCGATATGTTCATTGAACCGTTTCCTTTGTTGCCGAATATGTTGAGGGAAAGTCATGTCAGAGGTAAACCATCGCAATATGTGTTCAATCAATTCTTAATGCGTTTAATGCTTCAAAAAAGTGTCATGTGGTTTATTAAAATTCATCTCAGTGTGACTATCCTGCTCCAGATCACAAAAGAAAATTAGATCCTAATCACGTTATTCATTCCCCGGCTCCGTTATTAACCTCGTCCATCATAGTGCCTCCTCAAATAAAATCCTTTCAAATCAATGAATTGTCAGGCTAAAACAACAATGATCTATCACTATGAATGTACTTAAATTATTAAATGCTTTCATGTTTTATATAGTGCTGCTTTATTACCAGAAAGGAGGAAGGAGACCACGATGAATGCTCTTTTCTGAATACCCACGATTATGTATGTGTCCAATGGAACTGTAAGCCCCACAAAGTTAGTCAAAGCTAGAACTTTTTAATTCCTAAAAATCAGTATTGATCAGAAAAGGGAAAAGGTGAAGGAACCTCTGGTGTTATGAGTGGGGATTGGGCTTTTATTTAGACGTGAGGCTGAAAATGACTAGATAAAAAGGGTTTTCAACTTCAGTATTAAGGTCATTTTTGGGTAGCTCTTGGTCTACTTGGAGAAGTAACAACACCTAGTAAAACATAATTTTCTAAAATATTTGGGCTTTTCATTTATGCTAAACCAAAGTCAAAGCAACCAGTATCAGCCAATCCCTGGAGAATGGTGCCCAGATGGTGGCTGGAAGAGTGTATAAATACTTTAAGGCCTATAATTGAGGGGTTCTTGTCTAGGAGGAGGATATCCCATCCTGAAGTGCTGCTGCCCCTCTGGGTAGTCCAGTTGTATTTCTGCTTTGCTCATCGCGGACCCAGCTGAGTTAGCTGAGTGTGTGTGTGGGGGGGCTATTCTGCTGAACTTTGCTGAAGCTGATCCAGGGATTTATTGGGGATCTGGTTTGAAAAGTTGGGCTTTTATTTAGACATGAGGATGAAGATGAAGATGACTAGCTAAAATTAATTTAGACCTTCAGTATAAAGGCCATTTTTGGGTGGCTCTTGGTCTACCTGGAGAAGTAATAACACCTAGTAAAACATAATTTTCAAAAATATTTGGGGTTTTTGTTTATACTAAACCAAAGTCAAAGCAACCATTAGCAGGGAACATTATAGTTTATCAATTTCAGATTACTTAAAAATGATTGGTTGGTACTGGTTGTGCATTGCTTTTTGCATTATCACACATGCTATAAATATCATAACTTTTTATATTGGTTTATAAACTTAGCACTCTCCTAGTTAAATTCCAGCTAGGTTAGGTACATTTAGTCTGCAGTCAGTGGAGCTGTTTGTGATTGCTCAGTTCTGCTTTGAGTTTCACTGGCTGTGGGTTTGACTGCTTCCCCCTGCCTTCTGGATAGTTCTGGAAAGTAGTTGCCTGGATGAAGCAAATCAGCAGCAGAATAGTTATGTTTTCTCAGTTACTCCCTGGGGAAGAGCACCCAAATGTTGGCTGGGAGAGTGCATAAATAGGTTCAGTGGAGGAGTTCTTGCCAGGAGAAGGAGATCCCAACCTGAAGTGCTGCTGCCCTTCAGGGTAGTCCAGCTGCATTTCTGCTTTTCTCATTGAGGTCCCAGCTGAGTTAACGTGTGTGTGTGTGTGTGGGGGGGGGGGGGGGTATTCTGCTGAACTTTGCTGGAGCTGATCAAGGGATTTATTGAGGCTCTGGTTTGAAGAGTCCGCAAAAGACATGTCTGATTGATTGAAGAGTGCATCCAAATATCCAAGGACAAGTACAGTCCAAGGACAGTGACTGCTATTATCCCTCTGGCATCAGTGTCAGCCTGTGCTTAAAGGTGGACATTTCTTCTGGTTTCCCTGAGAGGCTCATTCCATTATTTGTTGCTGCAAGGACTGTGCTTGAAAGCTTTGAGAAAGACTTCCTCCAGTTGCTATTTTTTTTTTTTTTTTGTATAATCTTTATTTTATCTTATGCTTTCAAGATATCATACATTGAGAAAACAAAAACACAACAAGAAAAAGAATAACACAATCAATGATCAAAAGGGCATACAGGGGAACAAAAGAGTGAGGGATATTGGGTTACTGGGACACAACGACATCTGATACAATCAGTAATTAGCTTCATATGACTTCATCAAGTTATACCTCAACAACAGAGGATATGTGAGTACTTTAACCGTAGTAGCAGAGCAAAATATCGTTCTCATATATAGGATACAGCGCTATGCGCACTGCAGCCATGATAACCCAAGATAGAAAGGTAAGGGGGAGGGGGAGAGACAAAAAAGGGGGAAATGGGCATACCCGTAAACAGTAAGTATAACGATCAATCAGCACAACTGCAGTAAGCGTACATCTATAGCTATGATAAAGGACCTAGGGGTTTGTGGCTCACAGATCTCATACTTAAAAAGTAAAGATTATGTACCATCAACCTCTAGTCGGCCCGCCTGGTGGTCGCATTAGACGGCTTTTGTGTCATGTTGGACGTATAATGTATCCATGTGGCCCACATAGCGTTTAATTTATCATACCTATCTTTGCACTTCGCCATCCACTCCTCCGCTGCCATAATGGAATCAAGTAAGCGCACCCTTTCGGTTTGCCCCGGAACTTGGGTTGACTTCCAATATATGGGAATCAAACGTTGTGCAGCATTTAAAAGATGTGGGAGAATCGATTTGCGGTAGAAGCTGAGAGGAGTGGATGGCACATGCAGCAAAAACTCTAATGGTGAGTCCTGCAGGTCTACATCCAAAATCAATTTTATCTGGGCTCTGATATCCTACCAGAAGGGTCGAAGCCTCAGGCACTCCCACCAAACATGCAGGAAGGTGCCTTGGAGCCCACAGCCCCTCCAGCATGCAGCAGAAGCCGTTGGATACATCCTAGTTAAGGTTGTTGGGACCCTATACCATCGGGTCAGCAGTTTAAAGCTATTTTCTTGCATCTTAGTATCTACCAAGCTCTTATGGGTGAGAAGATATAGATGGCTCAATTGAACCTCCGTAAACATATACTGCAGATCCCTCTCCCACTCTCGTATATATGTTGGTTTACCCTGGGACTCCGCAGACTGCAACAGCTCGTAAAGTACTGAAAGAGTGCGGAATGGGGTCCTCAGATTACATAACCTCTCAAACGGGGTCAAGGAAGAGGGAGGTCGAACAGGACATGGCAAATTATGGATAAAGTGATGTAATTGTATATAGCACCATTCGTCCATACGGAAACGGCCGAATTGAGAGCGGAGCCAGTCCAAAGAGAACAGACCTTGCTCGTGTACAAACCTCCCACATCGCGTCTCCCCGTACCTTGCCCACATGCGGAAGTAGGAGAGGTGTTCCCCTGGAGTGAACCAGGGGAAGCCGCCGAGAGGAGCAAGCGGGGACACAGGCTGTGACAGCTGCCCCCGTGCGTTTAGGATATCCCACAACTTCAGCACATGGACAGAGACCGGTGATACAAAGTCTGAGAGGCCTCGACAGTCCCTAGGAAGCCATGGAGCATGAGACAGATTACGACCAGCCAGAAATTTCTCAAGGGGAACCCAAGATTTGGTGGCAGTATGGTGCTGTCAATCAAGAATCCTTTGTAGGGCAACCGCCTCATAATATCTTCGTATAGAGGGGATCCCCAGCCCCCCAAGCCCCTTAGGACGTTGCAGTCTGCGGAGGGCCAAACGAGGTATGCGACCCTGCCATATACATTTTAGGAACAAGCTGTTAAAGGCCAAGAAGAGAGATCTGGGCAGCACTATAGGTACCATCTGAAGGTAAAAAAGGATTCTCGGCAGTATGATCATTTTCAGAATGCTGACTCGGCCCATCCATGATAAGGTGGCATGATCCCATTGCGAAAGGTCAGCTTTAATCGTGGTGAGTAGGGGGGCAAAGTTACATGTATATAATTGTGCAAACTTGGGAGGTAAATGCCAAGGTATTTTAATGAAGAGCCGCACCATGTGAAGGAGAAAGAGGCCTGCAGTTGGGAGCGCATCGCCGGAGGAATAGTAAGGGGAAGAATTTCCGATTTACTATAATTAATTTTAAAGTTGAAGAGAGAATGGAATCTCTGTAATTCTGCCATAATGTTAGGGAGAGAAATCAGCGGGTTCCATGAGGTAAAATAGAACGTCATTGGCATATGCCGATAGTTTATGTTCTGTCGTCCCCACTGTGAACCCTCTGATGTTAGGATTGGACCGTATCTTATTGAGTAGCAGTTCCAGTGTCCAATATCAGGGGGGATAAAGGGCACCCCTGTCTGGTCACGTTTCTAATAGGAAAAGCATTAGAAAGCGTCCCATTTACCTTAACCCGGGCCTCTGGGGAACTATATGATGAGCCTATCCACTTAAGCATATTATGTCCTAGACCCAACCTGGATAGTACCGCCTGGCCCAGTCCACCCGGTCAAAAGCTTTTTCAGCATCTGTGGACAACAAGAGACAGGGTGGACTGGGCCGCTGTATATTCGCCCAATGAATTAGTTGTATTGCTCAGGTTGGAGTTGTCCCTAGCCTCCCTCAACGCTATAAAACCCGTTTGGTCTGAGTGGATTACCGTCGGTAGGATAGGTTTAAGTCGATTTGCCAAGACCTTTGCTAAGATTTTGATATCGGTATTCAACAACGAGATCAGCCTATAGCTGCTAGAGATGGATGGGTCCTTTCCTTCCTTTGGAAGAACAGTAATATGTGATAGCAATGCCTCCTTCGGAAGGGGGGTGCCTGATGTCAGGGCGTTAAAGTAGGTACACATGCGATCAGACAGGAGGGAGGAAAATTTACGGTAATATGCATTGGTAAACCCATCCGGGCCAGAGCTCTTTCCTTGCGGAAGGTCTTTAATGAATGCCTCGATCTCCACCACAGCTATAGGCCTGTCAAGCTGCTCGCTAATGGATGCGGACAATTGTGGGGTTAATGCCTCCTCTAGGTATTGTGAAATGCATTCCAATTTCTGTGGAGGCATGTGACCCACAAAAGTGGCGGGGAGCTGATAGAGTTGGGCATAGTACTCCCTAAAGGAGTCCACGATTTTGGAGGACAGTACCGTTTGGGAGCTCGAAGCAGTTTGCAACCTATGTACGTGACCGGACATGCGTTGTCTTTTAAGGGCCCTTGCTAATAGCCTCCCGCACTTGTTTCCGAATTCATAAAATTTAGTGTGCATGTTTCTAGCAGAGTAGAGAGCTTTTCGCTAAGGGACACAAGCTCCTCATAAAGGCGTGGCGTCAGTTGGCGTTTATGTTTAAGCTCTGCGGCACGTAGCTGGGTCAGCAGGGACTGAAGTTCCTCACTGCGTGCTTTTTTGACTCTGGATCCTTGGGAAATGAGCTCACCCGTATCATGGCCTTGTGTCCCTCCCACACAGAAGCCATCCCCACCTCTCCCGCCATGTTCACCTTAAAAAATAATGATATGGTATCGAAGACCCGCTTGTGTGCCACTGCATCATCGAGCAGGTTCTCATTTAACCGTCATGTCCATTGGTGAACTTCTGGCGATAGGGGAGCTAGGGGGATAGAGATGGGTGCATGATCAGAGATCGCCAAAGATCCAATCAACGCGCCGGAGAGCGATTCTAAAAAGCATTGGTCTACCAGTAAGAAGTCTATTTGCGTATACACATTGTGTGTGGTGGAATAGTAACTGAAATCTTTTACGGTAGGGTGAAGCACTCTCCAGCAGTCGACCAGATGGTTTGCATTCAGGATCTAACGAAATCGCTTAAGGAAGGCGAAAGAGTGAGTAAAATGGCCAGATGAAGTATCCAACTGCAGGTCGGGGCTGACAATGAAGTCACCCCCCACCACCAGCCTCCCTTCCCGAAACGTGGAAAGGGCATCTAACATTGATTCCAAAAACTCCAATTGCTTAGAATTAGGAGCATATAGCGCCACGAGCGTAAGCTTGCAAGCAAACAGAGTGCCTTTCAAAAAGACAAATCTGCCATCTGGATCTGCATGGTGTTCTAAGGGAATGAAAGGGCAATTTTTATGTATCGCAATCGCCACTCCACCAGATTTAGGCCTGGGTGAGTTGCTAAGGTACCATTGGTTGTATAGGTGTGTAGGGAGACAGGGAACCGAGTCAGCTCTGAAATGAGTTTCCTGCAAGAGTAAAATGTGTGCACCCAGTCTCTTTGTCTCGAGCCACAACTTACTGCGTTTAGATCGGGAGCTCAGGCCACGGACATTATACGAGATGATCTTCAGATCAGCCATGGATAATCACTGGCTTCTCCGCCCCAGGGGCATGTGAAGGATGAGGAGAGACCTGCGGCCAATTGAACCCAATAAGTCTGAGGTGCTGAAAAGAAAAAAACATGTAAGTATGACCCAGTTAGCAAAAAAAGAGGGAAAAATAAAGAAGAATGAAGAACAATATGCCCAATGGGCAAGTAAATAACGCTAACACCGACAGTGCGAGGGTCACCTCCCGGCCAGCCGGCCCAAAAAGGTCCCAGTGACGCATGCACCGTAGACTACCTCAGCCGAGGAGTGCAACTCCCAAGAGTTCACCTATGTGGGGTGAGTGGGGAGACATCAGACAGGAGCCCTACTAAGGGTCCCGCTCCAGTGAAAGAGCACCTCCGGAAATCAGAGGTGCATTTGAATCATCTGCAGCAGCAAAAACAGTCCTGAAAACAGAAGAAAAAATTAGGAGAAAATTGAAGAAAGGACGTCATCTTCTGAAACTCGAATGGACAGTCAACGTGAAGCAGGGGGAGAAGGAGGCCCCTGATCAGCTGAGATAACAGGGTCCGCCTGTGGTTTGTTGCGGCGTCTGTGACGGGCTTGTTGCCAGGGTTCTGGACGGGCTGGTGCCGGAATAGCCGGGGGAGTGCGCCAGTCAGGTATATCCACTGCCGGCAGACCGAGGCGTGCCAGAAAGTGTGGCAAGTCCGATTTGTTCCTCAGAGTAATTTGCTGGTCCCCTTTAGTGACCGATAGGCTGAAGGGAAATCCCCAGCGATAGATCAGGTGGGCATCCTGTAAAGTTTCCAGTAAGGGCTTAAGGGCCCTGCGTTGCATCAGTGTGCGTCTCGATAGATCGGGAAAGAGGGACACCTTAGCTCCATCAAAGTCCACATGGCGGACCCCCCGAAGATGATGCATGATGCGTTCCTTTAAAGTATATTTGTGCAGCTTGCAAATAATGTCCCGGGGTTTGTCAGGGTCATCAGAGGGGGTCTGAGAGCCTGATGGGCTCGGTCAATTTCTATATGATCAGGTGCCTCTCTACCTAGGATCTGCTTAAATATATCCCCTGTAGGGTAGGGATAATGTCTCTGGGACCCGTAGCTTCCGGTACACCTCGTATGCGAATATTGACCCTTCGGCTTCGGTTTTCGACATCATCAAGTTGGTCAAGCAAAGAGTCAATGCGTTGATCTTGCATCATACAGCGTGTCTGCAGGGCCTGTAGAGTAGGGTTAATGTTCTCTACGGTCTCCTCCAATGCCTCTACCCTGCCCCCAATGTGGGCTGTGTCAGCATGCAAATCTGTAATGTCCTTTCTAAAGGCCTTCTCCATCTGGGCCATAAAACCTTCCAGATCAGCCCAGGTGGGGAGGGCTAGGATATGTGACCTCAGGTCCTCATCTTCTAGGACAGCCTGCGATCCCATGTGTCCAGGTAACATGCGGGGGGGGGGGATCTGGGGGCTAAAGGAAAGAGGTATAGCAGAGTGCACCTGGGAGCCATGAGGCGAGCTGTGTGAGGCAATGTCCTGTGTCCCCCGAGCATCATGCTGGCCTGGGCTGCTGAAGGGACTGCCTAGGGAGCCCGGTGAGGAGGGAGGAGGTGTTGCAGGCGGATGGTGTGGAGAGGAGATCGGAGATGCCGCGTGTGTTGTTTGGGAACACTCATCCGGCGCCATCTTGGAATCGGCCCGCGATGCCGGCCGCCGCCGGTAAGATAAACGTCCATGGAGGTGGATCGGAGCTAAGGCGTCCTCTGGGGCTGCGGGGGAAAGCTTCCTCCGTGACGGCATCTCGATTGCCTACTGTCCGTGTGCTAGATGCTGCTGTAGAAGCGGTAATGTGGTGCGGGTCAGACGGAGCTCGTCTTACTCACGTCAGCTCGTTTCCATGCCGCGGCCACGCCCCCCTCCAGTTGCTATTTAATGTTACTGGAGTATCCCACAGTTACCCTACACCCCATCCAAGTTCAAGTTATAATAAAGCATCAAAAACAGACACCCCTAGACTATTTACTGAGCTAGAAGAGAGACTGAGACTGTATGCCTGGCTGCAGATACACTAGTTGGGAGAGAACCTAAGGGCAAATCAGCGGCCCCTATAGGGATGAGTGCCACATAAATAAAGCGGAAATTTAGGTATGAATTATATTGGATTGTAACACTGGTCCAACTTGGACCAATGTGAGTATGCATATTTCATACCTGACCTATTCCTGTGATCATGACATCATTGCCCTGCCTCTCCACCTTATCTAGTCACAGAATGCTTTGCATTCATTGAAACAATACAAGACTTCCTCTAAATGGCGGCAGTGCCATTCGACTCCCTGTGGTTACTCTGCAGGACTGCTGCCATCCCTGTAGTAGTGGTGACTTATACAGTAATTGACAGCATACTGTACACAGGCATTGTTTAGGTATGAGACAGCCATACTTACATTGGTTCAAACTGAACACATGCAATTACGCAAGAAGAATCATACCTAAACGTCAACTTTAAACCAGAAAGCTAGATAGATGACAATTGCACAAAGGATTGCAGCTTTGTAGTTAAAGGAGAACGCCACTTTTGTGGGGAAAAAAATAGCAAAAAAAAAAAAATAACAATATAGCAGATACAATTGCGACACACGTCATATTGTAATTAAATGTTATTTAAAAATACCTTTCCTTTTCAATCTGCAGCTCTGTAATTTTTCTGTAAAATGCAATGCAATATGGCTACCTGGAGGTGTTCTGTACACAGAATGTGTAAGGACCACCCACCAGAAACATCATTTCCTGCTTGTGTGATTGGCTTACTGATTTTCCCAGAAGTCTGCACTAAGATACAGGTCAGATTTTTTGCATCCCCTGCAACAAAAATTACATTTTTGGTGAGATACTCCCAATAGGAAATTACTACTAAAGGGATGCAAACTCTGTCGTTTTCCTCAATAGAGCCCAGCAAGTGCAGCAGCTGATTGATAATTTTGAAAGCACTCCCATTAGACTCACTTAGCGCATGGACACAGATGATCATATAGTGATTTATTTAGAATAACAAAAGGTAGGAATCTTCAACAAAGTTTGTTAAAATCCTTGCAATGTACATAGATGACCCAGAGGAGAATGTTTTTTTTCTCAGCCAACCTACAAGAATGGTGCACCATTTTTCCCGATGAACCACACCACAACGCATGGTTGGAGGTGCATTGGGTTAGGTGATTCAGCCTGATACACACAGGGCATTTTTAACATTGCTGTTATTGGTATCTGGCATGTCCAGGAGCAGCTGTGTTTTGGCAGAAAAAAATGCTAACCACGTGAAGCACTTGAGTGTTAATTTATTTCAATGACCAGAATAAATTATTATTATAGCCAATTAAATTAATTACCGCCTGAGATCTTGACGCACCTAAACGCGTTGAATGTGTTTACATGCCTCAAATTTTTTTTTGCAAAAACGCTGCTGCCAGGAGAACAGGCGTTTAGGAGAGCTTGGCAAAACGCCTTATGTGCATGAGGCCTTAAGATACCGTTGACAATGGACAGCATTGCAACATGCTAATACATGTGAAATGCGTTAATGTTACATGCATGTACTGGAGAGGTCTGAATTGGTTCTTAAACTTGCAAACATTTCTTACTTTAAAGAGAGGTGAATCTTCAATCTGATCAAACACATTAGAATCTGTTCACTATTGACCACCAGAGGGGGCAATTTACAAATCCAGTAACAGTCTGAGCACATTTATTTTAAAAGAGAAGTGCGGGATTCCAACAAAAGAAACAATACTACTTACCTATATAGATGTAGCATTGTTAAGATGCTGCCGTTGACCCCCGCCGCCTCTACACTGAAAATTTTGCAATCAAAGACAGCTGATCGCTCAGTTCTTAGGTCCGCTTTGAGCACAGAGCGGTGACAGTAAGTCAACATGCACAAGAAATGACATTGTAAAACATGTCAGAATCAGATCCACTAACTTTGTTGGAATTCTGCAGCTATATGCTTCATCCTATGTTGTGAAACGATTGCACATGCTGATTAAAGGAAGTACAGTGCCTTGAAAAAGTATTCATACCCCTTAAAAAGTTCTACATGTTGTCATGTTACAACCAAAAACATAAATGTATTTTTTTGAGATTTTATGTATAGACCAACACAAAGTGAGACATAATTGTGAAGTGGAAGGAAAATGATAAATGGTTTTCCATTTTTTTTTACAAATTAATAGGTGAAAAGTGTGGCGTGTATTTGTATTCAGCCCCCCTGAATCAATACTTTGTAGAACCACTTTTCGCTGCAATTACAGCTGCCTCTACCAGCTTTGCACATCTAGAGGGAGTGAAATTTTTTGTCCATTCTTCTTTGCAAAATTGATCAAGCTCTGTCAGATTGGATGGAGAGCTTCTGTGAACAGCAATTTTCAAGTCTTGCCACAGATCCTCAATTGGATTTAGGCTTGGACTTTGACTGCGCCATTCTAACACATGAATGTGCTTTGATCTAAACCATTCCATTGTAGCTTTGGCTGTATGTTTAGGGTTGTTGTCTTGCTGGAAGTTGAAACTCTGCCCCAGTCTCAAGTCTTTTGCAGACTCTAACAGGTTTTCTTTTAAGATTGTCCTGTATTTGGTTCCATCTTCTGATCAACTCTGACCAGCTTCCCTGTCCCTACTGAAGAAAAGCATCTCCACAACATGATGCTGCCACCACCATGTTTCATGGGGGGGGGGGTGTGTTCAGGGTGATGTGCAGTGTTAGTTTTCCTCCACACATAGTGTTTTGCTTTTAGTCCAAAAAGTCAAATTTTGGTCTCATCTGACCAGAGCTTCCTCTTCAACATGTTTGCTGGGTCCCCCAATATGGCTTCTCGCAAACTGCAACTGGGACCTCTTATGACTTTCTTTCAACAATGGCTTTCTTCTTGCCACTCTTCCATAAAGGCCAGATTTGTGGAGTGCACGACTAATATTTGTCCTGTGGACAGATTCTCCCACCTGAGCTGTGGATCTCGACAGCTCCTCCAGAGTTACCTTGGGCCTCTTGGCTGCTTCTCTGATGAATGCTCTCCTTGGACAGCCTGTCAGTTTAGGTGGATGGCCATGTCTTGGTAGGTTTGCAGTTGTGCCCTCCCTTTAATTTTCGGATGATGGATTGAACAGTGCTCCATGAGATGTTCAAAGATTGGGATATTTTTTTATAACCTAACCCTGCTTTAAACTTCTCCATAACTTAATCTGATGCTGTTTGTTCACTAAGGTTCTCTAGCAAACCTCTGAGGGCTTCACAGAACAGCTGTATTTATACTGAGATTAAATTACACACAGGTGGACTCTATTTACTAGTTAGGTGACTTTTTAAGGCAATTGGTTCCACTAGATTTTAGTTAGGGGCATCAGAGTAATGCCCCGTACACACGGTCGGACTTTGTTCGGACATTCCAACAACAAAATCCTAGGATTTTTTCCGACGGATGTTGGCTCAAACTTGTCTTGCATACACACGGTCACACAAAGTTGTCGGAAAATCCGATTGTTCTAAACGCGGTGACGTAAAACACGTACGTCGGGACTATAAACGGGGCAGTGGCCAATAGCTTTCATCTCTTTTTTTATTCTGAGCATGCGTGGCACTTTGTCCGTCGGATTTGTGTACACACGATCGGAATTTCCGACAACGGATTTTGTTGTCGGAAAATTTTATATCCTGCTCTCAAACTTTGTGTGTCGGAAAATCCGATGGAAAATGTGTGATGGAGCCTACACACGGTCGGAATTTCCGACAACAAGGTCCTATCACACATTTATCGTCGGAAAATCCGACCGTGTGTATGGGGCATAAAGGGGGCTGAATACAAATGCACGTCACACTTTTCACATATTTATTTGTAAAAAATGTGGAAAACCATTTATCATTTTCCTTCCACTTCACAATTATGTGCCACTTTGTGTTGGTCTATCACATAAAATCCCAATAAAATCCATTTACGTTTTTGGTTGTAACATGACAAAATGTGGAAAATTTCAATGAGCATGAATACTTTTTCAAGGCACTGTAAAGCCAAAGGTCTTTTGGTCATACTTCTTCTGTAGGTCACAGGAGTGCACTTAATTCTGCACTCCCATGACCCAGATATGTCACAGAAGAGAAATAAAACGCTCCCTCTCTCTTATATCTGGCTTAACCAGTTAGGGCTCACGCACATGGGCTCAGAAGGCGGTACACCATAAAGTAGGAGCATATTTCTACCTCCTGGAATAACAGGTCTGTGCAGAAAGCAAAGGACAGCAGCCTGAACAAATCAATGACAGATGCCACTGCTATACGAATGTAACAGTACTGTTACATGCATACAGGGCCAGATGAGCAGCCCTGGATTTCATCTAGTTTGTATCCAGGGCCCCTCATCTGTTCCTGTATGCATATAATTGCTTTAATCTGCAGTCACATCTGTCAGCCTATCATTGATTTGTATAGGCTGTTGGCCATGGCTGTCCGCACACATCTGTGACTCCCGGGCACAGAAATAAACTCCTTCTTGATGTGTATGGTTCTCTGAGCCCCATGAGTGCAGCTGGCTAAGCCAGACACAAGAGGGTTTTTTTCTCCGCTGTGGCTTACAAACCAATGACAGGCTGACAGACAAAACAGCTGTATAGGTGAAAAGTAAATTTTTTTGTGCAGCACTCCAAAAAAATGAAAAATTAATGTATATACAAACTAATGTACACTGTGCAATGACCGCAAAGACTAATTATAATGAAAAAGAGATGTGAAATCCACACCCAAACTAAAGTCCATGTGCCATCATATAAAGGTTGTTTGAAACAGAAACACAACAGTCTTTGAATAGACGGTGAAAACAAATTGTGTGACTAGAAGTGGGATTCCACGTGACATCAATGTTGAGGTGAAGACAACAGAACCACCATCGGTTAGTAAGGAGGCTTACCGGAGTGAGAAGACTCAAACGGGCATATGCTCAGTGAGCCAACAAGGCTTATGGTGCAACCGCCAAAGTATGGGACCTCCACATCTGGGCTCCAGATCAAGTTGTAAGACAATCCAATTGGTCAAGAGATGTTCCCGAAAAGCAGTCCTCAGAAGCAACCAACTTGTCAGTCCAAATCCTTTCAAGTGTTCAAAATAGCATGACCAAAAAAGAAAAAATACTCCACATAGTGTGAATCCGTATAAACATAACAAATTTATTAAGAGAAAATTGGAAACACTCACATTTAGAAAGTGGATCAAGCGATTAAAATTGAGGTTTGTGGGTAACGCAATGACATTAGCAGGGCTTGTCGCTGACGCGTTTTGTCTGAAGAGACATCATCTCAGGGTTGCCAACCTCCCACAGCATTTTTTACTGACGTGACATGGAAACACTGACAATAGCTATAACAAAGTAATTTGCTTGATTTACACTTAACCACTTCAGCCCCGGAAGGATTTACCCCCTTCCTGACCAGAGCACTTTTTACAATTCGGCACTGCGTCGCTTTAACTGCTAATTGCGCGGTCATGCAATGCTGTACCCAAACGAAATTTGCGTCCTTTTCTTCCCACAAATAGAGCTTTCTTTTGATGGTATTTGATCACCTCTGCCGTTTTTATTTTTTGTGCTATACACGGAAAAAGACCGAAAATTTTGAAAAAAAATGATATTTTCTACTTTTTGTTCTAAAAAAAATCCAATAAACTCAATTTTAGTCATACATTTAGGCCAAAATGTATTCGGCCACATGTCTTTGGTAAAAAAAATGTCAATAAGTGTATATTTATTGGTTTGCGCAAAAGTTATAGCGTCTACAAACTAGGGTACATTTTCTGGAATTTACACAGCCTTTAATTTATGACTGCCTATGTCGATTCTTGAGGTGCTAAAATGGCAGGGCAGTACAAAACCCCCACAAATGACCCCATTTTGGAAAGTAGACACCCCAAGGAATTTGCTGAGAGGCATGTTGAGCCCATTGAATATTCATTTTTTTTGTCCCAAGTGATTGAATAATGACAAAAAAAAAAAAAAAAAAAAAAAATTACAAAAAGTTGTCACTAAATGATATATTGCTCACACAGGCCATGGGCATATGTGGAATTGCACCCCAAAATACATTTAGCTGCTTCTCCTGAGTACGGGGATACCACATGTGTGGGACTTTTTGGGAGCCTAGCCGCGTACGGGGCCCCGAAAACCAAGCACCGCCTTCAGGATTTCTAAGGGCGTACATTTTTGATTTTACTCCTCACTACCTATCACGGTTTTGAAGGCCATAAAATGCCCAGATGACATAAACCCCCCCCCAAATGACCCCATTTTGGAAAGTAGACACCCCAAGCTATTTGCTTTGAGGCATGTTGAGTCCATGGAATGTTTTATATTTTGACACAAGTTGCGGGAAAGTGACAATTTTTTTTTTTTTTTTTTTTTCTTTGCACAAAGTTGTCACTAAATGATATATTGCTCACACAGGCCATGGGCATATGTGGAATTGCACCCCAAAATACATTTAGCTGCTTCTCCTGAGTACGGGGATACCACATGTGTGGGACTTTTTGGGAGCCTAGCCGCGTACGGGGCCCCGAAAACCAATCACCGCCTTCAGGATTTCTAAGGGTGTAAATTTTTGCTTTCACTCTTCACTGCCTATCACAGTTTCGGAGGCCATGGAATGCCCAGGTGGCACAAACCCCCCCCAAATGACCCCATTTTGGAAAGTAGACACCCCAAGCTATTTGCTGAGAGGCATGGTGAGTATTTTGCAGCTCTCATTTGTTTTTGAAAATAAAGAAAGACGAGGAAAAAAAATTTTTTTTTTCTTTTTTCAATTTTCAAAACTTTGTGACAAAAAGTGAGGTCTGCAAAATACTCACTATACCTCTCATCAAATAGCTTGGGGTGTCTACTTTCCAAAATGGGGTCATTTGGGGGGTTTTTTTGCCACCTGGGCATTCCATGGCCCCCGAAACTGTGAAAGGCGGTGAAGAGTGAAATCAAAAATTTACGGCCTTAGAAAGCCTGAAGGCGGTGCTTGGTTTTCGGGGTCCCGTACGCGGCTAGGCTCCCAAAAAGTCTCACACATGTGGTATCCCCGTACTCAGGAGAAGCAGCAGAATGTATTTTGGGGTGTAATTTCACATATTCCCATGGCATGTTTGAGCAATATATCATTTAGTGACAACTTTGCGCAAAAAAAAATAAAAAAAATAAAAAATTGTCTCTTTCCCGCAACTTGTGTCACAATATAAATTATTCCATGGACTCAACATGACTCTCAGCAAATAGCTTGGGGTGTCTACTTTCCAAAATGGGGTCATTTGGGGGGGGTTTGAACTGTCCTGGCATTTTATGCACAACATCTAGAAGCTTATGTCACACATCACCCACTCTTCTAACCACTTGAAGACAAAGCCCTTTCTGACACTTATTGTTTACATAAAAAAATAATTTTTTTTTGCAAGAAAATTACTTTGAACCCCCAAACATTATATATTTTTTTTAAAGCAAATGCCCTACAGATTAAAATGGTGGGTGTTTCATTTTTTTTTTTCACACAGTATTTGCGCAGCGATTTTTCAAACGCATTTTTTGGGGAAAAAACACACTTTTTTACATTTTAATGCACTAAAACACACTATATTGCCCAAATGTTTGATGAAATAAAAAAGATGATCTTAGGCCGAGTACATAGATACCAAACATGACATGCTTTAAAATTGCGCACAAACGTGCAGTGGCGACAAACTAAATACATTTTTAAAAGCCTTTAAAAGCCTTTACAGGTTACCACTTTAGATTTACAGAGGAGGTCTACTGCTAAAATTACTGCCCTCGATCTGACCTTCGCGGCGATACCTCACATGCATGGTGCAATTGCTGTTTACATTTGACGCCAGACCAACGCTTGCGTTCACCTTAGCGCGAGAGCAGGGGGGACAGGGGTGCTTTTTTTTTTTTTTTTTTTTTTTTCTTTATTATTATTATTTTTTTATCTTATTTTTAAACTGTTCCTTTCATTTTTTTTTTTTTTAAATCATTTTTATTGTTATCTCAGGGAATGTAAATATCCCCTATGATAGCAATAGGTAGTGACAGGTACTCTTTTTTGCAAAAATTGGGGTCTATTAGACCCTAGATTTCTCCTCTGCCCTCAAAGCATCTGATCACACCAAGATCGGTGTGATAAAATGCTTTCCCAATTTCCCAATGGCGCTGTTTACATCCGGCGAAATCTACGTCATAAAATGCTCGTAGCTTCCGGTTTCTTAGGTCATAGAGATGTTTGGAGCCACTCTGGTCTCTGATCAGCTCTATGGTCAGCTGGCTGAATCACCGGCTGCATTTTCAGGTTCCCTGTTGAGACAGGAGAGCCAGAGAAAAACACGGAAGATGTTGGGGGGGGGGGCATTCCCTCCCACTGCTTGTAAAAGCAGTCTAGAGGCTAATTAGCCACTAGGATTGCTTTTACATGAAAGCCGACCGCTGGCTGAAAAGAATGATACCAAGATGATACCTAAACCTGCAGGCATCATTCTGGTATAACCACTCAAAGTCGTGAATGGCATACCTGAAGACAAAAAAATGGTTAACAATAAAGCACAGTAAACGGTAAGGTATAAAAAATTGCATACCTGAAAAGCAAACATGATAAAACATAATAACAATAAAACATTGCAGAATAGAATACAGTAAAAAAGAGCAGAACAATAGAGAGAGAATAGAGAGAGAGAGAACAATAAAACGACAACTATTTTTATTTTATATTTTTGTTTGTGTTTTTTTTTTTTTTTACACTTTTTTTTGTAACTAACTATAATAACTGTAACCGGTTCCAGGTTCGGGTCTCTCAAAATGCGATGGCATCTTGGGAGACCCTGTGAAAGTGTGCCTAGTCTGTGCAATGCTGTACCCTACGCTAATACTCAACTAGTGCATGGTAGCGTTCAAAACATTCACCAATGCAAAGACCAGGATTGTCAGGACAGGAGGGACAATAATAGCGGGTGTCACGCCTATATCCGCGCTTGCTGCAGACACGACATCTTTTTTGGGGGGGTTCGCTGGGTAGGGGTACTCGGGAGGACATAAAGAAAATGCCTCTCATGCAGCCGACTGCATTTGGTTGGGGATGTGAATGGGGGAAGTACGGGCGCTGCAGAAGCGGTGGGTTCCCAATTAGGATTGGCGAATGCAGCAGGAAGGGCACTATGGGCATGACGGGCCTGTGTTTGTCTTTTTGGTGGCAGCGGGACACTACTTGTGCTTGCCACCTCACCAGCTTGAACTGCACTTATGGGACTCGCCACGTCACCAAGTGTTACTGCAGTGCTGGTTTGACTACGACCGGGGTGTACTAGGCCGCTGGTGCTTGCCAGTTCACCAAGACGCTACAAAAAAAACTGTTAGCGATCGCAGGGATCAGGCCTGACTCTGCGAACGCTGCAGTTATGCGTTTAGAGTTTTGTAAGTGACAGTGATCGATCGATACTGCACTTGGGTGGGCTGGGCCGGGCCGGGCGGAGGGGCAAAACGCAGGTGCTAGCAGGTATCTGGGCTGATCCCGCTAACACTGCGTTTTTGGGAACCCTAAACTGCTGGGGACGCTAGTATAGATCTGATCGGATCAGATATTGATCTGTTCAGATACTATACCACTAAGGGAGGTGTACGCTGCGTGCGTGGGTGTTAGCGGTACTGGCGCTAACCTGACGCTGCCTGGGGCTGGTGCTTGCCAGTTCACCAAAATGCTACCAAAAAAACTGTTAGCGATCGCAGGGATCAGGCCTGACTCTGCGAACGCTGCAGTTATGCGTTTAGTGTTTTGTAAGTGACAGTGATCGATCGATACTGCACTTGGGTGGGCTGGGCTGGGCCGGGCGGAGGGGCAAAACGCAGGTGCTAGCAGGTATCTGGGCTGATCCCGCTAACACTGCGTTTTTGGGAACCCTAAACTGCTGGGGACGCTAGTATAGATCTGATCGGATCAGATATTGATCCGATCAGATACTATACCACTAAGGGAGGTGTATGGTGCGTGTACGGTGCGTGCGTGGGTGTTCGCGGTACTGGCGCTAATCTGACGCTGCCTGGGGCAACGCATATCACCGCCGGGCGATCAGGGGGCTAAACCTTTATTCGGTAATAAACGGCGGGTGCCCTGACACTATAAAAAATAAACTAACTAACCAGCGTCACCCGTAACAGTTATACGGTGATCAGTGGTGAAAGGGTTAACTAGGGGGCAATCAAGGGGTTAAAACATTTATTAGGTAGTATATGGGGGTCCCTGTCGCTATAAAACACTGACGGCGAACCTAAATATTTACGTTCCTAACTAGCGTCACCAGTGACACTAATACAGCGATCAGAAAAATGATCGCTTAGCGACACTGGTGAGGGGGGGTGATCAAGGGGTTAAAACTTTATTAGGGGGGGTACTGGCGCTAATCTGACGCTGCCTGGGGCGACGCATATCACCGCCGGGCGATCAGGGGGCTAAACCTTTATTCGGTAATAAACGGCGGGTGCCCTGACACTATAAAAAATAAACTAACTAACCAGCGTCAACCGTAACGGTTATACGGTGATCAGTGGTGAAAGGGTTAACTAGGGGGCCATCAAGGGGTTAAAACATTTATTAGATAGTATATGGGGGTCCCTGTCGCTATAAAACACTGACGGCGAACCTAAATATTTACGTCCCTAACTACCGTCACCAGCGACACTAATACAGCGATCAGAAAAATGATCGCTTAGCGACACTGGTGAGGGGGGGTGATCAAGGGGTTAAAACTTTATTAGGGGGGGTAAGGGGGGTACCCTAGACCTACAGGGGGGTTACAGTAACTGGCCTAACACTGCTAACTGTCACAAACTGACACTATGCAGTAATCAGGAAAAAAAAAAAAAAAAAAAAAAAAACCTGCTTGGTGTCAGTTTGTGACAGGGGGGGGGGTGATTGGGGGGGGATCGGGGGGCGATCGGGGGGGGATCGGGGGTGTAATGTATGCCTGGCATGTTCTACTGTGTGTGTTTGTGTTGTGCACTTACTTACATGTCATCTCTCCTCGGCGCTGGAACGGAAACTGACAGCCGAGGAGAGATGACATCACATCCTCTGCCTCTGTGTACTATACAGAGGCAGGGGATGTTTGTCAGTGGCTGGGAGCGATCGCGAGGGGGGGGCCACGATCGGATGGTCTCCCCCTCGTCTGTCATCGCTCCCAACCAAATGCCGACCGCAGCTGGCACAGGGGGGGGGTCCGATCGGACCCCCCACCCGCGGGAAGGCAATCACGTACTAGGTACGTGATTTTGCCTGCCCGTGCCGCTCTGCTCACGTATATAGGCGTGAGGCGGTCGGCAAGTGGTTAAAAAGTCAACACAGCATGAAATGATCAGCCCCTGATATTTACTGGCAGTTGTAAAAAGATCACTGATTTTTACAAACTGTCAGTAAATTTACTGGTGGTTGGCAACCCTGCATCATCTGTATAGATGTAACTGCCCTTGACAAACTGTCTGTGTCCAAGCCAACTGATCTGTCCCTGTACACATGTAGCTGCTTGAATGTGTGGTTACAAATATATAGCCGTGGCATCAGTCAGTCTGTCATTGCTTTGTATAGGGTGTTGACTGTGGCGTAAGAAAGCACCTGTGACTGATGGGGGTTGAATAAAGCTCCTTCTTGAAGGTGTATGTCCCTTTGCAACCATATGCATGAGCCCTTATGCTGCTGCCAAGTATACAGGTAGTGCTGAGCTTTCATTTTAGAAAGCCTAGCACTATTTGCAAACCAGGCAGGTATCATGGATGTACCCTTTATTAAATGTTTATTTGTAAAATAAAAATTTCATATCAATAACTTAAACATCCATATAAAACATCAGTTTGTATGCTTTTGAACGTTCAAAAACATTTAAAAAAACATTGAGCAAGAACCATTCTACTTTCTTTTTAAAGTGCCAAAGGGATTTCCAATTTTCTTTGAATTACCCTTTAAATGCCTTTACAATTGCAAGCTGCAATCTTTTATTGAGGAAGCTGTTCTTCTTTCATACTCACCGGGTAAATTTCTTTGATCTTTCCCCAGATGACTGACCAAGTGAAATATCTGTGAGACCGAGACGGCTTCAGAGGACGGGAAGACAGACAAGGTTTTTATTCCTCACCCTGATTGTGCTGAGGCTTCAACTTTCTTTTACATATTAGTCTTGTGCTTATTTGCTCTGTAAAATCTCCACTGTGGCTGCCATTCTCCTAATTACCAAATTACTTGCTACACTAAATGCCATGGCCCAAGGGACATTTTAAAGCACAAGATCTATTGCAGGTGAAGCTCTATGGCTTCTAGAATAAAATATATAGATTCCATGCAGATAAATAGCTCCACAATTTGTTTTCTTTCAGTGACCACATAATTCCGCCAGCACAACAAAGCTGTTGAGTATATTAGGTTAGACTAAAGTGCAAAGACTACTTACAAAGGGCATCTAATTACAGTAAACTGAACATTGATTGGTTTCTTTGGGTTAATGCATTTTGCACATAGTTTTCACACTGTATCAAGCTTACTCTGGAAAATGTAGTAAGTTATAGGAACCAATCAAAATGAAATTTTCACGCACCTAACTATATTAAACTGTAATTGGATGTTGTTTTTTAATGCCCCTTATACATTATTACTGCTCTGTAACCAGAGGTGGTGCTAGAGAGTTTTCAGTTACGCTGCTATGCAGGTGCTTTAGGAGGTATAGCTGAAACTATCGCAATTGCCCTAGCAGCAACACTATTGCAAAAGTACTTGGCATTGTAAAGTGGTAGTGATGCTTGAGAAGCCAATTTAGAACGTTAGAAGTCTTAAGCCGTGTACACACGAGCGGAATGTCCGACAGAAAAAGTCAGACGGAAGCGTTTCATCGTCTAGTCCGATCGTGTGTATGTCTCATCAGACTTTTTTTTTTTCCGAAAATTCTGAGGGACCTAGAAATGGAACATGTTCTAAATATTCCGATGGAACCAATTCCTATCGGGAAAACCGATCGTCTGTATGCTATTCCGACGGACCAAAAATGATGCATGCTCTGAAGCAAGTACGAGACGGAAGCTTTTGGCTACTGGCTATTGAACGTCCTTTTTCTAGTCCCGTCGTACGTGCTGTACGTCACCGCGTTCTGGACGGTTGGACTTTAGTCGGACTTTGGTTTGGCCGTGTGTAGGCAAGACCGCTTGAATGGAATTCCGTTGGAGTTCCGTCGGAGAAACCTTCGTAGTTTATTCCGACTGCAAAACCGGTCGTGTGTACGCGACATAACTGTATGAACCCCCACCACCCCTGCGGGCACTTATGTCTTATCCATTAGAGTAGAAGAGATAACCTGCAAAAATTTGAAGACACTATAACAATAAATAATAACAAGGCAGATCTAAAGAAATGTAAATGTCATGAGTATGCTCTAATTTCTTAAAATGCCATTTACAGGAACATTACTTGCATTACAGTAGAAGTATTTGAATTTGCATTCAATATTTCTATTATTATAAAGCAATCTGTGCACCTCTTAGAGTGGCTTTTTAATCATAATCAATTTTCTAGTACTCATTTTAAACAAGACCTGGAGAAAAATAATTATTTAACAGCAGATATAAATTATATTATACTATGAAGTACACTTTGATTTTTTGTTTAATAGATAACTAGCTACTCAAGTACTGTAGATGTGAGGTGTCAGTTGAAAATTTTTATTTCAATTTTGAATGTATTTTTTTAGAACTTACCTCTTATGACACGGCCCATGTCATGGCATAGGTTACATGTCCTGGGCTAGGTGCTGCATTTTGAAATGGTTTGACACAAACAGCTACTTAGCCTGTGTGGAACAGGGGTCACATCATTTGAGAAGTCTATGGGGTTGATCTGCTAAAACTGGAGAGTGCAAAATCTAGTGCAGCTCTGCATATAAACCAATCAGCTTCCAGATTTTTTTTTGTCAAAGCTTAATTGAACAAGCTGAAATTAGAAGTTGATTGGCTACCATGCATGGCTCCACCAGATTTTTCACTCCCCAGATTTAGTAAATCAACCCTTATGTGGGGCGGCACAGTGGTGTAGTGGATAGCACTTTCGACACCAACCACGACACTACCTGCCTGGAGTTTGCATGTTCTCCCTGTGCCTGCGTTGGTTTTCTCCGGGTACTCCGGTTTCTTCCCACACTCCAAAAAAATGCTGGTACGCTAATTGGATCCTGTCTAAATTGTCCCTAGTATGCATGAATGTGAGTTAGGGACCTTAGATTGTAAGCTCCTTGAGGGTAGGGACTGATGTGAATGTACAATGTACATGTAAAGCTCTGCGTAAATTGACTGCGCTATATAAGTACCTGAAATAAATAAATAAATAATGTGTATATGAACCAGAAGGAGTGCCCAACAGACATTATTGGAGTCCAAAAGACTTAAATGTGCACATGATAACAGGAGAAGACAAAAGGCAGCCAATACGTTTCAGGAGCCACAAAATCTTCCTTCATCAGGGCTTTAGCAATTGTCAGAATGTTTAGAGGGCTCAAAGCAAAGCTTCTGGATTTATTATTCTAGCCTAGAAGGATGCTTGCACCGGCTTTCATTTACTGATCACCCTCCTCATCTGGTTTTATAAATCCAGGAGCTTTGCATGAGTCTTATAAACATGCTAACAAGTGCCAAAGCCCTGATGAAGGGGGATTATAAAGATTAGAACTGTCTGCCTGTCTCTGCCCAGGCCCTCCTCTTGGTTTGCTGCCATCTCCCCCACTGCCAACCTTGTGTGACACTCACAGTGGGCAGTGACAGAGAAGCACATACTGTAAATTTCCTGTATTGCCCACAGCTAGGATACATTTCCTATGATCCATTCGCCTAGAGCCACGGGGGAAATGATGCTTGGTGCCTCCCTCAGGGGGACAGATATTACTGAAAAAATAGAGGAAAAATAATGATGTCACAGCCATTAGGCAATTTTCTCAGAAATTATGTGAGTATGACAAGGACACTCAGTATAGATCCATCTGTCAGTTTTTTAGACACAGGCTAAAGTACAATGTATGTGTATATGTGGGCGGATGTAAATGGATGATCATCCATTTACATCCACCTACATCTGTGTCCATTCTGGTCTGATTTTTTAAATGTAACAAGGCGGCATCCTTTTCCATTTAAACAGATCTGATCGGATGTAAACTGATGCCATTTGTTTCAAAATGTTAATTACATGGGAATGGTGCTAGATCATTACTATTGTCATTGGAGGGTATCATCCCCAAACAATTTAATTCAAAAGACAACACTGTATATAGTGGGACTCTAAATACCCCCCCCCCCCCCCCCATGAATAGATATACACTTGAAAACCCTTTTAAAAAACAAATATATCTTTAATATATAAAGATGTTTAAAGATATAAAGATATGTTTAAAAACTCATCCTTTAAAAACTTATCTTTTTACAAAAGGCATCAAGTCTACCACTTGTCTCCCAATTAGGAAACAGAAGATTTGTGGCATGGAGATCATCCCAGATTATACAATGTGGGTTGGCACATTTCGTGGATGAATTTGCTTCATCAGAACCTTGAATCTCTCATGCAAATATAAGGACCTTGAATCTCTCATGCAAATATAACTGAACACTCATAAAGAATCAAGTGCCACCTCTGTTAAATATGCGTTAGGGTAATGAAACATTGATGGTAGTAATATGTGCGCTCATCACATTCCTGTTAATTTATTAATGATTTTAAATCTAAAATGCCCAACCATTAAGGGGAAAAAATGAGGTGCGGTCGTCAATCACTGAAACCAGGACCAAAAATATATGGACCTGTATAGCGATAGCGGTCCTCACAAACATCACATGGCCCATTGCCAACACATATCTCCAAGTAAAGGTCTAGTATGACATGTTCTCCCTGTAATAGCGTCCGATCACTCGTCCTTAGTGCTCCGATGCCATTACAGGGTGCACATGTCACGCGCATGTCATGCAGCAAAAGCGGCCTTGTGTCAGCCTAATAGAGAAAGTTAGATCACTGGATGTCAGGATCGACAAGTATTTTTCTGTGCAGTGTTTTCAGAGACAACCCATGGGTAACTGTGAATTTATTGCCCAGATTTTGTTTGTTTTCTCGCCCAGCCATATACTTTGACAAAGTGACACTAAATGATATCCTTATTCTCCAATCATGATCCATGCGCATCCATTACCTAATGGCCCTGTAATATATTTTTTGTGTGAAATAATTTCTTATCGTGTTTTTCTGCCTTCTTTTTCCCATCACTTCCATTTGTGTGGAACAGTGCACGTTATGTGCGGTCATGTGTACTGCTTTATGCACACTACAAATCCCGTAGTCCATAGCGGATGTAGGCAAGAGGGAGTGGCTACACTCCTACATACAGTGGGAAAATTGAGAAATAATGTAGCCACTATCTAACAGTTAACAGAAGTTGAAGCACAGCAATAAAAAAAAAAAAAATTAAAAATAAGGAATTTGGAGATGACTGCGAGCAATAGTATGTATTTTTTGAGTTAGGAAACATACTTGGATATTATTTTTTTTAATCCAGAGTTTAGTGTCTCATTACCTTATTACATGACATGGGTTCCACAAAGATCAGGAGTATAATGATTGTAGCCTTTATTAGTGCCCTCGTAACAAGTGAGCTTTGTATGGTATACTTCCTTATATTTATAAAAAGTTAATTTTCCTGGTCAAGCTTTTGAAAGATCCACTAGCAGAACTGCTTTGAAATAAAGAGAAGATCACTAGAAAGCATGTCCCAAAAAACGAACTATTAGTGGAAATTAAAATAAAAATCATGTACTGTTCAGTACTCAAATGTTTTGTTGCAAGCAGAAGTTGAACAGGTCACATTGTTTGCAATTACCAGATTGTGTATAGCCACCTAGCAACCTTTTGGAAATAATTATTTTACTCATCGGAGTTCAGGAATCTGAAATTTGATTGGCTGTTATGGGTCATTGCTGTTTTTTGCACTACCCTATTAAATAAGCCTGCTATTGCTTTTGTTTAATAAGTTAAAAAGCAGCAGTGGAATGCAGAATAGCATTTTATCAACTCAAAGGTGACTAATGTGGACATCATTTTCACCCTTTTACTTCTGGTTTTGGCAACAGAGGGGCTTTAATAATGACCGTGATGATACACTCTAAGCTCTATATGAAATATCATCCAAGTTAATTTGTATCAGAAGTAATTTAGCCAGTCTGGTGACATGTCTCCTGTGACTCTGTTGTTATTATAGTCGAGGGAATAGGAATGTGTACATGAGGACAATATAGCTGAGCGGTAATGAGATGGGGTCAATTCAGCTGAAAATAGTCTAGTGTAATTGCAAGAATAATGAGAGCAATACAGGAAGGACTTGCAGCAATACGAATTAATGTGGCTTTGTGGTTTTCTCTATTTTCTCCTGTGTATGACACATTTTCCAAGGATTCTTTTGAGTCGTAGGTGTGAGATCATTTTAAAGTAGAAAGTGGCTGGCCACTTGTCTTATGATTTGGACCCTTCTATATTGTGCAAGGATTATTTGCCTTAAACACCTTTAGTTGCTTCTAAGAGGTAACAATTTTCTAGAGCAGCAATACAGTTTGATTTGTGAAGCAGCTGTGCATGAAAATAGTCTACGGAGGGGCAGACCTCTCATCCACTTCAAGTATTCTAGCCATATAAAAAGGTGATTTTTAGGCAATTGCTTTTAATTTTTGGGGGGACATTTAAAGTGTATGTAAAACTTACAAAATAAGTTTTTATTTGCTCTCTTTCGGTCTGTTAAATATACCATTAAAAGCATTTTGGTATTTAAAGTGGAGTTCTGGCGAAAAAAAAGAAATTAAAAGTCAGCAGCTACACAAAGTTTAGCTATTGGCTTTTAATAATCTGACGCTCACCTGTCCCACAGTCCAGAGATGCCTCTCCGAGGCACCGGCATTCTTACTGGGACCTGTGATTCTAATATGTGGTCAGGCAATCTTCTGGGACCTGTGAGGTGTCCCAGAAGATTGCAGGGAGGGGTGATCTTCCTTCCGGTGCCGTGGAAGAGGCATCCGTTTGGATGCCTCCAAAAAGAGGGTATCCCCCGCCCCCCAAAAAAAATTACATGCCAAATGTGGCATGTCAGTGGGTCACCTGCACTTAAAGCGGAAGTTCCATTTTTGGGTAGAACTCTGCTTTAACCCTTCTATACACAACAGTCTGATCTCACATACGTCTCACCCATGGCAAACCAGGGCCTTATTTCATTTTGGACTTTTGATGGATTACAGAGCTGGAAGATGGCACCTATTTGCAGAACGCCAAAATAAGCTTTTGTTTACCTAAACAAGCATTCAGCAGATACTTGCAAATCCGAAATTTTGCGCAGACTATCTCTAATACATTTCTGTTCTCTATATTAAATCCATTTGAGCAAATATGCCTCCACTAAAAGCTTGATTTAGGATATTTACAGAATAATAAATACACTTCCCTCACAACCCTAACATAAGGATCCCTACATGTATTAAATGTAAAAAATTCTGGGCGAGAAGCTACCTCATGAGATTTGGAAAATGATATGGTCACAAGCTTTTAAGAGCTCCATTTGTATGCTATACAAAGAAAATCAATACAAAAAAGTCTGCTGGTACAAGGCCCTAGAGCTTTTTCACAACATACATCCAACAGCCCAAGACAGGTGGTGGATATGCAAGAAAGACCTTAGCTCCTCGCAAGCACATATATTGGCATTGCCCACTTATTAAAATGTACTGGGAAATTGTAAATTTTTTGATTCACCAGGTGTTCGACATGTGGATCCTTTGTCTCCTAAAATATTTAGGTCTTTCACCGAAAGACTTTTATTGAATATTCTAAAAATGACTGATGCACATAACAACAAGATGCCTAGTAGTCCTTAAATGGAAAAGTGTTGATCCCCTATTCCTCATAGAACTTCACACACAGATCTGTAGTGTTAAAGTAATGGAACAACTCAGTCTACCTTCATAACTCCTTAGATAAAATAAAGTCTGGGAGATGTGGCATCTTCCAGAAAACACCACGCTGTGGAACTGATCCCTTGGAGTGGCCATCATACCTTATTCTTACCCTTCTTCTCCCCTCCTATTCCCCATGTAGCACCCCCAGAGAAGCCGCTGGATATAATGTCTGTGTAATAGGAAATTACACACTTGGCTCACCAAATGCTTATGGATACACCTTGAGTGCTTTAACACTTTGAACAGCAACAATCTGAGAAAAGACAATTAGCATGTCAAAGAGCACACAAGCAACAAAACAATATATTTTGTATGGATGGGAATAATAACTAAGCACTAGCAATGCTCTTTTCTAGTAACATGAAAATGTATGGAGAGCCTATGGGTAGCCTATGCTTAGTACCAATAGAAAAACATGCTAATTATATTGGCTAGTGTGGTAGATGAGAGAAGCACCTTGGCCGGCAGCAGTGGGACTCTTTTAGAAATAGCACAGTCTCAACAGAGAAGAAAGTCAGCTTGCTGAAGTTTGAGCTCTTCCTAGTCTTGCATTCACTCATCTCTATGCATTCACACAGACTCAGTTCAGTTTAACTTTAGCCATCAGCAGGGGGAGGGGAGGCTCTATCAGGCAGTCAAGTCACACAGGGGGTTCACCGAATGCCTTACACCCTCCCAGAGTAGAGTCAAGATTTCCAAGTCAAAGTTCTGAACAGCTGCTTGTCCCTTGGCTTCCTGGAAGTGTCCTTGGGCGGCAGCCTCTCTCAACAGGATTCTGGGCACAACCAGTTACTGTCTCCAGCAGCAAAATTCCAGATGCACTAGAGGGGCGATTTCCAGCAGTGGGGTACAGCAGATAAGCAACTAAGTCCTCGCACACTCTTGCACCCGCTCACCACGTAGGTCCTCACCTTTCTGCTATTCCAGCTTCTTCTCTCTTTTGTTAAAAATAAAACCAAACACCGCCAAAATGGATGCCCCCAGTAGTCTCTTTAAAGATGGACGCTGCATTTCTGTATTATTGAATGTTCAACTAATGGTCTTCTTAAAGATGGCGGCTGCATTTGTACACAAACAAATGTTCATTTTAACTCTGTCAATTCCACAGAAAAATAATGCAGCAACAACAGAAGGAAAAGCAAAAGCCTGCAGCAACTATAGTCTGGGCTTCAGCAGAAATCCAGCTGTTGGATGATACATATAAAGGTATGGAGCCCAACCTTGATGACGTCATCATGCTGTGTGAGTGTGTTCTGTGAGCGATGTCTCTACATTGTCCTGTGATGTGTCTGGACTGGGTGGAGTACATGTATTTATGCACTATTTCTGTGCAAGCTTTGTTAGTGTTTTTAACTTTTTATATAATAAAATCTTTCAGTGAGCTCTATGGGAGTTCAATTCTTCTATATATGGGTTTGATAATGCTGAGTTGATCAGCAAGGAGCTCTGTGAGAGCTGGATCGCTGTACAGGAGACCTAATTATCAGTTTACTTCCATGCCAGATAGACCTCATGATTATATAGAGGTCAATTTGTAGAGGTGAGCCCATTGAAGTTGCACTGGGTGAAGAGTGAACACCTTTGGAGTAGGAAATTTAAAGAAGAATAGCGCTGATCACATTATTGGATTAGTATTTTTATATTATTGGATTTTTTCATCTAGTGCAGTGGTCTCCACTCCACTGTGATCTCCATTTGCTTGCCTCAATACAGGCCTTGGCACTATTTGACACTATTTCTCACATTGATATGAGGCACTATTCCTCCTACTGACACCATTGCTGAGGCATTATTCCTCCCACTGACACCATTGATGGGGCACTATTCCTCCCACTAATACAAATGATCGGACACTATTCCTCCCACTGACACCAATGATGGGACATTATTCCCCCCACTAACACCAATGATGGGGCAGTATGCCTCCCACTGACACCAATGATGGGACACGATTAACTCCACTGACACCAATGATGGTGCACTATTCCTCCCACTGCCACCAATGATGGGGCACTATTCCTCCCACTGCCAGCAATGATGGGGCACTATTCCTCCCATTGACACCAATGATAAGGCGCTATTTTTCCGCTGACACCAAAGATGGTACACTATTCTTCTCACTGACACCATTGATGGGGTACTATTCTTTCCACAAATAACATTTTCTCCTCCTACTGGTCACAGTCCAGCCCCCACTAAAGTCTAAAGGTCAGGAAACTGGCCCTTTGTTTAGAAAGTTTGGAGACCCCTGATGGGGCTAGTGGATTGACACTGTGTGATTCCTATTTGGGTTATCAGTTATATACAGTATTATCACTATTCTTTCGTTTGTGTTTTGCAGGGGCACTGATTTGTTTATTCTATCTTTATTTTCACTCTGTTGCAATTCTTTTTTTAATACATAGTTACATAATAGGTGAGGTTGAAAAAAGAGTAGACACAAGTCCATCAAGTCCAACCTATGTGTGTGATTATATGTCAGTATTACATTGTATATCTCTGTATGTTGCCGTCGTTCAGGTACTTATCCAATCGTTTTTTGAAACTATCAATGCCCTCCGCTGAGGCCACCGCCTGTGGAAGGGAATTCCATATCCTTGCCGCTCTTACAGTAAAGAACCCTCTATGTAGTTTATGGTTAAACCTTATAATCTTAATGAGTGGCCACGTGTCTTGTTATACTCCCTTCCGCGGAAAAGTTTTATCCCTATTGTCGGGTCACTAAAATTCACATTGTTATTTGGTTATACTAATAAGTTTGTGGAGTTTTCACATATTGGGCTGGTAATGTAGCTCAGCACTGAGTTTTTGGATATGTTAGCCACCTGGTCTATGCAGATGACTGGAGAGATAACTAAGCTCAGCAGCAGAGCATTCATATATCTGTTAATGAAGATTTGCATATTGGTTTAAATTTGGTACATCGAGATAGCATGTGTATATGAGTAAGCTTCTTTTCACACTTTCACTGTATATATGTTTTATATTACTACTTTTATACTACTACTATATTATTTACTTGAGACACCTAAAGGCAGAGTGGGTAAGCTTATTCATGTGTAAAAAATACCTGTTGATCCTACCAAAAATCGAATTAAACCTTCCTCTCTGACTGTGCTGCACTGAAATCTCAAACAATGTTATTAGCCTTGTCCATTTCACCTTTGAGGACCACAGAACACCTTCCCAATATCTTATGGAAATGGGAGAAAGGGGTATTATGTAGTCCAGATAAAGAATGAGCAATCTAGGGTAACAACTCTGTTCCTTCAGAGGTACAGTATAGTGAATATGTGTTGTCACCCTAGTACAGAAAGTTTGTTACCAGTGGGATCAATGGCTGCATAAAAAGAAAATAGGAGGTCCGGACCATTTATATTCAACATAGGTGGTAAAATTGTGATAAAATTATGGCTTTCTCAAAAATGAAACTGGAATTACATTATGACGCTTAAAGTATACCCTAAGGCTTGGTTCACACTGCAGCGACCTGGGATCCGACTTATGAGACTCCAAGTCGCGTGACATTTGAAATCCCATGTTAGTCAATGAGAGTTGTCTTAATCAGTTAACCACTACGGAACACCTGCCGCAGTTTTACGTCGGTACTTTGAAGAGGAATATCGTTGTTATGGCAGCAGCTAGCTGCCATAACCTCAGAATCATTCTCTTCTTCAGCAGGCGGGCCGCTTCGAGATAAAAGTGGTCTCTGCGGCGGATTCGCAGTGAGATCACTCTTATTGGCAGCGGGAGAGGGGGCCCCCCCGCTGGGCTCCGGTGCCCTCCGCCGCTTACCGGAGCCATCGGAAGCGGCGGAGGCGATCGGATCTTCTCTCTTGTGTGACATGGAGACGAGTGAGGGGAAGATGGCCCCACCTGTCCCCATATCAATGCAGGGTGGAAGCGATGTCAAAATGTCACTTCCGGCCATAGCTCTTAAAGGGCCATTTTGAATTTTTTTTAAATGACATTTTTATTTTTTTTTGTATTGCAATTTAGTGTAAATATGAGATCTGAAGTCTTTTTGACCCCAGATCTCATATTTAAGAGGTCCTGTCATGCTTTTTTTCTATTAAAAGGGATGTTTACATTCCTTGTAATAGGAATAAAAGTGACACAATTTTTTTTTTTTTAAAGAACAGTGTAAAAATAAAAGGAAAAATAAATAAGAAATAAGATTCTCTAGGGTGTTAGAAAAAATGTATAATGTTGGGGGGTCCAAGTAATTTTCTAGCAAAAAAAAAACAAAACCTGTTTTTAACTTGTAAACAACAAATCTCAGAAAGAGGCTCGGTCCTTAAGTGGTTAAGGACCACCCACCGCAGTTGTACTGTGGCAGGTTGGCTCTCCTGGTCGAATCGCCGTCATTGTATGTCGGACGCTTTAAGACCACTAGGGAGCACTCACAGCGCGACGCCGGAGCCGGTGCGCATGGCTGGCGGCCGCGATATCCGCTGGCCACCCACAATCACTCCTGAGTGAGACAGAATGGAGAGCTGTCAATGTAAACAGACAGATCCCCGTTCTGTCAGGGGAGTATCGACAGATCTGCTGTTCCTAGTGATTAGGAACAATGATCTGTCTCCTCCTCCAGTCAATACACATCCCCACAGTTAGAAACACCTCCCTAGGGAACACTTCCCTAGCGAGGCAATCGGGGGGCTTCAGTAACCAAAACTGCAGTGTTTATCCTCATGACACAACACAGGAAGCACCTCCATGGTTAACAGAGGACAGAATTAAAATTAGACTTGAGAAACTTAACATTGATAAATCACCGGGACCAGATGGCTTGCATCCGAGGGTACTTAGGGAACTCAGTCAAGTGATTGCCAGACCGTTGTTCCTGATTTTTACAGACAGTCTACTGACTGGAATGGTACCAGCTGATTGGAGAAAAGCCAATGTAGCACCAATATTTAAAAAGGGCCCAAAATACATCCCTGGGAATTACAGACCAGTTAGCCTAACATCAATAGTATGTAAACTCTTGGAGGGGATGATAAGGGACTATATACAAGATTTTAGTAATAAGAACGGTATCATTAGCAGTAATCAGCATGGATTCATGAAGAATCGTTCTTGCCTAACCAATCTATTAACCTTCTATGAGGAGGTGAGTTGCCATCTAGATAAAGGAAGGCCCATAGACGTGGTGTATCTGGATTTTGCAAAAGTATTTGACACAGTTCCCCATAAACGTTTACTGTACAAAATAAGGTCCGTTGGCATGGACCATAGGGTGAGTACATGGGCTGAAAACTGGCTACAAGGGCGAGTTCAGAGGGTGGTTATAAATGGGGAGTACTCGGAATGGTCAGGGGTGGGTAGTGGGGTTCCCCAGAGTTCTGTGCTGGGACCAATCCTATTTAATTTATTCATAAATGACCTGGAGGATGGGATAAACAGTTCAATCTCTGTATTTGCAGACGATACTAAGCTAAGCAGGGCAATAACTTCTCCGCAGGACGTGGAAACCTTGCAAAAAGATCTGAACAAATTAATGGGGTGTGTAACTATATGGCAAATGAGGTTCAATGTAGAAAAATGTAAAATAATGCATTTGGGTGGCAAAAATATGAATGCAATCTATACACTGGGGGGAGAACCTCTGGGGGAATCTAGGATGGAAAAGGACCTGGGGGTCCTAGTAGATGATAGGCTCAGCAATGGCATGCAATGCCAAGCTGCTGCTAACAAAGCAAACAGAATATTGGCATGCATTAAAAAGGGGATCAACTCCAGAGATAAAACGATAATTCTCCCGCTCTACAAGACTCTGGTCCGGCCGTACCTAGAGTATGCTGTCCAGTTCTAGGCACCAGTCCTCAGGAAGGATGTACTGCAAATGGAGCGAGTACAAAGAAGGGCAACAAAGCTAATAAAGGGTCTGGAGGATCTTAGTTATGAGGAAAGGTTGCGAGCACTGAACTTATTCTCTCTGGAGAAGAGACGCTTGAGAGGGGATATGATTTCAATTTACAAATACCGTACTGGTGACCCTACAATAGAAGTAAAACTTTTTCGCAGAAGAGAGTTTAACAAGACTCGCGGTCACTCATTAAAATTAGAAGAAAAGAGGTTTAACCTTAAACTACGTAGAGGGTTCTTTACTGTAAGAGCGGCAAGGATGTGGAATTCCCTTCCACAGGCGGTGGTCTCAGCGGGGAGCATTGATAGCTTCAAGAAACTATTAGATAATCACCTGAATGACCACAACATACAGGGATATATAATGTAATACTGACACATAATCACACACATAGGTTGGACTTGATGGACTTGTGTCTTTTTTCAACCTCACCTACTATGTAACTATGTAACTTTACCCCTTGATCGCCCCTAGTGTTAACCTCTTCCCTGCCAGTGACATTTATACAGTAATCCGTGGCTATTTTTAGCTCTGATCGCTGTATAAATGTCAATGCACCGCTGCAATGTCGCAGTCCTGTAAAAATCGCTGATCACCACCATTACTAGTAAAAAAAATAAAAAAATAAAAATGCCATAAATCTGTCCCCTATTTTTAGATGCTATAGTCCCCTCCCCCCTTCAGTGGGAACACAGTTAACCCCTTGATCGCCCCTAGTGTTAACCCCTTCTATGCTAGTGACATTTTTACAGTAATCAGTGCATTTTTTTAGCAGTGATCATTGTATTAATGCCAATAGTCCCAAAAATGTGTCAAAAGTGCCGATGTGTCCACCATAATGTTGCAGTTCTGATAAAAATCATACATTGCCGCCATTACTAGTAAAAAAAAATAATAATAAAAATGCTATAAATTATCCCCTATTTTGTAGATGCTATAACTTTTGCGCAAACCAATCAATATGCGCTTATTGCAAATTTTTTTACCAAAAATATGTAGAAGAACACATATCGGCCTCAACTGATGACAAAATTGTTTTTTTTTTTTACATTTTTTGGGGGGCTATTTATTATAGCAAAATGTGAAAAATATATTGTTATTTTTTTTTTTTTTTTCAAAATTGTCTGTCTTTTTTTGTTTATAGCGCAAAAAAAAAAACCAAAAAACCGCAGGAGGTGATCAAATACCACCAAAAGAAAGCTCTATTTGTGGGAAAAAAAGGACATAAATTTTGTTTGGGTACAGCATCGCACGACCGCGCAACTGTAAGTTAAAGCGACGCAGTGCCGTATCACAAAAAAATGGCCTGGTTATTAAGGGCCGGAAGGATTTGCCCCCTACTACTTCAAGGTGACTTCCATCTGACTTCAATTCTATCCTTCTATCAAAGTAGCACTTAAGTCGCCAGGCTAGCAAAGTTGCACTGTAAGTCGCATGACTTTCAGGTCATGGAAGTGTGAAGCGAGCCTTGGAGAGATGTTCCTATTTAAAGCGGGGTTCCACCCAAATTTTGAACAATATCTGTATGTATTCTCTTCCTTGCCTAGATGCTGACATGCCGTTTAAAAAAATTTAAATCGCCGTAATTACCTTTTATTTTTCTATTCTTCTTTGCACTTCCTGGTTCTCCTCCCGTGGGAGTAGGCGTGTTTCTAGCCTCTCCCAGACTCCTGGGAGCTAGTCTCAGGCTTCCCAGGATGCCACTGAGCATGTGCGGGAACGAGCAGTGAATGCTGGGAGCACAACATTCACCACATCCAGGAAATAAATGCTTGTGGGCTTCAAATGCCCACAATGAAGATGGAAACCGCCTGCAGTGAATAATATAAGTTATTCTTTGCGACGAAATCTGACACAGGCGGACATATTACACATAATATGTGAGTATGTAATGCTGAGAAGAAAAGTTTGTAAATGAACTAAAAAATAAAAAAAAATGATAGATAGGTGGACCCCTGCTTTAATTGTATATAACTAACGACTATATTAAAATGGCATAGTAAAGGGTACAATTGTTACAAGGTTTAGCTTATAGCCTGAATAAATCTAGGTTTCCCCCCACCCTCAAAAAAAAAAAACTTGTTCAAAAATGGAAGGGGGTGAGGCAATAAAAAGCAGAACTTTCTGCTTATTTCACAGCAGAGAAAGGTCAGGTCACTAACCTGGCTTTGCTGTCTGGTAGGGCTGTGTGTATTTCAGGGCTAGATGTATAGAAATACACAGTTGTTACCTTGTTCAGGTAAAACAAGTTCCAATATTTCCAAGAGTTTATAAAAATAGTTTTTCTAGCATTCACCTCTTGTTTAAGCCTCTGCGGCATTTGTAAATGTCTGTACTCTCCCGTTTACATTATACACGCACTCACACACTGGAATCCTGATCATCGATTATTTGGTGTACATATCACATCCAAATACTGTGATTTCATTCTAACAACTGATGCAGCAAACCACTATAGTACTTTTTTTTTTTTTTTAGTAGCTTTGCTAATTAACCCCTGATTTACAATTGGAGAACCCAAACCAGTCCCCTAGTTACACTTCTAATTTACTATGTCTTCTTCTTGCCTTTACTGTTTTTGTTTTTGTGCTATTTTTTTATTTTTATCATTAGTATGCAAATGTGTTTTCATTTTCACATCTGCTCCTTTTATTCTGTTAATAATAATGAATTGTACCAACAACAAAAAAGTGTTCTGATAAACAGGCAAAGGGAAATAAAATATTTGTACTTATATACAGTAACACTTTTTGTTTTCAAAGTATCACTGATCTGAGCAGATTGAAAAAGATCAAAAAATCTAAATGTTTCCTTCTTTTTCTGTTACAATACATATGGGAAATAAAATACGGTCCTTTTTGAAAGACTAGACCGTTAGAAGAAAGCCTTATTTGTCCCCAAAAAGTATAATACGTTACATTAAGGTAACACAACAAATTATAAAGCTATTGACAAATAAATGGACACGTTTGTGTAAATAACCTCGGGTATTAGTGGTTAAAACTGAACTCTAGGCAGATACACTATATTGTCAAAAGTATTGGGACGCCTGCCTTTACACGCACATGAACTTTAATGACATCCCAGTCTTATGCCCCGTACACACGGTCGGATTTTCCGACGGAAAATGTGTGATAGGACCTCGTTGTCGGAAATTCCGACCGTGTGTAGGCTCCATCACACATTTTCCATCGGATTTTCCGACACACAAAGTTGGAGAGCAGGCTATAAAATTTTCCGACAACAAAATCCGTTGTCAGAATTTCCGATCGTGTGTACACAAATCCGACGGACAAAGTGCCACGCATGCTCAGAATAAATAAAGAGATGAAAGCTACTGGCTACTGCCCCGTTTATAGTCCCGACGTACGTGTTTTACGTCACCGCGTTCAGAATGATCGGATTTTCCGACAACTTTGTGTGACCGTGTGTATGCAAGACAAGTTTGAGCCAACATCCGTCAGGAAAAATCCATGGATTTTGTTGTCGGAATGTCCGATCAATGTCCGACCGTGTGTATGGGGCATTAGTCTGTAGGGTGAACCCATATTGAGTTGGCCCACCCTTTGCAGCTATAACAGCTTCAACTTTTATGGGAAGGCTGTCCACAAGGTTTAGGAGTTTGTCTATGGGAATGTTTGACCATTCTTCCAAAAGCACATTTGTGAGGACAGGCACTGATGTTGGACAAGAAGGCCTGGCTTGTAGTCTCCACTCTAATTCATCCCAAAGGTGTTCTATCGCGTTGTGGTCAGGACTCTGTGCAGGCCAGTCAAGTTCCTCCACCTCAAACTCACTCATCTATGTCTTTATGGACCTTGCTTTGTACACTGGTCCAAATCATTTGGTGGAGGGGGGAATTATGGTGTGGGGTTGTTTTTCCAAGGTTGGGCTTGGCCCCTTCGTTCCAGTGCAGGGAACTCTTGAGGCATACCAAGACATTTTGGACAATTTCATACTCCTAACTTTGTGGAAACAGTTTGGGGATGACCCCTTCCTGTTCCGACATGACCACGCACCAGTGCACAAAGCAAGGTTCATAAAGACATGGATGAGCAAGTTTGGGGTGGAGGAACTTGACTGGCCTGCACAGAGTCCTGACCTCAACCCGATTGAACACCTTTGGGATGAATTAGAGATTGCAGGGCCTTCTCATCCAACATCAATGCCTGACCTCACAAATGCGATTCTGGAAGAATGGTCAAACATTCCCCTAGACACACTCCTAAACCTTGTGGACAGCCTTCCCAGAAGAGTTGAAGCTGTAATAGCTGCAAAGGGAGGGCCAACTCAATATTGAAACCTATGGACTAAGACTGGGATGCCATTTACGTTCATGTGCGTGTAAAGGGAGACACCCCAATACTTTTGGCAATATAGTGGATAAAAGACACAAATTAATGCAGTTCACTAATCAGTAATATACCATTAAATTTATTTTTTACTTGCAAGCTGCCTAAGTTCTTGGATTTGACATGCAATTAGATTCTTGTAGTCCCAGGATAGCAGAGCTAGAATGTGAGAAAAGGAAGCAGCACAAGGAAACAATTGGGTCATGTGCTGACATGCTGATAGGAGGGGAGAGTAAAAAGATGTGATCCTATCACTGTGCCGCTTCTTCTTTCGCTGTCCAATCATAGACAGGGGCTGGTCCAGGACAACCTTTGCTCAAAGGAAGTGGGTTGAATAATCCTCGCCAGAATGAGGACAGCTAGTGGCAGAAGAAAAGTACTGTGGTAAAAATCACTGGATTGAAGATGAATACTGCAGCAAAAGCTGGTTTTGTTATTTTATCTTTCATTGGGCTATTTTTTTATTATTTGATTGGAGTCCTTACTTTTATTTTATTTAGCACTTTTGTATTGTATTCTTCCACAAGAAGTGTGTTCAGTCCCTGTGTATGGTATAATACTTTTAGATAGCATCTGCCTTGGTAATGCGAATTTAGGAAGTCTCACTGTTAACAAGCAGAAGGTGAATTGTGGATGGCACAGACCTCCGTCTAATTATTCTGCTCCCTGGTTTACATCAGAGCCCAGGCACAGCTAGTTAGCTCCTTGTGTGTGGATATCTGGTCACCTGTCAAACTGATGGAATCTATGAGAAACACAAATACAGTGTCCGGAAAATTTTCAGTCCAGAAAGAAATATTTGACTGTTATTTTTTTTTTTTTTAATTGCTATTCAAAGTGTTTGTCTTTTACCCCATAAACTCTCATGTATGTAATGTCAGTTTATGTGGATTACCTGTTCTGGATTTTAATCATGTGATTAAACTGTTATGTGCAGTGATTACATTGCTGTCTAAAATTCATAGAAGCAGAAGTTAAAGTGATTGTAAACGTTTGATTTAAAAATACAAAAAAACAAACAAACATGTCTATACTTACCTACAATGGTTTTGCACAGATCAGCCCAATCCTTTTCTTCTGGGGTCCCCCGCTGGCATTCCAGGCCCCTCTTCTTCATCGGGTGCCCCCCACTGAAAGACGCTTTTTCATTTGGGCACCCGTGCGGGCTCGCTTCCGAGTCCCGCTGCCGCATCTATTGACACAGAGAGCAGGACTCGGCCGCTCCCGTGTCACAGCTTTTGATTGACAGCAGTGGGAGCCAATAGATCCCCCTGCTATTAATCTGTCCAATGAGGAGAGAGACAATAGCTGGAGCCACTGGGCTTGTGCACATCACCGGATTGAATTGGGCTCAGTAAGAAAAAGGGGGGGGGGGGGGCTGCAGCACAGAAGGTTTTTCACCTTATAGGCCCCTTTCACACTTTAATGTCTGTTTTCACGGACTCCGCTTGCTCAGCAGGGATCGATCCGTTGATCCCCACTGAGCCGGCAGATGACAGGTCAGTCTTTGCACACTATGCAGAGATGGACCTGTCAGATCTCCGCCATGGGGGATCAGATAAAAACATATCCGCCTGTCCATTTTCATCCGATCCGCCAGACAGATGGAAATTAGGGTTTCCATCTGTCTGGATTTAGCGGAGCGGACCGGATCGGATGTCAGTGGACATGTCACCGCTGACATCCGTCGCTCCATAGGAGTACACTGAACGTCCGTTCAGGTCCGCCTGAAAAACTGACAGGAGGACCTGAACAGTCCATAGGTGTGAAAGAGCCCTTAAGCCTTTATAACCACTTTAAATTATATTAAACATTACATAAAATGCATTTTTGTATTATAATGTTACGTATGTATTGTACAATTCTAGGGTATTAACAACCATGGTAATGCTCCAGGACCACATGCAAAGCCATTTTTAACCACTTCAATACCAGCACTCTTATGCCCTGTACACACACGATAGGGTTTTCCGACAACAAAATTCATGTTTTTTTTCCGACGGATGTTGGCTCAAACTTGTCTTGCATACACACGATCACGCAAAGTCGGAAATTCCGAACGTCAAGAACGCGGTGACGTACAACATGTACGACGAGCCGAGAAAATGAAGTTCAATAGCCAGTGCGGCTCTTTTGCTTGATTCCGAGCATGCGTGGAACTTTGTGCGTCGGAATTGTGTACACAATCGGAATTTCTGACAATGGATTTTGTTGTAGGAAAATTTGAGATCCAGATCTCAAATTTTGTGTGACGGAAATTCTGATGGAAAATGTAGGATGGAGCCTACACACGGTCGGAATTTCCAACAACAAGGTCCCATCGAACATTTTCCATAGGCATTACACTTTTTATAAGCATTACACTTTTTCTGCCCAGGCCAATTTTTAGCTTTCAGCGCTGTCACACTTTGAATGGGGTCATGCAACACTGTAATCGTATGACATTTTTAGCATTTTTTTCACACAAATAGAGCTTAGAGTATTTAACCACTTCCCTACCCGCCTATAGACATATGACGTCCACAGATGGGATCTCCCATCCTGGGTGGACATCATATGACGGCCTCGGGTTCCCGGCCGCCGGGGGCGCGCGCGCCGGCCGTGTTGCTCGGGACCCGGTGCGTGTGCCCGGCGGCCGCGATGTCCGCCGGGCACCCACGATTGCCCGTTAACCGGGCCGGACCGTAGATCTCTGTGTGTAAACACAGAGATCCACGTCCTGTCAGTTCAGAGGAGAGTGATCTGTGTTCCCAGAACAGAGGAACACTGATCAGTCTCCTCCCCTTGTGCGTCCCCTCCCCCTACAGTTAGAAGCATTCCCTAGGAAACACATTTAACCCCTCCCCGCCCCCTAGTGGTTAACCACTTCACTGCCTGTAACATTTACACAGTAATCAATGCAATTTTATAGCATTGATCGCTGTATAAATGTGAATGTTCCCAAAAATGTGTCAAAAGTGTCCGATGTGTCCGCCATAATGTCGCAGTCACGAAAAAAAAACGCGATCGCCGCTATTACTAATAAAAAAAAATATATATATATATTTTTTTAAAAATGCCATAAATCTATCTCGTATTTTATAGACGCTATAGCTTTTGCGCAAACCAATCAATATACGCTTATTGCGATTTTTTTTTACCAAAAATATGTAGAATAATACGTATCGGCCGAAACTGAGGAAAAAATGTGTTTTTAAAAAAAAAAATTGGGATATTTATTAAAGCAAAATGTAAAAAATATTGTGTTTTTTTTCAAAATTGTCGCTCTTCTTTTGTTTATAGCGCAAAAAATAAAAAACGCAGAGGTGATCAAATACCACCAAAAGAAAGCTCTATTTGTGGGGAAAAAAGGACGTCAATTTTGTTTGGGTACAATGTCGCACGACAGCGCAATTGTCGTTTAAATTGCGACAGCGCTGAAAACTAAAAATTGGTCTGGGAAGGAAGGGGGTGAAAATGCCCGGTATTGAACCGGTTAATCACCACTGTGTTTTTTTGTTTTTTTGGTTTTTTTTGATAAATAAACTTTTTTTGGAAACATTTTTTTATTTGTTTCTGTCATAAATTTAGGCCAAAGTGTATTCTGCTACATTTTTTGGGTGAAAATAACCCAAATCAGTGTGTATTATTTATTTTGTAGGAAAGTTTATACAGTCCACAAACTATGATATTTACAGTATCTGAAAATTGATCAGTCCTTATGTTCTTATGGCAGATCTAATTTCTTGTGGCCCGAAAACACCAGGACAGTACAAATATCCTTTTTTTGGAAAGTAGACAGCCCAAGGTATTTAGTAGAAGGCATGGTGAGATTTTTTAAGTTGTCATTTTTTTGTCACAATTTTGTGTAAAAGGTCTTTTACATACTGTCACCAGTGCAGTACCGGGGGTGTGGCGGTGATCAGGGACACTGACTGGTGACAGAATATAAAGAAATAGAAACACTATGTGTTTTGTTGTGATTATCTGTGATTGGCCACAGCTAATCACATGGTACAAATGGGCTGTGATTGGTTTGGTCTGTACCATGTGATCACTGTGACCAATCACAACTATTAACGCAATTGTATACAATGGATGGCATTAAAGGAAGCCATTCAATGTTTACAATTGTCATTTGATCTGCTGTGATAGTTTACAGCGATCACATGGTGCTTGCAGCCGGCCGGTACACTGATCAGTCATCGGCTGTGCCTGATGGACACAGCCGGTGACACATTGTGCCGTAGGATGGCCCCGCAGCCGCATGCAAGCTGCGATCCGGGAGGACGCCATATGATGTCCACCCAGATCGCAGAAAGTCCGTTATCTTGCTATAGGCTGGGTGGTAACTGGTTTAACCAACAGAAAGACTTTATTCCTCTAAAAGCAAACAAGGCAACACTTCCAGTAGCAAGTGTAAAAAAAACTTGATTTTAGCAAAATGACAAAAATAAAAAAGTCTGCTTATCTTCAGCAGAATAACATAAACAGTGCTTCACTAATACAAGGTTTTACCCACAGGAAGTATTACCAATGCTGGTTTAGGCAGCATCCAGCTAAGCTCAATAGTTAGGCAGTTTTCCAGACACGTGTCCATTCTCAACTCTTCATTGCTCCATATCTTCTCAAGGAGCTTCCTATCTTTGGGGACCTCTTTCTGGAGCATGGTTGACTCTCTGATGCCCTTTAAAGCAACCATAAGCCAAATATGGACAAAATGTCCGTCCAGGTTCTGTCCTTGGCATTCTATACAATATCCATTCAGTCACGGGTGATTTTCAGTGATTGTATAGATCAGCTCTCTCGCCACCACGTCTGATACACTTGAAAGCCCTTTCCATAGAAATCTCTTGGATATTTGTGTTTGAGGTAAGTCATCAGGTCTTTCCTTAAACCTCCAATTGCTCATGCTTGGGACCGGCAAGCAGAAAGTGATAATACTGTACATGTGCATAGCCATTTTGTACACACATACTAGGGTAGGGCCAATGCTGAGCCAATTAAAGTGGTTCTAAAGTCATAAGTTGTTTTTTTTTACCTGCATTACCTGCATTAAGGTAAGAAACCTTCCACTAGTTGTTCCCCCCACCCCCTACCTAAAAACTTACCTGAGTCTTGTATTGATCCAGCACTGTGCCCATCTGCAGCAGTGGTGGTCTCTCTCCACACTCTCACAGGCTCAGAGATAGCATTGGCTCCTGCTGTTGTCAATCAAATGCTGTGAGATGGGAGCAGGGGGCAAAGCTGAGCTGAGCCCAGGTTTGAAGCAAGCCTGCTAAGGTGGCCCTATAGGAAGTGGCTTCCTATGGGGTGCAATGAGAAGAGGAGGACGAGAGTGCCAGCGGGGGACCCCAGAATAGAGATCATGAAAAATTAATGCAGATATTGTCCTGGCTAAAATTTCAATCGATGACCACAGTACTTGCATGCATTAATGCTAACCACTAACCATTGACTGGCTTTGTAATGGCTGTGGCAGTGTGGTAGAACTAAAGATTCTGGTGTGGGTATGCCAGCACCCGAGCAAAAGAATTAAAAGAGGCTAGTGAGAATCTAAATGTAATTAATTTAATCTAAAAACTGTATATATATAGGTATTTGGGAAAATAGTTTTCATACTAAACATAATTTTCATCAATTAGATCCTCCTCATGTCAGCCAAGGATTCCATAGTAGGCTGATGTCAGTCCAGGGATATATATAAATTTATATATTTTATATGTTATAATGCAGTGCACTCCTAAAAAAAACTTGCATAAAACAAATTAATTTCCTGTTATTTCTGATCTGTAATCAAATTATTAGCTTCTATCTTTTTATTTTCAAAGCTTAATTAAACGAGCTGTATATAGAAGCAGGATGGTTGCCAAAAAAATCAATTTGTGTGTATTGTGCATCAATTACCTTGCTGAATAATGCTCCTTGCAAAGACCTCTTCCCAACACAACTTAAGTTCGGTTCAGTTCAAGCTTCAGTTTCCTCTTTCCTTAATATTTCTGTCCTGGGCACTTGGAAATTTCTCTGCTTCTTATCTCTTTGGGGTCAGTCCCATCATCACCCTTGTGTGATTCCACTGTGACCTAAGGTTGAGGTAAGCGTGGCTGCATAAGGGTAGAGCGGGTGGTAATATTTAAATGCCACTTCCTTCAGTCTGCATTTCCTGTTGCAGCCCCACCTCTCATTTGACACCAAAGACAAACTCCTTCCTCCTCCATTCCATTTGGTACCAAAACTGAGCCTCTTTCTCTTCCCTGCCATTTGGCATGGAAACCGAGACCCCTCCTTCTCTCTACCATTTGGCACTAAAACCGATCCCCTTCCTCTTCCCTGCCATTTGGCACCAAAACCAAGCCCCTTCCTCTTTCCTTCCACTGGGCACCAAAATCGAGCCCCTTCCTCTTCCCTGCCATTTGGCAGCAAAACTGAGCCCCTTCCTCTTCCTGCCATTTGGCACCAAAAACCTAGCCCCTTCCTCTTCCCTTCCACTGGGCACGAAAACTGAGCCCCCTCCTCTTCCCTTCCACTGGGCACCAAAACTGAGCCCCCTCCTCTTCCTTTCCACTGGGCACCAAAACCAAGCCCCTTCCTCTTCCCTTCTATTTGGCACCAAAACTGAGGCCCTTCCTCTTCCATTCCACTGGACACCAAAACTAAGCCCCTTCCTCTTCCCTTCTATTTGGCACCAACACTGAGCCCCTGCCTCTTCCCTTCCACTGGGCACCAAAACCAAGCCCCTTTCTCCTCCCTGCCATTTGGCACCAAAAACCGAGCCCCTTTCTCTTCCCTTCCATTTGGCACCAAAACTGAGCCCCTTCCTCTTCCCATCCACTGGGCACCAAAACCAAGCCCCTTCCTCTTCCCTTCCACTAGGCACCAAAACCGAGCCCCTTCCTCTTCCCTGCCATTTGGCACCAAAATCAAGCCCCTTCCTCTTCCCTGCCATTTGGCACCAAAGTCGAGCCCCTTCATCTTCCCTTCCACTGGGCTCTTCCTTGTCACTTTTCACACATTGTACAGTACCGAATTGTTACAAGTAAGCTAAATAAAACAAAATAAAATAAATACAATTAAAAAGCCTTGCCACCAATGCAATAATAAAAAAATAAATAAATAATCTAGAAAATGTAAGCAAATCTTTATAAAAATAAAAGGCCAAATAATATAAATGTCTATGTCTACTTGTGCTTCTTTACCACTGTGCATTAAAAGACTTGTTTGTTTTTGTAAATAATAATGTTTCTTTGGCACTGTGCAGTCCGAACATTAGCAATGTGAATCCCGTATCCTATGCAACAGAGAACTAACAGAGAACTCACTGGAACAAATTGACCTCTTCTTTATAGAAAGGTCTGATAGCACTTGTTTGTACTCTTGTTCAGCTCCAAATGCTCTTATCTTCCACTCAAAGCCATGTCAGCAAATAAAGAAACTGATAGTGTAAAATCTTTCCAAAGCCACTTATTAAACATTAAAACTAGATCCACCCACTTGTACATGTGCAAAAAAACACACTGGTTGTAAGCTTATATGCATATTTCCACCTTGTGGGGTAAAACAGGTTGACTCATTCTTGGCAATAGGCGCCAGGAGAGGAATCATATTGTGTGCATACTGTAGTCCTGCCTCTTTATATTATGTATGATAGAAGAGCACTACATTAATATATATGTAGCGCTGGTAGATTTACAATCTACCGCAGATTAGGTAAATTTAGTAAATTGGGTGTTAGGAAGGTTAAAAGTTCGCCTCTGTTCCAGCTTGGCTGACGTTGTGTGTGCTTCCGTGCTGACCGGTGGGTGTCGCTGTTACCATAAGTCAGTGTTGGAAAGGCAACGTGTCGGAGTTGATAGATGCTCCTCTGTCTCGGAGACAAGCTCAGTGGAGGTGGTCCTCCGAGTTGCATTCTGGGAAGAGGGTATTTATGGGACAGACGCCATGTTTTAGGGTTTGTTTTACAGCCACCTGCTGGCCCTCCTGGCCGCCAGGTATGCGTTAAGGAGCTACCTCGTGGTTCTCCGATCGGGAGGCCTATGATGCTGCGGCGTAGGGGTGGGTCCAGAGGCTTGTCTGGGGCCTACCACCACGGCCGAGGAATGGTCCTGAGCTGCCGGTCCTGTGTAACGAAGCTGGACAGCCGAGGAGATCCCAGGGGAGGACCCGTCTTAGAGAGATCACACAGCGTGCTGGTCTATGGAGGGGCCTGGTGATTGCAGGACGTATCCAAAAGAAGTGATTGTACAGCATAGTGTCACTGGTTCGGCTTAAAGGCTCAGGCACTGTGACTAACTGTTCACTGCAGAAGATCTGATACATCCTGTGGCAGAGGATCGTGCAGATTTACCCCCCCAAGTAAGTCTGTGGCAGAGACTTTAGATTCGTGCTGAGTACTGGCTGCTAGACTGGTGAGAGAGGCCTATCCAGACGAGCAAAGAGTGTGTCCCATGAGGGGAATGCATTCCACATAATTATCTGAAATCTACCGGGACATTTGTCGCTAAGATATTAGAAGAAGATATTTGAGTTTCTCCTGAAGGTTTCCTTTTCCACCTCTTTCCTGCTACTTCCTAAAGTTTGACTGTTTAATAAAGCATTGAAAACGTACTCCAGTGTTGGTGCATGTGTCGTCCAGCAGAAAACTCAGCAGAACCCTAGACCCGGTGCCAGTGAAACAGAGGGAAGCAAAGTGAAGGTAACAGACCCATTTAAACCAGCAGCTCCACCGTGAGTTAGTGCTACATATATAAATTCATTTTATATACAGTATATTAATATCTCCCTGTATCTCTCTCAATACTTACATATTACAGGACTTTTGGTGCGCTTTTATAAAATGCACCAAAACCACCTGATGCAATAGATGTCTATGGCAAAGCACAAGTAGCCTGCATGAAACCCGCAGGTACATTGCACTGCACATGCAGTCTGGAAAAACTGCACCGCATCAGTAGATGGACTGATACAGCCAAAATAATAATAATTTAAAACAATGTTAAAAATATAAAGCATATAAACTAACTTATATTGGTGTATAAGTGGGGAGTTTGGGACTTTAAATGAGGCACATGCAATGTGCCTCCATCCCAGGTTCAATAAGACTTTTATTGGTGAAATTATTCATTTTAGAGAAAGTTCACAATGTATCATTACTTTTAAATGCAGTTCATACATATCACTGTCTGCATAAAAGCTTTTCCCTGCTCAGGCTGCATTCAGTATATAGTAGTATTCTTGTAACACTGAGTGCAGCCTGAGTGGTGGGAAGGATTTATGCAGACAGTGATATGTATGAACTGCATTTAAAAGTAATGATACATTGTGAACTTTCTCTAAAATGAATAAACTCACCAATATAAGAAATTTTGTGTGCTTTTTATTTTTACATTATTATTCTGGTCAGACACTGAGCGTTCTTTTTTCTGTTTAACTAGTTTAACCCCTTGGCGCCGGCTCCCGCCGGCTCTTTAGGGGTTTGGCATTCTGGGAGGCGGAGTGGGGCTTGTGACCGCATCCGATTGGCTGTCACAGTGTTCATGTGCTCGGAAAACTTTTCGCAAAACGCCGGTCACTGTGACGGGTACGGCACAGCTCTATTGGCGCTAATGCACGCAAATATGCAGCCTCAAGGCGCCAAGGCCCCAGCCGCAGAGAGGCCACATATTTGCATGCGGTTGGCGCCTAGGGGTTAAAGCAGTATTAAACCCAAAACCATAAATGTAATATATTGCAGCTTACCAATCATAAATGTTGCAGCATGAGTTTATTTTTTGATGCTTTTTCCTTCTGTTTTCACCTGGTGATCTGGCCAGTAACATACCTCCTGTATTAGAGAACCCCGACCGGATGAAGGAACACAGGGACAGCTGAATTTTTAATCTGGGGGAAGGGAAGCGTTAGATGTACTAGAAGATTTAAAAGCACTAGGTCACATTTGTGAGGTCAGGCACTGATGAGGACGAGAAGGCCTGGCTCGCAGTCTCTGCTCTAATTCATCCCAAAGGTGTTGTATCGGGTTAAGGTCAATACTCTGTGCAGGACAGTCAAGTTCCTCTACCCCAAACCCACTCATCCTTCTCTTTATGGACTGGTCCAAATCATTTGGTGGAGGGGAGATTATGGTGTGGGGTTGTTTTTCAGTGGGTGGCCTTGGCCCCTTAGTTCCAGTGAAGGGAACTCCTAAGGTGTCAGCATACCAAGACAACTTCATGCTCCCAGCTTTGTGGGAACAGTTTGGGGATGGCCCCTTCCTGTTCCAACATGACTGCTCACCAGTGCACAAAGCAAGGTCCATAAAGACATGGATGAGCGAGTTTGGGGTGAAGGAACTTGACTGGCCTACACAGAGTCCTGACCTCAACCTGATAGAACACCTTGGGATGAATTAGTGCGGAGACTGTGAGCCAGGTCTTCTCGTTCACATCCATGCCTAACCTCACAAATGCGCTTCTGGAAGAATGGTCAAACATTTCCATAGACACACTCCTAAACTTTCTGTTCAGCCTTCCCAGAAGAGTTGAAGCTGTTATAGCTGCAAAGGGTGGGCCAACTGAATTTTGAACACTACAGACTAAAGCCTCGTACACGGGATCAGATTTTCCGCAGACAAAACATTAGACCAGCGGTTCTCAACCTGGGGGTCGCGACCCCCTGGGGGGTCGATTGCCGATTCTCCAGGGGGTCGCGGATGCTGGCCGAGATGTTGCCTGAGATGCTGGCCAAGACGGACCCGAAGTTACTGCCGGAGTCCGTCCGTCTCGGCCAGCGAGATGTCACTTCCTGCAGAGGAGAGACTGCACGGAAGTGACGTTCCGTCGCCGCCATCTTGGTACTCTCGTCCACGCTAATGCTTAGACTTAGAAGTCGGCAAGCGGACATCTTGTTACACCCACCGAAGTCCGCTTGCTGTGGATGAGTGTACCAAGAGGGAGGCAACGACACACCTGAAGAAGAACACCTGTGTCACTGTGACATCTGGTAAGTCAGACACACAGGAGAAGCTGACAAGATAACATTTTTTTCATTATGTTACTTAACATTTATATATATATATAAACGTATATATATATAAATGTCCCAGTTGGTTCCTCAAAAGTGTTTGTTTATTCCGTGCCAGTGCTAGATACATGTTTGGGTGCTATACACTTTGTGTATCTAGCACTGGCACGGAATAACCACTTTTGAGGAACCAACCGGGACGTTTATATATAAATAAGTGGTGGGGGCGCAAACAAACTGAAAAAATCTGAAAATAAAAACCCCCATTAAAACGCTGCAACTGTGCCTTTAAATGCAACCACTGTGCCCATCAATTGTTGCCACTGTGCCATCAAACTCAGCCACTGTGCCCTTTAATTGTTGCCACTGTGCCAAACACAGCCACTCTGCCCATCAATTGTCGCCACTGTGCCAGCAAACGTCACCACTGTGCAGCCACTGTGCCCATTAATTGTCGCCACTGTGCCACCAAACGCAGCCACTGTACCCATCAATTGTCGCCACTGTGCTAGCAAACACGCCACTGTGCAGCCACTGTGCAGCCACTGTGCCCATCAATTGTCGCCACTGTGCCAGCAAACGCCACCACTGTGCCATCAAATGCAGCCACTGTGCTCATCAATTGTCGCCACTGTGCCAGCAAACGTAGCCATTGTGCCCATCAATTGTCGCTACTGTGCCAGCCACTGTGCCCATCAATTGTCGCCACTGTGCCCATCAATTGTCGCCACTGTGCCAGCAAACGCCGCCACTGTGCCATCAATTGTCGCCACTGTGCCAGCAAACGTCGCCACTGTGCAGCCACTGTGCCCATCAATTGTCGCCACTGGGCCCATCAATTGGCACCACTCTGCCAGCAAACGCCACCACTGTGCCATCAAATGCAGCCACTGTGCTCATCAATTGTCGCCACTGTGCCATTAAACGCAGGAACTGTGCCCTTTAATTGTTGCCACTGTGCCAAACGCAGCCACTGTGCCCATCAATTGTCGCCACTGTGCCAGCAAACGTTGCCACTGTGCAGCCACTGTGCCCATCAATTGTTGCCACTGTGCCATCAAACACAGCCACTGTGCCCATCAATTGTCACCACTGCCAGCAACACCGCCACTGTGCCATCAAATGCAGCCATTGTGCCCATCAATTGTCACCACTGCCAGCAACACCGCGACTGTGCCATCAAATGCAGCCATTGTGCCCATCAATTGTCACCACTGGGCCCATCAATTGTCACCACTCTGCCAGCAAACACCGCCACTGTGCCATCAAATGCAGCCACTGTGCTCATCAATTGTCGCCACTGTGCCATTAAACGCAGGAACTGTGCCCTTTAATTGTTGCCACTGTGCCAAACGCAGCAACTGTGCCCATCAATTGTCGCCACTGTGCCAGCAAACGTTGCCACTGTGCAGCCACTGTGCCCATCAATTGTTGCCACTGTGCCATCAAACACAGCCACTGTGCCCATCAATTGTCACCACTGCCAGCAACACCGCCACTGTGCCATCAAATGCAGCCATTGTGCCCATCAATTGTCACCACTGCCAGCAACACCGCGACTGTGCCATCAAATGCAGCCATTGTGCCCATCAATTGTCACCACTGGGCCCATCAATTGTCACCACTCTGCCAGCAAACACCGCCACTGTGCCATCAAATGCAGCCACTGTGCTCATCAATTGTCGCCACTGTGCCATTAAACGCAGGAACTGTGCCCTTTAATTGTTGCCACTGTGCCAAACGCAGCAACTGTGCCCATCAATTGTCGCCACTGTGCCAGCAAACGTTGCCACTGTGCAGCCACTGTGCCCATCAATTGTCGCCACTGTGCCATCAAACACAGCCACTGTGCCCATCAATTGTCACCACTGCCAGCAACACCGCCACTGTGCCATCAAATGCAGCCATTGTGCCCATCAATTGTCACCACTGCCAGCAACACCGCCACTGTGCCATCAAATGCAGCCATTGTGCCCATCAATTGTCACCACTGTGCCAGCAAACACCGCCACTGTGCCATCAAATGCAGCCACTGTGCTCGTCAATTGTCGCCACTGTGCCATCAAACGCAGCCACTGTGCCATCAAATGCAGCCACTGTGCCCTTTAATTGTTGCCACTGTGCCAAACGCAACCACTGTGCCCATAAACTGTCACCACTGTGCCAGCAAACGTCGCCACCTGTGCCATCAAACGCAGCCACTGTGCCCTTTATTTGTTGCCACTGTGCCAAACGCAGCCACTGTGCCCATCAATTGTCGCCACTGTGCCAGCAAACATCCCACTGTGCAGCCACTGTGCCCATCAATTGTCAGCACTGTGCCCACTGTGCCAGCAAACGCCGCCACTGTGCCAGCAAACGCGACCAACGAAAATAATTTTACTGTTAGGGGTCCCCACAACTTGGGAAATTTTATCAAGGGGTCACGGCACTAGAAGGGTTGAGAACCACTGCATTAGACTTTTGTACGAAGGGAGTTGGCCAGGAACTTGTCTTGCAAAGAAACGGCACACAATTGTTGGCCAACAAACACGAATGTAGTGACGTACTACGTGGTTTTTCAGCTCTTTAACGCCACCCTTTGGGCACCTTCTGCTAATGTTGTGTTTGGTGAGCATAGATTCCGAGCATGCGTGTTTGCACTTTTTGACTTTTGTCTTTTTGTCTTTTGACTTTTGTCTGACAGACTTGTGTACACACGATTGGAAAATCTGACAACAGACTGTTGTCTGCGGAAAATTTACAATCCTGCCAATTCAACATTTGTCCACGGAAAATCCAACAGCAATTGTCCGATGGAGCATACAAACAGTCGGACTTTAGGCCAACAGTCAGCACACAATTCCCGTCGGAAAATCAGATCGTGTATACAAGGCTTAAGACTGGGATGCCATTAAAGTTCATGTGCGTGTAAAGGCAGATGTCCCAATACTTTTGGTAATATAGTGAATATTATACTTATTAATAGAAATAATGCGCTTCAATTATCCTGACACCATACAACCATGGTATCAGGATGACTGAAGTGCCAACTCTCACCCCGTAAAACCACCCTCACCCTCTCCCACCCCCTTTCACTTCCCATGGTCCTTAGCAACATTTTCTTCCATGAAACCGATCCCTGGTGCCATAAAGGTTGAGGAACATTGCTATAGATTACTGTACTAACTGTTATTGTGCGTTTACCATGAACATGTATAATAATCTGTTTCACTGAAGTATTTTGCAGTATTCCTTTTTGCATTTTAAACCATATAACTCCAATGTAAACCTGTGATACAAATACATAATAATACTTAGAAATTGTGTCACTCATTTAGCAATAACACAGATATTAGAAGAGATAAGGACCAAACTAAAAAGAACTCTCCCACATCCTTAGAACGTCTACACTCTTTAAATCCCTCTGTGTAACAAATCATTTGCATTAATTATTATAACCATGAAATGCAAGGTTTGGTAAGGCATAACCTAGGGCTGTGATGCATAATAATTGGCAGGATATAAATTGGCAGGATGAAGACTTTGACTAAGTACTAGGTGACACCCCTGACCAACAGAGGAAAAAGATTTGGCTAATTGTCTCTTTCTGTGCGTACATGCTCATTAAGGATATTCCCTTTGTTTAGCAGAGTGTTGCTAAATGGCTATTTGTATCATAAGCTTACAGGCCCATGTTTAATTATTAACCCGTGATGTGCTAATATAGGATGCTGGAGCATGCACATATATCCCAGGAGGCATAGGCTTCCAAATATCAGATGGAGGAACAGGATGGACTCAGTGGCATGCCATTGGGGCCGGCTGCTGGACCCAGAAGAGACAGCCAGCTCCCAATGATGTAGCTGAAAAAGATGGAGGCACTAGTGACAGCAGAGAAACGGAATGCAGCAGGGCAATGCTGAATTCTATGGTCAGGTGAGTATGTGAATTGAGGATAGCCCAGCATTAGGTAAGTGTAGCAAAAAAGAATAAATGGAGTGGGGAGGGGTGACGTTTCTCTTTAACCACTTACCAACCGTGCTATAGCCGAACGATGGCTATAGCACAGTTGTCCAGTTGTAGGAGGGCATCTGTTGACATCCTCCCAGAACTGCGTCCCGGCATGCATCCAGCATGCTCTGGGGGTCATTTACTGTATCTCAGGGCTGGGCTCAGCCCTTCCTTCTCAAAGCTGGCTGCTCAGCTGTTGGCCAATTGCCAGCTCCTATCTCTCCACAGTGACTCACATTTTTTTCACTAGGAGTGACTCACCTGTTGATGATATCCTGCTCATCAGTCCCCTCCCAAAACGTGGGGGTCTGCGGGTGGGGGGGCTTATCAGAATCTGGAAGCCCCCTATAACAAGGGGACCCCCAGATCCCGGACCCCCCTATGTGAATGGGTAGGGGGTACCCCTACCCATTCACCAAAAAAAGCAGTGAAATGTGACAAAAAGCAATAGCTGGTTTTTGACAATTCCTTTATTGTAAAATAGCTCTGAGTGATCTTCTCCCCTGAGCCGTGTTTCTCACCGTCATCTTCTCCTGGTGTTGTCTCCTATCGCCGTCTTCTGTCGCCGTCTCTCCTGCCACTGCCTACTTCTCCCGCTGCTGTGCTTTTTCTCGCCGCCATCATCCTCCGTTGTGTTGTCACCAGTGGCAACCCGTCCATAGGGGGCGCCTGGGCGCCGCCCCCCTCCAGGCAATCAAAAAAAAAATGTTAATACTGGCCCTTTAAATATAAAAAAAATACAAAAAAAAGGTCCTTAAGTGCACTGTGTTCGAACGCCGGACACAGTGCACTTATGGGAAGCGCCACATCTATGCAATCATAAGATTGCAGACGTGGCACTGCATTTGCGGGCGTTTAGCCCGCCTTGCGGCGCTTTCCAAAGCACCGAGTAGCTGCCGCCCGGCGCTTGTAGTATATATTACTACAGCCAGGCGGTTTGATTGACATCTCAGTTTGATGTCACTTCCTGTTTTCTCTCTCCCATTGCGCCCAAGAGAGAGAGGAAACAGGAAGTATGAGGAGCAGACTGACTCTCCGGGCACTGGAATCTGGCTGGTGATCCCTCCATCCACACCAACAGCATGACAGAGGACGCGGAGAATGATGAGGATGGCCGGCCGGGGAAGGTGAGGAGTTTTATCAGCTGCTCTAATGGCCGCCTCCCCTCCCCCACCAACCCCACTCAAATTAAACCTGTCCTTCCTTCCAGCAACTGTCTGATCACCTAATGAGAATCCATCCCCATCCCATAATGACAGCAACAAGTGCTTACAATCCGAGGTGTTGTCTCTGGCCAGGAGTGGGTGTCTGCAGCATGATGTCCTACACATGACTAAACATATGTTTGGGATGCTTTATGTGTATGTCATGTTATATGGCATTTTATGTACAAGGCATGCTATGTAGAACATGCTGTGTATGGGACATGCTATGTGGAAGACTTGCTGTGCAACTCATGATTTGTGGAGGATATGCTATGGGTAAAAAATTGTAGGCATAGGACATGTTATGTGGAGGACATTATGTGCAGGACGTGCTATATGCAGGACATGCTATGTGTACGTCATGTGTAGGACACGTTATGTGGAGAACACGCAATGTAAATGTCATGCTACGTATATGTTGTGCTATGTGGAGGGCATGCAATGTATATGTCAGGCCAGGTGTATGTTGTGCTATGTATATGTCATGCTAGGTGTATGTTGTGCTATGTATATGTTATGCTATGTGTATGTCATGTTATGTGGAGGACATGTTATGTGTATGTCATGTTATGTGGAGGACATGTTATGTGTATGTCATGTTATGTGGAGGACAAGTTATGTGTATGTTATGTTATGTGGAGGACTTGTTATGTTTATGTCATGTTATGTATATGTCATGTTATGTGTATGTCATTCTATGTGTAGAAGAACATGCTATGTACATGTCATGTTATGTGAAGAAGAACATGCTATGTGTAGGACATGCTATGTACAACATGTAATTCATGGCATGTCCTAAATAAGATGTTCTACACACAGCATTTGGTGGGACACAGGCTGGCTGCATTTGGTGCGACACAGGCTGGCCGCATTTGGTGGGACACAGGCTGGCCGCATTTGGTGGGACACAGGCTGGCCGCATTTGGTGGGACACAGGCTGGACGCATTTGGTGGGACACAGGCTGGCCGCATTTGGTGGGACACAGGCTGCATGTAACGAGGGACTCCACTGGGGACACCTGATGGGATCTGGTGGCAGGTGACACGCTCAGGGCTCGCACTGATTCTGCATTATGGTGAGTTTAATGATTTCATTTTATATTGTCAACAAAAATCGCACCCTGAAGTCGCCAAAAAGTTGTACAGAAACTACTTTTGGAAATTGCGGCGCCTCACCAATTAGCACGGTGCAATTGCCCCGATTTGACATGTCAAATCGCACCAATGTGAACCAGGGCTGACACATACAACACTGCCTAGCCACCAGCTTAATTCATTACCTGCAATTCTGCACAGCTGTTATAAGGTTATAAGATTCCACCTTTACGATTTACTTACAGGTGTGCTAAAGAGATTAGTTTTTTGGTTGCACAAATACATATAGAAATAAGATATAAAAGATATTGCACTTCCCCAAAACCACCACCCCAAAACTAATTAAAAAGAAAAAGAAAAAAAAGAGAAAAAACAAAACAAGCTCAATAATGTACTTTTATTTGCCAGCAGAAACAAAATTATGTACATTTATTTACTAGCATAAAAAAATATATTCTACAGGATATATGGTGCTACATTTAGCAAAACAGTTAGCAATTGGGTTTTAAGGGTCCTGCTCATAGAAGCTTACAATTTAAAATTTGTCTAAACCTTAGGCTCCATTTACACTAACGCGTTTTTTGATGCATTTTGCATTTTGCAGAAATGCACGGGAATTTTTTAACATGGGTTCCTATGGAACATGTTCACATCAATGCATTTGTGTACCTCTGCGTTTTTGGAAAGGGTCAGGGACTTTTTTTCATGCAAAATGCAGCATTTTGCATGTAATAGAATTCAATGGACCAGCATCAAAAACGCAAGTACAGCGTTTTTGCAGCGTTTTTACAGCGTTTTTTTTTTTTTTTTAGACTGCGGCCAAAACGCCGTAAAAACGCTGCAAAAACGCTGTTCAAAAACACGGCAAGCACCACAAAAAACACTGCAGAAACGCTCAAAAGCAACATGCATAGATGTGAATCGAGCCTTAGAGTGGACACAGCTTTACTTTCAGTGTATAAGGGTCCTTTCATACAGGACGTGGATCCCCGCTGAGCAGGCAGGGAAGGACCTGCCACAGTGCCGCTCTCCTCTATGGGGGATCGGATGACGACTGACCGTAGAGTTCGTCGTCACCCGATCCGATCTGAAAACGGATCAGAGCAGGCTGGATGTCAGCGGACATGTCACCGCTGACATCCGCCGCTCCATAGAGGTCTATGGAGGGTCCGCTCAGGTCCGCCTAAAAAACTGACAGGTGGACCTGAACGGATCGTTCGTCTGAAAGAGGCCTAAAGGGTAACTCATTTCATAGTACAACTACTCACCCACCAGCCCACATCATTTTTTATCTGCAAGATTAAAGAAACATACTTAACAGTCATTATTCTTACAAAGCATTCCAACATAATATTACAAAAGGCACATATTCAAACACCCACCACCAGCCCACAATCCACATAGATACATCGGTGACCATGTTCTGCTGCAAGCTGCATTTCTGTGTACATGATTAACCACTTCAGCCCCGGAGGATTTGGCTGCTCAATGACCAGAGCACTTTTTACTATTTGGCACTGCGCCGCTTTAACTGGTAATTGCATGGTCATGCAATGCTGTACCCAAACAAAATTTGCGTCCTTTTTTACCCACAAATAGAGATTTCTTTTCATGGTATTTGATTGCCTCTGCGATTTTCATTGCGCTATAAACGGAAAAAGACCGAAATTTTTGAAAAAAAAAGATATTTTCTACTTTTTGTTCTAAAAAAAATGTAATAAACTCAATTTTAGTCATACATTTAGGTCAAAATGTATTTAGCCACATGTCTTTGGTAAAAAAAATGTCAATGGGCGTATATTTATTGGTTTGCGCAAAAGTTATAGCGTCTACAAACTAGGGTATATTTTCTGGAATTTACGCAGCTTTAAGTTTATGACAGCCTATCTCATTTCTTGAGGTGCTAAAATGGCAGGGCAGTACAACCCCCCCTCCCCAAATGACCCCATTTTGAAAAGTAGACACCCCAAGGAAATTGCTGAGAGGCATGTTGAGCCCATTATTTTTAAATTAATATTTTATTTTTTTGTCACAAGTTATTTGAAAAAGGACAAAAAAAAATTAAACAAATTTGTCACTAAATGATATATTGCTCACACATGCCATGGGCATATGTGGAATTACACCCCAAAATGCATTCTGCTGCTTTTCCTGAGTATGGGGATACCTCATGTGTGAGACTTTTTGGGAGCCTAGCCGCGTACAGAACACCGAAAACCAAGCACCGCCTTCAAGATTTCTAATGCCCTGTACACAGGGTCGGACATTGATCAGTCATTCCGACAACAAAATCCATGGATTTTTTCCGACGGATGTTGGCTCAAACTTGTCTTGCATACACACGGTCACACAAAGTTGTCAGAAAATCCGATCGTTCTGAATGCGGTGACGTAAAACATGTACGTCGGGACTATAAACGGGGCGGTAGCCAATAGCTTTTGTTTCTTAGCTTATTCTGAGCATGCGTGGCACTTTGTGCGTCGAATTTGTGTAAACACGATAGGAATTTCCAACAACGGATTTTGTTGTCGGAAAATTTCATAGCAAGCTCTCAAACTTTGTGTGTCGGAAATTCCTATGAAAAATGTGTGATGGAGCCCACACACGGTCGGAATTTCAGACAACAAGGTCCTATCACACATTTTCGGAAAATCCTATCGTGTGTACAGGGCATAAGGGGTCTTTTTTGCACAAAGTTGTCACTAAATGATATATTGCTCAAACATGCCATGGGCATATGTGAAATTACACCCAAAATACATTCTGCTGCTTCTCCTGAGTACGGGGATACCACATGTGTGAGACTTTTTGGGAGCCTAGCCGTGTACAGGACCCCGAAAACCACTCACCACCTTCAGGCTTTCTAAGGGCGTAAAATGGTGATTTCACTTCCTCCCTAACTATCACAGTTTCGAAGGCCATGAAATGACAAGATGGCACAAAACCCCCCCAAATGACCCCATTTTGGAAAGTAGACACCCCAAGTTATTTGCTGATGGGCATGTTGATTCCATGGAATATTTTATATTTTGCCACAAGTTTCGGGAAAATTACAATTTTTTTTTTTACACAACATTGTCACTAATGCCGCGTACACACGAGCGGACTTTACGGCAGACTTTGCCCGGCGGACTTTTCGACGGACTTTATGATGGACTTTCCGAATGAACGGACTTGCCTACACACAATCCACCAAAGTCCGTCGAATTCGTACGTGATGACGTACGACCGGACTAAAACAAGGAAGTTCATAGCCAGTAACCAATAGCTGCCCTAGCGTGGCTTTTTGTCCGTCGAACTAGCATACAGACGAGCGGACTTTTCGACCGGACTCGAGTTTGACGGATAGATTTAAAACATGTTTCAAATCTAAGTCCGTCTAACTTTTGAGAAAACAAAGTCCGCTGGAGCCCACACACGATCGAATTGTCCGACGAAATCCCGTCCGCCGGGCAAAGTCTGACGTAAAGTCCGCTCGTGTGTACGCAGCATTAATGATATATTGTTCAAACATGGCATGGTTATATGTGGAATTACACCCCAAAATATATTCTGCTGCTTCTCTTGAGTATAGGAATACCACATGTGTGGAACTTTGGCAGTCTAACCGTATACAGGACCCCAAAAACCAATCACCGTCTTCAGGCTTTCTAAGGGCGTACATTTTTTTTTTTATTTCACTCCTCACTGCCTATCACAGTTTCGGAGGCCATGAAAAGCCCAGATAGCACAACCCCCCATGACCCCATTTTGTGCAAAAAAAAAAATATTTAATTTTCCTGCAACTTGTGGCAAAATATAAAATATTCCGTGGACTCAACGTGCCTATCAGCAAATAGCTTGGGGTGTCTACTTTCCAAAAAGGGGTCCTTTGGGGGGGGGGTTGAACTGTCTTGGCATTTTATGCACACCATTTAGAAGCTTATGTCACACATCACCCACTCTTCTAACCACTTGAAGGCAAAGCCCTTTCTGACACTTTTTGTTTACATGAAAAAACATGATTTTTTTGAAAGAGAATTACTTTGAACCCCCAAACATTATATATTTTTTTAAAGCAAATGCTCTACAGATTAAAATGGTGAGTGTTGCAAATTTTTTGGGAAAAACACACTTTTTTAAATTTGAATGTACTAAAACACACTATATTGCCCAAATGTTTGATGAAATAAAAAATATGATCTTATGCCAAGTACATGGATACCAAACACGACATGCTTTAATATTGCGCACAAACGTGCAGCAGCGACAAACTACATGCATTTTTAAAGGCCTTTAAAAACCTTTACAGTTTACCATTTTAGGTTTACAGAGGAGGTCTACTGCTAAAATTACTGCCCTCAATCTGACCTTCGCAGTGGTACCGCAGTTTATTTATATTTTTAAACTGTTCCTTTCATTTTTTATATTTTTTATCATTTTTATTGTTATCTCAGGGAATGTAAATATTATGTATGATAGCAATAGGTAGTGACAGGTACTCCTTTTTTGAAAAAATTGGGGTCTATTAGATCCTAGATCTCTCCTCTGCCCTCAAAGCATCTGACCACACCGAGATCGGTGTGATCAAATGCTTTGTTAATTTCCCAATGGCGCTGTTTATATCCAGGAAAACCTAAGTCATGAAATGTTTGTAGCTTCCGGTTTCTTACGCCATATAGATGATTGGAGCTGTTCTGTCTTTGATCAGCTCTATGGTCAGCTGGCGGAACCACCGGCTGCATTCTCGGGTTCCCTGTTGGGACAAGAGAGCCAGAGAAAACCATGGAAGATGGAGGGGGGGGACATTCCCTCCCACTGCTTATAAAAGCAGTCTAGTGGCTAATTAGCCACTAGGATTGCTTTTACACGAAAGCTGACCGCTGGCTGAAAAGAATGATACCAAGATGATACCTAAATCTGCAGGCATCATTCTGATATAACCACTCAAAGTCCAGCAACATACTAGTACGTTGCTGGTCCTTGTTGGGCATATATTGTAATGCTCTTTTTTTCATGCAGCCTGCGGGCTGAAAAAAAAAAAGATTGATCTGTGGGTATGCCCACCATTAGAATACCGCTCTTCATCCACCCACTTCTAATGATGGGCATACATGCACCATTTTCTTTTAACTGTGGTGGTGAAATCACCTCCTACAGCACTGGAGTCACTGATTTACGTATCGTGTGAGCAAACGCTGTTGCTGTCAAGATACATAAATCAGTGCTTCAGCTGAATAGCGTACCTGCTAAGCAAATGATGATTAACAATAAAACAAAGTAATATTACAGTATAACAGTAAGATTTACCATACCTGCAAAGCAAATACAATAAAACATAGTAAAAATAAAACATTTTTTAACGCAATCTGTGCCTAAAAAATATATGCCAAAGCATGGGGGCATCTACCCCTAATGTTAGGAGCAAATCGTTCCTCCACCCCTGCCCCCATGCTTCGGCATATATGCTCTTTTTTTTTTTTTTTTTAACTGTGGTGGTGAAATCACCTCCGACATCACTGGAGTCACAGCTTTACATATCGTGGGAGCAAACGCTGTTGCTATCAAGATAAATAAACCCGTGCTGCAGCTGAACCATGTACCTGAAAACAAAAAAAGAAAAAGGTTAACAATAAAACACAGTAAAGTATAAAAGAATTGCATACCTGAAAAGCAAACATGATAAAACGTCGGGACCTTTCGGGGTAAGACCGCGCTATATCAAGTTACCTCTCAACTCAACTGAACTCAAAACATAGTACATAGAATAGAGAGAGAAGAGAGAGAGAGAGAGAGAGAGAGAGAGAGAGAGAGAGAGAACAATAAAACGACAACTATTTTTGTTTTTTTATTTTTATTTTTTTGGGGGTTTTTTTCTTTTTTTTTTTTACACTTTTTTATGTAATTGTTATGCCCTGTACACACGATCGCGCATTCCGACAACAAAACCCATCAGATTTTTTCCGATGGATGTTTGCTCAAACTTGTCTTGCATACACACGGTCACACAAAGTTGGTCGGAAATTCCGAACAACTCCGATCGCACATTTTCCGATGGAAAGTCCAATCGTGTGTACAGAGCATGATTGTTACAGTTCAGTTCCAGGTTCGGGTCTCCCAAAATGCAATGGCATCTTTAGAGACCCTGTGAATGTGTGTCCTAGTCTGTGCAGTGCTGTACCCTACGCTAAAACTCCACTAGTGTGTGGTAGCGTTCAAAACATTCACCAATGCAAAGACTAGAATGGTCAGGACAAGAGGGACAATAATAGCGGGTGTCACGCCTAAATCCGCGCTTTCTACAGACACAACATTTTCTTTGGGGGGCTTGTTGGGTAGGGGTACCAGGGAGGACATACGGAAAATGCCTCTCATGCACCCGGCTTACTGCCCACAGCACCATCTGGAAACAGAAGGGTTGTGATGATCTCTTCCTGGAATTTAAGGAAGGATCCAGTTTATCCTGAAGCTTTGTATAGCACATACAGTAAGCATTCAGCAGAGCCAATTGAAATAAATATACAGACTTTTTTTGTACCAGCGTCTGGCCTTATGGGCAAATAGGTATGGCGCCAACAACTGGTCGTTGAGGTCCACCCCTCCCATATTAAGGTTATATTCGTGTACACAGAGGGGTTTCTGCACAACACCAGTCGCCGTAGGAATTTGGACTCTCGTGTCTGCGTGAAGGGAGGAAAGAACGAAAACATTCTTATTATCCCTCGACTTCACAGCGAGCAAGTTTTTACACTTCAAGCAAGCTCTCTCCCCCAGCCTAAGATGGGAATCTACAAGCCGCTGGGGTAAGCCCTGGAAATTAGATCGCACAGTGCCACATGTGCCAATTCCATGATCAAACAAGTGACTAAAAAGTGGCACGCTTGTGTCAGACAGGTACTTACCGAGGCTGAGATGCTGAGAGCGATTCGCTCTTGCGACTAGGCGCAGTCCGCCTCCTGGAGGTGAAACAGGGAGCGGATGGCATGAAGAGGCACAGGCTACCAGCAGGCAGGATGGAACTTGCGTAACTGCCCCCTTGAAGAGTCCTGGTAGATGTGCAGAGACTGGCAATTCAGAAATGTCTGAAACAGGCTGAGGATAAAACACAAGGTTAGTAGGCAGATCCGGGACACAGGCAGAGGGTCAAGCACAGGAGATAGCAGGCAGGTCCAGGCCACAAGCAGAAGTTCAAGCATAGGAGACAGCAGGCAGATCCGGGTCGCAGGCAAAGGTTCAGGCACAGGAGATAGCAGACAAATCCGGGTCACAAGCAAGGGGTCAAACACTGAAGACAAGGCAGAATCCATTTAAACAAGCCGTAGGTCGGGTCCAGGAGAAGAGCAGAGTGGTCAGGGACGATTAGGCAGGAAACAGGAAACAACTCAGACAGCAAGCTGAAGACAAACCATGCAACCCGTCTGAGCACCTGAGTGTCTTTAAATGGGCAGCTAGAGCGTCACGTTAAGCGTGCACTAATGCGAACTCGCGCGCGTCGTGCCATTGGGCCGCGAGTGAGCGAGCGTCGCATCGTTCCACTGCGCATGCGTTCGTTCCAGAACACCATTCGGCCGATACAGCCGGGTTGATTATTTCTCTGACAGCTTGTGTAATAATTGTCCACATACAAGTGGTACCCCTTTCCGAATAAAGGTGACACCGAGTCCCACACAATCTTACCAGTGCTCCCTATGTAATCTGGGCAGTTCTCCGGCTCTACGTAACTATATCTTCCCTCGTAAAGCATAAAACTATATGTATAGCCTGTGGCCCTGTCACAGAGCTTATACATTTTGACCCCATATCTGACACGCTTGCTGGGAAGATACTGTTTGAAAGACAAGCAGCCAGAAAACTTAACCAGGGACTCATCAACGCAGACAACTTGATGGGGAGTAAACAAGGCTGCAAAACGTTGGTTGAAGTGGTTTACGAGGGGCCGAATTTTGTAGAGCCGATCAAATTCAGGGTCACCTCGAGGATGACAGAGTTCATTGTCGAAGTGCATGAACTGCAAGATCGTATCATGCCCTGGTCATGGAAGCAAAGAGCACGGGCATATGGTGAATTGGGTCAGTGGACCAATATGACCGCAACTCACTCTTTTTGGTTATGCCCATGAGGAGGGATAGGCCGAGAAAGGTCTTAAATTCAGAAACCGTAATTGGTTTCCAATCTCTGGCAAGGGTCAAATGGGGATTAGCGGCGATGAATTGACCAGCATACAAATTGCTTTGGTCTACAATAGATCTATAGAGATCTTCAGTGAAAAACAGCAAATAAAAATCAAGTGAAGTAAAATCAACTGTTTCCACCTGAATTCCGGGTTGGCCAGTGAATGGGGGAAGTACGGGTGTTACAGAAGTGGTGGGTTCCCAATTAGGATTGACAAATGCAGCAGGAAGGGCACTATGGGTTTGACAGGCCTGTCTTTGTCTTCTTCTTGGTGGCTGCGGGACTCTATTTGTGCTTGCCACCTTGCCATCTTGAACTGCACTTATGGGACTCACCACGTGATACTGCAGTGCTGGATGTACGACCAGGGTGTACTAGGCCGTTGATGCTTGCCAGTTCACCAGAAGGATGAGCGGCGCTAATACTTCTCTGCTCCATACGAGAGCCTTGGGGTTCTTGCACCTCAACGACAGCAGAAGAACGGGGTCTGGTACGTCTGACCTTGGCAGCGACCACAACTCCGTCGTCAGAGCTAACTGTTAGGGTGCCGCTGCTGTCTACGGGTTCGTATTCTGAGACTGAATCTGACAGATGAGTGACTTCCTTTTCACTATCTGTCATGCTCAGAAACTTGTAGGCCTCTTCCCTAGTGTACCTTCGATTTGACATTTTGGTCTCTAAATTTACTGGTACACTAGTGAGACTCACAGGTAAAAAAGCTCCTGACTGTCAGCGACTGATTCAAATGCTACCAAAAAAACTGTTAGTGTTCGCAGGGATCGGGCCTGACTCTGCGAACGCTGCATTTATGTGTGTTGTGTTTTGTAAGTGACAGTGATCGATTGATACTGCATTTGGGTGGGCTGAGCTGGGTGGAGGGGCTAAATGCAGGTGCTAGCAGGTATCTGGGCTGATCCCGCTAACACTGCATTTTTGGGAACCCTAAACTGCTGGGGATGCTAGTATAGATCTGATCAGATCAGATATCGATCCGCTCAGACACTATACTAAGGGAGGCGTATGGTGCATGCGTGGGTGTTAGCACTACTGGCACTAATCTGACACTGCCTGTGGCGACGCAGACCCTAACTGACGCTAAAACCTAACTTATATCACCCACCGGGCGATCAGGGGGTTAAACTTTTATTGGGTATTATACGGCGGGTGCCCTGATGCTATAAAAAGCAAACCAACTAACCAGCATCACCCGTAACACTTATACGGTGATCACTGGTGACAGGGGGTGAAAGGGTTAACTAGGGGGCAATCAGGGGGTTAAAACCTTTATTAGGTAATATATGGGGGTACCTGAGGCTATAAAAACCTGACGATGAAACTTACTGGCTAACTAGCATCACCAGTGACACAAATACGGCAATCGATTAGTGACACTGGCGACAGGGGGTGAAAGGGTTTACTGAGGGCCGATCAAAGGGTTAAAACTTTATTAGGGGGGATTAGGGGGTAACCTAGACCTAACGGGGCTAATACTAACTGCCCTAACACTTATTTCAGTCACATATGACACCAATGCAGTGATCAGTGAAAAATCTGAAAACTGCAATTGGTGACACAATGACAGGGAGTAAAAGGGTTAACGGGGGGGGGGGGTGATCAGGGGTGATCAGGGGGTGGAAAGTGTACCTATGTGTGCTGAAGTCAGTGTACTGTTGGTGCAACTCACGGTTAGATGTCTCCTCTCTCTTACTGGAATTAAAAAGACTCCATGAGGAGAGGTGACATCACTTCCTCCTGCCTGTGTTTACACTTACACAGACAGGGGAAGCTTTTTATTCGTCAGGAGCGATCACCAGGTCCAGACCATAAATCATTGGTCTGGCCCTGGGGACTAATCGCTCCCCTAACGAACCCGACCGACGGGGGATGGCGATCGCGCCCCCCGCCCACGGGGAGGGCGAGACAAACAGGTACGCCCATTTGCCCACCTGTGCCATTCTGCTGACGTACATCGGCGTGCGGCGGTCAGGAACCGGTTAAGCAATGAGATCAAAGAGTAGAAGGTCAGCAGATGCTCCCAAACCATGCATCAGACAAGAACAATACACACACACAACATTGACAGCATGGCCACATAAACCCACTTTTGATGGGAAAAAATGCACAAGAATTTCAGAAAACAAACAGCCCTAGATCTAACTGATTGCAGTGTATGGTCACCTTTAACCACTTCAGCCCCGAAAGGATTTACCCCCTTCCTGACCAGAGCACTTTTTGCGATTCGGCACTGCGTCGCTTTAACTGACAATTGCGCGGTCGTGCGACGTGGCTCTGAAACAAAATTGACATCCTTTTTTTCCCACAAATAGAGCTTTCTTTTGGTGGTATTTGATCATCTCTGCAATTTTTATTTTTTGCGCCATAAACAAAATAAAAGCGACAATTTTGAAAAAAAAACGCATAATTTTTTACATTTAGCTATAATAAATATCACCAAAAAATATATTAAAAAAAATTTTTTCCTCAGTTTAGGCCGATCCGTATTCTTCTACATATTTTTGGTAAAAAAAAAAATCGCAATAAGCGTTTATTGATTTGTTTGCACAAAAGTTATAGCGTTTACAAAATAGGGGATAGTTTTATGGCATTTTTATTAATAATTTTTTTTCTATAAAATATAAATTTTTGAAAATATAAATTTATTCGGTTTAGAAACACTTCTCTGTTCTTTGTAATGTATTGAAAGATTTGGGTAAAAAGAGAAAAAAAAGAAAAGAAAACCGCAGTTATCCTAGCACCAGTTGCAGTTTACATATGCGGGTATTTATTATCGCTATTTGCGCTCCAATGTGCGCCGGTTAGCACATTCGATTAATAACTTTTGAGGCGCTCCAATTAATGTATGAACTGGTGCAGCGCCTTCTTAGTGAATGACCCTCGCTGTGTTTAACTGCACTTTAGGCTTAACCCCTTGGTACCGGCCGTACGCAAATACTGTATGTGGCCTCTCGGCTCCTGGTCCTTAGAGCCGAGGGGGCGCATATTTGCGTAAATTGCTCCCAATACATCTGTGCTGAGAGTGCGTGCGCTGCAGGCTCCCAGAACGGTTACAGTCCCCTAACCGAAAGTTCCCGATCGCTCCTTGCAACCGGGAGTTTTCGAACAACGTGACCGCCGTGACAGCCCATCACGGTGGTCACGTGATCTTAAGCCGCCTCCCAGCATCATAAACCTCCTAAAGGGCCAGGAGGCACCGGCACTCAGAGATTAATTGTGCTTTAGGTATCACACTCATTAAAACCTCTGTTTAACCGCATACTGCATCACTTAAATGTGAATGAGCCCCTAAAATATGTCTTATCCTTCCTGCCTGGTTCACCTCTGTGAACTACAGAACACCCCCTCCTATGGTATGGAGATGAGAAGGAAGGTGGTCTGTAGCCCTAACACACTTTCTATCCTAGGTTGGTAATGCTGCTTCTCCAAAGATACAGTACAGTAAGAGAGTCTTGTCACCCTAGGACAGGAAGTGCGTTACTGGAACAACTGATGAAAATAAAAGAAATACAGTAATTGCTTAAAACAGAAAACTATTGCAGCCACCACGTCTAAGGAATGGTAAGCTGCAATATATTAAATTTTTGTTCTCAGGGTTGGGATACAGTTTAAGAACGCATTGAAATCAGTAGTGTAGTTCCAAATGAGATTTGATTATTTACATGTCTCAAGTGGTACTATTATTTAAGCAACAGAGTCAGGTTTTTACCTCCAAACCTTTCTCGATGCTCCAAAGTATACTTCTAGGAAAACAAGGGCTATGTGAAGCAAATTACCAGGACTTTATGTAACAGGGACCAGGTCTGTGCCAGAGGCAAATGCTACCTAATGCAGCCATTTGTGCCAGACCCCTTTCCCAGCCATCATTGGTTGCTAGGACACTAGTGGCCCAGGTTGCACAATGTCATTGGTTGCTAGGATGCTGGCTGTCCAGGCTACACAGCATCTTTGGTAGCTAGAATGCTGGTTCCCTGGGCAGCGCAACATAATTGTTGCCCAGACTGCACAGTGTCTGGTTAACAGGATACTGATGCCGTGGGCTACAAAACATAATTGTTGCTAGGATGCTTGTTGCCCAGACTGTATAGAATCTTCGGTTGCCAGGATGCTGACGGCTTGGGTCGCACAATGTCATTGTTGCTATAATGCAGGCGGCCAGGCCACGCAGCATCATTGGTTATTATGCATGGGACTGCAAAGGATGGGACATTGAGGTGAGGGAAATATGAGACTTGCACTCTTTATATCTGTACTAGGTTTTGTTTTTGTAATTTCTTAATTTTCCCTATTATTTCAACAGTAATGGCAGTTTTACACTGGCGTGCTTTGGTTTGGCCACAGTGCGGGTGTATCTGCAATTTTATGCTCTTTACTGGCAGTTTTAGTCACGGTTCCATAGACTTTCTATTAGGCCGCACAATTTTGCACGTATTCTGAAGGTGCACCAATGTTTGAGCATGCACAGCTTTTGGTGCACTTTGCAAGAACGCGCTACCTAATAGAAAGTCTATGGGACCACAGATAAAACCACGGGTAAAGCACATAAAAATCAAAGATACACCCACACTGTGGCCAAACCACAGTGCACCAGTTTGAAACTTGCATGAATCTTCTTGAATAAGGTATCAGTGACAGATCAAGCAAAAGTAAAACCATTGCTCTGGATCTACAGAGTAAATAGAGTTACATGCATTTCAAAGGGCATATTACATGATAAATGGCTATTTACAACAAAGAACCTGCAAGATGGCCCAAAATGTATTGACTGTGTTCTTTTGTTCAGCTGATATTTATACTTTATATTTATATTGATTCAGGGGAAGGAAGTCAAAGCCTGAGTGCAATTATATTTCAATGTGCAAAAATACTTTCCTGAGTAGCAGCGATGGCGGAGTGTTTTGTGGATCAATATTCCAGTTACATTTTATCCTTCCACTGAGTGCTGCTGTACTACACTATTTATAAATGATGCTTAACCTCTTAATTTCTGACTTCTTCCACCCAGAAACCAGAACAAATACAGTTCTGGTTAACAAAAAAAAAAGTTTAAAAAAAAAAAAAAATTCTCAAAGATTTTTTAAGTATAAAAAGTTTAGGAGCAGCTGAAGTGTATGCTACAACTTTGCAATACTTTACAGCAGGAAAGTTGGATGCAAGAGCAAATCTGTGAAACGGCTATCAAGTTCATTCTGTTGTCATGGCAGCTTGAATCTAGCAATCATTCGTTGATTTGAATATCCAAAGTAATAACACGTGATAATAAATCAGCAGCTGGAAAATTTGCATGGGTGGATAACAATCAGCTATAAAATTAATTAATTTGATGCAGTCATAAATTTCTCATTTCTAATGAGATGGCTGGCCTTGTGTATCCAGCCCCAAGAGAAAGTCATACATTCAGATCTACAAACCTCTCACTCTAATCCACTTTCCTCAATAAACTCCTGTGTATAACTTTCTAAAAGATGCCAAGGAGGCTTCACAAAACAAAGGTAAATAACATTCTTTTGAGTGTATATCATATGCATGAGTGCTTAGAGGAAACTATTTCTGAGAATGCAGACTAAGTGAAAATGATTATATTATAATTAAAGTAGAACTATGGACAAAACTTTTTTAAAATTCTGGATAGATTAAGGCAGGGGCGTCGCTAGGGGGTGGCTTTTGGGGCTATAGCCCCGAATCTGGGGCCAATAGCCCCGAGTCTCTGCAGGGGTCCCTAAAGGGGAGGGGAGGCTCTCTGGGGACCCTTATGTAAGTGGGGGGTTCTCTGGGGACCCTGATGCAATAAAGAGGCTCTCTGGGGACTCTGATTTTAAGGCAGAGGCTCTCTAAGGACCCAGATTTAAGGGGGAGGCTCTCTGGGGACCCTAATGTAAGGGGGGCTCTCTGGGAACCCTGATGTAAATGGGGGGGCCCTCTGGGTACCCTGATGAAAGGGGGAGGCTCTCTGAGGACTCTGATGTAAGGGGGGCTCTCTGGGGACCCTGATGTAAGGGGGGCTCTCTGGGGACCCTGATGTAAGGGGGGCTCTCTGGGGACCATGATGTAAGGGGGGCTCTCTGGGGACCATGATGTAAGGGGGCTCTCTGGGGACCCTGATGTAAGTGGGGGGCTCTCTGGGGATATATATACACACACACGTATATTACTGTATATACAAGTGTATGCCCGCCCAAGCGTATGACTTTCTTTACTACGCTGCTATGGGCTCTAGCCCCAGATCTTTTGTAGACCTAGCAACGCCCCTGGATTAAGGGGAGTAACATCATCAGCTTTTTTTCCTGCGATATGTGTCCCATTGGGGAGATTTCCCATCACTTCCTGTCCTATAGCCAAAACAGGAAGTGAGAGGAAATCCCTGCAAATTAAGGAAATCCATTGGGGCCCCCCAAGTCACCAGAACTAGTGTCCCCATTGGAAAATTTCCCCTCTATTATTGTTCCAGTGGGATTTTCTATCACTTTAATATTTTGATGATAACGGTAAACTGGACAAATAGAGGGTGAAGCTCCCTAATAGGGGCAGAGGTAGCAATAAAAAAAATTAGTTCTAATCCATCACCACTCAAAATTTTCAAACTTAAAAAAAAAAAGTTTTGCCTTTAGTTATACTTTAACCTCCCTGGCGGTAGTAACGAATGTGGCTCGGGGTGAATCTTCATTACCAAATGCGGTAGCCCCGAGCCACACTCGGGATTGCATGGCAGGATCTAGGCAAAGTTACTTACCTTGTCTCCAGGATCCTGCGATGTCTTCCCGCTGTGTGTGTGGGCTGTGTCCTCTATTACAGTGCCGAGCTCCATTCCCTGCAAGCGTCGCGACGCACGGGGACAGAGCCCGGCGCCAAATTCAAAAAGTGAAAAAAACATAATACATACAGTACACTGTATTCTTACAGATTACATTACTTTATCAAATAATTTCACCTCCAGGGCTGGACTGGGACAAAAATGTGGCCCTGGACTTCATCCAGACCGGCCCAGGGCACAACACATCAGGGCACGGCACATCAAGGCACGGTACATCAAGGCACAGCACATCAGGGCACAGAGCCCAGCACATCAGGGCACAAGGCACATCAGGGTACAGTACATCAGGGTACAGCACACCAGGCCACATCAGGGTACAGGGTACAGCACATCAGGGTACAGAGCCCAGTACATCAGCGTACAGGGCACAACATATCAGGGTACAGAGCCCAGTATATCAGGGTACAGGGTACAGCACATCAGGTCACAGTACATCAGGGCACAGGTCACAGTACATCAGGGCACAGCACATCAGGGTACAGAGCCCAGCACATCAGCTAATAGGGCACAACACGTCAGGGCACAGTACATCAGGGTACAGGGCACAGCACATCAGGGTATAGCACATCAGGACACAGCACATCAGGGCACAGATCATCCGGGCACATGACATTGAGGCACAGCACACCGGGGAACAGGACATCAGGGCACGGGGCACATCAGGGCACAGGACATCGGGGCAAAGCACATCGGGGCACAAGGCACATCAGGGCATAGGATATCGGGGCACGGGGCACATCAGGGCACATCAGGGCACATAGCACATCAGGGCACTTTAGGGCACATAGCACATCAGGGCACATCGGGGCACATAGCACATCAGGGAACGGGCACATCAGGCCACAGGGCACATCAGGGCACGGGGCACATCAGGGCACATTATGGCACATCAGGGCACATGATGGGGCACATGGCACATTATGGGGCACATCAGGGCACATAGCACATCAGGACATGGGGTACATCAGGGCACATAGCACATCAGGGCACGGGGCACATCAGGACACGGGGCACATCAGGACACGGGGCACATCAGGACACATGGTACATCAGGACACATGGTACATCAGGGCACAGGGCACATAGAACATCAGGGCACGGGGCACAGAGCACATGGCACATCAGGGCTCAGGGCACATCAGGGCACATGATGGGGCACATTATGGGGCACATCAGGGCACATAGCACATCAGGGCACGGGGCACATCAGGGCACATGGCACATTAGGGCACGGGGCACATCATGGCACATCAGGGCACATGATGGGGCACATCAGGGCACATGAGGACACATTATGGCACATCAGGGCACATGATGGGGCACATCAGAGCACATAGCACATTAGGGCACATCAGGCTACATGGCACATTAGGGCACGTGGAACATGGCGCATCAGGGCACGGGGCACATCAGGGCACGGGGCACATCAGGGCTCGGGGCACATCAAGGCACATTATGGCACATCGGGGCACATCAGGGCACATGATGGGGCACATAGCACATCAGGGCACATGATGGGGCACATAGCACATCAGGGCACATGATGGGGCACATGGCACATTAGAGCACGGGGCACATTATGTGGCACATCATCAGGGTACATTGTGGGGCACATGGCACATTATGGGATCTTACTATCCAGCATGCAGAGTAGCGCAGGGAGCTTCTGTAGTAGTAAGTTCTTTCTCTCATGTCATCACGCTGTTCCCCGGCGGCTCCTCCTCTCTTCTCGTCTATACCGGATGATCTTACAAGCCAATTGGTATAGACGAGAAGAGAGGAGGGGCTGCCGGGGAACAGCGTGATGACACGAGAGAGAGAACTTACTACTACAGAAGCTCCCTGCGCTACTCTGCATGCTGGCTAATCTCGATCTACCCGTCAGGCGCCAGCTGTTGGCGGTTGACGGGTAGATCGCCGCGCACCGCAGATGCGGCTGAAAGTTTAAACTGGCCCACACTGAGCCATCGCCCCACCGGGAATCTCCCAGTAGTCCCGATGGCCAGTCCATCCCTGTTCACCTCCCTTTTGTCCTTAATGCTTTGTCCAGTGCCCTGCATGCAGTTTTATATTATATATACTGTTCTTTCTGCCTGGAAACTTGAGAGTGTCCATAACAACCAAAAAAGTGTCCCTTTGCGTCAAAAGCGGTTTTAGACCATAAAACAGCGATAGTAAATTAGAACACTTGCAGAATTGAGCGATAGTGAATCGTGGGGAAATTTGTCATCAGACACTGAAAGTAACGACAGCGACAATTCTGCAAATGAGCAAATTTCAGTGTTTTTGATTTGTTTACATTATTGAACACATTTTATTATTATTGTAGTATTTGTTAGTTATTTGTTAGTTATTATATATTATAATTTATGATTTTGTGTTTCAAACTCTATCATACCCGGGATGTCTACTAGACTTTTGTTTGGACAGATTTAGGCGAGTTATTCCTAAGAATTACAGGCCTACAATATAAAACGCCAAATTTCCATGCTTAACAATGTACCACCTTGAGACAAAAAAATCTGACATAATCATACCGCCAGGGAGGTTAAAGCAGTAGTAAACCACTGTGTGTTTTTTTGTTTGCATCACATGTTAGCACATTATGTGAAACTTACCTTAGAATGAAGCCCTTCCAACGGCGAGCTGTCACCGCTGAGAAGGCTTCCATCTTCACCTGTCTTCCTTCTGGGTGTGCAGACTCTGGCTGTGTGAGTGGCCACATCCGCAATGATGTCACTCCCACGCATGCGCGCAGCAGCTGCAGTTTATGGCACAGGACTCTGATGGAATGGCCCGGGTGGCCGTTCCTTCAGAGCACATGCGCTGGTGACGTAACTGGCAGCATGTACAGTAAATATCTCCTAAACAGTGCACGTTTAGGAGATTTTTACAGTACCTATAGGTAAGCCTTATTATAGGTTTACCTATAGGTACACAATATGCATAGGCGTTTATTCCCAATTTAAAGCAGAGCCTGGGGAAAAAAAAGTCACCAGCTCAAGTACTGTTAATATAAGGACACTTACCTGTCCAGGCATCCCGCAATGTCGGTACCCCAAGCCGATCCGTCCATCTGCTTCGGGTGCAGGTGCCAGCATTGCAAGTAAGGGAAACTGGCAGTGAAGTCTTCAGGCTTTACAGACGGTTTCCTACTGCGCATGCTCGAGTCATGTGGCGCTTTCTGAATGGTCCCTTCGACTTGTGGGACACACAAAGGGCCCAGAAGGCAGCGAGGGGAAAGAGGAGGGCCGGATTGAATTGTGGAAGTGATGTACCTCGCCGCAGCGACATAGAATGGAAGTACCGAAGAAAAAATGCAGAAATAGAAACAAAAAGAAAAAAAATCCAAAAACGAGAGGTGGGGTGGTCAATTGTTTGAGACTGAGTTGTCTTTTTGCCTAGAACTCCGCTTTAATGTTATCATGCAGGTTTTATATAGCACTAACAGTTTGCTTAGCACAGTCATTTATCTATATACTGTAAGGAAAGGGGCTTGGGTAGCAGTGACATCATTGCTCAAATATGGCCAGTGACCATATTTGGGCAGTGATGTCACTGCTATACCCTCCCCTTTGCTTACACGCTCAGAGGTGTGATGGTGGTGAAGGTGGCAGTTGATAGGGATGCAGCAGGTGCTTCCTTAGGAACCATTGACGGTGGGTAGCTGTCATCTATAGAAGCAGTAAGTTGAAGTCAACTTTACCTGAACAGAAGAGAAATTATTAAAGCCTCAAGTTTTTTTGAGTATGATGCTGAAACCTTGGCACAACTACTTTTGGGCAGTTTCTCCCATTCTTCTTTGCATGACCTCTCAAGATCCATCAGGTTGGATGGGGAGCATCAGTGCACAGCCATTTTCAGATATCTCCAGAGATGTTCAATCTGGTTCAAGTCTGGGCTCTGGCTGGGCCACTTAAGGACATTCACAGAGTTGTCCCGCAGCCACTCCTGTTATCATAGCTGTGTGCTTAGGGTCGTTGTCTTGTTGGAAGATGAACCTTCGTCCAGTCAGAGGTCCAGAGCGCTCGGAGCAGGTTTTCATCAAGGATGTCTCTGTACATTGCTGCATTCATCTTTACCTTGATCCTGACTAATCTCCCAGTTCCTGCCGCTAAAAAACATCCCCACAACATGTGGTATGGTATTGCCCAGGTGATGAGCAGTGCCTGGTTTCCTCCAGATATAAAGCGTGCCTTTCAGGCCAATGAGCTCAATCTTTGTTTCATCAGACCAGAGACTTTTGTTTCTTGTGATCTGAGAGTCCTTCAGGTGCCTTTTCCAGGCAGGCTGTCTTGTGCCTTTTTATTGAGGAGTGGCTTCTGTCTGGCCACTCTACCATACAGGCCTGATTCGTGGAGTGCTGAAGAGATAGTTATTCTTCTAGAAGGTTCTCCTCCCTCCACAGAGAAACGCTGGAGATCTGTCATAGTGACCATCGGGTTCTTGGTCACCTCCCTGACTAAGGCCCTTCTCCCCTGATCGCTCAGTTTGGCTGGATGGCCCGCTCTAGGAAGAGTCCTGGTGGTTCTTCCATTTACAGATGATGGAGGCCAATGTGCTCATTGGGACCTTCAATGCTTCAAAATTTGTCTGTACCCTTCCCCAGATCTGTGCCTCTACAATCCTGTCTCAAAGGTCTACAGACAATTCCTTGGACTTCATGGCTTGGTTTTCTCTGACATGCACTGATAACTGTGGGACCTTATATAGACAGCTATGTGCCTTTCCAAATCATGTCAAATCAACTGAATTTACCACAAGTGGACTCCAATCAAGTTGTAGAAACATCTCAAGGATGATCAGTGGAAACAGGATGCACCTGAGCCCAATTTTGAGTGTCATGGCAAAGGCTGTGAATACTTATGTACATGTGATTGTTTCATTTTTTAATTTTAATAAGTTTGCAAAGATTTCAAACAAACATCTTTCATGTTGTCATCATGGGGTATTGTTTGTAGAATTTTGAGCAAAATAATGAATTTAATTCATTTTGGAATAAGGCTGTAACATAACAAAATGTGGAAAAAGCTCTGTGAATACTTTCTGGATGCACTGTATATGTAGAAACTACAGTAAGTCAGCCAATAATGCTATTGCCCACCTTCTGCTGTGAATCCTTGATAGCTTTTTCTATCCCAGAGAAAGATATACCAAGTCAACTGTAAAAACAAAAGCACACTGGATTGTACATAAAATCATTTAGTAAACCATACATTCAAAATGAAAAGGCAGTTAAAGTAGAACTAACACTGCCAATTAAAAATATGCACTGCAACGCCTAATTATAATTGCATCTGCCATTTGTTTTTTCTTAGTCCCATGGTAAACTTACACAAATACCTGCTGAGCCTACCAGTGAAGTCCACCTCATGCAGCTTCCTGTGATGTTGTAGCAACCATGCTGCACTGCTCCTGAATTCAGAGCAGGGTTGCTACTCTTATGTAGGCCAGGCTTGTTTGCACTACAGTGGGATGAAAGAATGTTGCAGGGGGTGTGGCTATCAGAATTATCAATGCTGATCTACACCTAGGCCTGTCCACTGCTTTCTGGATTGATAGCACTATCTCTTTTGCTGAAATACTGTGACCTGCAGTGTCTAGTAGGGGTTGCATGTGAGACACAAATTTTAAAGAAATATTGGCTCATTTAGAGGATGCAATTTTTTTTTGTTTACTTTATTTACTTTATGAGCCTTTGTAGTCCATAGTACTTACCCTTATTTATAAATGTTACATAAAAACTGTCCCTAAGTCTGGATGTGCATAGTTCATTTAAAGGGAAATTAACCCTGGAAGCTGTGCTCAAAAAAAGCTAGGCATAAAACTAGTCCCCAATATTGTCTGTAATCTCCCTATAGCCAGTTTTAAGACCAGATCAACCCATTCCAAAGGCAAGGATGGGAAGCTGTGCGCACCCTGATGGGTGGAGAATGGAACGGGGTTCTGGATTGGTAGCACTACCTCTTTCGCTGAAACACTGTGACCTGCAGTGTCTGGTAGGGGTTGCATGTGAGACACAAATGAAAGAAAATTTGGCTCATTTAGAGGACATAAATTAATATTTTTTGTTTACTTTATTTACTTTATGAGCCTTTTGCAGTCCATAGTAACCAGATTTGGTACTTGTTTAGAATTTCATATGGGAGGCTTAAAGTGGTTGTTAAGTCACTGTGCCTAATTACTACAATCTTCTCTGTTATAGGAAGCTAAGTTGTACAGTGTCTTTCTTTTTTTTTAATTATGCAGCTCAATAACTTATTTCAGAGTGCCGCTGTGTGGTAACGTGAACTCCTATCGCTCTCCGACCCCAAACTGAAGACTACAGTGGGAGGGGCTGAGATTCCCTTCTGACGCCAGCTGGGAGGAGAGGAGGAGAGCAGCGGGAGGTCATGTGACCACACAGCAGTGCTCTGAAATAAGGTATTGAGCTGCATAATTAAAAAAAAACAAAGACACTGTGCAACATAGTTTCCTATAACAGAGCGGATTCTAGTAATTAGGCACAGTGACTTTACATGGAAGAGCAGCAGGAGGGGAAGGGCGGGGAGCATATCGGGCTCTCACATTGCTGACTCAACAGCTAACAGACAAGGATGGAGGGGGGGAGGGAGAACAACGGGATGACGGCGGCGGGTAAACTGACCACAGTATCATGGATCAGCAGCCATGATTACCATGGTCAGCACACACAGGGGGACACAGGAACAGACAGGATCAACCAGGTATTTTACAGCATAGAATGGGACAAATGACACTGCACAAGCACTATGCTGTATATCGTGCTTTAAAGGAACAGGATTTTTTTTAGGGTTACAACTGCTATAAGTTGTACATTTAAAGCCTATGTATAGCACCCACTTAGACTGTTATCCCCAGAACAGACATCCTCATCCTAGGTATACTCTCTACTTTTGTTCTGGTAACAACTCTAAATTTTGAATTTCCCATCACTTGCTGTCAGTTTCAAGGGTCACTAGGACAAACAGAAAAGGTGGATCTACCTAGCGGGGACACAAATATACAGTGCTTTGAAAAATTATTCAAACCCCTTGAAATTTTCCACATTTTGTCATGTTACAACCAAAAACGTAAATGTATTTTATTGGGATTTTATGTGATAGACCAACACAAAAAGGCACATAATTGTGAAGTAGAAGGAAAATGATAAATGGTTTTCAAAATTTTTTACAAATAAATATCTGAAAAGTGTGGCGTGCATTTGTATTGAGCCTCTCTCTGTCAATACTTTGTAGAACCGCCTATATTTGGCTCCATTCATCTTCCCATTAACTCTGACCAGCTTCCCTATCCCTGCTGAAGAAAAGCATTACCACAACATGATGCTGTCACCACCATGTTTCACGGTGGGGATGGTGTGTTCCGGTGTGATGCCGTGTTAGTTTTCCACTGTCATGGTTATGCAATAGAGTTTCTCTGTCAGCTTACCTGTCTCCATGTGTTCATCTCTAAAGACCAGCTGCCTCTCACCTGACTGATTTTATAACCTCTCCTCTAAGCATGGCCCTATCAGGGAACCCTATATTAACCCGTGCACTGCAAGCCAGCAGTGCTGATCAACCATTGTGTGTTAGCCTCCGTGTGTACTTGCTGTGTTTCCTACGTCTGATTCCTGCTACCGACTTTGGCCTGTTCTCGACTCTCCCTGTCTGCTTGTTACCCTGACCCTTGGCGTGTTATGTTAATCCTTGTCTGCTAGTCACCCTGACCCATGGCTTACCCCTTACTTCCCTGTCGTTCCAGCCTGCTGCCTCCTTCCTCTTCTCCTGTAGTCTACAGTGAACGTGAGCTGTGAGACCCTGGGGGCCGCGACCTGAAGCCAGACTGCAGTGCAGTCCATCCTCACCATTAGAGGCTCTGGTGAACACCCGCTCGCTTTTAGACTCCGCGCCCTGGGGAATCTATGCTCTAGCTCCCACTGGGATCCATGTTAGTTATCCTGTAGACCTGCTTCCTGAACCTTCCAGGGTTCAATCCGCAGCAGTCAGTCCTAGGGTCCACTACCTTAGCAGTGCACTTCTGACTCCTACAGAGTGCATCTGCTACCTGGTCCCAGGTGACCTGACATCCACCACACATAGAGTTTTGCTTTTAGGGCAAAAAGTGCAAACAGGACTTCTTTCACCAATGGTTTTCTTCTTGCCACTCTTCCATAAAGGCCAGATTTGTGGAGTGCATGACTAAGAGTTGTCCTGTGGACAGATTCTCCCAGAGTTACCATGGGCCTCTTGGCTGCTTCTCTGAATAATACTCTCCTTGCCTGGCCGGTCAGTTTAGGTGGATGGCCATATCTTGGTAGGTTTGCAGTTTTGCCACACTCTATTGATGCCACAATCTATCGATTTATTCTTCTCCCTCAGATTCTCTCCGTCATCAAACTAGCATGAGTACTGGGGCAAACAAGGACGTCCGTAGGTGTCCCATGTCATCCTCCCTATCAGCTTATGATGTCATTGGTTGTTAGGAAGCTGGCAGCTGACCCACACGGTGCCCAAGGTTGTAATGGTGCACAGTATAAACCTGTGGCTTTGTCCAAAAATTCAAGCTTGATCCACCTGCTTCCGGCTTATTGACAATTTTTGATATGTTTTGGCAATTTGGAGTAATTTTTAGACATTTTTCTAAGGCACCCCTGAAGAACCCAAAAGGCACCCCACCCTGGTTGAAGAAGACTGAGCTAGAGGATAGTAGATGTCCCCCAGCCAGGGAATGAGATGGGCTGTATCTGACTTGCTGCTTCCTAATCTACACTGTGAGAAGCTCAGTGAAATCAAAGTAAGCAATTTCAGTACAGGAGAGGAGCTTTAAATGATTTTATGCATGATATCGTGCACTTTTGTTTTTTTTGTTTTTGTTTTTTTCAGATGATCCACTGCAAGCATGACCTTTATTTGTGGCAAGCCAAATAATGTTTTATAAAAACAGCCTCTTCCTGAGCTTTTTAGGTTTCTAGCATATTTTTTGGTAAATCAGCATGTTTTTAGCATCCTTCTCTATAGGCAGTGCATCAAAGGGTGCTGAGAACCTCGAATGGTGCATCTTGACTGGTATAGCTGCAGGATTTTTTGCTGAAAGAAGATTGCAGTGAGTAGCGTGATAGCAATATTACTCCAAGGATTGGGTGCCTCCATAAAGAGAAAAAGAGGACATGGGGCCACACGATGAGACTGGAAGAGAAGTGGTTTAACCCTTAGCTGAATGGGGGGGGGGTTCAATGTCAGGGCAGTAAGGATGTCGAACTCTCTTCCACAATCTGTGGTGTCGGCAGAAGGTATGGATAGTTGTCAAAGACTCTTGGACATGCATCTTAGCGAAAACAATATACAGGGATATGGGAAATTATTTTTTACACACACACAGACCAACACAGGTTGAACTGGATTGACTATTGTCTTTATTCAACCCTTTATTCAACTATGTACCAACTATATGGTTTCAAAAAGTTTATATGTTTTTAGACATTGTTCACACAAGCAAAGAAACCAATATAGCATGAATGGGCCATTTTTGCAGCACCTGTAACTTCCAGTTGCTGCATGCAGGCAGCCCATTGAAGTCTATTAGGGTGGAGCAGCAGCATGAATACATTGTTTGTGTTTCGGCCGCTTATCCGTACGCCTGTCACATCAGAACAAGCGGCTGTGTCCATACAGCTGCTATAGGGATAGAGGGATTTCGCGCATAAAATCTATCATATAAATAAAATAAAATTCACATCTAACACTATTGATATGTGAGTGTGAAAGATGGCAAGTCTTAAATAAAGTGCATCAATAAAGTAACTGTGCTGAAAATTCATATATCACAATAAATAATCCCATTAGAAAAATCAAAAAAACAAATCGAATAGATGTGCAAAAATGAAAAACATGTGCAGCAAATGTGCAAAACTGCAAACAACGTAGTGTAGGATACTTCCAATAAATGGATATACCAGAAAAAAAACAGTTCATAGAAATGACCATATAAAGTTCAAAAACAGTGGTGGTCGCAGAAAAAATAAATGTTGGTAATAGTGATAATGATAATCTTCATAAAACGACTGGCGGCTCAACCAGGCTCTCTAAACTCTCACCTCAGAGATGGAAACAACTGGCAACAATGTATATCTTTCTCTGTTGTAATACAGGCAGCGTTCCCCTCTGTTTACTGTCAGGCACCTATAAAAATAAACTGGGAGTTTTTCCACCTAGGCTTTGATGTCTTCCATGTATGTTGTTGTACGCAGAGATCCAGCTTCTGTATCAAACCATTAATGAGTCTGAGAAACAGTAGGTCCAGGGTAGGGCTCAAGTCTTCAAGATGTTAGTGTTGTGCTGTGTTGTTCTTCTGTACTGTACAAATGCCCTTCACCGACATGTTCTTGGTCTCTGCAGCCGTCTTGCCCGTCTCCCCCCCGGCCTCTCTCTCCCAGCTCTTTGACAGCGGGCAGACTCTGAGCGAGGACAGCGGAGTGGACGCAGGAGAAGTTGGCGGAGGCAGCAAAGACAGCAGTCCTCAGCCACAGAAATCTTTGTTCAGAAGATATCGCTGTGTGCTGTCCTTCTATCCCAGACTGAATCAGTCTGGGATAGAAGGACAGCACACAGCGATATCTTCTGAACAAAGATTTCTGTGGCTGAGGACTGCTGTCTTTGCTGCCTCCGCCAACTTCTCCTGCGTCCACTCCGCTGTCCTCGCTCAGAGTCTGCCCGCTGTCAGAGAGCTGGGAGAGAGAGGCCGGGGGGGAGACGGGCAAGACGGCTGCAGAGACCAAGAACATGTCGGTGAAGGGCATTTGTACAGTACAGAAGAACAACACAGCACAACACTAACATCTTGAAGACTTGAGCCCTACCCTGGACCTACTGTTTCTCAGACTCATTAATGGTTTGATACAGAAGCTGGATCTCTGCGTACAACAACATACATGGAAGACATCAAAGCCTAGGTGGAAAAACTCCCAGTTTATTTTTATAGGTGCCTGACAGTAAACAGAGGGGAACGCTGCCTGTATTACAACAGAGAAAGATATACATTGTTGCCAGTTGTTTCCATCCCTGAGGTGCCTGACAGTAAGCAGAGGGGAACGCTGCCTTTATTACAACAGAGAAAGATATACATTGATGCCTGTTGTTTCCATCTCTGAGGTGAGAGTTTAGAGAGCCTGGTTGAGCCGCCAGTCGTTTTATGAAGATTATCATTATCACTATTACCAACATTTATTTTTTCTGCGACCACCACTGTTTTTGAACTTTATATGGTCATTTCTATGAACTGTTTTTTTTCTGGTATATCCATTTATTGGAAGTATCCTACACTACGTTGTTTGCAGTTTTGCACATTTGCTGCACATGTTTTGCATTTTTGCACATCTATTCGATTTGTTTTTTGATTTTTCTAATGGGATTATTTATTGTGATATATGAATTTTCAGCACAGTTACTTTATTGATGCACTTTATTTAAGACTTGCCATCTTTCACACTCACATATCAATAGTGTTAGATGTGAATTTTATTTTATTTATATGATAGATTTTATGCGCGAAATCCCTCTATCCCTATCCATTTCTCGAGTGCCATGTGTACACTTGCCGATTTCGCTGCAATCATTTTAGATATCATCATATGAATTATCCACTTCAAGTTTTTATTTATTCACTTTGTGATTGTCACTATATTCACCTTTGTTTCACTTTAGCGCGAAGGATCTTAGTATTCATACAGCTGCTATAGTATGTCCTAATAGACTTCAATGAGCTGCCTGCATGCAGCACCTGGAAGTTACAGACCCTACAGAAAAGGGCCTTTTGACGCTATGTGGGCATCATCGCTGATGTGAACAAGGCCCTAAACCTCTTTTTATACAGTCTGATTGTATGTGTATTGGTTCAGCTTCAAAAGAAGAACAAAATTAAAGGCAATTCATGCAGCAGAGTCCGTTTGAGGGGTTTCTGCCTACTTTGCTGCTTGGGAACCATTTCCCTTACCCCTACTGAAACTATCTGCAACAAAAGTCACTAAGAATGCTGTTTAGCTGTATGGCCAGTTCAGAACTCTAGGTCCTCAGTCTTTTAGCCTCTCTTTGCCACCAATGACATCAATTGAGGTGACTGCTTGAGAAGGCACTCGCGTAGGCTCAGTGGGGGTCAGCACTAATACTGGCGTGCAGCAACGCTGAACCTAGTAAAACAACAATCTCAGCATTACTGATCTCCCTGTTCAACACTGCGCCTGGGTGACACTCTGTCCAGTGTTGCTGAGCCTGCACTTTTTACAGGCTATCATCACTGAGCTGATTGTGTGTGCGCACGCAAGGGCAGCCATCTTTGCTCGGGGGGTGGCAAAAATGCCTGCCCCTGCTGCATCTGCTGTTGCCACAGGCCCTGCTCACAATATACAGTATGTGCCTCTTAGCCAGAGTTTCTGTCATTTCATCCAGGTAGATGCGTGCACCAGCCCCCCCCCCCCCCCCCCACCCCCAGTGTATCTTTCCCTCACTTCTAAGCTGCCACAGTAGCACCACCCTTGACAGGACCCCCAGTCTGAGTGAAGTCTTTTCTGGGACAAGCACACCTATCCATGGTACTAGAGCAGTGGTGATCAATTTTATTGGATATAGGTAGCCTGAACGAATCCTGATGCTAGCAACAGAAACAATGTAACAACTTGTTTACATCATAATTTGTTGCAGCTATCACAAAAAACTTGTAGGCACAGCAGTTTAGTGGTTATGCCTTGCACTAATAGGGTCCTTAATTTAAATCTTGGCCGGAACATTATCTGCATGGGGTTTGCATGTTCTCCCTATGTTTACATGGGTTTATATATATATATATATATATATATATATATATATATATATATATATATAAAGGTGGACGACACCAGTAGGTAAACATGGTAACTAGATGAATTCCAAAAAACACCAAATTTATCAATATATAATAATGCAAAGGGGTTACAGCACAGTAAGTATATGCTTATATCCAGTAATATAGCAATTTCAGGCATCCCTGCCCTTTATAGTTACCAACCTGCACCACGCAATAGAAATGGAGCTATGAATGCTCAGTAAGTTCTTCCTTATTCATAGTCTGATTAACAACTTGTAAACCCTATGTCTCCCTTCATGAGCTTTCTTTTTTTCATGGATTTTCTTACATTTTTGGAAAAGCTGACTCATTTTTTTTTATTATAAATAATCTCCCAACAGTGGTGGAAAGCAAAAAACAAAACAAAACAAAAAAAACAGCTTTGGCTGCCATACTCACCACCTCTATGGCACTGCCCCCCCACTGTAATTCAGTGTAATTCCTCCACTAGATGTCCTCATTCTTCCAGATTAAAGGATTTTAGGCAGCATTCAATCTAAAAGACCAAGGACATACTGTGAGTGTAGAATGTCATGAACCCGTTCAGTGAGGAGGCATCCCCATGATGCCATGCAGTCATCTATGGTGTAATGATGTAGAAAGAGATGCTGACCTGATGCATCATTGATGATTCGCCAGGAGAAGATCTCAAGTAAGACCATGCATATAACCTGACTGGTCCGAAAAAATGCAATACAAAAATAAGTACAGTGGGGGAGAGCAATGAGGGGGTGATACAGGTGAGTTTGGATTTGGGCTTCAAGTCTCAAGAACACAGGTATGCCTTAATTAAACAAGAATTCAGCCAGAAAACACAATGTTAGGTAATATTCCCACTTCATATCTTGCGCTCATATTTGTTCCATGGTTACATTACATATACGTTACTGTATGGTGCAGAGTTTGCAGCCCTGCAGGTCACATCTATTATATGACGCACGATCCACAGAACCTTGCTATTATTATCGCTGGGCTACAGGCTTCTCTGTACTTATGTGACAGTTTTACATACAATGATTTTAATTGCCAAAGTTTCCCTTACGTGTCAAGAACAAAAAATAAACTTTTTGATAATCTGCACTTTTGTTTTTTTTTTTATTGTCTTTGTTGTTCTCTTCTATTAAATAAAAAATATAGACATTAATTGTAATTATTGTGTTCTCTTTAATCAAGCCTTTCTTGTCTTTTCTATCCAGAATCGTCTCCAGATGTACTGTTGAAGGCTTTCTGTTTCACATACGTGTCATACAAAAGAATAATTCCTTTCATTTCCCACGTCACAGATGTGAAACATATTCCAAGGAACAGAGATGCCAAAACTCTGACCTTTTCTGGAATGTGTCTGAGAACTATTGATTGAATGGTTCAAGGTAAAGGGAAAATTGTGTTCATGAACAAAACAGGACACACGGAGTGCATTGTGTCATATGGAAGAGTGTTTACCTTCATAACTGTTGAATTCTTAAAAAATATATTGTTATGCCATGTAGGTTTCAAGTGCGTTCTAGCCCCTTGCTGACCTCCACATTTACTCATATTTTTCATAACCATGATTTTCCTCCTGGTATGGACATTAGGGCATTCAGGTGCCACCTCAGAAACAACCCTACATGCTGGCCTTGGAAAGGGACCTTGACCGTGCTGAGGACCTGGAGTCTTGGTGTTCTTCAAATGTCCTACAAAGGCATCCTGAATGTCTCTCTGATAGAAGTATTGACCAGATGGTATTTAGTCCCTAGACGCCTGGCCAGGATATGGCACAGCCACCGCAGAATGCTTCAGGGGCTGCAATTTGCGAGGCTCCATGCTTCACATTTGGTGGGAGTGTCCATAAATTAGGACCTTCTGGAACTGGGTGTTTTCGATGCTCCGTAAAATAACGGGACTCTCTATTGAGCAACAACCTTATCTAGCCTTACTTAATGATTTACCTTCGGGCTTGCCCCGTTCACTGAAACACCTAATTTTCTTTATTTTACTAGCGACTAAGATTGTTATAGCAGGATCATGGAAGACACCCTCAGTATTATTTAGACGATTGAAACATAAAATCTCTTGGATCATGGTACATGAAAAGATTGTAGGGATTGTTAACAATCACAGTAAGCTGTTTGATCACACCTCTTAACCTTGGGCAACCTATATACATGTACCTTTGTCTATGACTCTCGCGGTGGTACAAAGGCGGGACCCACTTCCTATTACACTAATGCCCCGTACACATGATCAGAAATTCCGCCAGCAAAAGTCGGATGTGAGCTTTTGGTCAGAAATTCCGACCGTGTGTATGCTCCATCGGACTTTCGCTGGCAGAATTCTAGCCAGCAAAAGATTGAGAGCAGGTTCTCTATTTTTCGGTCGGAAAAAGTTCCTATCCGAAAATGCGTTCGTCTGTATGCAATTCGGACACGCAAAAAATCACGCATGCTCGGAAACAATTCGACGCATGCTCGGAAGCATTGAACTTCATTTTCTCGGCTCGTCGTAGTGTTGTACGTCACCGCGTTCTAGACGGTCGAAAGTTCAGAGAACTTTTGTGTGACCGTGTGTATGCAAGGCAAGCTTGAGCGGAATTCCGTCAGGAAATACCATCCAAGTTTTTTCTGACGGAATTTCTGATCCTGTGTATGGGGCATTACTCCCTCTCCAACCTAGGTCTCCTTGTGCCCTCCGGATTCTTATTTCTTGTGATTCTCCTTTTCCATCCTTTTTGTTTCCCTTCTTTTTCAATGGACCTCTTATGTCCCGTTTCGACACTCATGATACTGTCTTCAATGCTGTGATATTAATGGTGACCAATGGTATTCTGTATCAATTAGGAATACCTTACAAATGACTTGTTATGTAACAGCAGTTATGTGCAGCGATACGGAGAGCCGCACTCTGCGATCCCATGCATTTTTGGGTTTCGGTTAATGGTTCTTGGTAATAAAATTCACTGATCACGGGGAGCTGTGATCAGTGTCCTGTCACTAGGCAGAAAGGGGAAATGCTTGTTTACATCAGCATTTCCCCGTTCTTCCTCTCCGTGAGACGATCGCGGGTATCCCCACTGACATCGAGTTCACTCACACTCACGGAGGTTGCGGCAGGCGCGCGCGTGCCCGCAAACCACTTTTTAAAGGGCAACATACAGGTACATTAATCTGCCTGTACGTGCCCTTCTGCCGACGTATATCAGCGTGAGCCGGTCGGCAAGCGGTTAATTACACAGGTTCTGTGGCTGATTTAGGTGGTAATTAAACTCACTTGGTGCCTTATCTGCATTAAATCAGCCTCAGAACCTGTGTAATTAATATGTGTTCTTGATTAAAGGGATGTTGTGGCAACCCTACTGCCAACCCATCTGTTGGAGATTGGCTAGGGCCCTCATGAATACTCCAGGCAGCTTATCCTAACCTCTCATTCTTCTGGAAGTTTCCAGCAAGTTCCAGAAGTAGGGGGAAGTACCAAAGGTGCTGCATGATGGGTCATACCAGCCCTCACTGGATCACTCACCCGACCCATATTAAAAACAGGCTTGGCTGCCAACCAAGCCTAAACATTTTACCTACATTAACAAAAACCTAACACTACCTATTCCAGCACACTAGAGGGTGCTACAGTCCTCACTGTGAAAAAATAAAACTAAGGCAGCCACCACATCCAAGGACTGGTAAACTGCAATATATTACATTTTTGTTCTTGTTTTTAGATATTATTAAACTTTTTATTAACTGTCTGTGATGTTTTAAATAGCAAAAAAAAAAAATAGGATCTCCAGCCAAAACTTGAATTTTTTGTTTTGGACAGAGCTGGGAAGGCATAGGCTTCTTATTATTTGGAAGATGCAGAGAAAGGAGCTCGGTTCTGGGAATGCACAAAAGTCACATCATTAGTTACTGCCCAGTGGCAGACCTGGAAGAAAAATGTCAGTGGCTGTTGATGGAGCGATTAGGGGGAGCACACTAAGGGTAGCCATACATTATACAATTTTCTTGTGCAACTTTGGTTTAGATTTACCAAAACCATATAATAAGAGGTCAAACCTAAACACTTTCAATTTGTATGCAATCAGGCAGGCCCTTCTACTACATAGTTGAAGGTAAATCTAAAGAAAATTGAATAGGAAAATTGTATGGTGTATGGCCAGCTTAAGGCTCCACTCTCACCAGCACGACTGGGGGCTTGCGAAGTCACAGGACAAGTCGAAAACCATGTAATTCAATGGCCACCGTTTTAAGTGACCTTCAGTGGATTTAGTATGCTTTATGGAAATGAATGTAATAATGTACAAAAGTCATTAGCAAGTTATCAACCAATTTCATTTCAGATTACTAAATTTAAGCTGAATAAGTATTGTGTAAATACAAGAAGCATCTGTATTCTTATTTGAATATTGATGTGCTTTGTGACCAGATATAATAATCCAGCACGATACTTTTTCTTTGTACAGGTGTAATAAAGACTGGCCACTGCTGCTCTCTCTCCTCGTGCAGGGTGACTGGTCTCGTCTCCGCCCCCTGTCATTTTCTACAGGCAGTTTGTAATAGGAAGGCCAGCTGGGTCCCTCCCACCGCTCTGCTCTCTGTATAGACTATGTGCAGCAAAGGTGATGTCATTGCTACTTTTACAAGGCAATATCTAGGTTTGCAAAGACATCTAATGCATAGAAAGTGGATTAATATCCTTTTTTGGATTTTGAGGAATACTGTATATTTCAATAAAAATGTTTGTGGCTGGAGTACAGCTTTAACCACTTGCGGACCGCCCGGACACTATTATACAGACACTGCCATAACCCCGGTATCCTCTTTGATGGCGGACAGTCCTCTTTCAGATAAAAGTGGTCTCTGCGGTGGATTCGCCATTAGATCACTTTTATTGGGGGGCCGGAGAGGGCCTCCTCCTCCCGCTGCACTCCGGTCGTCTCCGCTGCTTACCGCCATCGGTAGCGGCAGAGACAATCGCGTCCACTCCCCTCAACAGCCTGGAGCCAAGTGAGGGAAAGATGGCCCCCACTCAGCTCCATGCCATAGGATGGTGGAAGCGACGCCAAACATCACTTCCGCCCAATGGTCTTAAGGGGGAATTAAAAAAAAAAAAAAAAGACATTTATTTATTTTATTATTTTTGTTATTGCATGTAAGTGTAAATGTGAGATCTGAGGTCTTTTTGACCCCAGATCTTACATTTAACAGGTCCTGTCATGCTTTTTTTTCTATTACAGGGGATGTTTCCTTGTAATAGGAATAAAAGTGACCCAAAACATTTTTTTAAAAAGGACAGTGTAAAAGTAAAATAAATAAGAAAAATATATTTTTAAAGCGCCCCGTCCTGCCGAGCTTGCGCTCAGAAGAGAACGCATATGTAAGTCGCGCCCGCATATGAAAATGATGTTCAAACCACCCATGTGAGGTATCGCTGCGATCGCTAGAGCGAGAGCAATAATTCTAGCACTAGATTAGGTAGTAAATGTAGCCGCGCTAAACCAATAAATTCCAATTGATGAATATACACATAAATTGATACAAAAATAAATATATACAAAAATAAATATAAATAAATAAATAGTTGAAGACAGTCCATCAACCTCATGTGACTGTGAATGTTCTGAAAATATTACCAGATGGCAAGTTAGGAATAGATTGCAGCTAATTACCCAGCCAGGGCCTTTATCCAAGGGGCAATACAGGTATCAGCTCATGACTAGATTCCTTGCATCTAAAGAAAGAGGGTCGGGACTTTAAATGAGTTGTGTATATTGTAGCTAATCAAAGGAGTCAAAGTGAAAACATAAACAAGTATTTATTTGTTTGCCATGATTGAGTAGGTACATAGCAGACAATACATGCAATAGTGGCACATAATATAACAAATCATGTATCCAAATCATTTACATGTTAAAAGCATGTAGGCGTGGCCGAGTACAGACGAAACCGGAAGTCAGTAAGGAGGCGCCTCAGACGCCGCTCCTCAACCTTGTTTACTGTTTTTTGCTGTTTTAAATCATTTATTATGTAAGAGACCACCTATATTTTAATAAATAACTATTTTTAATCTACATACTACACTATTGGAGGCAATTTTCTCTCCCTTCCCTGTCCTCACCACCGGACTGGTGGAGCCCAGGTGGGCAACCCCTCTTTGTTCCCATATCTGATAGGTGCTTTTTACCAGAAGAACCGCTACACCATCAGAGAAGCCCAACCAGAATGGCAACATACTATTAAGAACAAAGATCCCGTTTTTGATGCCCATATTGCATTGATTTAAGGTGAGAGTCCAGAGAGCCCGGTGTTACCGGCACACCAAATTTTAAGACTACCTCCCTTCTCCATCATACGATCCCAGTGGAAAAGCACAATTTAAACTTTTTGAAAATTGATACGCATTATAAACTCTTCTACTCAATTTGAACGTTGATGCACGATAGCACTTTTGATGATCATTTATCTCACTATTGAACACTTTTATGATGTTGCACTTACAGAACTTATTCTATTTAATTTTATATTGTATTAATTGCACTTTGAGGTGATAGATTTTGAAGCGCGAAATCACTTTATTAGTACTGTGTTAGTACAATAAAAAATCACTATAATATAACAGTTATAATCCACAGTATTGCCTGGATCCAAAGACCATGTAAGTATGTGTGCGTTGCATCTAGGTTAAGCCCGACGCGTTTCATGAGATCTATCAAATCATCAGGAGTGGATGCATGGTACGTCTATAAGGAAAGGTAAGTATATCAAAATCATACATTCATGGCCAAAAATTGGAAAAGAAAGAATATACATACAGGGAGGAAAAAGTAGTCATCCCTGCAAGACTCACATGTCTGCTTAGTGTGAAACAAACACACCGCCAGGGTTCTATGGCTGAAGTGAGATTTCGAAATTCCTTGCATTGAGGGGGCACCAATCAACATTCATAGGATAAGAGGCCTCTGTATTCCAAAGGTCATTGACAACGGACCATGCAGTTTACCCAAAAAGGAAAAAGGCTTACTCACCACAGTGTAAATCCAACTAAATAGGTTTATTAAAAAGGGTAGTATTGCACTTACACATGGAGCAGGATATAAAGCATCAATAGTAAAAAAAGCCAGCCGGCTAACGAACACCCGTCCTTCCGGGATCTCAACGCGATGACGTCATGGTGATTGGTGCCCTGAGGAATGGTGATTGGTGCCCTGCCCCCTCAATGCAAGGAATCTAGTCGTGAGCTGATACCTGTATTGCCCCTTGGATAAAGGCCCTGGCTGGGTAATTAGCCGCAAGCTATTCCTAGCTTGCCATCTGTTAAGCACGAAGTCTATGTGGTGATAGTGTACTAGTTTGAGGCGGTGCATGGGTTTTGCTCCAAAGTCACTTCCATTTTCCAGAACATTCACATTCACATGCGGTTGGTGGACTGTCTTCAACTATATATTTATTTATATTTATTTTTGTATCAATTTATGTGTAAAGTCATCAATTAGAATTTATTGGTTTAGCGCGGCTTCATTTAATATCTAATCTTTCACTCTGTGTGTATCTCACGGAAGATCCGCTGCTTTTTAGGGTTATTATTTATTCATTCATTATTCATTCTTTTTTTTTTTTTTAACGCTGTATTTTTTTCTTATATAATTCTAGCACTAGACCTCCTCCTGTAACTCAAAACTGGTAACCTGTAGAAATTTTTAAACGTTGCCTACAGAGATTTTTAAGGGTCAACGTTTGTCGCCATTCCACGACTGGGCGCAATTTTGAAGCGTGATATGTTGGGTATCAATTTACTTGGCGTAACATTATCTTTCACAATAATAAAAAAAATTGGACTAACTTCACTGCTGTCTTATTTTTTTTTTATTCAAAAGGAGTGTATTTTTTCCAAAAAATTGCGCTTGTAAGACCGCTTCGCAAATACAGTGTGACATAAAGTATTGCAATGACCGCCATTTTATTCTCTAGGCTGTCTGGAAAAAAATATATAATGTTTGGGGGTTCTAAGTAATTTTCTAGCAAAAAAAAAAAATATTTTAACTTGTAAAAACTAAGTCTGAAATATAGGCCTGGTCCCTAGTTAAGACTACTACTATACTGTTTTTTATTGGTTAGTACACCTCACCTTACCATAATGGATATGCTTTTAGTGTGACTTGGCTTGGTTGCTCAGGGTAATACGGACTTCCTTCCCCCACCTTTTTATAAGTTAGCCCTTTTGTGTGTATGTCCTCTGAATGCCCCAAGGAAAATCCATTTAATACATAGCCCTGCTCCCAGTCACTCTAGGGTGGGTTTCTTCTTTCACAGTGGTGGATATTTCACTATTTGGATAATTTGCAAGTTAAAAGTGCAGCAATGGAATGCAGCTTCATACTTTCTTCCAGTGGTAACCACAACCCTCAAATCTGCTTTATGTCATGTGAGGCTTTAGAAGGGGAATAATCACTTTTCATGAAAGGCTCCATCAAGTGGGATTTCTGCTGGATGACATGGAAAACATCTCTGATTCCAACTCTCTCCCCTGACTGTTTTGTCTGTTCGATCCCATTAACTCCATCCCTGCCTAGGGCCAAAATGAACGGGGTCAGTGAAATCAGCCCTCAGCGAACTCTGTAGCTCTTCTCCCCTCCTCCTCCATTCAGCTGTTGCTTCTTGATGACAGACTGCACTTAAAGCTGCAGAAATAGCCTAGGAAAACAAAAACACACTATAAAGGAGAACTGTGGCCCTAAAGTGCTGACATTCTGAGTTCATTTCTAAACGTATGCACTGCCACTTACAGTAACTTATACGTTCTCTTTGTTTTTTTGAGTGCTACCTAGTGATGGGCCAACCTGTGTTCTCTGTGTCATCATCACTTTATGTTACAATATAATCTGTCGCCAAAAAAAAACCTTACGGATACTTTATGTAAACTAAAACTCTAATTCCCCGTACACACGGTGGGATTTTCCGACGGAAAATGTGTGATAGGACCTTGTTGTCGGAAATTCCGACCGTGTGTGGGCTCCATCACACATTTTCCATCGGATTTTCCGACACACAAAGTTTGTGAGCAGGCTGTAAAATTTTCCGACAACAAAATCCGTTGTCGGAATTTCCAATCGTGTGTACACAAATCCGACGCACAAAGTGCCACGCATGCTCAGAGTAAATAAAGAGATGAAAGCTATTGGCTACTGCCCCGTTTATAGTCCCGACGTACGTGTTTTACGTCACCGCGTTCAGAATGATCGGATTTTCCGACAACTTTGTGTGACCGTGTGTATGCAAGACAAGTTTGAGCCAACATCCGTCGGAAAAAAAAAAAGGATTTTGTTGTCGGAATGTCCGATCAATGTCCGACCGCAATAATGTGGGTTACTTTAACCACTTAACCGCTTCAATACAGGGCATTTTCACCCCCTTCCTGCCCAGACCAATTTTTAGTTTTCAGCGCTGTCGCACTTTGAAATGACAATTGCGCAGTCATGCAACACTGCACCCAAATTAAATGTTTATGTTTCCCCCCCACAAATAGAGCTTTCTTTTGGTGGCTGCATTGGCGAGAGAGAACCGTGGCTTCGGGTGGCTGCATTGCTGGACTGTGGGACAGGTGGAGTGTGTGTTAGTTTACACTTTTTGTAGCTGCTGACTTTTAATAAACACAGGAAAAGGCTGGAACTCCGCTTTAAATCAATGTTTGAAGACCAATTTCTTGACAGTGATTCCTTGTCTGCTATCAATGTCCGAATCAATGTTGACCATGCAACAGAATCATAGTGTTCCATACTAATTTTTTACAAACTTATAATGCAGAGCTCAATGGCAAAGCGAATACTGTTCATGATTTTCATATAAAAAACAATTACATTAAAGGACCATTTTCATTTTTCAGTTTTGGTGTATTGTATTGTAGTAACATGTTACTTGTGTAAACACGTTCAGGTGCCAATTATTTTTGAATGGCAACTCATCACACTAACCCAAAGGACCTACCTCTTACATGCATTTCAGTGCCCCTAAATGCATGATGACACACAATGGAAAAATCACTGCTTGTCTGTTTTATTGTCCATTTGTTCATTTAAATGGGCTTGTAAGGGTAGGGTAGGGGGGGTGGTCGTCATGTCCTCCATGTTTCCCTCCTCGTTTTTGACCAAGCAATGGTCACGAGAGGCCTACCCCAGGGTGGGTTCTTCTGGGCTACGCTAGGCACTTTGTACAGGGTCACTGCCATACACAGGGGCTACCTTTACTTGAGTCACTCTAGTAAACTCTCTTGATGTCATATACACCAACACAGTCACTTGTGCATTTAGCAGGGACACGCAGAGCCAATGCCCTCTTCACCTGTCCAGTGTATCACTGCTATCTCACTCCTAGTAACAGTATGGGGTCCTGCCATGCACCTAACATGGACTCTATGCATGCACTTACTTTCTCTTAACTCTTTCTTTTCTGTACCTGTGTACAGGATGAGGGCCCCTCAAAGGTGCAGACCTGCTCCCATTGCTATGGGAGACGGATCACATCTGAAGGAATGCCAACAACATCTCTCTCGCTGCAAGGGGCTATTTCACCTGCCACATGTACACACTTACAACAGGCTGCTAGAGAAATCTTTGTTACACTTGGTAACCACTTGTATATTCACACTGTATCAACTCTTATACTGATGACTTCATACCCGAATGTGTGTAGTGACCCGTGCTGTATCTATACAGTATAGGCTGAGTACTTACATTGCACTCCTTTAGTAAATTCAGACCAGGCAAGAGCAAAGTTTCAAAAGCTTTAGTTAATGAATAAATTAACATGACGGCAATCACAGGTAACAGTTCAAAATAAAGTGCAGACATACCCTAACATCCCTAGTTCCTCACTCAGGCTTGTGGCTGCCCTAGGTTACCTGCATAGGAACAAGTCTATATTTGCCAGAGTCCATACTTTGCAGAATCCAGGAAGTAGCATCTTTAGGTAGGACTGCAAGCTCCAGCAATTCGTTTACATCTTGCTGTCTGTCTGCATATTTCCTCCCATACAGACTGTGTGTGTGGCTTCTTTCCCGCGCCTCTCTCCCTGTCCCTTTTATAGCACACAGGATCGGAGGGTTGGACCCAAGAAAACCCCAGGAGTGCAGTTAACCCCTAACTTTCCACTGGGGCAGCTGTACCCACTACATACCTACAGACCCAACACACATTGGCGCGTGATATAAATATTGTATTCGATTTTTTTAGACGCTTTTCTGCATAATCCCCGTTCCCATGTGTCGTGTGATCTTTTTTTTTAGTCAGATTGTTGCAAGAATTTGCTTTTGTACAAGGCTTCAAAATGAACAGAGCGACAGTTTAATGTTTCTTTTGACCAAACTCAATATTCCCTGCATCTACTCACCACCACAACTCTCATGGTGAATTTTGCCACAAAAGGCACTAGAAGAGGGAAATAAAAGAAAAAAATGCATTATAATTACACATTCCCCAACAAAAAACTAAACTGAAGTATCTGTATCTAATTAACACAAATTCTATAGTGGAACCAACTCAGGTTGGAGAATACAGCACACCTTAGCATTATCCAACCACTTTCTTACAAATCCAAACAGTAAGGACTTTGCTTATTATTTAACGGACCAGTCCTACCAAACTGTTTTTTTAGATTATGGAAAGTTAAAACACATCAAGGATTCATATGTGCCCCAGGGTCTCTAGTGTTAATATATCTACTCTTTAGTTCCCAGATCTGCACATCTACTATGACAGTTACAAGGTAGTCCTATTCCGCCTGTTGGAGTTTTATGGATTATGAAGCTGAAGAATGTAGACATTTGAAAATGTTTTGGTTGCTGTAGGTAGAGAAGTGATACTCCAAGGAGAGCAGGTCCATGGCTTTAGAATTATGATGCTGATAAACTATTCCTGGAAGTTCTAAGAGATAAAAGGTTGTGTCTACCGTGCTTTACCTATAACTGTAATATCACATTTCCCAAGTGAAGGAGTGAAGGATTTGTAGGCAACCATAGTCTATTCTCCTCTGACCAACCTAAAATCCAGAAATGCTGGTCGATATCATCACTACATGTGAAGTGCCATGACTGTAATTTGCATACAACTGTTTGAAAATGTATAACAATTGTTTCTGCTGGGAAGGTCTTAAAGAGAACCCATATGGAAAAAACGTTAAAGTCCTGTAGAACTGTGTCATAAGCTACCAAAAAAAACACCTCTCAGGAGAGAAGTTGTGAAGTAAAACACAGGAGTCATTTGAAGATCGACATGTCTTTCCAGAAATGTGTGCCTTTGACCCTGGAGCTGTAGTAACAAATGGCGCATGTCAGAATATGACTGAAATATATGTATAATAAGGTAAACAAAAAAAATGGTGTTTTTACATTTTAAAATTTTAAAAAACACACTGTACATTTAATACCAAACCAAATTTTTTTTTATAACATCAAATCCATTCTCATAAAGCATATTCTCAACCAAACTTTATTTAACAATAAACCATACTCAACCCAGCCACTGAGACTCGAGCTGACTCAGCATTTATCATAAAATCTTTTTCTTAAATCTCCCCTTTGATTGTTCACCAAAGGGAGCCACCACATAAATCGGCCGCGAGGGGGGGGGGGTTAGGGCGGGGCGCTCTTTGCGCTGTAATCTCTCTGGCGTCTGGCAAACTCCTGACTGGAAGTCTCCCTTAAATAGGCCATAAGATACCTTCTAGAATATTCTAAAGGTCATATGACCTTTACTGACCAATCCTAACTGACCTCTTGACCTTCCAGAACCTTCTAAAACACCTGACTTAAATTGTCCAATCATTGTTTAATTAGCTAACCTTCTAGAGTCTTCTATGACACCTGACCTTAACTGACCAATCCCTAATAGTCTATTAACCTTCTATAACCTTTTGAATCACCTGACCCTAAACAATCAGATTTTAAATTACCTGAGAGACCTTTTAATTGATTCCTAAATGCCGATGCCACAATCCCATGAGGAAAGGACAGCCAAATATGGCCTCCCCTTTATTTCCCCATTCATGAATGAGTGACATGTTATGTTATTTAAAAACTTCAGAAACCTAAAGCCAGCAAGTGATACAATACTTTTAGAACTAGAGAGAAATGCCCTAATTTAAAGTTTGTATGCCCTTTTTAAATGTAAATAGATTAGGGAAGTTTAGGTATTTTCTACTGTCTGTAGCCCACTGGGAAGATTGCTATTCACTTACTGTTTTGAGAAGCAACAGGAAATGAAAGAAGTGCTCCCAAAAATTGAGGAGTGTTTCCATCTTAAGCCTGGTACACACAGGGCGACTATTGGCAGGCATTGGTCGGTTCAACGGAAACCAGCCAACATTCATCTTATGTGTAAACCAGCATCTGATCAGTGCTGGTGGCCAATGGCTGTGAGCACTGACTGGTGTGTTCTGGCGGGAGGGGGGGTGGGGGGGTGTTGTTAGTACATTGAGCTCCTCCTGAGCTCCACCAGCGGGTTGAAAAAAAAACTGATAGTGTGTACCAGGCTTTAGTTGTTACTACAACATTTCTTCCCATTGGAGGTTTTCAATTACCTATTGCTCTAGAGTGGTTCTCAATTCCTGTCCTCAGGACCCACTAACAGGCCAGGTCTGCAAGCTAAAAGAAATACATCACAGGTGATATAATTTGCTGCTCAGTAATTGCAGTATTCTAGTCTGCCTCTCCCCAAGGTAATACTTAAAATTTGGCCTGATAGTGGGCCCTGAGGACAAGAAGACAACTGTACAATTTTGGATTTCTCCTCATATATAAAATACAGATGAGAGAAAAACTGTGATTGGTAAACAGAAAATTTGAGCACACATATAACAAAACAGAACAGATAACAGATAACATAAGATGTAATGCTTCAGTTGGCCAATGTTTTTTGTTCTTCAAATTACCTGCTGATGATTGTAAGGGTGATATTTCACAACTACTACACAAGTTCATGGTAAATTCTTGAGATCTAGCTCTGAGGCTTTAAGTAAGCATGGGAACATTCATGGTGTGCCAACGTGCCCCCAGGACCGTGTTTATAATACATTCCTTTGAAGGGACACAGACCTCCAATAAACAATTATTCATCCACAGTGGTCCCTTATTTCAAGTCCATGTCGCTTTCCCAGAAATTATTTCTTTAAACCAGTTTCCTTGGACATTCTTCAAACCAATCTTTAACTTACTGTACATGTGCTCCATCGGGGGGGGGGGGGGGGGGGGGGGGCCTTGAGCCAACATTTCTGCAAAAGCTGTATAAGCCATGGCCTAAAAAGACAGGGCTGCCAGGGGCAGCATCCAGCTCCCTACACAAAGACACTACAGGGCCTACAGGGCCTAAAGACACTGTTATTGGTACAGATATTGGTATTGGATACAGGGCAGAGTAATACTCAGCTACTCCTACATTGCTCCCTTGCTGGCATGATGAGCAAGGCATTGCTCTATCACTGGCAAGAGACATTGAGCAACATTTCCATCAATGAATGAATCCCACCTTGCTTATTCAGCCAGGAAGGAGGTGCCACATGGAAGAACATTAATATTGTACAACATTGTATTTGCACCTCTTAGCTTATGTAATCCCAAAATATTAACTTCTTTTATTTGCTCCATTTTGGTGTGTTAAATATACAACTGCAAGCACTTTGAAAAACAGACATCAATAGAAGTAAAAAAAAAAACTTAGGCTGTAGCCAAGAAAGCCATATGTCCAAAATGGATTCATACAATACCTTTATAGAAAGAAACAGCAATAAATCGTTCGGCCAACAGCTCCACTCCAGTGCCAGGTGTTTGAAAGTGACTGAAGTCATCAAAGAATACAAAATGTTCAGCACACTTGGATCCTACTTAAAGCAGCACTTTATTGATATACAGCCTAAAATCTCAGCCTGCAAAATATCCATCTTTAAAACTGGTTCTGAGAAGGTATAATATGTATTCAAAATCAATAGGACCAAAAAAATGTATTGGACAAAGAAATAAAGAAATGTTAGTTGCTTCAAACCATCTGGTATGTACTGGGTCAAACAGCTATTGATCCTCCTTAGAGTAAATGTCACCAAGTAAAAAAAAAATCTCCTCACATTAATAACATAGAAACCTATCTAACCCTCAGAACGAATGGCATAAAATCTCAGAAACAAAAGCAGGAAATAAGAGAACCAAAAATATTCAATAGATTACGATATTGAGCAGGTTTTGTGTCATATGCGTACTGCATTACAATCATAATGAACTTCAGCACATTTTTCATGTTTATTATGAAATTGATGGAAGCAAATTCTTTGCTTTAAAGTTCATACGTTTTATTTTTTCTGTAACCTTAGCAAATGCATCTTAATTCAATAAGTATGCCATTCGTGATGATACGAGAATATGTTCTATTCACAAATTAATAATCTTATTATAAAATAATAATAATAATAATGTTTTTTTGTAAAAAAGAGCATTGCAAGAGCATTCAAGTAAATTGCTATTTGAAAGAGGCCTAATTGGTCTGTGACTTTTGAAGTTGTGGGAAAAAATATTTATTAGTGTTATCCGGCATGAGAGTAGTGGTAAGTTGTATGAGTAGTGAATTCGACAAATATGCTAATAGGGTAGTGTCAACTATAACATTGTAGAAAGCTAAAAGGAAATTGAATGAAAATGTAAATTTTATAGCAAGCAAAGGTTATGTGTTTCTTTCCATTCAGTCTTGACAGCCCTGCCAGAAAGCACACCCTCTGGAGACCTGACTTGCTTTACTGTAGTTAAGTAATACAACAAAGTCTTGTCCCTGCCCCCAGCCTGTGACTGGTCAGCAAAGAAGCAACAGCAGAGTGATGAGGTCATCTCTCTGTCACTCTGCTCTCTCCTTGGGGATTGCAGGAGGGGAATATGTTTATTGATTTATTTTAGTTATTTAATTTTTTACATATTTTAACATACAAGAGGGCTTGTATTTAGATCCCCCCCCCAACCCCATACAGCATCAGAACATTTATAATAGTGAGGTACTGCTTTCTGTTTTCAACAAACTCCTCCAGTTTCTTTGTTCACTTATCTATTTTCTTTTCCAGATTTCTTTTTCTGTATTTTTCAACAGACCACCCCAGCTATGGCACAGCCAAGGGTGCGACTATAGCCACAAAAGACCATGCAACTGCTATGGAACCCAAAAGCATGGGGGTCTGGCTACACACTGGTTTATGCAGGTAGCAGTGACGATAGACAGCCCATTAGGACTCTTCTTTCTTTGGACAGGCTGTGGAGCGGTACAGCTTAATGCAGCTGGAAGGGTGGGTTAGCAATAGTTTAGTTAAAGGTGGAGCTATCTGTTAAAGCTGAAGTTTAGTTTTGATTTGTATTGCATAGTACACTGGTGTACCTTGGATCTCATGCCTCACTGATCCCTGTGGAAGTTGTAAATCACTGTAGTAGTTGGTGCTACAGTGATCGCCGCCATCTCCTGGGTCCTATGCTGAGCGGCTATCCTTCTGGAGAGTAACCTCTGGAGGTCGCTTGCTCTGCACTGCCACCATTACCATTACATTGTATTTATTTCAATGAATGCATGGAGTTCTATTATTGCATAAGGTGAATAGGTGGGGAGGCAATCCTCATATCCTCTCATACTTCACTGGGGAAATTGCATGTAGAAGATGAATTCTTCACAACACCTATATTACAATGATACAAACAAACCTTTGCACATTGACATCACAATATGGCTGCCATGGGACCAAGTCTTTATGACGCAATGATCTGGCTGCTCCAGCTGTCACTTGGGGTTGCATTGTTAGCTAATAAGGATGTTACATCATCTCTCCATCCCTGACAGGAACCACAGTGTCGCTGAGTCCTATGAGCTGTAAGTACATCACTTCTGCATTGTGCAATGCTTACAATAATATAATTCACTTGTGTACTGTAGATGAAGAAAGTTGTAAATTCTGGATGTTTAGATAATCTTGGGGGTGCTCCACCTGCTACTTGATGTCATTCTTTACTGAACACGGTGGGCCTAATAACATATTGACTTTCAGCCTTTTTTTGGTGCTTGTGTGGTGCATATTTGACATGTGCCAATTAAATAACCTAGCCCGCCTATTTTGAAGAGGATTTCCATATAGTGCATTGACAGAGGAGTGTAGTCTGACTAGACACTGACCTCTCAAAAGACTTTGGCGGCCATCTTGGGTGAGTGATCCTTGTAAACATGGGACCCCACTTCATTTTGGTGGTAGGAAGAAGCACCCGCTTGTGATGGACAGTGCTTAGCAGAGGTCAAAGTTACAAATGGGAAAGAACAGGGTTGTTTGGGACTTTAAATGAAGCAAATGACGCCCTATGGCTCTGTGCCTCCATCCCTAATTGTGGTTAAAGAAGAAGAGGGGTTTGGGACTTTAAATGAGGTGCGTGACAGACAGTTGGTAAATAGTAAATACATGAAAACATATTTGATAATTCATAATACAGAAAAAAGATAGTAATGTTAAGGGCAGATTTTTATGAAAGAGCCTTATCAACAGATTATAAAAAATTCATGATTGCAACAATTCATACATGTGGTAAAACATACCCATCAATAATACGATTGAATCATAACACTCTATAACGTATGGATATAGGGTTAAAGGGGTTGTAAACCCTCGTGGTTTTTCACCTTGAGGCACCTCTATGCATTAAGGTGAAAAACCTCCTGTGATGCAGCTGCCCCCTAGATCCCCCCTTGTATTTACTGAACCTGGTCTTTCCAGTGATGGGGATGAGCACACAAGCTACAGCCGGTGTCTCAGGTACTGATTTGAGAGATTGATAGCAGCACAGCCATTGGATCCCGCTGCTGTCAATCAAATCAAATGCTGCAGGAGCCGGGGGCGGGGCCGAGTCCTGCTGTCTGTGTTAATAGATGCAGCAGCAGGACACAGGAGCGCGCCCGCACGAGTGTCCTGAGGGAGAGCAGCTCTCCAACAGGGTACTTGAGAAAAGGAGGAGCCAGGAGCACCACTGAGGGACCCCAGAAGAGGAGGATCGGGCCCCTCTGTTCAAAACCAACTGCACAGAGGGGGTAAGTATAACATGTTTGTTTTTTCTTTCTTTAAAAACATGAACCTTTAGTTATCCTTTAAGAGCTGATTGCGTAGGAAATCTCAATAAACAATGCAATGTTGGTTCATGATTGACAAAAAGTCATGTAAAAAATCTGACATATAAATGCATGATTGTAACAAGAGAATTGTATCCTAAAAGGCTCAACATGTTTCGTAGAATTCACTCTACTTCCTCGGGAGCAGATACAAGATGCGTATCTACAAAAAGTATATAACCAACAATGTAGTTTGATAACTAACAAAAAACAGGGGAAGGGAAGGGAAGGTAAGGGGGGGGGGAGAAAAAAGCCCCACCAGAAACACTAATCCTTGTAACAGAAGCTGTCCTTTGGTTGCATATCCTGTAAATATCGAGACTGCTTATATTAGCACCTAAGATCGGTTTATCTGCTGCTGCTGCTGCAATCAAAATATGCACACTTTACTGTATATAAGGACATTAGTACCCTATATACAATGTCTGAGTATTTCCTTCCAATACAAGGTACCCAATTCAGGCCCTGTCTACACATTGGACTGACTCTCTCTGATACATGCCAGGAGCCAATCATAGCAGTGGACGGGAAGAGAGGACGGGAGAACACATCGAGGAGCTGTCCCACCGAGACAGGTAAGTGCAGACGGCGGGGGCACACTGGCAGCATTTGATATGGCACAGTGGCTGCGTTTGATGGGGCACAGTGGGAGCAATTGATGGGCATGGTGGGAGCAATTGATGGGCACAGTGGGAGCAATTGATGGGCACAGTGGGAGCAATTGATGGCACAGTGGCAGCAATTTATGGGCACAGTGGCGGCGATTGATGGCACAGTGGCTGCGATTGATGGTACTGTACAGTGAGGCTGCAATTGATGGGTTTTTTTCAGAATTTTTCAGTTTGTTTGTGCCCCCCCAAAAAATTTTGAGCACCAGCCGCCACTGACAGCAATCCTCCTGAGCGCCTCAGTTTTTTTTTCGTTCAGCCTACTGGGTTGAATGAAAAAAACAAACTGATAGTGTGTACCAGGCTTTAAAGTGTTACTAAAGGGTCCAATTTTTTCTTTAACAACAAACATGTCATATATACCTGCTCTGTGCAATGGTTTTCACAGAGCAGCCTCAATCCTCCTTCAGAAAGAATGAAGGTAAAAACCTTCAGGCTAAACAACATTTTATCCACTCCCCTCCATGTGGACGTCTTAGGAGGTCCTTGACTTTCAGTTTTCATACTGGGATGATGCCTGCAGCAACAGGCATCATCCGGGCATTTTTTTTCAGCCAGCAATTCCCTTTTATGTAAAAGCCATTTTGAGGCCCAAATCTCTAGGATCTGATCCGGCGGTGCCGCTGGGTTATCGTAGAGCTGGCCATGAACTGGATGGTCCCCTACCATCTCTATCACCCTGGGAGATGTAAACAGCAACATTTTTTGCTCTGGAAAGCATGAGATCACATGTGTTTTTTAATCTCATGCTTTCCAGGGTAGAGGAGAGATCTGGGGTCTTATAGACCCCCAAATGTCTCCATAAAGAGGACCTGTCATGCCTTATTTTAATCTAAAGGCACGTTTACATTTTTTTGTAATAGGAATAAAAGTGATCAAAGAAATTAAAGAGACAAAGTAAAAATTAAAAAATAAATAAATAAATAAATTTAACATTTTTTCCAAACCGCCCCATCCCACTGTGCTCGCACGCAGAAGCGAAAGCATAGGTACGTCACATGCACATATGTAAACAGTGTTTGCACCACACATGTGAGGTTTCACCATGAACATTATAGCAAGAGCAATCATTCTAGTGCTAGACCTCCTGTGTAACTATAAACTGGTAGCCTGTACACATTTTTTACATTTTGCCTATGGAGATTTTTAAGTAATGGGTTATATATTGTGTATTTTGCATTAAAATTCATTACAGTGCAATTTTTCCCCAAAAATTGCGTTTGACAAATCACTGCGCAAATACCATGTGAAACAAATTAAATTGTAAAACCCACCATTTTATTCTCTAGGGCCTCTGCTTAAAAAATATATATAATGTTTGAGGGTTTTGAGTAATTTTCTAGCAAAAAAATTATGATTTTTACATGTAGGAGATAAATGTCAGAACTGGCTTGGGCTGGAAGTAGTTATGTCGTTATTATGCACCCCATTGGGGGGCTAATGTGGAAACCGATGTCTTATGCCACGTACACACGACCGGACTTTACGGCATACTTTGCCCGGCGGACTTTTCGACGGACTTTGCGATGGACTTTCCGAATGAACGGACTTGCCTACACACGATCAATCAAAGTCCGACGGATTTGTACGTGATGACGTACGACCGGACTAAAATAAGGAAGTTCATAGCCAGTAGCTAATAACTGCCCTAGCGTCGGTTTTTGTCCGTCCGACTAGCATACAGACGAGCGGACTTTTCGACCGGACTCGAGTCCGCCAGATAGATTTGAAACATGTTTCAAATCTAAGTCCGTCAAACTTTTGATAAAACAAAATCCGCTGGAGCCCACACACGATCGAATTGTCCGACGAAATCCGGTACGCCGGACCAAGTATGCCGTAAAGTCCGATCGTGTGTACTTGGCATAAGTGAAGCTATCATCTAAACTGGTTTGTAGCACTGTAACTCCTTTTAGATCTGCTTGAAATCAATAAATTATATATATTTTTAAAAAACACTCTAGTATGATCCTTGTGTCACCTATAGTAACCCCTGTGCCTCCCTGTTGTCCTTTACTGGGGATTTCTTGTTTTGTATTGGAAACCTGCATCAAAACCTGCAACATGCCTCACTGTATAAAGATTATGTAAACACTTTTATTTATTTATTTTTTTTATTTTTTTTTGTGAATCTGTTGAAAAGGGCTTTATTTGGAGATCCTGACAGTTACAGCACTTCCTGTCGCAGGCTGACAACTCAAATCCACTGCCTTATAATTAGTAGCAGCGCTGTCAGTCTACTGTGCAAGTGCCTTCCATTTTGGCCATTGATCTGCCTATCTGGTAGAGCAAATAAGCAGCCCAACAGCCAACTGAAGATGCTTACATTGCAGGCTGACAATGCTGCTACTATTTGCAAGGTGGTTAAGTATTGTTCTGAGCATGATCTTAGCACAAAAAAAAAACAAAACATTTGCATAAGAAAATTGCATACAGTGGGACATGATGGCAAACATACTGTGTACCCAAAATAGATTTTGGGTACACATAGCACTTCTGCATGCAGCACTGGGGTCCTTGGTTTTAATCACAACAAAAGACCTTACCTGCATGAGTTTGCATGACCTCCCTGTGCATGCGTGAGTTTCCTTCTGGTGCTCTGGTTTCCTTCAACACGCCAAAAACCTCCAAAACATGCTGGTAGGTTGCTTGACCCCATTCTAAATTGGCCCTGGTATGTACACATGTGAGATAAAGATGTTAGATTGTAAGCTCCTTGGTGGCAGGACTGATGTAAATATATAATATGCAAAGTGCTGTTTAAGTTGTTAGCATTATATAAATACCTGTCATTAATAAATAAACAAATAAAAAAAATGTACTTTAAATTTTGCTAAAGTGAACCTGTTACTTTTTTTTAGTATGGGTAAAGCAAAGGTTCACTTTAAAGCTGTAAATCATTTTTCTACATTTTTAATTTGTCATGCACAACGTAGTATTTGATATTCTACCTTATAAAAGCATTGCATAGGTTATAATGATAGAAAAAAAAAAAAAAGATCTGCTGTTTTTTGTTTTTCCTGGTGACGGGATGTCATTAGTTTTATGATTGTTTTGCATTTTTAGGGTGTCAAGATGTAATTATGGGCATAGAGCTGTGTGTATATCGCATTGATTTCTGCCAAAGCATGCTTGCTAATTATGCAATTTTCCCCCGTGTTAAGTGGTATGTTTCACACAGTATAATTAATATTTTATTGTGGTTTATATGGCGCAACAATTGTTCACTGTTTTATTGAATTGCAGAACAATTATGTTTATTCTATTATTTGAAATTTTAGAAGAAAATCTGTTGTATGTTTAATCGTTTTTTTTTATGTTCTGTACAAGCATTTTACATATATAAAAGTGTCCAGTACAAATAGACTTTACAGTGTTAGGGGCTCTCAAGGTATACCTTCTATTTCAGAAATGTTGAGTGTCATGTTTCTCTAGGTTTTCATTGTTTTAGCACCTCACAAATAAAAAGGGCTACCTGCAGTACCTGACTTAATTCCCTATATTTTAAAGACCTACAATAAAGTTGTGAAATAAAGTGCAGAATCGTCCATCGGTTTAGGATAGAGAGTAGGGGATCCTTACCTTTTCCCCCTACTTTCTTTTCTTTTTTCTTTTCCTCTATTTCATTGATGTACTGCCTACCCCCCCTCCCCTCCTCCATCCAGTGTCCTGTCTTGAACCCCCTGGCCCCTCAACCCCTTAAACCCACATGTACTCTCCTAGACTTAACACCTGGTAGCGCAAAAGACAGGACATACTTACAGACAACCCTAGGACATCTGTGTAACTGGAGATGTCCATACATCGGTACAATGTTGGCTATACATTCATATAGTAGGGCCAATTTTGGACAGAAGCCAATTAACCTAGCAATTAACCTACCTATTCAGTATATGAATTTATTTATTTTTTTCGTTCACAAACCTGTATTTATATTTTTCTCCATATTTACATGTGGGCTAACTGTCAATCAAAAGTGATAGTTTATATTAGCCTTTCTCAACCTTTTCAACGGGAACTCTCAAAATAACTTTCTGGTCTCAGGGAACCCCTGCTAGAAATTACTATGTCCACAACTCATGATACATTATGGTGATGGTCGGTGAGCAGAATGCTCATTACATTTGTGATCATTGGGAAGAATGACCCCCTTACAGATAGCTAAAAAGATCAATGGTGTCAGTGGGAACTTGCCTGGGAGGCAGAAATTGTTCATTGCTCAAGGAACCCCTAGCAACCTTTGGAGGAACCCTAGGGTTTTGTAGAACCCTGATTGAGAAACCTTGGTTTAAAGTGATCGGGACAAACTATTATAGAAATAGTCATTCTTTTTTAATTGGTAGAACAGAGTATCATATATAAAGAGCTCATTTACATCCCAGCACTTTAGGTGCAATTAAAGTGGCTCTAATACTGATTAAAAAAAACAAACACCTGCAAAAGATTCCTTGCATCTTCCACTTCATGTTGTGTTTCCATCGGAAGACCTCTACTTCACTGCTGTGCCCAGAGCACCAGGAATTCAACTCTCCAAATAGTATGTAGGACATGACAATTCTCCTAGAGGCAATAGCTCTGCAAGAAAGCAAAGACCATAGAAACAAGTTGGGACAGTTGGGTATAGATATAATAGGTTGCCAGCACAATTCAGTTTTCTGCCGTCTTTACTGACAATTATCCAGCATGTCATACAAAAAAATGAAACATTTCGGACCCTCCAGAGGGGTCTCTTCCTCAGGCAAAGTACAAAAAAAAAATTGGGTCAAATGACATTATTCTGATTAGTCAAAGAAATCTGTTCTACACTAACCACCAAGTCGATAATATCCAGAGTGTATTTATTACTACTTGGAGACCACTTGTCTTGATGATGATCAATGGATACCCCATTTAGGGTCGGCAGATATTCAGATTCAGAATACTTCATTAATCTCAACATGGAAATTATTAAGTAATGTTAACAATATTGGTTTATTTTCTGAAGAACAATGGCCCTTTGTTTTGGAAGAAATAACAAATGTTTCTCCGAATCACCCACAAAAGCTTACTCAACTCTTTTTAGTCTATAGGACTTATATGACACCCCAAGAAAATATTTAAAGCTGGTTTACATCCTAAATCAGAATGCCCCAAATGCTATCTCAATGCTAAAGATTTTATCCATATGTTATGGCCCTGCCCCAAATTACAGCGCTATTGAGGGAAGGTTATGCAGGAATTATCACTTTTGTTTCTCACCAATATGCAGTCACAAGGTCTGCCATGTGTTTTGGGATATATAGAGGACTTCCCCTTCCATCTACAGGTGACTTTCAGGGAGATCCATCACTTTGGATGGGTTTCCTCTCATATGCTCTTGGACAGAAAGTTAAGGAAAATCTTCCCAATGGGACACAGGTGGCACAAATTTATCTAAAATAGAAAAAAAAAGTTTTGCCTTCTGTTCGATTTTAAAGAGTTAGTTTTTCATAAAAAATGAAAAAGTAATTGAATACCATACACCCCTTCCCACCCCTTCTCTCCCTGGTCACCACTTCACTTACCTTTGTGGGTGATACAATTTCATCATCCACACAGCACAGAGCAGCAGTCCTGGGGTTTGAAAACCATGCTGTACTTCCTATTCCCTCCCTTAGGATGCTGAGATGGATCATAGCGGTTCTGATTGTTCAGTATTGTCACATGAACAGTCACTGCACCCAACTGCATGGACGGTGAAACTGTATCACCCATGAAGGAAGGTGCAACAGAGACCAGGATTGGGGGGGGGGGGTATTGTAGGGGATTAGTTCATCTTTTATCTAAAAAGGGGAACTTACACTTTAAGCTTTTGTTTTGTGGAACCTAAAGCGAACCTTTCACCCTAACAGGGAAGTTGCATTTTAACACCTCCTTGTCCCCTTCTCTCCCATTTTTGGAGGTTTTTTTTGGTTTTAACAAGTACTCGCTACCATTTCCACTACAACTATCTAGGCGATCAGAGTGGAAGTTCTCCCCCCGCCTGCAACCATTTGGAACACGTCACAGACCCCAGGAGGCTGCGGGACCATTCGTGCAGCACAAAGTGGCTCCCACATGCTATGAAGCCAGAAGGAGTCACAGCCAACTTCCCTTAGTAAACATGCCATCAATGGGGACATGAAGACCGGTGTTCTGCCGAGAAAGTTCGGCTCGACGGATAAGGACCCCCCGCCTGCGCAGTAGGATCCAGCGGAAATAGCCGAAGATAAATAGGGGAAAATCAGCTGTACACGGCGCCTGTAAGAGGGCCCCTCGCGGGCTCGCTTCGCTCGCCACGCTTCGCTCGCCACGCTTCGGGCATGGCCTCGCTGCGCTCGGCTCTTTTAGATTCCCCCTCTAGGTCCACTTGGATGGTGGGGAAGGAACCTGGACCCAGGGTGCAGGCGCCGTGTACAGCTGATTGTAGATTTTGTCGTTCGGCTATCTCCAGCGGCTGCTAGTAGTTGGTACTGCGCAGGCGCTGCGCCTGCGCAGTACAGGGGGGAACTTATCCGCCAAGGGAACTTTCTCGGCAAGACACCGGCAAAGAACCAGCCCGGGTGAGAACAGCGCTGGATCCCTGAACAGGTCAGTGTCCTTTTTTTTTTAATCAACAGCTACAGTATTTGTAGCTGCTGTCTTTTACTTTATTTTTAAGGCTGAAGATCCTCTTAAAGCAGAACTGAATTCTCTCAATCAACATTAACTATTTTAAATCCTTATATTGGTAGCATTACTAAATAGATAGGAAAATACAGTATTTACTTGTTTATATATATATATATATTTACTTGTTTTAAACTTTTTACATTTCTTCCTGGTTTCTGATCTAGGCTAAAATGATGCCATACATGTTTTTTTTTTTAATTTGGAGGGGGGAGAAGGGATTTTCTCAGCTAAGCTTACTCTCCTGCCTGCATGCCTGAGCTAAGAGCGGATGGATTCCAGTAAGTAAGTGCTGCATGGATCATCTACCCTAGATGGCCACAGATAGAAATGTTAGGGGGTGTTTTTCAAAGTGTTTTTTCAACAAAATATAGTGAAGTCAGCGATTTCTCAACAAAAGAAAGCATAGACATGGATGGATGGGTGAGATTGCTTTGAATAGTAGAAATGAATTCAATTGCGCTTTTACCTTGTGGTGCTCAAATACAATTTTGTTTTGCTTTAATGCTGGGTCAGTATGCTGTTTATATTTTGGTACTATGCATGTAATGAATGTCATACAATAATTGCACTGCTCTGTTGCTAATCTGAATTTTTATGTACTGTATCATTTGTTTGACATTTGCTACTTATTCCTCTCTACACACCATCTATTTATTTGCTTTTGTGAAACGTAAGGACACAAATTTTAAGAAAAAGTTTCTATAAAAAAAAAAAAAAAAAATGTGGAATGATCCTTCACTGGTTAGAGCTACTGTCGTTTTTGTTTACTTCCAGCCAAATGCTAAGTGCCAGTGATTTATGAGAACAACCGGTGGCCGGCAAATCAATGATCCTACTAGCCCAGGTCGATGAGCCTTACAGGATGATTCTGCTGCCTCAGAGGGTTTCCCCGGTTCTGCGTCTCGGTGCTCCAATGTGTAGGCTGTGCCATATGACAAGCTAAACTCTCGGGGGAAATGTGTAATAGAGCAATGATAAACAGAAAATTACATGCCACGCTTTAGCACTTCCTGTGCTGTGTCTCTAATCACATTGGCATGGATCGAAGACAGTTTGCTATATAGATTTAGGAAAAACACCCAGTTTAGCAGGTTTTATTTTTTACCTTTGTTTTACATTCTTTGTTAACTGTGTTATTTATTTGTGCAAGTATGATAGTGTAGTGCAATAGAGATATTCATTTGTACAAAGTGCAGGCATCCATACCAAAGGAAAAGTTATTTTTTTATTTATGTATTTATGTATTGTTCTTTATAATTATACTCTAATTGACCTTCCTAAACAAAGCCGGACATGGATTGGCTGTTATAAATAAATTGCTCTTTGCGCCGTTGTACTAAATAAGCCTGATTGCATAATTCACTTTTTATTTTTATTTCACATGTTCAATTAGCTATTTCATTTATTTGTGTGTAGCATTATGTTATGAATCACTTTAATTGTGTTTGGACATTTTCTGTAGTGGTGTGTAGTAAAGCAGGTGAAGATATGTAGATGCCATAGTGACCAATCAGGATTGATTGATTGACTGATTAGTCTTTACAATCCTATGTTAACTGATTTACTTGCACTAGGCTGCAGTCTGATTAGTTGTTTTAAATGAAAGTCCTTCATTCTTACATTACCATATTAAAGAAATCTATGTTATTAAAAAAAAAACAAATTTTAGGCTTCATGTACACATAGCAGCCTATTGTGACCCCCGGCCATGTGAAAATGCAAAACTTGCCGAGATTTTGCTGCCGGTGTTCTGCCGAATAAGTTCCGCTCGGCGGATAAGTTCCTCACTGTACTGCGCATGCGCAGTACGATCCGGCGGAAATAGCCGAAGCGGAACAGCTGAAAATCAGCTGTACACGGCGCCTGTAAGAGGGCCCCTCGCGGGCTCGCTTCGCTCGCCACGCTTCGGGCACGGCCTCGCTGCGCTCGGCACTTTTAGATTCCCCCTCTAGGTCCACTTGGATGGTGGGGAAGGAATCTGGACCCAGAGCGCAGGCGCCGTGTACAGCTGATTGAAGCGTTTGAGCTTCGGCTATCTCCGGCGGCTGACAGTAGTTGGTACTGCGCAGGCGCTGCGCCTGCACAGTACAGGGGAGGAACTTATCCGCCGAGGGAACTTTCTCGGCAAGACACCGGCAGTCAAAACGTTCCTATCCTGAATGCAATTTTTCTGTGTTCAGGAGAGGGAGGTTGAGGTAGGTTGAACCTCCCCTAACCGCAGCAGCTCCTAAAGGATCCTAAAAAGCTTTTATGCTGTTGCGTTTAGGAGCTTTGGCAAAAAAAAGCCAAAAGCTCTTAAATTCAAGTTTAAGAGCTGAAGTGTACATGAAGCCCTAATGTGGTTCCTTACTCCCGTTTTAAACAGTTTGGCTGTGTGGAGAAAGTGTGTGGGCAGCTTTGCAGTCTACTGGAGCCTCTAGCACTGCTACCTGCTTGGTAAGCAATGGGCGCAATATATAGTAGTGGTAGGATTGGAACAAAAATGTGGCTAATGTATGCACAGGAATGATTCTGGTTTGTTTTTTTCCAAGCACCTGTAGGCTACAGCATCAACTTCAGCTGTGCAGGAGTTGGCACAGAGAATTCCAACCAATTCTGAGCAAATATGCTAACAAAGGGGACAAGTTTACATATGGTAAGTGTAGGGTTATAGGAAGGTCATTTTTGGTTTTTAATTGTTGTTTTTGTTTGCAGGTAGCTGATATGTACTTTTTACCTCTTTTTAAGTGTTTTCCCTTTTCTGGCCTTCCTGCGGTCTACCAAAGGTTGGGATCATGTTCATTTGGTCTGGGCTTCCTAGGCAAACATGCATGCTCTGTCTTCTGTTTTACTCTCCTCCTCTTTGCTTTTCCTGTACAACGGTTCCACATTCACACTGCTTTTTGTTGCTTGAGGGTGTATGGGCAGGAATGGCATAGCGGGCAGCAGCAGGCATAGTGACATCACCCTGCTTTAATGGTGCTAAAAACTCTTTTAACTAATTCCGCCCTGTCCATTTTTTGCAATATGGCACTTTGTCGCTTTAACTGACAATTTATTTTTGTGCTATAAACAAAAGAAGAGCAACAATTTAAAAAAAATATTGATTGGTTTGTGCAAAAGTTATCGTGTCTACAAACTACGGGATAGATTTAGGGACTTTTTTTTATTGTTTTTACTAGTAATGGCGCCGATCTGTGATTTTTAGCTGGACTGCGACATTGCGGCAGACAAATCTGACCCCAAATGACACTTTTTGGGGACCAGTGACATTATTAAATTGATTAGTGCTATAAAAATGCACTGATTAATGTAAAAATGACACTGGCAGGGAAGGGGTTAACACTAGAGCACGATCAAGGGGTTAAGTGTGTTCCCTGGGTGTGTTCTAACTGTAGAGGAGATGGGCTTACTAGAACAGGACAGAGATCCCTGTTCCTGATCACTGGGAACAGTAGATCTCTGTCATGTCATCTGGCAGAACCTGGGAATCTCCTCGTTTACATAGGCAGTTCCCCGTTCTGCCTCTCCTCACTGCGATCATGGGACTCCGGTGGACATTGAGTACAGGTATGTTGGTTTGCGCAGAAGAGCCGACATGCTGCAGTATATCTGCGTGAGCTGGTCGGCAAGCGGTTAAACAGCTGTCCCTTACTGTTTTTCAAGCTGACTTGCCTTTGCCCTATCTACATTTAGTTTCCTTGCTGCAGGTCAGTATTCTTTGGCTGCATTAGTTTTATTTGCTTAAAGGCTGTTTTTTTTTTGTTTTTGCCCTCTTTCTCTCTTTCACGTTTTCCAGCGATGAGCTCTCCCACTCCTGCATTGGGACACTGAAATCATGGCAGTAGTAAGTGGTTTTGGAATTATTCATCTAAAGTTTAGAGACCATCTGTGGCAAAACAGTTCAATATTTTGTTTTCCTGTTAATGGATAAAAGCCATAGAGGAAAGCATTTTAAGAAGACTCATCATTCTTCACCATTTACTCACAGCCATCATTGGTCTTTAACTTCTCTTCAATGTCGACATTGTTGGGGCCATTAGAAAAGTTACCTGGTCCTGACTTCCCTCGTGCACAATGGAAAGGAACTCAGGGATCTTTTCTCTGGAAAATCAAGAAAAAGCAGCTTAGACCTCCAATACAGCAGAAAGGTCTTTCTGAAGGTACGACCACCCAGGCTCCTCTTGCCTGACTCAGTTTCATTTACTTTGGGCAAAAGATACTTGAGTAATTTCCATAATTAAGAGAGGCTACCAAATATAGTTCTCTTCCAGTTCCATCACTTTGAGACATAAGTCCCCAGAATCAGGGAAAAGATAAAATCTGTGGAATCCTATGTTCAAGAATTATTGCGGAAGAAAGCCATCGTTTCTCATTTCCCCTCACAAACTGACAACAGGTTTCTATCCCCAGCACCTCCTAATGAAAGAAATGAACAAATATATCAAGGCCAGAAATGTTTGGATAGAATCACTCTAGACATTTATTTCAGTAGTCCAGAAGAAGGACTGGATAATCTTAGCGGACCTCTCCAATGCCTATGTGCATATACCAGTTGCCTCCATTCACCAGAATTACTTGTGATTCTTGACCTTCAACCAACATTGCCAATTCACTTGTCTCCTATTTGTATTCTCCACAACTTCAAGGACTTTTTAGAAGTTTTTTTCTATTGGTGATAGCCCTACTTTGTCTGCAGAGTATCAACATCTCTCATTACCTGAACAATGTGTTAATATTGGTAATGTCCTTTCAAAAACTGCTAAGCTTTAAGGTCTTTCAAACCTTAACTCATTTCAGGTGGCTTATGAATAAAAAAAATCCAGTTGTTCCCAGTACAGAAAACAATGTTCCTGGGGGTCTTGTTCAGCACCACAGAAGACCGAGTGTTGATACCTCATGGAAAGGTTATACTTCTGATGGAGTGTACAAAGACAGTAATTGAGTCTCTGTTGTAGGCTGCCTAGGAATGCATGTTTTTTTTCTTGGTCTAAGTACAGCAGTAATTCCAATAGTCCCACGAGCCCAATGGCATATTAGACATTTGTAGATGTGCTTTCTCCTTCATTGGGACCATTTGTTTTTCGATCAGGAGATTAATTTACCTCTGCCTATTCATCAGAATTTGTTTTGGTAGGTGATGTCCAGCAAATTGGTTTTGGACAGGCCCCTTGATACTGGAGACTGGACCATTGTTGCTTCAGATGCCAATCTCCAGGGCTGGGAGGAACATTACTTGAGGCAACAGGCCCATGGACATTGGAAAAATGCAGTGTCACATCATTCCAACCTGCTGGAGATCGTGGCAGCTTGGGAAGCCTTGAAGACCTTCGCTCATTTCCTTTAGGGGAAACAGGTAAAGATGTTGATGGACAACAACAATACTGTCGCCTACATAGCCAACCAAAGTTTCCTGTGTGTCATACCTTCCAGAATGGAAAATACTCTGCAGACAGATTACATTGAGAATTTTCAGATCACAGCTAGTGGTCTTTAAACAAGTGATATCTTCCACCAATATTCAACAAGTGGGGGATGCCATCAATTGACCTTATGGCTGTACCAAAGTATGCTCATCTCCCACACTTTTTTGTCACAATTACCCACAAGCCCTGCCACAACATGTGTTTTCAGTTAGGTGGGACTTAGCTTACTTATTTCCTCCAACATCATTAATCAAGAGGGTGGTGCTAAATATTTTGAATGAAATAAAACTCAGAGGGCGATTATCATAGTTCCTTATTGGCCGAGGAGACCATGGTCCTCTCTGTTGACTCAAACAATCCATAGAACTTCTCATGCAAGAAGGTTCTTCTCATTCAGAGACGATGACAACATCCAAATCCACACTGAGGCTATTGAAAGGCAGAAGCTATAAGCTTTGATCTTTCATCCACTAAGGGTTTCATGTCATTGGTACCTCCAGTAGCTCACATTTTTAAGTTTTTACAGTCTTCCTTGGACAAGGGATTTTGCTATAATACACTCAGGTATGTAATTCGGATGTTGGCTATGTCAGCTCTTACTGGAATCAAGTGGGCAGACAACTCCCTAGTGACGCAATTTCTTCAGGTCACTAATACACTGAAGCCTACCTTGGTGCTTAGAGTTCAGAGACTTGTTCTTTCAAATTGTCCCTACATTCTGTAGTATGCTGTTATGAGCAGAGTCAGAAATATGGAAAATTGTTTGCCAATATTTACCTAAAGTTTTCTTTCCTGGCTACTCCTTATGATAGCCTAATTACCCTCACAGTGTTTTTAAGCTCATCTTTGGATGGGCTGGTGGTTTACTCCTGCTTTTTTTAGTTAGGTGGTCCTATAGGGGTCAAGAAGCCAAGCTGATCCATAGTATGTTGTCATGAGGAATAGCCATGGAAGGAAAATTAAAATAAGCATTGGCAAACAATTTTCTGTAATATTCTGTGTGTCTATATTTAACCCCCTTCATGACCAGGCCTTTTTTTGCTATTCTGCACTGCGCAATTTTAACTGGTAATTGCGCGGTCAAGCAGTTCTGTACCCAAATTAAATTTATATCATTTTTTTCAAACAAATAGAGCTTTCTTTTGGTGGTATTTGATCACCACTGGGATTTTTATTTTTTACAATATAAATGAAAAATACCGAAAATTTTGGAAAAACACCAATATCTTTCACTATCTACTATGAAACATATCCAATAAAAAAAATTAAAAATCTAATATCTTCATAAATTTTGGCCAAAATGTATTCTGCTACATGTCTTTGATAAAAAAAAAAATCCCAATAAGAAATATAGAAAAGTGACGGAAGAAAAAAGACTGAGTAGTCCATCGAGTCCACCCTGTATTTTTAATTTTTTTATAATAAGTGTATAATGATTGGTTTGCGTGAAGGTTATAGCACCTACAAACTATGGTATACAAACAGTACTGGAAGTTTTATTTTTTAATACTACAAATGGTGGAGATCAGTAACTTATAATGGGACTGCGGTGCAGTGGGCAATCTGACACTAACTGACGCTGACATCACCAGTGCCATTAATACAATGATCTGCGATAATACTATACACTGTCACTGTACTAATGACACTGGTTGAGAAGGGGTTAACATCTAGGGCGATCAAGGGGTTAAATGTGTGCCTAACTATGTGCATTATGTGTAAAGTGTGCTGCTTTTACTACTAGATCTCTCAGTTTCTCATCCCTGCTCTGCAGGAAAGAGAAACTGACAGATCACTCCATCTGTATAGAGCTCTGTGTTGTTTATCAAGACAGAGCCCTAAACTGTGATTTTACACAGGTCGTGAATCATTGGCTGGGACTTGCTGACAGGTACCCCCCTGTGGACAATCACAGCGGGTGCTGGGCTGGGGGCAAGCATACGCGCACCCTAAACCCGGAGGTAGGCAGCGACGTACAATTATATAATCCATGTACAGTGGGTATAGAAAAGAATAACCCCCCCCCCCTTTTAATAATCACATTTTGTTGCTTTGCAGCCTGAAATGAAGACAGACACAGTTTTTGTTTTAGCCAGCTGTATCTACTCATTGCAACTTCTAACATCCAAGTGAAAGATATAATATCAACATGTCATAAAAAAATTCAAAAATTCAAAAACAGAGTCACTGAGTATGAAAAAGGATCACCCCCTTATGTCAGTATTTTGTTGAACCGCCTTTTGCTTTAATTACAGACTTTAGTCTTTTGGGATAGGTCTCTACTAACTTTACACATCTAGACTTTGCAATATTTGTCCACTTTTCTTTGCAGAACTGCTCAAGTTCAGTTAAATTTGATGGTTGACCGTTTGTGGAATGCAGTCTTCAAGTAACTTCAGATTTTTAATGGGGTTTAAATCAGGGCTCTGACTAGGCCAAGCAAGCACATTCACCATTTTCTCCTTCAACCATCGTGTGGTCATTTTTGCAGTGTCCTTTGGGTCATTGTCATGTTGGAAGGTAAACCTTCTTCCCATTGACAACTTTCTGGCAGAGGGCAGCAGATTTTCCTCAAGAATTTGATGGCATTTTGCCCCATCCATTTTTCCTTCTATCCTGACAAGTCCTCCAGTTCCTGCTGCAGAGAAACACCCCCATAACAAAATATTACCACCTCCATGCTTTACTGTAGGAATAGTGTTATTTGGATGGTGAACTGTATTGCATTTCCATCACACATATTGTTTGGTATTGAGGCCAAGTAATTCAATTTTAGTCTCATGTTCTTGCATGGCCTAGTCAGAAGCCAGACTTAAACCCCATTGAAAATCTGTGGTATGACTTGAAGACTGCAGTCCACAAATGGTCACCATAAAATTTAACTGAACTTAGCAGTTCTGCAAAAAAGAGTGAGCAAATATTACAATGTCTAGAGGTGCAAAGACATTTCCCAACAGACTGAAGGCTGTAATCAACCACTTCCCATTCTAGCCATTGTAATATGACTGCTGCAGGAACACTCTGTCCCCCCGGGCAGGCGTCATATGACGTCCTCGGCATTGTAGGGGGCGCGCGCCTGCCGCATCACTCCGAAGCCGATGCCTGTGCCCAGCGGCCTCGATGTCCGCCGGGCACCCACGATTGCTCGTCACAGAGCAGGACCGTGGATCTGTGTGTGTAAACACACAGATCCATGTCCTATCAGGGAAGAGGAGACAGATCATGTGTTCCTAGTGTATAGGAACACCAATAAGTCTCCTTCCCTAGTCAGTCCCCTCCCCCCACAGTTAGAATCCCTCCCTAGGTAACACATTTAACCCCCTGATCGCCCCCTAGTGTTAACCCCTTCCCTGCCAGTGACATTTACATTTTATTTTTTTACCAAAATTATGTAGAAAAATACATATTGGCCTGAACTGAGGAATTTTTTTTTTTTTTTTTATTGGGATATTTATCATAGCACAAAGTAAAAAATAATTGTGTGTTTTTCAAAATTGACGCTCTATTTTTGTTTATAGCACAAAAAATAAAAACCGCAGAGATGATCAAATACCACCAAAAGAAAGCTCTATTTGTGGGCGGCGGGGGGGGGGGGAATGACAATTTTATTTGGGTACAGTGCTGCACAACCGCGCAACTGTCATTCATAATCTTACATGCACTGAAAGCTGAAAATTGGCCTGGGCAGGAAGGGGGTGAAAATGCCCGGTATTGAAGTGGTTAAAGTTACGTTGGTTCAATAAAATACTGACATAAGGGGGATCCTTTCTCCAACTTAGTAAATCTGTTTTTGAATTTTTTTTTTTTTCCTGACATGTTGGTGTTACATCTTTCACTTGGATGTTTTAATTGGCACTAGTAAATACGGCTGGATAAAACAAGAACTGTATCTGTCTTCATTTTAGGCTGCAAAGCAACAAAATGAGATTATTTTAAAGGGGGGTTATTTTTTTATATACCCACTGTATCTATGTATATGAGGGGCGTCCCAAAAGTTCATGACCTGATACGGAAGTAGGCACTACACAGACATGAAACTTTATCACCGCACCAAACCACCAAGCAGCAGCACACCCTTGGAACCCCATAGGATTGTCATCATCACTGACAGAACACTCAGAGCCTTCTTCTTCTTCTTCTTGCACTTTCTCCTCATTCACCTCGACAACAGGGGGGTGATAACTGTCTGTGGAGCGCATGAAAACCGTATAGTGCACATGTGACATTTTTTAGCGCCTAAACATTTGGAAGAGTGGCTTGGTGCCATGATGAAGTGTAATATCTGTGTTGTCACTCTTTGTGGCATCCGTGAAAATTTGGGACGTCCCTCTTATTTACTGTATATTTATCTACAAATATTCCATGTATGTATACATGTGTTATCCATTTATCTGTATATATAATGTATGTATCTATATACAGTATGTAATTCATTTATCTATAAAAATTACATTTTTTCTCAATGTACTCTATAATACATGTATCTATCTATATATGAATAAGTATTTTCAAAAACAAAATGTAAAAAATCTATTTATCTTTACATAATCCATGTATCTATCAATATCATGCAAGTATCTACAGTATATATTCCCAGTACCTATATATAAACTCTCTGTATATATAATCTATGTATCCATGGTGTGACTCCCCCACACATATCTGCCAGCCTGCTGTGTGTACACTGATGCTGATTGGTGATCTCACACTGATGATGCTGATTGGTGATATCACACTGATAATGGTGATGATTGGTGATCTCACACTGATAATGATGATGATTGGTGATCTCACACTGATAATGATGATGATTGGTGATCTCACACTAATGGTGGTTGGTGATCTCACACTGATAATGATTGGTGATGCCATACTGATGATTGGCGATGTCACACTGATAATGATGATGATTGGTGATGTCACACTGATAATGGTGATGATTGGTGATCTCACACTGATAATGATTGGTGATCTCACACTGATAATGGTGATGATTGGTGATCTCACACTTTTAATGATTGGTGATGTCACAATGATAATGATGATGATCTCACACTGATAGTGATAATGATTGGTGATCTCACACTAATGATGATTGGTGATCTCGCACTGATAAAGATTGGTGATCTCACACTAATACTGATTGGTGATGTCACACTGATGATGGTGATTGGTGATCTGACACTGATAATTATTGGTGATCTCACACTGATGATTGGTGATGTCACACTGATAAAGATGATTGGTGATCTCACGCTGTTAATGATTGGTGATGTCACACCGATAGTGATTGGTGATGTCACACTGATGATGATTGGTGATGTCACACTGATGATGATGATTGGTGATCTCGCACTGATAAAGATTGATGATCTCACACTGATAATGATTGGTGATGTTACACTGATAATGGTGATTGGTGATCTGACACTGACAGCGACTGGTGATCTCACACTAATGGTGGTTGGTGATCCAACACTGATAATGATTGATAGAATGTGATTGGTGAATGTAGATGATGATGGGATGTGATCGGTGAATGTATATGATGGGATGTGATCGGTGAGTGGGATGTGATCCCTCCGCTGAGCCCCCAGGCTGCTCTCCTCCGTGGCTGGGATGGTGGGCGTGTCTCCCGTACAATGGACGGCTCTCCTGTGAGTTTGACACGAGTGTGTGTGGCCCCGCCCCCTCCCTCTCTCTCTCTCCGATCCTCAGGAATGTAATGATCAGATCTCCGGTGTCAGAGATCGGGGAGATCCGGGGCTGTACTGCGGGGAGATGTGCGGGGCTGGACCGGGCTGGAGGAGGAGGAGCTGAGCGGTGGACGGGCTGTACACATCCGATGTGTGATATCTGGTGACCGGCGGAGATGGCAGGAAGACCCCGGAGTTGTCCCCATTAGGTAGGGAGAAGAGTGTGTGCGGTGTCAGGGATGGAGGGGGGTGGATGGGATGGATGGGATGGGATGGATGGAGGGGATGGATGGATGGATGGGATGGATCGTGGATGCTCCTGGAACTACTTGTATCATTGTATCACTTTGTAACTCTTATCAATCCTCCGATTGGTACTTCTAATCCTGAACTTTAGGAAAAAAAACACGTTCATTTTAAATCTATTCTTTAAAAACCACAAAGGATTTATATGCACTTTGTGTGCCCCAAATACTGGTGCAACCCCAGATATTACCTTGTAAAAGTAGAGCTGACATCATCACTGTACTGTACAGAGAACAGAGCTGTGGGAGGGGCCCAGTAGCTCCTCCCACTACAGGCTGCCTACAGCAAACTACAGGAGGGGGCGGAGACCAGACCGGTCTCCCTGCAGCAGGAAAGAGTGTGGTGGTGACCGGTCTTTATTACAGGAAGTTCCTGCGCTGAGAACTGTCCTGTGGATTAATGTGCAGATCTAGAAGAAATACACAAAGAATACCCAAGAATAAATTAAAGCCCAACTCCAGGCAGCCAGAAAAAGTATCCCTTGCATCGGAGCTGTGACTGGCACTACAAGGGTTAATTGCTCATTTTGTCTAGCGGACCCTAGACTGCTGGAGTGTGGGGGGAGGAGTGGGGGATCTAAGGAGCAAATCTTTTTTTGTCGTCTCACCCCCCCCCCCCCTCCCGACCCAAGTGAGCAATTAACCCTTGCAATGCAGACAAAGCTCCACTGCTGGGAATAATGGTTTATTTGCTGCTCAGAGTTACATAGTTCGTCTAGTTCAACCAATAAAAGTGAGGAAAAAAATCTCATACAATCCGATATACACAATCCTTCACCCACAGTTGATCCAGAGGAAGGTGAAAAACCCCAGAAAAACATGATCCAATTTGCTACAGCAGGGGAAAAATTCCTTCCTGGCCCCAAGAGGATTTTCCCTGGATCAACTTTACCTATAAATGTTACTATCCAATTATATTATATACATTCAGGAAAGAAGACAGACTTTTCTTAAAGCAATCTACTGAGCTGGACAGAACCACCTCTGGAGGGAGTCTATTCCACATTATCACGGCTCTTACTGTGAAGAAATCTTTCCGTGTTTGTAGATTACATTTATTTTCATCTAGACGTATAGAGTGCCCCCTTGTCCTCTGTGATGACCTTAAAGTGAATAACTCACCACCAAGTTCCCTATATGGACCCCTTATATATTTGTACATGGTGATCATATCCTCTTTATAGGCTTTAGGAATACACAGGACTCTCGTGTTTCTACAATATTTGCTCACCCCGGAGTTCAGCTTTAAGTTTTTTATTACTTTAAAGTCAGTAAATGGAATTAAAACGTAATGAGAGTTCTGCAAGTTAAAGCCCAGCTCTAGGAAAATGTCAAAGTCTTCCCTTGCGGTGAGGCTGCCCCGGCACGGCAAGGGTTAAACGCTTGTTTAAGTCTAGAGGACGGGACTTTTATTTCCCCGGCAGACGGCACTCTCCTCCCCTACACTCCGGACTGTCCCTCGTCATCCTCACATCTGATGGAGGGATAGGATCCCTGGATCCATCTTCATGAGGTCAGAGGACATCCCACCATCGGATCGGAGGGGAGAAGAGACAGTCCGCAGAAGTGGAGGATCCGGTAGGTAAAAGTGATTCCTCTGTCCCCTACACATAAACCAGCGTTTAACCAGTGAAGTGCTGGGGCAGCCCCATTGACTTTCCCTGGAATTCTCGGTCTTCTAAATATACCGACTTCTAGGCAGTTTAGACTTTGAGTCACGTCAATCATTGGGAGCCAACATGTGACGTTCCAGCTGCTGTCTGGGGACATTCAGCTGCCGGGGTACTCAACGAAACTTGTCCCGCACATTACTGCCCGGGAGGGGGGATGTATGACCAAATTGTGTATTGAACAATTCAATGTATAGTAAACATTCATCAATGATGGGTGCATTATACAACGTAAAGGTCATTAAAATACTATAAATAGACTGCATCTAATGGGGGGCATACATGCTTTGATAAGAGATTGATTTCTTTTCCAATCGACCTCTCCCGAAATTATTTAAGATAATATAAATAGTAGACTGAATCTAAAGGGGGGCATACATGCTTTCATAAGGGATCGATTTATTCTCCAATCAACCTCTGTCCCCTTTAAATTCTACTTCGCTGTGTGTGGTGTGGCCTATCGATCTTTCGATTGATAGGCCACACCACACACAGGTAAGTAGACTTTGATCAATAGTTGGTAGATATGGTTGTAGGTTATTGATCGCATCTCTTGTTTCACCATGCAATCCCTTAATCTGATCAATCAAATTATGACCGAATTCATGAACAAAGCATCTCAGTGCTGCCAATCGGTACAATACGATTGATCTTTTTCCGCCCCTGGCCATTCCACTCAGTTTGATCGAATATGATCTAAATTGGTTGATCAGAAGTTATGCCTATTCAGTTGTTTGCAGGTTTGATTGTTTAGATTGAAATGCCCATCGATCAGGTAATAAAATCGGAGTGTGTATGGCCACCATGGTACATAGAAGAGGGATTTTAAGGGCTACAACGTTAGCAAATTTTCAGTAAATAGGGCTGACCCCAAGAGCAAGCAAATTAAGCAAATTATATATAGATAGATAGATAGATAGATAGATAGATAGATAGATAGATAGATAGATAGATAGAAATATATATCTCACAAAAGTGAGTACACCCCTCACATTTTTGTAAATATTTTATTATATCTTTTCATGTGACAACACTGAAGAAATTACACTTTGCTACAGTGTAAAGTAGGGAGTGTACAGCTTGTATAACAGTGTAAATTTGCTGTTCCCTCAAAATAACTCAACACACAGCCATTAATGTCTAAACCGCTGGCAACAAAAGTGAGTACACCCGTAAGTGAAAATGTCCAAATTGGGCCCAATTAGCCATTTTCCCTCCCCTGTGTCACATGACTTGTTAGTGTTACTCAGGTGTAAATGGGGAGCAGGTGTGTTAAATTTGGTGTTATTGCTCTCACTCTCTCATACTGGTCACTGGAAGTTCAACATGGCACCTCATGGCAAGGAACTCTCTGAGGATCTGAAAAAAAAATTGTTGCTCTACATAAAGATGCCTAGGCTATAAGAACATTGCCAAGACCCTTAAACTGAGCTGCAGCACGGTGGCCAAGACCATACAGAGGTTTAACAGGACATGTTCCACTCAGAACAGGCCTCGCCATGGTCTACCAAATAAGTTGAGTGCACGTGCTCAGCGTCATACCCAGAGGTTGTCTTTGGGAAATAGATGTATGAGTGCTGCCAACATTGCTGCAGAGGTTGAAGGGGTGGGGGTTAGCCTGTCAGTGCTCAGACCATACGCCGCACACTGCATGAAATTGGTCTGCATGGCTGTCGTCCCAGAAGGAAGCCTCTTCTAAAGATGATGCACAAGACAGCCCTCAAACAGTTTGCTGAAGACAAGCAGACTAAGGACATGGATTACTGGAACCATGTTCTGTGGTCTCATGAGACCAAACTAAACCTATTTGGTTCAGATAGTGTCAAGCGTGTGTGGCGGCAACCAGGTGAGGAGTACAAAGATAAGTGTGTCTTGCCTACAGTCAAGCATGGTGGTGGGAGTGTCATGGTCTGGGGCTGCATTAGTGCTGCCGGTGTCTTGCCGAGAAAGTTCCCTCGGCGGATAAGTTCCCCCCTGTACTGTGCAGGCGCAGCGCCTGCGCAGTATGAACTACTGTCAGCTGCCGGAGATAGCCGAAGCACAAAATCTACAATCAGCTGTACATGGCGCCTGCACCCTGGGTCCAGGTTCCTTCCCCACCATCCAAGTGGTCCTAGAGGGGGAATCAACAAGAGCCGAGCAAAGCGAGGCCGTGCCCGAAGCGTGCCGAGCGAAGCGAGCCCGCGAGGGGCCCTCTTCCAGGCGCCGTGTACAGCTGATTTTCCCCTATTCATCTTCGGCTATTTCCGCCGGATGCTACTGCGCAGGCGCAGCCTTGCTAAAGAAGCTGAGGGTAAAGGTGATGGACTGGCCAAGCATGTCTCCAGACCTAAACCCTATTGAGCATCTGTGGGGCATCTTCAAATGGAAGGTGGAGGAGCGCAAGGTCTCTAATATCCACCAGGTCCATGATGTTGTCATGGAGGAGTGGAAGAGGTAACCTGTGAAGCTCTGGTGAACTCCATGCCCAAGATGGTTAAGGCAGTGCTGGAAAATAATGGTGACCACACAAAATATTGACACTTTGAGCCCAATTTGGACATTTTCACTTAGGGGTGTATTCACTTTTGTTGCCAGTGGTTTAGATATTAATGGCTGTGTGTTGAGTTATTTTGAGGGGACAGCAAATTTACACTGTTATACAAACTGTACACTCACTACTTTACATTGTAGCAAAGTGTCATTTCTTCAGTGTTGTCACATGAAAAGATATAATAAAATATTTACAAAAATGTGAGGGGTGTACTGACTTTTGTGAGATACTGTATGTATAATCTCTATCCTGCCTTCTAAAGATCATGCTGGCTTTTGTAGTCCAACAGACCCCAGTGTTTCCCGGAGCTCGCTCCGTGTTTGTTTCCTTCCAGCATGGATGGGGTTACGGTCGGTGTCAGCCGGGTCCTGGGAGTGCATAGTGCGGCTGAGCCGGTCCCCAGTGACTGAGCCTACTTCTAAACAGGCAGGATCATGATAACTAGATGAAACAACTGGCACACCGACAAGTGTGGGAAGAGGATACAGAGTGCAGATGAGGTTGTGAGGAGCTAGGGCAATCTCCGGGCACAAAGGAGACGTGCATGGAACTATTATCAATTGGAACAACTAAATACCGATCACATATTATAGGGGGGGGACTAATGTTCTATCTAGCTGTATATCCAATAAAAATGTCCCTTTCCTGTGGTTGGAGGTGCTCCCTTGAACACTCTCACTCACGTCGTACACTTAGGACTTGTTCACATGGGCTGCCAAGGGGAATTTGAGCCGGGGTTTTACCCCCCCCCCCCACCAACTGTCCACATAAATACAAAAATGCAGCTGCTTAGGATTGTACACAAATCGCGATGCTTTGCTTCTTGGCCATTGGAAAATGTAAACAGCATTTTGCATTCGGTGGGCGATATTCATGTGAATGGGACCGCTCTGCAATTTCACACCATTGTGGCACAGGGGGTCAGCATTTTGAGGGTTCAAATGGGTGGCAAGGAGGCTACATATTGCCTCTCATTAAACACCATGGTGGATTACTTTTCAAAGAGGTGGCAGTAATAGCTGCTTGCAGGCGCGTTGCTAGGTCTACAAAAGATCTGGGGCTAGAGCCCATAGCAGCGAAGTAAAGAAAGTCATACGCTCGGGCGGGCATACACATGTATATACAGTAATATATGTGTGTGTGTGTATATATCCCCAGAGAGCCCCCCCATTTACATCAGGGTCCCCAGAGAGCCTCCTCCTTACATCAGGGTCCCCAGAGAGCCCCCCTTACATCAGGGTCCCAAGAGAGCCTCCTCCTTACATCAGGGTCCCCAGAGAGCCCCCCTTACATCAGGGTCCCCAGAGAGCCCCCCTTACATGAGTGTCCCCAGAGAGCCCCCCTTACATGAGTGTCCCCAGAGAACCCCCCTTACATGAGTGTCCCCAGAGAGCCCCCCTTACATGAGTGTCCCCAGAGAGCCCCCCTTACATGAGTGTCCCCAGGGAGCCCCCCTTACATGAGTGTCCCCAGAGAGCCCCCCTTACATGAGTGTCCCCAGAGAGCCCCCCTTACATGAGTGTCCCCAGAGAGCCCCCCTTACATGAGTGTCCCCAGAGAGCCCCCCTTACATGAGGGTCCCCAGAGAGCCCCCCTTACATGAGTGTCCCCAGAGAGCCCCCCTTACATGAGGGTCCCCAGAGAGCCCCCCTTACATGAGGGTCCCCAGAGAGCCCCCCTTACATGAGGGTCCCCAGAGAGCCCCCCTTACATGAGGGTCCCCAGAGAGCCCCCCTTACATGAGGGTCCCCAGAGAGCCCCCCTTACATGAGGGTCCCCAGAGAGCCCCCCTTACATGAGGGTCCCCAGAGAGCCCCCCTTACATGAGTGTCCCCAGAGAGCCCCCCTTACATGAGTGTCCCCAGTGAGCCCCCCTTACATCAGGGTCCCCAGAGAGCCCCCCTTACATCAGGGTCCCCAGAGAGCCTCCCCCTTAAATCAGGGTCCCCAGAGAGCCTCCCTCTTGCATCAGGGTCCCCAGAGAGCCCCCCACTTACATCAGAGTGCCCAGAGAGCCTCCTGTCCCCTTGGGGACCCCTGCAGAGACTGGGGGCTATGAGCCCCAGATTTGGGGCTATAGCCCCAAAAGCCACACCCTAGCGACGCCACTGGCTGCTTATATAAAGGAGCATAAGAGACAACAGGGGGCGCCAACTAAGTGTAGTATAAATTACACTCTTTTTATTGAAAAAGAAATTAGCAACTCACTTGGTAAAATGAATGGATCGCTCATCAGATAGACCAGCCTTTTTCAACCAGGGTGCCTTCAGGTTTCTTTAGGGGTGCCTTGGCAAAGTGCCTACAATTCCTCAAAAATTGTATAGAAGCCACTGGGTGGATGAAGCCTGCCTTTTAGTTACATAAAGCCACATGTTTTCATTGTGCACCATTACCACTGTCTAGCTTCTAGCGTCCTAACAACCAATGACGTAATTGGTTGATAAGAAGAGCGTTGGGCACCCGCACCTCACTGCCCTCTCCTCTTTGTCAGAGCTGGGGTCACATTCGCTGAATGAGGGAGGAAAACTGGGGGAAAAAGAAACATTGTTATACTAGTCAGGACCAGTGTGCAAAGGTGTATTTGCTTAGGAAGAATACATTTTTACATGTTGCTACATTATGTAAAACTATTTTAGTTTTTTACATTTTAGAGTGGGGTGCCCCAAGATTGTGCATAATAACCACTGAGGTAGACAACCACTCTTTAGCAATACAGACTCTTGGTACACTGTCCTGCAATGTAATACTCCTGCAGCCTTTGGCTTTGTAAATGGACACTGAACAGATGAACCCAGAAGTTCCGGGAACTTAGAGCACATGGAGGGCGCAGGTGCGGGAGTGATGTCACACCTGGGAGGAGCCATGGTGAGAGGGTGTGGCTTTACATTTTGGACCGTTCTAGCTCCTTTCTCAAGCCATGGAAATTTATGAGGTTCTTGGGGGGGTTGTGTGAATGAGCCCACCATAGATGGATATTCTACTGCCAGTATTCACGCATTTGGCAACTGTGACCGATGAGAGTCATACTGGCGCAGTGCCCCTTACAATGGTGATCAGATGGAGGAATGTCCCATCTACAGTGGTGGTTATAATGGAAATATAAAGTCATCATGAGATGGAAGGTCAAATAGCCACAGCTGAAGGAACTCTTAGCAACTTCTGAGGGAACTCTGAGGTTCCACAGAACCCTTGTTGGGAATGATTGCTTTCGATCACAGCTTGTCTGTGGATGAGGGTCCCTAATAAGCCAATGAATAATAATGAGTATGCAGTTTTTGTAATTTTACCAGTTCTAGTGGCAGCAGTTTGATCCTTCATTTCTGGTGCCTGCTTAGTAGGGGTGGCATACTATTTGTCTCACTGGCCACCAATGTAAGAGTCATTTTTTTCCACTGGCCACCAATGTAAGAGTCATTTTTTTCCACTGGCCACCAATGTAAGAGTCATTTTTTTCCACTGGCCACCAATGTAAGAGTCATTTTTTTCCACTGGCCACCAATGTAAGAGTCATTTTTTTCCACTGGCCACCAATGTAAGAGTCATCTTTTTCCACTGGCCACCAATGTAAGAGTCATTTTTTGTATAATGCCGCGTACACACGGTCGGACTTTTCGGCTACAAAAGTCTGACAGCCTGTCCGACAGATTTTCGACGGACTTTTGGCGGACTTGCGGCAGACTTTCTTACGAACGGACTTGCCTACCTACGATCACACAAAAGTCCGACGGATTCGTACGTGATGACGTACACCGGACTAAAGTAAGGAAGTTGATGGCCAGTAGCCAATAGTCATTTTTTTCCACTGGCCACCAATGTAGAGGGGGGGGGCTGCGATGCGTTTTTGGTGCATTTTTCTAGTCACATGTTCAAGTTTCACAGGTGCTTGCCAGGTAATAGGCACCCAGGAAACACGCTGGAAACACATCAAAAACGTGGAGAAAAAACACATATGCATTTTCAGTGGCACAGTATAAAAACCTTAATAAAAATAAATAAATACCCGTTGGGGAAGAATAAAGTTTATTAATACAATTACCTTTCCCCCAGCTTCTATACTGCAGGGGTTGATATCACTATCCAACAATAACCTGGGGAATTCTAAGAATTCTAAAATCTCACTAAATGATGCTTAAATACAGCACAGTAACCTCTCCTTGTGAGATTTAGGCTACACAGCATTCCCAAACTTTTGTAAATCCAGGAAGTGAACAGGCAGCAGCTTCAGCTGCCCACAGTTAAAATGGCTGCAGCCAGACTCAGTGGAGGGAGATTTCTGCAGCATATTTGGCAAATACAGAATCACAGTATATATAAAATAATATGCAAAGTGGTTGGAGGGAAGCTTCAAAATGGCCAATTTTTTTTTATTACAAATTAAAGTGGGGTTTCCTTTTTTGGGTGAAGTTTCACTTTAACTTAAAGCGTAACTACACTGCATCTGAGCATCACAAACAAAAAACACTACCTAATTTTTAATATTAAAAGGAAATCCCCCCATCCATCCATGTCTCCACGCTTAGTTTTGCAGATAAATCACTTTGAAAAACACCCCCTAGCCTTTCTGGTTGAGGCCATCTTGAGTAAGGGCAGATGATTCATGTAGCATTTATTTCCTGGAATCCATCTGCCCTTAGCTCAGGCATGCAGGCAGGAAAATGTGCTTAGCTGAAAAAACCCCTCCTTCCCTCCTGAAGACACCTGGGATGTATGAGATTATTGGCCTAGGCATTGAAATTGGGGGAAAAAAAGTTTTAAACAAGTAAATATGATACACTTTCCTGCCATTTAATAATGCTAACAGCATGAGGATTAAAAATAATCAATGTTGATTAAAACCGCTTGGCGACCGCCCCATAGCAGTTTTACTGCTACAGGGTGGCCGCGCTGTGCGGGACCACGTGTATGTATATGTAATCCTGCACTTCTGTCTATCGTGTGCACCGGGACCCGCTGATCATTCGGTACACTGACAGAATGTCTGTCTATGTAAACAAGGCAGATTGTCATTTTGTCAGTACAGAAGGCATAGATCCTGTGTTCCTGTAAAGCAGAAACACTGATTTATAACTTCCACTAGTAAAAGCATCTCCTCCACTATACTGAAACATTAGCTAGGCACACAGTTAACCCTTTGATCACCCCTGATGTTAACCCCTTCCCTGTCAGTGTCATCAGTACAGTGCATATTTTTAGCACTGATCACGGTATTAGTGTTAATGGTTCCCAAAAAAGTGTCAAAAGTGTTGGTCACGTGTCCGATTTGTCCGCCGCAATATCGCAGTCCCGCTGTAAGTCGCTGATTGCTGCCATTACTAGTAAAAATATATATAGATAATATTATTATATAAATAATATATAAATATCCCATAGTTTGTAGACGCTATAACTTTTGCGCAAACCAATCAATATACGCTTATTGGGATTTTTTTTACCAAAAATGTGTAGCAGAATACATATTGGCCTAACTTTGTTCAAAAAATTTGATTTTTTAAACATTTTTTTATTGGATATTTTTTAGAGCAGAAAGTAAGAAATATTGTTTTTTTTTTTTTTCAAAATTGACGGTTGTTCTTTTGTTTATAGCGCAAAAAATAAAAACCACAGAGAGGTGATCAAATACCACCAAAAGAAAGCTCTATTTGTGGGAAAAAAAGGACAATTTTTTTTTATTTGGGTACAGCGTCGCACGACCACGAAATTGTCAGTTAGACGCAGTGCCGTATCGCAAAAAATGGCCTGGTCAGGAAGGAGGGTAAATCTACGGAAGGTCAGGTGGTTAAGAAAGTAAAGTTTCACTTTACACTGGGCACATATGGGCTGAAAATGGTCGATCGGCAGGAACTGTCTGACTTTCAACCTGTATGTGTACAGCTCCTCATCTGACAGAAGCCGATCTCACAACCGACTTCTGTCAAATGAGCTTGCTGGAAAACCAACATCTGATCGGCGCTTGCAGCCAATGGCTGTGAGCGCTGATCACTGTGTTCTGGCGGGGGCGGGGGGCAGTCCCCTTGTGAGAACACAATAGCTCAGCGGCGAGATTGCCGTACTAACATCGGATGTGTTAGTGCGGTGATCTGTAAAGTTGTGTGTACCCAGCATTAGCACCATGGACAGGAGGAGGGAAAGGTAAGTATATTTACTAACTTTTTCCTCCCCATAGGTGTTCTTTTGCAGAATTTTCAGATCCCTTGTCCAAGGTCTTTTAATGACCCTTTCCACTTTAAATATAGTTCTTGTAATGCCGCGTACACACGACCGTTTTTGCCTTTTGAAACAAACTCCGAAGGTTTCTCTGACGGAATTCGATTCAAGCGGTCTTGCCTACACACGGTCAAACCAAAGTCCGACCGTCCAGAACGTGGTGACGTACAACACGTACGACGGGACTAGAAAAAGGAAGTTCAATAGCCAGTAGCCAATAGCTTCCGTGTCGTACTTGCTTCCGATCATGCGTCGATTTTGGTCCATCGGAACAGCATACAGACGATCGATTTTCCCGATAGGAATTGGTTCCATCGGAAATATTTAGAACGTTCCATTTCTAGGTCTGTCAGAATTTTCTAAAAAAAAAAAGTCCGATGAGGCACACACACGATCGGAATTTACGATGAAAAGCTTTTGTCGGACTTTTTCTGTTGGACATTCCGCTCGTGTGTACGCGGCATTACATCGCAGCGATACTTGTCTGCCCCAATTCCACCTATTTCCCTTTCCTATCTTCTTGTAGGTTTTTAGAAAGCGCCCATTGAAAAGCTTTCCTCTTCTTTGTCTATTCTTTGCCTTTGATTATTTTGGTCATACGGATGAACCCTTTCTAACAAAGCCCAGCTTCTTGAGGATCTGTGTTGTAAAGCATTCTTTCTGGGCTGCTTGTATGGGTATTGTGTCCACCCGGAATATCCCAAGATTGCCATTCATTTGTGTCACTAAATTCAATTTACTTATTGAGCAGGCGGCCCGGTTATTCCTTTTTACATAGAAAGCTGGGCAAATCATTTTTTGGAAGCCCATGAGAAAAACAGAACTAGACACTGGAAAATTGACTTTTTATTTCATTTGCAGTAACCGGTAATCCACAAGTAGAGCTTTCCAGTGTGTAACCGGAAAGAAAACCATTTAGTAGGAGGATCAGAGTTTAATTATCCACTAAATGTCATTTTATTTCTATTCCTACCCGTAATTATGTTTGTTTTCCCTTTTCTCAGGAATTCCTCGGTGAAACAAGTACCGACTCCAGCTTCTGGATATTAGGCTCTATTTGAAGATTGCACAATACTCTTCGGATAATCTTGTTTGTTTTAACTTTGTTTAACCTTTGATGACGTTGACCTTGTTGGCAGAGCATCATGGCATCCAGTTTGACATGCACCGGGGTGATCTGGGCACTCCTGTCTTTCCTCTGTGCCGGGGCTTCTTGTGTTGGCTTCTTCATGCCTTATTGGCTCTTGGGCTCCCAGTTGGATAAGCCGGTGTCGTTTGGTACATTCCGAAGATGTTCTTACCCTGTTCGAGATGAAAGCCGCCAGACCACGGTGATGGTAGAACAGTGTGGCCGATATGCCTCTTTCCAGGCCATACCAAGCCCCGAGTGGCGGATCTGCACTGTGGTTACTGGACTTGGATGTGGTCTTCTTCTTCTGGTCGCATTGACCGCCATCATGGGATGTTGTGTCTCGGAGCTTATCTCCAGGACTGTTGGGAGAGTGGCTGGTGGAATACAGTTTCTTGGAGGTAAGTTGGCTGATTCTTTCTGGCCTTTCACTTCTGATGTTTATAAAATTACAAAAACGGGCACACCTTTAAAGCAGTATGGTTGATGTTGCTGTAATTCTGCATTAAAGTGTTACTAAACCCACAACAGTAAAATCAGTCAGTATATGCAGTAAAGCATGCTTCTTATACTCACTGTGGAACCTAAGGGGTTAATCCTGCACATTTTTCAAAAAGGCTGTTTGATCCTGTCTCTGAGCCTCCTCTTCTTCCACTATCTCCAATCTGTCTCCTGACAGTGCAAAGCCTTAGGGGCACTCTGCACATGCTCTGTTTGTTGTGTATCACTGGAGAGTTTTTTTTTTTCTTGGGTGGGTGCATGTGATCAGCACAGGGCCAATCAGCACTGTCCAGACAGAGGGTCAGGGGTCCAGCAGCCTCATAGGACAGATAGAGCAGAATGAAAACTGCTTCTACAAACTTTAACCAGTGCTCAGCCAGACACTGATAGAAGTCACAAGACTGCTATATACTGTTGATGAGAAAAGGTGTTTAGCAGTTTATATTCACTAAAATAATTGCATTTCCATGTTCTGTGTACTGTGGGAGACCAGATATAGTGAATACAGGGTCCTGGGTTTAGTAACACTTTAAAAGTAACTCCTCTGGGTGCTCTATTTACATTCCAGGAAACTTTGTTGCAGATTCCTACCTTTTGTTATTCTGAAGAAATAGCTGTTTGTTTGTCTGTGTCCATGTGCAAAATTAAATGTGCCTGGGAGTGACTTTATAATTATCAATCAGCTGCTACACTTTCAAGGTTTTATTGAGGAAAGTGACAGGGTCTCCAACCCTTTAGATGTGATTTCCCTGTGGGAGTAACTCACCCAAAATGACATTTTTGTTGTAGGGAACGCCAAAAATCGGACTTGTATATTAGTGCAGACTTCTGGGAAAATCAATAAGCCAATCACACAAGCAGGACATTACATTTCTGGCGTGTTTCTGTACACCAGTGAATTGCTGAAATAAATGACCTTTTTGATGGTATTCTAATTTTTTTGAGTTACACCTGTTCTGTATATTTGCAATAACAAAAAATATAATTATACCCAGTGGTCTTTTCTTCTTCTATCATGACCAATCTGACCCTCAGAATATGTTTTTGAAGCATTTAAAGTGTCTAGAGAGGGTCCTCCCTATAGGAAATTGGCTGACATTTTCCAGTCAATATAATACTCTTTTGCCTAGTATGTGTGCTCTTTGTACACCATGCACTGCTTGGTTATGATACAAAGCACCCAATTGTTATTAGATGCTATTGTGATTTATGAATGGTTATTCTGTAGACCTAGAAGAATGCAGTTACTGTATGTGGATTTGGCAGAGATGGAAATGCAGTAATAGCCATTGCACATAAAATGACAGTACTTTATCCTAAAGAATGTGTTACCCCAACATTTCATATTCCTAATATGTGCTTGTGGTACCATGTATATGTGTTAAAAAGAATCTTGTTCTCTTTGTGTGAAATTCCTGATGATCCTGCCAGTTCCCCTGCGTTCCTACTTGAAACTGACCAAGCTAGGCATGAGTTGAGTTGAATCTTGATATAGCACGGTCCTTTACACCAAAGGGTCCCAACGCGCTTACAAACACATACACATATATACATACTAGGGCCAATTTAGAGACAGGATCTGATTAACCTACCAGCATGTCTTTGTAGTGTGGGAGGAAACTGGAGTACCCAGAGGAAACCCACGCAGGCACAGGGAGAACATGCAAACTCCAGGCAGATGGTGTCGTGGTCGGGATTTGAACCAGCGAGCCTATTGCTGCTAGGTGAGAGTGCTACCCACTACACCACTGTGCTGCATGTAATGGATGTGCATGAGAGCACATCCATCCAGACGTGGTCAGTGTGGCCTACCTGTCCTCCAATGTCAGTCTTGTGCCGTATTAAAGCTGCATTAAACAGATTCCTTTGATGCCCAGAACATGAGCATTTCAATATGTACGATTTTTCCAAATGGAAAACCACATTCACAACTAGAATTATGTTTGGTCGAGAGGTTTTCTATCCCGCTAATTTAAATTCAATGCGGTCGAAAATAGTTGTCCATTTGGCCCCCAATAACCAATTAGAAAAGGGGTCTCCAAACTACAGTCCACAGGCCACCTCTGCAAGATTTTATCCAGTTCACAGATAGGGTCAGTGGTTGGTGTATCCTCAATGTGTACAAGTTGTAGATCACGTTTAGCAGAGACTACTTGTGATCTCTGGTTCTGATCTAAGGGGGGACCCTGATATAAGGGGGACTGTAATGTTAGTGGAGACTCTGATGGGGACTCTGATGTAAGGAGGGGCTGTAATGTTAGTGGAGACTCTGATGGGGACTCTGATGTAAGGGGGGCTGTAATGTTAGTGGAGACTCTGATGGGGACCCTGATGTAAGGGGGGCTGTAATGTTAGTGGAGACTCTGATGGGGACCCTGATGTAAGGGGGGCTGTAATGTTAGTGGAGACTCTGATGGGGACTCTGATGTAAGGGGGGCTGTAATGTTAGTGGAGACTCTGATGGGGACCCTGATGTAAGGGGGGCTGTAATGTTAGTGGAGACTCTGATGGGGACCCTGATGTAAGGGGGGCTGTAATGTTAGTGGAGACCCTGATGGGGACCCTGATGTAAGGGGGGCTGTAATGTTAGTGGAGACCCTGATGGGGACCCTGATGTAAGGGGGGCTGTAATGTTAGTGGAGACTCTGATGGGGACCCTGATGTAAGGGGGGCTGTAATGTTAGTGGAGACCCTGATGGGGACCCTGATGTAAGGGGGGGCTGTAATGTTAGTGGAGACCCTGATGGGGACCCTGATATAAGGGGAACTATAATGTAAGCGGAGACTCTAATGGAGACCCTGATGTAAGGGGGACTGTAATGTTAATGGAGACCTTTTATGTAAGAGGTAACTCTAAAGGTAATGGGGACCATGATTTAGGTGGGGAAAGTGGTGGGTTTTTTTTACAGCCTGCAAATAATTGTAAAATTTACAATGTAGCCCTTGTACTGAAAAGTTTGGAGAGCCCTGCATTGGAAAAAAAAGCAAATGTTTTGAAAATGAACATTTTTGAATTAAATTGTACTGGTGTATTTCCAGCTTTTGATTCTTTTGTATATTTTGGAGTGAAATTGTCAACTAGAAAGGAAGTAGACAACCAGGGCTCTTATCTCTTGGAGAAGAAAAAAAAAACATATTTTCCGTGTACGACTGCATTCACACCTGAGCATGGCAACTTTCAGGCGTTTTTGTTTGAACGTTTTTGAGCATTTTTAGAAGTGTTTTGCAAGCATTTTAAAAGCGTATTACAAGCGTTTTACAGCTTCCGGCGTTTTTGTTTAGCCAATAGGATGCGAGAGGGGGGCGAGATTAGGGGCGGAGAGCTGTTTGAGCAGAAAAAATGCAACAACATGCTCGTAAAACACTCAAGTCACGGGTTTTCAGGCATTTCTATTGAAGTCTATGGGGCCAAAATTGTAATTTTTTGAGAGTCAAGCATTTTGCTTCAAGCTGGGTTCACACTGGAGAACGCAGTGGCTCACAGCAGATGTCCGGTGCGTCTCCATTCACCGTTTCAGGTGAATCCCTCAAATTTTGGGCTGAATTCGGACCTGAAACAGATCAAAAGACGCACAGGGTCCCTGTGCAATTCGCACCAGAGCTCCTGCGGAGATGTGGGAACCGGCTCCATAGAGAGACGGTCACACATCTCCTGCTATGTGAATTGGATGCGGAGAAAGCCACATCCAATTCACAATAGTGTGAACCCAGCCTTTAGGTGACAGAACGCTCAGATGTGAACAGGGGCCATTGAAATGAATGGGATTTGCCTTGTTGATCGTTTTGGAGCTACAAGCTTCAAGCAGAAAATCACGCAGGTGTGAACCGGACCTTACCACTCATACATTATTGCAGCATCAACATTTCATGGAACATGAAGTTCTGAAAAATGGTTTTCATTTCTACAAGAGCTGAAGAGTCATCTTTATCTACCACAAGACAGAAAGCTAGCTTTAGAGGTGCCACCTTGCTGCAGACCTCAGTCTGAACCTAATGTACACCAATGTTTCTTGTCACATTTTATTTTATATTTAAAGCGCACTTCACAGCTAGGTGTGCACTGCGCATGTGCGAGTCGCGCTGCGCCTCCTCAATGGCCGGGCAATCTTCTGGGACCTGTGATGTGTCCCAGAAAATTTCAGGTGGGGAGGGGGAGAGGAGAACTTCTGCTCGACTTGCCAAGGCGGCCCGAGCGGAAGTGGGAGCTGGGTACCTGTCAAAACTTGGTACCCACTACATGGCCAATGTGGCATGTAAGGGGGTGAGGAGTCCTTAAAGCGAAACTTCCACTTTTGGTTGGACCTCCGCTTTAAGTTTAGTTTTGCGCTCACGATTGATATTATTATATTGTATTGTTATTATTACATCTCTCACCTTTTATCTCTTTATTGTCCTCTAACATGTGACTGATTTTACTTCGAAACTTCCTTAAATAATTGTTATCTTGGTGAAAATGCAGCTTCCCGCCCCCCCCACTCCGGTGCTCTATGCTGGCCTACCGGTAGCTGAGTAACAGCCTCAGCCCTCAGCACAGTGGTGTGGCCTCACATAGACTTTTATTGTAGAGAGGGAGTATATCAGGCCAAGTATTTGGATCACTGACTGCGCTGGGTTTAATTCACGTATCTTTTGGACTGCACAACCATAATTAAAGATGAATCCCAGGTATGAATATTTTATATGTAATTATATTGATCCGGTGTGGACCAATGTAACTATGTATATATACCAGAGGTGTCCGACATTTTGACCTTCCTGGGCCACATTGGAAGGAGAGGAATTGTCTTGGGACGCACATAAAATATTCTAAGGAGAGCCGATGAGCAGAAAAAGTTGGGTGACCACTGATCGAGATAATGTACCTAACTGAGTAAGACCCCTTTCACATGGAGGCAGATTTCAGGCATTTTATCGCTAGAAATAGCGCCTGCAAAGCACCTGAAAACTACCTGCCATGCCACCCGAATGTGAAAGCCCAGGCTTCACCCCAGTTAGAAAAAGTCCTGCAAACAGCATCTTTGCGCTCCCAAAATGCCCCTGCCCACTGAAAAGAATTCCTGAAAAGCGATTCGGAAACGCCGAAACACGGGCGTTTTGAACCCCTTCTTCAGCCGTTAGCGGAGGTTAAAAGCGCCCTGCTAGCGTCCGAAAAGCGCTGCTTAAACGGTGCTAAAGCGCCGCTAAAATGAGCAGCGCTTTAGCGCTAAGGAACAGGCAGTCCCAGTGTAAAGGGGTCTAATAAAAAAAAAAAAATTGAAATTTTTTTTATTGCAAAAGAGGGCAACACAAAACTAGTGCGATATTTGACACTGTTTATGATAAACTAAACGCATCAATATCTGGTTGGATGGATGTAGTAGCAATTCTCAATGAATTCTCAAGGTGCCCATCAGATATTTTGGTTCTAATTTTGCGCTTCGTGTGCTTCATCCTTGAAAATAATTGCTTACAAATATAGGTGCTGCTGAAAACTGATGACATGAATAAGCCGTGATTGTGAAGAGTGGGATTATTTCTCTTTTTGTGAAGTTAAAACTTAAAAGTCCAGTAAAAAGGCCCTGCCAAATTTTTCTCCGTATGTGTTCGCTAAGTGTAAACGCGTTTTTACAAAAAATTGCAAAATCGTCATTTTTAAGTAAGTTTACGGTTTTATGTTGAGCCGCATTCATAGCTGTCCTGGGCCACACAGTTGGACACAGCCTAAAAAGCTCAGGCTGGACGTCTCCTTTAACATTATTTAATGCCCAAGTTAAAGAAAAAGACAATAAGCCAGAGAGACATTGTACTAACACCCTCTGCTTTCCTGTTACAGCAGTTGAGCAAGGTGTTTAAAAAAGAATTCCAGGTAAGGATATTTTATACTTAGTTACACTGGGCCAGTAACTAAAGTGTTACTAAACCCACAATGGTAAAATCAGTCTGTACTGTATCTCACAAAAGTGAGTACACCCCTCACATTTTTGTAAATATTGTATTCTATCTTTTCATGTGACAACACTGAAGAAATGACACTTTGCTACAATGTAAAGTAGTGAGTGTACAGCTTGTATAACAGTGTAAATTTGCTGTCCCCTCAAAATAACTCAACACACGGCTAATCATGTCTAAACCGCTGGCAACAAAAGTGAGTACACCCCTAAGTAAAAATGTCCAAATTGGCCCCAAAGTGTTAATATTTTGTGTGGCCACCATTATTTTCCAGCACTGCCTTAACCCTCCTGGGCATGGAGTTCACCAGAGCTTCACAGGTTGCCTCTTCCACTCCTCCATGACAACATCATGGACCTGGTGGATGTTGGAGACCTTGCGCTCCTCCACCTTCCATTTGAGGATGCCCCACAGACGCTCAATAGGATTTAGGTCTGGAGACATGCTTTGCCAGTCCATCACCCAAACCCTCAGCTTCTACTAGCAGGGCAGTGGTTGTCTTGTGCTGCGTACACACGGGCGGACTTTTCGACCGGACTGGTTCGTCGGTCTATGCGTCAGACTTTGGGCGGACTTCCGACGGACTTTCGGCGGACTTCCGACGGACTTTCCCAACGAACGGACTTGCCTACACACGATCACACCAAAGTCCAACGGATTCATACGTGATGACGTACGACCGGACTAAAATAAGGAAATTGGTAGCCAGTAGCCAATAGCTGCCCTAGCGTCGGTTCTTGTCCATCGGACTATCCTACAGACGAGCGGACTTTTTGACCGGACTCGAGTCCGTCGGAAAGATTTGAAACATGTTCCAAATCTAAAGTCCGTCAGATTTTCGACCGAAAAAGTCTGCTGCAGGTCCGATGAAGCCCACACACGGTCGGATTGTCCGCCGGACTTGGTCCATCAGACCAGTCCGGTCGAAAAGTCAGCTCGTGTGTACACGGCATTGGAGGTGTGTTTGGGGCCGTTATCATGTTGGAATACTGCCCTGCAGCCTAGTCTCTGAAGGGAAGGAATCATGCTCTGCTTCAGTATGACACCATTCCTTCCACTGACACCAGTGATTGGACACTCTTCCTTCCACTGACACCAGTGGTGGGGCACTATTCCTCCCACTGACACCAGTGATTGGACATTCTTCCTTCCACTGACACCAATGATGGGGCACTATTCCTCCCACTGACACCAGTGATTGGACATTCTTCCTTCCACTGACACCAATGATGGGGCACTATTCCTCCCACTGACACCAGTGATTGGACATTCTTCCTTCCACTGACACCAATGATGGGGCACTATTCCTCCCATTGACACCAACTATGGTACACTATTCCTCCCACCAAAACCAAATACTCCCAGTGACCACAGCCTATCCATCTAAAGCCTGAAAGACCAGTAATTAATCCTTTGTTTAGTAAGTTTGGAGACCCCTATCCTATATCATCAGACACTGTTAAAGCTGTAACTGCACCTGAAACAAATGTGGTTTGAAGAAATAAGATGAACCCTTATTACATCACTCCCACAAATGATCCTTTATTGCACCATTCCCCATAGATGAACCCTTATTGTGCCATTACTATGCTACTTTGTTTTTCAAAGTGAGTGCAGTCGGTTCTCCTCGGTGTTCTATTCCTCATTCGTCTGTTTCATGTTTACATATAAAGACTGCTGTGCACGGGCGGTAAAACAGATGTTTTGTTCTCTTCTCAAAAGGACGTATCAAAACATTGAATGCTTTGTTGTTGCCACAAATATACTGTCATCCAGTACAAAGCAGAGCGCGGTGTTTATAAAAGCTGGCCGATTCATTACAAATCACTAAGTGGGCTTTAGTGATAAATAGCATTGCGGATTGTTGGCTAACCGCTGGTATGTTCAATTAATACAACTACTTGTAACTATTATTCGCATTGTTATTTCTGACCACTAGGCGGACTTTGGAGCACTTCCAAGTTTTTATATAATATAGTGTATCTTTGCCAAGCACAAGGTTGGTATGTATATCTGTGTACTTTAATAGAATATAATATGGCATTTGTCATATAATAATGGTAGAATTGTTCGGAAATATTTTCTTTTTTTGGCTGTTGTAGCTCCTAATGTTGAGACCCCATACTTAAAGGGGTTGTAAACTTTTGTGTTTTTTCACCTTAATGCATCCTATACATTTTACTTACCTGAACCCTCAAACTTGACCCAGGGGGACGCGCTGTCTCTCTGCCCGGGGTTCTCGGCTCTTGATTGGATAGATTGATAGCAGCGCAGCCATTGGCTCCCGCTGCTGTCAATCAAATCCAATGACGCGAGTGCCGGTGCCAGGGCCCCAGAAGAACAGGTTCGGGGCCACTCTGTGCAAAACGAGCTGCACAGTGGAGGTAAGTATGATATGTTTGTTATTTATTTATTTTTTTTAAAGTCTCATTTTTTTTTCTTTAAATATAACAAACATACTTACCTTCTCTGTGCAGTGGTCCTCCTCTTCTCTGGTCCCTCTTTGCTGCTCCTGGCCCCTCCCTCCTGTCAAGTGCCCCCACAGTAAGCAGCTTGCTATGGGGGCACCCAAGCCAAGCCACAGTTCCTTCTGTCCATTCAGACACAGAGCTGCGGTTCGGTCCTGCCCCCTCTCTCTTCTGATTGGCTAACTGACTTTGATTGACAGCAGCGGAAGCCAGTGGCTCCGCTGCTGTGTCTCGGCCAATCGGGAGGGAGAGTCCCGGATGGGCGAGGGACTCGTGGACATCGCTGGATAGAGATGGGGCTCAGGTAAGTATTAGGGGGGCTACTGCACATAGGAGGCTTTTTATCTTAGAATGCATTGTATTAAAAAATCTTCTGACTTTACAATCACCTTAAGTACTTTCTATACTATAGTAGTCTCTTTTATTTCTATGACTTTGCTCATTCATGTAATTTGAAGCTGAACTCCCAGTATTCTCCCAATTTGTACCTCAAAGCGGAACTCCGGGAATTTGACAAACTCTACCCTTGCAGTGGGCCCCCCTTGGGGTGGGGGGTTAAAGCCCAATTCCAGGTTTTAGTGTACTTTAAATAGTTTGGGCCAAGCTGGTCCAAACTAACTGTTTTCTTTCAGCGGCTGCGTGAGCTTCAGTTTACATACACTATGTTGTCAAAAGTACTGGGACGCCGCATGAACTTTAATCACTTCAGCCCCGGAAGGTTTTGCCTCCTTAATGACCAGGCCATTTTTTGCGATACGGCACTGCGTTAATTTAACTGACAATTGCGCGGTTGTGCGACGCTGGACCCAAATAAAATTGATGTCCTTTTTTTCCCCACAAATAGAGCTTTCTTTTGGTGGTATTTGATCGCCTCCTGTCGTTTTTTATTTTTTACGCTATAAACAAAAAAAAAAAAAGCGGCAATTTTGAAAAAAAGAAAATACCGGTATATTTTTTACTTTCTGCTATAAAACAGATCCAATAAAAGAAAATGAAAAAAAAAAATCAAATTTCTTCATCAATTTAAGCCAATATGTATTCTGCTAAATATTTTTGGTAAAAAAAAAAAAAAAAAAAATACAAATAAGTGTGTGTATATATATATATATATATATATATATATATATATATATATGTATGTATGTATGTATGTGTGTGTGTGTGTGTGTGTGTGTGTGTGTGTGTGTGTGTATATATATATATATATATATATATATATATATATATATATATGTGTGTGTGTGTGTGTATATGTATATAAATATATATATATATATATATATATATATATATATTATAGGGGTTTTTTTTTTGGTGTTTTAGGCATGCTGTGTGATTTGGAAAACATAGCAAACCAATTGAGGGTTTTGAACAAATGTGACCGCTGTGGAAATCTGCTTTTAGGTCACTTGAATACTTCTATAAACCTTCCATATCACTGATTGTATATGGCATTGTCTGTAATTTTTAATTGACACATTCTGCGACCGTGTATCTGATGGTCCTGCCTACACTGGGAGAAATAGCAGCTATATTGTGAATGGCTGACTTAGCTGTGATAAGAGTCTGTTAAGTTAAAGCTTTCAGGAGAGAAGAGGTCAAGTATTAGGATATGATAACAAAAGAATCTAAGAAACAGCACAGAAAATGCCCTTGGGGGAAGTGAAGACATTAGTAGAAGGATTTCAGCAAGGTATTACATGCCCTTTTTGCTTCCACAAGCATTATGTACTATTTCTGCTTCCTTTATATTCTGCGATCTACACCTGCAGTACACATTGTGCTAATTCACCAACACAAAACACAAACATGGATCTGGTCCTGAAATGCTTCCAATGTTTCTCATGATTGGGTTACAATTTACAGCCAGACCTCACACTTTCTTTGTCCTAAAGCACAACTAAACTGTATCTGAGCACCACAAACTGAAAACACTATTTCATTCATTTTTAAAGTAGAACTTTCTGCAACTTTGTTCTAATTTGGCATAGAGTAGTTTTGTTTTTCACCATCTCTGACCCATTTGGGGGGATTTCCTTTCACTTCCTGTCCCATAGGCAAACAGGAAGTGAGAGAAAAGGGAATTCCTTGGGGTCCCCATTGGAAGACTTCCCTTCTATTACTTTTACTTTTCTGGGGACAACCCAAAATTTGGGATTTTTTTTAAAAATTTCACTTAAATGATAATCAGTGCTATAATTGTACACAGGACAAATAGAGTGAATCTCCTAATGGAGGCACAGACAGCAATAAAAACTGACAAGCGTTCGAATCCCTCTCCACTCTATCCCAAACTAAAAAAAAGTTTTGCCTTTAGTTATACTTTAATATTTGAAGCAAACTTGCCAATCCATCCTTGTTTCCATGCTTTATTTTGTTGAGAAATCACTTTGAAAAACATTTCTAAGTGTGGCCATCTTAAGTAAGGGCAGGTGATTCATATAGCATTTACTGCCTGGAATCCATCTGCCCTTAGATCAGACTTGCAGACAGGAAGGAGTGCTTAGCTGAGAAAGTGCCACCTCCAGTCCTCCAGATGAAAGAATAAAAAAAATGCCCATGAAGACTCCTGGGATTTATCACATCATTTTGACCTAGGCCAGAAACCAGAAAGTAACTGAAGAAGTGTAAAAAAACCCAAAAAAACAAGTAAATATAATTCCTATATGTTTACTAATGTTATCAGCATAGCAGTTATGATAGTTAGGGCACTTTCACTCTGAGGCGCTGGGGCGTCGGCGGTAAAGCGCCACTATTTCTAGCAGCGATTTACCCTTGTTTTAGTGGCGCTTTTCGGCTGCTAGCGGGGCACTTTTAACCCCTGCTAGCGGGCGAATAAAGGGTTATTGGGTGCCACCTCCGCTGCGCTTTACAGGCGCTTCGGCGCCACTGCCGCGTCACTTTGCAGGCGCCTTGGTGCCGCTGCCTATTGATTTCAATGGGCAGGGACGCTTTAGGAGCGGTGTATACACCGCTCCTAAAGCGCCTCAAAGATGCGGCTTGCAGGACTTTTTTTAACGTCCCGCAAGCGCACAGGGTGCTTTCACACTGGAGTGACAGGAGAGGCGCTTTACAGGCGCTATTTTTAGCGCTATAGCGCCTGTAAAGCGACTCATTGTGAAAGTAGTTTTAATGTTAATAGACAGAATTTAGTTACAATTTAAAGTGGTTGTAAAGGTGTTTTTTTTCCCCCTAAAATAATAAACATGTTATACTTATCAACCAGGGTGGACTTGATTTAAATCAGGTTGATTTAAATCACAATTTAAATCACAATTTAAACTAATATTCAAAAGGTTTGATTTAAATCAACTCAATTTAAATCATAATTTTTAAAGAGCATCTGTCACCTCTGACCCCCGCTGTTGACTCACCGACAGTCCCATTCACTTTAATGGGACGGCTGGTGCTGCGGCAGTGACACAACAAGGTGAGGGATGTGGCGGCAGCAGGTGAGTGGATGCCCGCTAACAGGCGTCGCCATGATGTATCTGAAATGACAGGTGCTCCTTAAATGTAATGACTTATTCTTGCTGGTAGTTAGAATCTTTAATATTTTCAAACAAAATGAAGGTTCCCTATTTAGAATAATAAGCGCTGTCAGGTTAGTAAAACAGTGATATCAAAACCGATTCAATCGTACAGTTTGTAGTGTACATAGGTTTGCAAAACTATGTCTCTTTGTTTTATCTCATGTTTACTGTGAAATTGTGTGAATGCATCAATGCAGAGCATGTTATCCCAGCTTGCAGAGCTTGGATTCATTGAATGAGTTTACCAAAAATGTAAGTATTGCAGAATATACAGCCTCATGCTAGATACCTAAGCTCAATTTCATGCTGAATAAACTAAATTATTAATGTATCTTGAATAGAAAACTTTCTTTAGATAGATGTGTACTCCAAAAGCATTTTATTAAAATAAATTTAATAAAAATCAAAAAAATAGATTTAAATTAAATAAAATCTGATTTTAAATAACAAAAAAAAACCATAAAAAAAACATTGATTTTTATCCACCCTGTTATCAACTCTGTGCAATACCCTTACCTCCTCTTCTGGGTCCCCTTCCAGTGCTCTAGGCTCCTCCTGTTCTCTGAGTGCCCCCATAGCAAGCCGGCTGCTGTGGGGGCCCTTGTGCGGGCGCACTTCCTTATTCTGTGCCAATCCAATGATGATATCTGCACTTGATCTCACGCATGCGCCATAGGAGACTGGGCACACTTTATTATTGAATAATAATAACAAACCACGCCACATTCAGTACACTGAATGCACATGATCAGGTGAGATCTTCCTGGTAGGCACTGGTGACATAGCCTTCCCAGGCAGCACCTAGCCTTTTATTGCAGTCTGCATCTGTGTTGAAGATTTTTTGCTCACTCTCTGTAGGGACAACATTGTCACTGGGATAAGAAGTAAGGGGAAATGTTCCCAACAAAGCCTTGGACCACAATAAAAACCTGACCGAGTTTCAAACCTTTCTCTGAACTAAGTCAAGATTTGAAAAAAAAGTTTTCTTTTTCTGGAGTTATACTTTAACCACTTGCCGACCGCTGCACACCCATATACGTTGGCACAATGGCAGCGGTGGGCAAATGGACGTACCTGTACGTCCCCTTTAATTGGCGAGGCTAGGGGGTGCGCATGCCCGCCGTGTACAGAGTGACCATGCCTGCGGGGCCCGCGGACTTGATGTCCGCCGGTGTCCTGGCGATTGTGTCACTGAGCCGCAGAACGGGGAGATGCCTATGTAAACAAGGCATTTCCCCGTTCTGCCTTGTGATATGACCGCGATCTACTGCTCCCCATCGGGAGCAGTGATCGCTGTCATGTGAGTGGTAGCCCATCCCCCCCACAGTTAGAATCACTCTCTAGGACACACTTAACCCCTTGATCGCCCCCTAGTGTTTAACCCCTTCCCTGCCAGTGTCATTTACACAGTAATCAGTGCATTATTATAGCACTGATCGCTATATAAATGACAATGGTCCCAAAATAGTGTCAAAAGTGTCCGTTGTGTCCGCCATAATGTCGCAGTCACAATAAAAATCGCAGATCGCCGCCATTACTAATAAAAAAAAAAAATTATTAATAAAAATGCCATAAAACTATCCTCTATTTTGTAGACACTATAACTTTTTCACAAACCAATCATTATATGCTTATTGCGATTTTTTTTTTTTTTTTTTTTTTTTTTTTACCAAAAATATGTAGAATACATATCAGCCTAAACTAAGGAAAAATTTAGTTTTTTTATATATTTTTGGGGATATTTATTACAGCTAAAAGTAAAAAATATTGCTTTTTTTTTCAAAACTGTCGCTCTTTTTTTGTTTATAGCGCAAAAAATAAAAACTGCAGAGGTGATTGAATATCACCAAAAGAAAGCTCTATTTGTGGGAAAAAAAGGACGTCAATTTTGTTTGGGGGCCACGTCGCACGACCGCGCAATTGTCAGTTAAAGCGCCGCAGTGCCGCAATAAGTGCTCTAGTCGGGAAGGGGGTAAAATCTTCCGGGGCTGAAGCTGTTAAGGTTTCTCTGATATTAATACAGTAGGAATGAGCTCCAGCTCTCGCATATATTGGGTTTGTACTTGTAGTGATGATATGGGGCTGCATCTTGTTACAACACGATGAGATGAAAAGTATTTGGGGGATTTCCATAATACACAGGATACGGCAGTGCATGAACACTACAGGCATGTAAATGACCAGTTTCTTCATTACTGTACACCTTTTCTGTTGCCAATATTGAATTTTCCATGATGCTAATGACTGTATGATGAGTAGGATGCAGCAGGCGGACTTTGTATTCCAGGCCTGTATTCTCACTGTCTGCTCTATAATTGAGAACAAATGGGCAGGATTCTGGTAGCGGTTCAGACTTTGTAATTGACAAATCAACATAATGGATGATCTTCAGATAACGGGATGTTGATACATGTTACTTATGTGAACACACTATGGACCGCCAACAAGACAGTGATAAATGGACCCTGTTCATATTGAATGCACCAAAAATTGCCTGGAAAACATTCATTATTCATGAGTGTTCTCTACAAGAGCATTCTTTTGCACCACAGTCTAATGACAAATCTGTAGTTGTGACATGGTTCTATATCCTGCAATTTATGAAGCACTTCAGCTGCAATTAGAGTAAAGCGGTCATCTGAAAGTAATAAATTAAAGGAGGGAAAACATTATGGAAAAAATTATCATTGTCCGGAGTGAATTCATTAGATATGGAATTGGACATCCTCCAGCGAAGAAAAACCATCTGAATGGTTATCCTATTTAGGATTGTATTGGGTTCGTAAATGTTCTACATTGTATATCAGAATTTTAGAATAAAAAAAAAGCAGTTGAACATGTTAAAGAGCAACTCTGTCCACAGTGGATTTCCCACTTTTGGTTTGGTAATGCAGCCTTTGAAGGACCCTGATATACCTGTGATATGTTCAACTTGCCCTTTAGCCAACCTCTATCCTAAGGGAATTCTCCATATAGGATACACATCAAAGACATGAGTTCATCTCTCACCTTAAAGTATATTTTAAAGTGTATGTAAACTCTAAAAATATATTTCTCCTAAAGGAATTCTAAAGGTTTCTTTTTTTAAAAGGCAGTCACCACCTACGGTGGCACACTGGATTCAGGAAGTGGAGGATATTAGCAAAATGGAAAACTTGGTACTCACTGCCAAACATCAGCAGGAAAAATACAATAAGACGTGGGCGATATGGAAACAAGTCATCTTTTCCCCGGAAGGAAGTGCTCTTAGAGCCTCCTAAATGGGGCAACCACCCCACAAGGCCAAACTCCAAGACCGTCCCGAATCAACCACCGTTCTATTACGCCCCTTCTCAATAACCTCTCTCCCTGCACCTTCTTATTTAGCCCTTCCTTCCCCCCTCCCCAACATAACTCCCCTCTTCTACATATCTTTCTCCCTATGTTTCCTTATGCATTCATATGATAAAAGACAAAAATGGAGAGCAAGGAAGGGAAGGGGAGAAAAAGAGGAAAGAGAAATGGAATTGGGGGCGAGGGAACCCTTGGTTTCCTTGTCCCACCTATTCCATCAAGAGGATAATTGTACATATAATGTAGAGTTTTATCATTGAACATCAATTCATGAAGTGTTTAACGTCTACAACGCAATATAAGGTCAATGTACATGACCCTGTTTCTTCCCCATCTCTCCAGGTTTTTTTTCTTTTATGAAGATGTACTATGTCTGTGTTGCTGTGCCTTTACCCACGTTGGCCATTACTAAAACCATATTTGAAAAAACAAAAAACATGTCATACCTCCTCTGTGCAGCTGGTTTTGCACAGAATGGCCCCGATCCTCCTGCTCTGGGGTCCCGCAGCGGCGCTCCTGGCTCCTCCTGTTCTCGAGTGCCCCGTCGGAGAGCCGCTCTCCCTCGGGGTACTTCGGGCGCGCTCCCATGTCCTGCTGCTGCGTCTATTGACACAGACAGCAGGATTCGGCCCCGCGTCATTGGATTTGATTGACAGCAACGGGAGCCAATGGCTGCGCTGCTATCAGTCTATCCAATCAGGACCCGAGACACTGGCTGGAACTGGTGTGCTCGTCCCCGTCGCTGGAAAGACCGTGTTCAGGTAAGTAAAAGGGGGGCTCTGAGGGGCAGCTGCATCACATAGAATGCATTAAGGTGAAAAACCACAAGGGTTTACAACCCCTTTTAAAGGGGTAGTAAACCACCAGATTTTTTTTTTAAACCTGGACGGCAAAGTTATAATGTCCTAGTATACATTGCATATATATGTGAAACTTACCTTTAAAACAAAGCTGACAGGGCTTCCATCTTTACCCAGTCTTCCTTCCAGGTTGGTGGGCTCTGGTCCTTTGATGTTCATAGCACAGGACTCTGATGGAACGGCATGGGTATGCCGTTCCTTCAGAGCGATTGTGCCGATGACGTCATTGGCAGCTTCGCAAGTAAGTATCTCCTGAATGGTGCAAGTTTAGGAGATGTTTACTGTACCTATAGGTAAGCCTTATTATAGGCTTGCCTATGGGTAAAAATCAACCAAGAGAATTTACGCCCACCTTAAGCCAGCCATACATGGTTTGAAATTTGGCTGGTCTACCATGTATAGTCAGGCTGGACAGGCTGTGGAATTTAAGTCGATTGATGGACTTGTGTACAACCAGCCTGTTGGGTTTTTCCCCTATGATCAGTGCAGCTGGCTATAGCTAGCAACACCAATCATTGTATTCTGACAGCAACAAAGTCTCCCCACCATCAGAACACAATAGCACAGTGGGAGTTATTCCGCCATCCACCTCAAGTGTGTGGATGAGGGAGTCGGGTCATTTTTTTTTCGTTTAATCCGCTAGTTTAACTAAAAAAAAAAAAAAAAGGTTACTGTATGGCCTGCCCTACTGCTCCCTTTTAGTCCCTTAAATATACCATTGAAAGCATTTTATCTTTTCAAAAAGTGAAAAAAAGAAAAATAGCTGTTCATCCAGCCAGAAATATTGTGAGCTTATAACTTCCTGTGCTTACTGTCACCTGTCTCTGGACTGTTATCAGTTAGCATTAATCCCTGCTATCTCCGCGGACTAGCACATCTCCCTGCGCTTTACGAAAAAGTCCTGACAAACTCTCTATCCTATGGTGACAGCTCTGCTCCTTATGGTTGTCACCCTAGGACAGGAAGTGAGTTACTGGTAGGATTACCAGGTTAAAATAAAGGAAAAAAAGTGTTAAGAAAAAAACCTAATGCAGCCACCACAGCTGCAAACTATGAATTTTTGTTCTTGGGTTTAAATCCGCTTTAATTAAAACATAGAATAAGTAACAGTTTCATGTGGTTTTCAATCTTGCCATTCAAGAGGGAGCACTCCGTAGCTCATTGTTATTACTTTGCATCTGTTAGATAAGATATCAACTAGATAGGAGTTTACTGAAAACATAGCTACCCCTTATCTCTTTCTCAGCACTTAAGCCAGCCATAGATGGATGGACTCTCGACCTGTGTTCTGTCAAAAGAGCCAACTTGTCAAAATCTCCAAGTACGTTAATTCCGGGGACTCTCCAGCAGCAGTAATTGCAGATTTCGACAACTTGCCTGTTTTTGACAGAACACCGGCAGCGTATACAGTATGGTACAAGATATAATGAGTAAACATTGTTAGTCCGTCCGTGCTAATAACCAACAACATGACCGCCTCCAAGGTAGTGACAACTTTTTTCCTCTTTACCTGGTGTTCTGTCAAAACAGCCAACTCGTTGGGTACCATAATGTATACGCTGCAGGTGTTCTGTGAAAACAGCTAATTCGTCGAAATCTCCATTTACAGCTGCTGGAGACTCACCGGAAGTGACGTGGTTGGAGATTTTGACGAGTTGACTCTTTTGACAGAACACCGGTTCAGCAGACTCTGGCTAACATTCGATTTATCTATGGGCAGGCTGATTGTATCGATCCATCTATTGACTTGGATACAACCAGCATGTCTGATTTTTAGCATGTGGTTATTGACAGCGGCTATAGCCACTAGCCGTAATCATTGTGCTCTCCTGGCAGGGGCGGGAGAACACAATACTGTAGTGATGCGGGAGGGATTCCCCCATCAATACTGACTGTGTTGATGGGGGAATCAAGCGACTTTCTTTCCTGAAACCAAAGAAACTCTCATAATCTATGGTTTGCCTTACACAAGTCCTCTTACTCCTAACTTCGTGCCCATGCATGGTTCCATCTTGGAAAGTAATGGTCCTACTCATACTACCCTCTACTTATTGTGGATGGTGTAAAGTAAGGAGTAAAGCTGGCCATACACCAGTAGAATTTTCTTTTAAAACATCTTTTTCATTTTGCTTGATTTTAATGGGGTCATATCGATGATCGGTTTCAACCATAGTGATATAGAAAATTAAAGGAGAAAGATGGAAATGTTTTCCTTGAAACAAAGGAAATTGTGACTGAATGATGTGGTTTTAGCACCATAAAAATCATACATATTGTAATGCTCATGTGCATCCCAAAATCGAACGTAGAATTAAAAACATTTGCTAGGCCATAATGCCAAATTTTTGAGGGTTATTATTATTATACAGGATTTATATAGCGCCAACAGTTTACACAGTGCTTTACAACATAAGGGCGGACAGTACAATTACGATATAATTAAATACAGTAGCAATCAGAGAGCCCTGCTCGTTAGTTTTCATGCAATCATTGGCGAGTCCATAATCGTACTGTTGAATTCTCTGACAAACAATTTTCCTGAATTTCTCAACAAAATTCTACTGATTTATGGCCAGCTTAAATAAATAAGTACAAACCTTCTGTATATGGAGCATTTCTAAAATGGATGTACAGTAATTATGACAAACCAACTTCCTGATTTACAAACCTACTAATAATTATTAAATTATTAAAGAGTAGAATGGGCTCATTATATGCCGGGCATGCCAAACTAAACACGAGTACAAAGCACAAGTTTCTTTGAACTCAAGATAAGTGGTGCCAGCATTGTTCCATTAACTTCTTAATAAGGAGTGATTGTGCATAGCCTATTGCTTCTGTGCAGCTGAATGCTTAGCCCCCAGTCATCCATGGAAATTCTTCAAGTCAGATAGTTCTAGTTGACATGTCACTGCATTGAAAATACTTGGAACTTGCCACCGGTGAGATGCTCAGAATATTTATGTGTTAACTAATCTATGTCGTATCCCGGCATGAAATCAAAACCATTTCTTTCGTTTTAGGAAGAAAATGTTCTCTTATGTGGCCTAGCAATATCAAGTATTCCTTTTGAAGGTCAGAAAGTTATTGGGCTCTGTAGGGGTAAGCATGGGTGCAATAATAAGCAATTCTAACATTTTCAAAGTTCTTATTATTGCGCCCAGTTACCATATATACTCGAGTATAAGTCGAGTTTTTCAGCACATTTTTTTGTGCTGAAAGTGCCCTCCTCGACTTATACTCGAGTCAAGCACTTTTCTGCAACAAAAAATTTCATTTTCTGAATGGACTTTGGGGCCCCGTATCTCAGGGCCACTTTGTGCTAGGAACCCCAACTTTGGTGTGCAAACCCAGTGGAACTAGTACCACAACATATTCAAAGCTGGGGTTCCTAGCACTAAGTGGCCCCGAGATACAGGGCCCCAAAGCCAATTCGGAAAATGTCATTCTCTGCTGCAGAAAAGTGCTTGACATTTTCTGAAACGATTTCTGGGGCCCTGTATCTCGGGGACACTTGGTGCTAGAAACCCCAGCTTTGGATATTTTATGATGCCACTGAGTTTGCACACCAAATTTGGGGTTTCTAGCACTAAGTGGCCCTGAGATACGGGGCCCAAAATTTGGTCAACTGTGCCCATCTGCAGCAATGTCATTTCGGGACCATTTGGGTTCAGAGACCCCAAATTTTGGCTGCAGCTAGGGGGCATCTAGGAACCCTTAACTACCGAGTTTGAGGGGGACCTATGGCTGCAAATGGGCACAGTGAGGCATGCAAATGGGCACAGTGAGGCTGCAAATGGGCATTGTTGACCCTCTTTTCCACTTACAGTAGCTGTGCATTTCTCACCCTCGTCTTATACTCGGGTCACTAAGTCTTTCACATTTTTTTTGTGGTAAATTAGGGCCTCGACTTATACTCGGAACGACTTATAATCGAGTATATACAGTATCTTCAGATTCTTAGATACAATATATAGGTGGGTGTCAGTCAGTCCCTTTCCCATATATAAAACAGAAGAGTACTTTCAGGTCCTTTCACATGGGAATATGGTGTGGGAAACCCATGTTCCATGCACTTTTCCCGTGTTCAAAACGCACCGCAACTGTGTACCAGTACTATGCAATCCGGTTGCAGTGAGTTTGCAAAGGTTATGCATTCACTACTTTTGGTGCAGTGCAAAGGGATTTGAGCCCATTCAAAATGCACAGATTTCTGCAACTCCAACTACCGTGGTACCGACCTTCGGTTACAGAAAGTGTTAGTCGACTGTGAGCGCAATGCTTCATTGAGAACTAGGAGTCCCTCTGCCGTGGTGGCCAATGGGACTTGTAGTCTCTCCATTCACAAATCTCTGTAGATCATAATAAAGGAAGTTGATATAAGGAGGGGGACCTAATTTTGGTCTCGCAATGCCCAAAAACCTTAAACACAAAAGCTTATCCTGGCCACACATGGTTCAAAATTTGAGCCAGGGATAGCCCCAACGGCACCACCCATTTCAACAAACTGCTTCAAAACAGCTGGTCGTAAAATTATTGGCCAAGCAGGAAGTGAAGCCACTCAGATACAGTCGGTCTTTGGGCTAAATGAGAGACCTCTTAACTTAAGCTTGCCATACACGTCTCAAGCAGAAATTGGCCAACATTTAATCTGGGAGTGTCCCTTTCGGCACCATCTCGCCTCAAAGGAACCGGGTGGAAATCTGCTGGCCGAACCCGAATCCAATCAGAGGAAGTCACTGTTTGGGTGTTCTGTCAGCCATGCGTGCCACCAGAAGTAGAGATTACTATATCCACACTGTTTAGTGTGGATGGAGGAATCTTTAAGTGTATTACTAGCCTTAGATTGCAAAGACCCAGCTTTTGTGAAATGCTCAGACTCAGTTATACACGTATTTAGAGCCCAGCTACCCCCAGGAGAAAAAAAAGAACTACAAAATGAGGCAAAACCTGTTTAATAGCAAGTGAAACAGGTTGTCCAACCTGCTTGTCTGAACATTGGTACATATTCTGTGAGGTCATCGACAGTGAAAAATGACATTAACTATTCAATTATTGCATGTCCCATATTAATTTAGCAGCTATATTTTCAGTTTAATGGTTAACTCTAAAGGCAAAGATTCTAATCGGTTCCTAAGAGCATTGGTTGCGCAGTTGTGTAATTCGAGAGCTCTCTGTGTACATGTTGTGTAATAAGTAAGCCCCCCTACTCAAGGTGTCTTCATATCCAGAGCATCATCTCAGGCTGGAAGGTTTGATTTATGAGATCAAAAGATATGAAAAGTACTTGTCAAATAATGCGATTAATCTTGGAGGAGTCTACACCGAAAAGACAGCTCAGACACACTAATCATCCAAACAGTTGCAGGAAATCATAACTAATATATTAATGCCATCTGTTTTGTGTAGGCAGTAATATAGCGTGGTTTTATCTCCGAAAGACATTTCCATTAAGCTCAATCTTCCTACACAAGTCTCAAACTTTCTTTACTTTCGCTTCTTCTAGCCAGCTTGAGTACACCCTCATTTTGTGTATCTTGTCAATTTTTCAACTTCTTGTTGTAAAGCTTAAAGCGGAACTATACTGCATCAGAGCATCGCAAACCAAAAACGCTATTTAACCACTTAAGGACCACCCACCGCATATATACTGTATACAAGCTCTATTGCGCAAAACAACATACCTGTATGTCCTTTCATGCAATAGATAGTGTGTGTGGGTGCACGCAGGAGGAGCCGATTCGCGTTCCTGGTGTACCCGATGTCTGCCGACCACCCGCGATCGCGGTACAGGGAGGCAGAATGGAGATCTGCCTATGTAAACAAGGCAGATCCCCATTTTGACAGGGAACAATCTCTGGACATTTGCTGTACCTATTGATCAGGAACCCCGTTCTATGCCTGGGTTCATACTATTGCGAACACAGACATGTGATTCGCACCTGCACTGCTGTACCAATCACATGCGATGTCTGTGTAATGCGAGTTCAGCCATACAGTTCTATGGCTGAACTCGCATTGGATTTGCATAATAAGGGTGTAGGGACTTTTCTTTTTCCCGCACTGGAATTCCTGTCTGAATCCACTGTTCGCACTGCAATCTGTGAACCGATCTGGGGGTGTCATTAACATTATACAGTGTGAACTGCTTGCGGCGCTGGAATCGCGCTGGCTCCCGCATCGCTATAGTGAGAACCCAGGCTCTGTATTGTTCCTGTCAGCACTTCCCGCGCACACACAATTAGAAACACACTGAGGGAACACAGTTAACCCTTTGAACGCCCCTGTAGTTAACCCCTTCCCTGCCAGTGTATTTTTTTTTTAGCACTGATCACTGTATTGGTGTCACTGGTCCCCAAAAAGTGTCACTTAGTGTCAGATTTGTCCGCTGCAATGTCGCAATCCCGCTAAAAATCGCAGATTGCTGCCATTACCAGTAAAAACAATAAAAAAATGTAAAAGTCCATAAATCTATCCCCTTTTTTTGAAGACGCTATAACTTTTGTGCAAACCAATCAATACACGCTCATTGCAATTTCTTTTTTACCAAAAATATGTAGAAGAACACATAATGCCCTAAATTGATGGATAAATTCGTTTTCTAAGCAGCCAGTTACCTCTAAAAATGTATTTGAGCAAATACAATGGATAAAAATTGGATACTTACAAAAGTGCAACTGGTAAAAACACATAGACCACAAGATGCCATATAGTGTAATGCCGCGTACACACAGTCGGACTTTCCGGCATACTTGGTCCGGCGGACCAGATTGTGCCGGACAATCCGCCCGTGTGTGGGCGCCCGCGGACTTTTCCGGCGGACTTTTTCCCAAAAGCCTGCCGGAACTAGATTTGAAACAAGTTTTAAATCTTTACGTCGTACTCAGTTTCGGGCGGAAAGTCCGCTCCTCTGTGTGCTGGTCCGACGGAAAGCCTGCTCGTGTGTATGCTGGTCCGACGGACCAGATACGACGCGAGGGCAGGGTATTGCATCTCGCGCTCGCTGCAATAGGAAAAACAAAATTTCCTATTGCGGTGAGCGCGGGGCATACCAGGCCCTTAGGTCTAGTATGGATTATAAAGGGAACCCCTACGCCGAAAAAACGGCGTGGGGTCCCCCCTAAAATCCATACCAGACCCCGATCCGAGCACGCAGCCTGGCCGGTCAGGAAAGGGGGTGGGGACGAGCGAGCCCCCCCTCTCCTGAACCGTACCAGGCCGCATGCCCTCAACATGGGGGGTGGGTGCTTTGGGGGAGGGGGGGCACCCTGCAGGGCCCCCCCACCCCAAAGCACCTTGTCCCCATGTTGATGAGGATAAGGGCCTCTTCCCTACAACCCTGGCCGTTGGTTGTCGGGGTCTGCGGGTGGGGGGCTTATCGGAATCTGGGAGCCCCCTTTAATAAGGGGGCCCCCAGATCCCGGCCCCCCACCCTATGTGAATGAGTATGGGGTACATGGTACCCCTACCCATTCACCTAGGGAAAAAGTGTAAGTAATAAAACACACTACACAGGTTTTTAAAATATTTTATTAAACAGCTCCGGGGGAGGAATCTTCCTCCGGCTTCGGGGGTCTTCTTCCGGCTTCGGGGGTCCCTCCGCTTCATCTTCTCCCGGCGTCCGGTTGGTTCTTCTCCGCTCTCTTCTCCCGGTGTTCCAGTTCGTCGGCCGGCTCCTCTGCTGTTTTCAGGTAGCTCTCTTGCCAGCAGAGGTCCGGACTTCTGGGCTTCTGGTCTTCTGGTCTTCTCTTCCCCAGATGTTGACACGACGCTCTCTCCGGCTGGACTGCTCTCCGAGGGCTGCGTTGTGACTTATATAGGCGGAGACCCCGCCCCCTTTTGATGTCACAGTCCCTAGGCATGCCTGACGCCGGGAGAAGATGAAGCAGAGGGACCCCTGAAGCCGGAAGAAGACCCCCGAAGCCGGAGGAAGATCCCCCTGGAGCTGTTTAATAAAATATTTTAAAAACCTGTGTAGTGTTTTTTTTTATTGACACTTTTCCCTAGGTGAATGGGTAGGGGTACCATGTACTCCATACTCATTCACATAGGGTGGGGGGCCAGGATCTGGGGGCCCCCTTATTAAAGGGGGCTCCCAGATTCCGATAAGCCCCCCGCCCGCAGACCTCAACAACCAACGGCCAGGGTTGTCGGGAAGAGGCCCTTGTCCTCATCAACATGGGGACAGGGTGCTTTGGGGTGGGGGGGCCCCACAGGGCGCCCCCCTCCCCCAAAGCACCCACCCCCCATGTTGAAGGCATGCGGCCTGGTACGGTTCAGGAGGGAGGGGGGCGCTCGCTCGTCCCCACCCCCTTTCATGAACGGCCAGGCTGCGTGCTCAGATCGGGGTCTGGTATGGATTTTAGGGGGGACCCGACGCCGTTTTTTTGGTGTAGGGGGTTCCCTTTATAATCCACACCAGACCTAAGGGCCTGGTATGCCCCGCGACGGGGCTCGGAAGGTGTCAATCTCGCCGATAAAAGCGGCAAGATTTGACATCCTTTTCTAGTCCCGTCGCACCTGAGTCACGTTCAAAATGGGCAAGTCCGTTCATTCTGAAAGTCCGCCGTAACTCCGGCGAAAGTCCGTCAGAAAGACGGGCGGACTTAGCCCGCCGCAAAGTCCGGGCGTGTGTGGGCAAGTCCGTCCGTTTTAAAGTCCGGCGCACCTGGCGGACCAAGTAGGATAGAAAGTCCAACCGTGTGTACGCGGCATAAGATATGAATGTTCCATTTGTATCCTGCTATGCAGCCAAGCTGACTCATTTCGGGGGCGCACCTCTTTCCTCATTCAACCCAGCACTAAGGCATAGTGGCAGGACTATACAAGGAGCACAGAAGATTGCCAGGTGAAAATAAAATGAAAAAAAAAAAAGCCAAAAAAAGAAAACTAATGCAAGACACTACATTTAAAGATTGCTAAGCTGCAATGGATTATATATTTGCTTATGGGTTTAGATATGCTTTAAAGGGGTTGTAAAGGTAAAATTATTTTTTTTTTAAAATAACAAACATGTTATACTTACCTTCACTGTGCAGCTCGTTCTGCACAGAGTGGCCCGGAACCTGGTCTTCTGGGGTCCCTCGGCGGCTGTTTCAGCTCCTCCCCGCAAGCATTAACCACCTTAATGCGAGCTCCCTCGCATGGTGGTGAGTGCTTGCGGGCGCGCTCCCGTGATACAGCCGGCGGCTATAGCCGCTCGCTGTATCACTCGGCCCCGCCCCCGGCGCGCCGCATCATTGGATGTGATTGACAGCAGCGCGAGCCAATGGCTGCGCTGCTTTCAATCCATCCACTGCAGCCAATCAGCGACCAGGCTGAGCTGCAGTGGAGATGACGAGAACGAGCAGCGAAGATTCGAGGCGTCAGGTAAGTAAAACGGGGGGGCTGGGGGCGGCGGTATTGTCAAAAGTTTTTTCACCAAAATGCATAGAATGCATTAAGGTGAAAAAATTTTTACCTTTACAACCCCTTTAACTTCAGCGAAAACTTTTTGTTAGTTTAGAACCTCTGTCAACTTTTTATTACTGTCTGTATCCATGTTTGGAAGATTTTTCTTCACTTCCTGTGGTAGGTGCTGGCAAAGCAGAAAAAAAAATACACTTCCTGTGTATTAAACAGGTAACAGAACAGTAGTGAGGAGGAATCAAGACCGCAATAAGTAAAGAAGAGTGACTCTTCCATTGGAGGAGAGTCACTCTTCCTGTTTATCTTAGGGTCCCCTTTTACATTTTCCTTTCACTTTTTGTCATGTGAAAGTTTTACATGTCACCAGAACAGGAACGGACGGGAAATCTTTCAATCGGGACACTTGTTCTGATGACAACTGTCTCCAGGAGTCACATTTCCATTGGTAAGATTTCTTCCCACTTCCTGTTATATCTACAGGGCAAGGAGGTAAAGGAAAATCTTGCCAATGGGACACACACAAAAAAACTCCTACTCTTTGCTACTGTTTAAAAAAAGATGTATTTTAGGCCTCCTGCACACTGGGCACTTAGCCCAGGTGCATGAAGCTCCAGTGTTTAGCTGCGACTTGAGGGCACAGATGCCTCATTCAGCAGCTACGATAGGCTGATGGCTTCTGCAGCTGGACAGGGCCTGATGGTGCACCTTCAGGGCAGTATTTGCCCAGGGACAAATACAGGTAACACGAGCAGTATGCATTCTGGGCATTCGTTCCTGGGCACATACAGTCCTAAACAGAAGTACCACTGAATGCACAACCCACCTCATGCACCATGGCAAAACGCCCAGTGTGCGTGAGTCCTTTAGCTTGTCCACAAAGTGTAAAGGGTGCATGAAGAATTTGCAAACCAACCTAATGGGTTCAAAAGCAGAGCGTTGGAATGCAATGGAAAATGCGTCTCTCACTAAGCCCCGTAAATTGCAATGATGTAGCAAAAAACTTCTTGGAGTCTTGGAGTCTGTCATTATTTTACAGTCTAAACAAAACTTTCATAAAAACTTTGAGATCGTTGTGAATTTTATATCTGCTCACATAAATGACAGCTAAGTATGTTAATGGTGTTTTTCTGAGTTAATAATGTCATATGGGAGCCATTAAATATTCTCCAAAGAAAACATCACATTGCCATCTAGGTTGTCCGGCTCAGTGTTTTGAAGGACATTTTGTCTCGGTAAACAATTTGGTGCTCATCAATCTCAATTTTAAAGAATGACATTTTCGCAGTCTTGGAGCATGAATTTTCCTATTGCCCTGAAGCAGAGTGTTCTGAAAGTAAAAAAATATTACATTGAGTTGTTTGATGGTACTCTTAATAAACCACAAAGCAGTATGAAAGCCATCCATCAGCTGGAAACGTCAGCCAGTCACCCTCCTTGTGATCTCTTTGCATTCTTTCCATATGTGGATTCTCAGACAGGCCTATCTTTTAGGAGGGTGCGCCCAGGGCACTAGGAGCAAAAAATGCCCTAAATTATTAAAGAAGAATGCAGGAAGGCGATAAAAGCATCTACAGTATATAATCTATCTGCATTATACAACCACAGTCCACTTTTTTGAAAGACCGTAATGCTTTGTATTAAAATATAGCTTACTACTTATGAGGTCTCCATATCTGACAGTCAAACGTAGGATAGAAAAAGTTTGAATGTTTGATTTTTTAGTAGATAGTTTTAGTTGGTCAAAGGACAAGTATACTATCTGAAAAGTTGGATCAAAGTAGTATCCTGTTCATGAAAGTCGGATGGATGTAGGACCAATGTAGGATCAATGTAGGACCAATGTAGGACTGATGTCGCAGAGCAAAGTAGGATGAAAGTCGTACTACTGTTGTGTAGTATAGTGTGAACCCAGCCTTAATAGATAGACAGTTGGATAAATGACTGAAGTTCCGCTTTAAGCAGTTACAGCAACAGTTTTTTTTTTACTTTTGGGATAAAGGTTTAATATAAATGAATTAAAGGTGACCACTGTAAGTACCCCTGTCAGTGTTAAATGGTTCGTCCCAACCCACTTACTGCCACCTTTGCTGGACAACATGGTCTGTTATAGGAAGCTGAAGAATAATTTCAATGGGTAAACTGCTGTAGATTGCAAGTTTCCATTTTGGTTTGGATACAATTTTTAAGGATTATATTTGGGGGAGGGATAGGGTAATGTTAAGCTGGCCATTACACTAGTAGATTGTTGGTATGGCCTGGACCAGCATGTGAGTAGCTGCATTCTCACAGAGCTTCCGCAGGTTACCCTGAAGTGATCCTGTTCCCAGCCAAAATACACAGTTTCCAGGCCATTGGATGACTCCTGCACCTAGTGAGAACCTGCTGTGCCACCTGGTTCTGATGAATCCATGATGGTTCTGAGGGGAAAGAGCAAGGAGGAGGCACATCGGCCGGAGCTCCAAAATGGCGCCGTCGCGGGTCTCCAGCAGCGCTGACCTCGTGGCACTGATAAATCTAAAGACAGTGAGTAAGCCCCCTAAGACTCCAAACAATACCAGTGGTGATCCCCCCCCCCCAAGACATTCATTATTATGCCCAGAATCTGGCAGGATCCTTGAATGTCACTGATTCGGCTGAGGAGGGAAGAGATAAGGAGAGGGAAGCTGTGGAGCTGGTGCAGAGGGAGGAGGAGGGGGTCACTGCATGCAGAGATGCAAATAGCATGGAAGCACAGTCAGTGGAGCTGGAAATGGACAGTGAGGAGGAGGACATTGCACAGCCTACCCTAGCTGAGATCCTGAGAGCAGTTAACAAATGTACTGCCTCAGTTAATACACTGCAGGAACGCTTTGGTGGCCTGAAAGAGGAAGCGTCCCTGATAAGACGGGATCTGCAAAAGATGAGAGGAAGAACCACTGCAGCTGAAAGCAGGATCAGTGATATAGAAGATAAGCTTCCTCCACTGATCAGAGACTCACAGTACAATACTAGGGTGGTAGCAGCTGTTGATAAACATGCTGACGACCTGGAAAACTGGATGAGAAGGAATAATGTACGTATTGTGGGTCTCCCTGAGAAAATCGAGTGCAGGGACCCCATTGATTTTGTGGAAAGATGGCTGCTGGAGGTGTTTGGGAAGGAGGCATTTACATCACTGTATGCTGTTAAAAGAGCTCACAGAGTCCCCCTGAGGCCCCTACCACCAGGGCATCCCCCTTGTCCCATCCTGGCACACATGCTGCACTACAGAGATAGAGAGATCATCCTGCGCTTGGCCCGGGAGAGGCAAAATTTACTGTTTAATGGGGCACGCATCTCCTTCTATCCTGACTTCAAAACAAAGGGCCACTTTACTGAGGTCAAGAAAAGGCTGCAGAAATTACAGGTGCCTTATGCTATGCTCTATCCGGCGAGACTTTGCATCACAGCAAGGGGCCAGGCCCATTTCTTTGAAAAGGCAGCTGATGCCTCTGCGTGGCTGGACACAAATGAGAATGCTTTCCGTTGGGAGACCGGCAGATTGACCTAATCAGGGTCACACTGTGCTACTTGCATCCATGAGCCCGGGAACTACCCGGCTTCAATGGGTAGTTTTCCCTCTGCACTGTCTTGCAGCTGCTATATGCAGTGCTGGGAACAAGAGTTGGTTTACTGTTCTTTTTCTCCCCACGGGGAGCATGTGTGAAGCGAGATTCTACCCCGTGACTAATGTGTCACAATGTGACTGAAGTGGCTCCCCTGCTGGTGGTTGTGAGGCCAGCAGGAGACAGGACCTGTTGTTCTATTAACCTTTCTTCTGCTCAATCTTTTATTGCAAGAATTCTCCTGATTGCCCTAAGCAGTTCAGCTGAGACCAGGGCTTTGCTACATCTGCTTTTGTCCCTACCAATTGCTGCAATAAAACGGATTGTTCACCTGGAGTTTAGAGTGCCATTGTACTTAGTGGTTCCACATGTTTGGAACAATATATACAGCAACGCATAAGTTCTCGGGCACTATGGGGCCTTTACTGCAAACTCAGACCTTTGTTGGCTCACCGCCATGAGAGGTGGGAGGACAGGAAATGGGACACTGTGGAATGTGATATTTTTCAATTGCTCTGAGATGTATTTACTATGACTGGGGGGGATCAACGCGTTGACTGTGATATCCTGGAACGTTAGGGGTCTGGGTGACCCTCTCAAGTGTGCGATTGGTTTCCACATCTATGCGCAAATACCTCCCTGCTATTTGTGCCTTACAGGAGACTCACCTCACCCCTGACTCCCTGTCTTGCCTGAAATTCCATTGGGTGGGCAGGGCCTATCATTCCACTCACACCTCATTCTCCAGAGGGGAGAGTGTATTGATACATAACTCCCTGGTTTACCAGGAACCTGATAGTTTAGTTGACACTGAGGGGAGCTATGTCATTCTACAGTGTCGCCTGTTTTCTTTGAAATGTATACTTGCCTTTGTTTATATCTCATCTTCATATAATCATCAGGTGTTGCGGGCGGTTCTTGAGTTTCAGTTGAGGCACCCGGATGTATCGTTGCATATCTTGGGTGACTTTAATTTGTTACCTGGACCCTCAATTAGACAAACACCCCCCGGTGGCTCCGGGGAGAGGCATATGCTGAACAGCCTTGACACAAGTAGATTGTCGAATGACCATTTGTATGAAAAGTTTCAGTACATTCAAAAATTTTGTTAGCTTTTAAAATACGATTTTGAAATGAATGTAATTTCCGGAACGAAAATCGCATACACTGCCAGAAATTTGTTTGAGAAAAAACTTCCACTCTTCAAATTTTTTGTCACTGTGGTCAAAAATTAAAGTTGAATTGACCTTAGTGACAACTAGAAAATTGAATGAACGTTTCTAAAATAAAAAAATCTCCATTACGAACGCTAGTTTTACAAGACCGAGCGATTCCGGCTCATACTTGATTCCGAGCATGCGTGAACTTTTGTGTGACGGACTTGTGTACACACGATCGGAAAGTCCAACAAAAAAATTTTGTTGGTGGAAAATTTGAGAACCTGCTAGCCAACATTTGTTGGTGGAAAGTCCGACAACAAATGTTCAATGGATCATACACACGGTCGGACATTCAGCCAACAAGCTCACATACCACATTTGTTGGCGGAAAATCCAGTCGTGTGTACGGGGCATTAGAGTAACAGTACTGTGGTGTTGATAAGGAGCATGGATAGAGTAAAATTCACATTTGTTTTGGCATTGTATCTTTTCATGAAATCCAACCTGTGTATAAATTAGTATTTAGCAACCTCATGCTCCCAGTTTCTGAGGACCATTAAGAGCCACCATGCTGGTCTTTGGGGCTTATCAGAATACCCAGGCCTAATAAAACCAACCGTTTCTTCTTCTTTTTCTATTGTCAGGAATAAAAAAAGCTCAGCATGATCATAATCTTAAAATTAGAGGTTGTGGTTTGCATCGCATTACTTTGTCATACTGGAAAACCACGTGGCAGGCTGGCACTGCAGACAAAAGGATGCCACAAAATGTGCTGTTACCACTCTTGAGGTGAATATTTTTACTCACCCAGTGTTGGAATGAGAAATGTAGAGGAAGCAGAATATTTCCTAAAATAGCAGGCACATGCCTTTATTTCAACCATAAAAACCACTAAAATGGAGTGAAATATACTTAGATCGTACTGAGGTTTAGTGAACTTTATACCACATTCACAGAAAATAACCTAACTACACAATGGCATAGTGTATAACATTGCTATCCCCCATTGCTGAGCATTTATGTTTGGTCATGGCCACAAGGTTTTCTTGTGCTAATCTGAATTTCTCCATTGGTTTTGATGGTCCAAAGGCTGGTGGGTGACTATTGATAGCAACAGCTGTTGAGGTGTTACTGTATGCGTTTTTTGTGCTTGAAGTTAAAATATTCTGCTATTATTCTGCTAAAATGCTCAAGGACTTACCGTATACTGTTCATTTGAATGTGCTTTGTAGGTTAACATGCCCCAAAGCAGCCTTTCTCAAAATTTTTAACTTGGGAGGACCCGTGAAACAACAATTACATCAACGACTCACAAGACATTATTGTGAAGAAAAATATGAACATGTAGTAATAAGTTAAAGAATTAGGCATGTGGCATACTTGGTGTACTTATCAGACAGGGATGTCCTCTGCAACTAAATTGTTTTAGTAATAATAATGAATTGAAACAAATAGTAATAAAGGCCAGAAAAAAATGCACACTAAAAATTGCAGTGACTCCTTACCTTGGTGCCAGTGGAAGAGGATCCAAATACACGAGTTAGAATACTCCTTGCATTGTGGGTCAGTGGGAAGAATAATCCTTGCATTGTGGATCAGTGAATACTCCTTGCAATTATGGATCAGTGAATACTCCTTGCATTATGGATCAGTGAATACTCCTTGCATTGTAGATCAGTGGGAAGAATACTCCTTGCATTGTGGATCAGTGGGAAGAATATTCCTTGCATTGTGGGTCAGTGGGAAGAATACTTCTTGCATTGTGGATCAGTGGGAAGAATAATCCTTGCATTGTGAATCAGTTAATACTCCTTGTGTTATGGATCAGTGAATGCTCCTTGCATTGTAGATCAGTGGGAAGAATACTCCTTGCATTGTGGATCAGTGGGAAGAATACTCCTTGCAATGTGGATCAGTGGGAAGAATACTCCTTGCCTTGTGGATCAGTGGGAAGAATACTCCCTGCATTGTGGATCAGTGGAAAGAATACTCCTTGCATTGTGGATCAGTGGGAAGAATACTCCTTGCATTGTGGATCAGTGGGAAGAATATTCCTTGCATTGTAGATCAATGGGAAGGATGTTTCTTACATAGGTTATCAGTGGGAAGAATGAATCTTACATGATTCTTACATTGGTTATCAGTGGGAACAATGCACTTTGCATTGTTAATCAGTGGTAAGAATACGCCTTATATTGGTGGTCAATAGGAAGAATGCTTCTTACATTGGTGATCAGTGAAAAGAATGCTTCTTACATTGGTGATCAGTGAAAAGAATGCTTCTTACATTGGTGATCAGTGAAAAGAATGCTTCTTACATTGGTGATCAGTGAAAAGAATGCTTCTTACATTGGTGATTAGTGAAACGAATGCTTCTTACATTGACGATAAATAAAAAGAATGCACTTTGCATTGTTGATCAGTGGGAAGAATGCCCCCTGTACATTCATGATCAATAGGAAGATTGCCCCCCCCCCTCCTCCAAATAGCTCATTGGTGTTAGTAGTAACTTATCTGAGAGGAGAAGCCATGGTTGAGAAAGGCTGCCCTAAAGGTTGGGTTTACATGGAGTAGGTGTTCACTATGTATAGACTGGAGGTGAGTGCTTCTTTTATTCCACTTTGGGCACTTTTTAAAATTTGATCGTCATGAGTTAATGGAGAACTTGAAGCAGAATGGAAACTTCAGAACTGAATCTTGTTTTTTTTTTGGCTTGCTTTTTGGAAGAATAAGAAAGATTCCACATCATGTCGGGCATCTTGCAGTTGATGAAAACATCCTCGTTCTATGTGTTCCAAATGGCAACTAGCCATTATGCACTAAACAGTCCACTTTAATAGCATCTTCTACATAAGCTGGGATCCTTCAACAAGATGGTTCCTTTTTAGAATTAAAAAAAACCTGAACCCTGTTAACCCTTAATTTAGTCATTATTAAAGCAGTTCTTTGGTCATTAAAAAAAAAAAAATTAAAGGTTAGAAACTACAAAAACTGTCGATGTTGACTTTTATTATAATAACAATTTTTATAGAATTTTTTTCAGTTATATAAGGAAAACATAAAAAGATACATGCACTGTACTTAAGTCAAACAATTCATAATCATAAAAGAACATAAAACAATTTTGAGGACATCAGTAAAACAAGGTAGAAGGCCTAGACAGCAGAAAGGTACCTCAGCAGGGGCCATTATTATAGGCTATAAAAAACAAATATTAACAACTAATAATGAGCCGTGTGCGAGCATTTAAAATATCAGTGACAGGCTCAGTACTATGGCACCATTGTAGCCTAAATATTTTGGTGCCCATCCCATAGATAAATAGTAACATAAAGAGAGCCATAACAGACTAGAAAAAAGAAGGGAAGAAAAAGGGATTAGAGTAAAGGGAAAGAGGACTAACGCAGTACCAATTCATCAGTAACCACCCAAGTACCAAGAGAAGAAGTAAATACAGGGGGATTCCATTCAAGGCGGATCTTCTAGATGCTGACTTTTAATAAGCAGATACTCACCTGTTCAGAAATCCAGCGCCGTCCTCACCTGAACCGGTTTCTTCACCAGTCTTCGGTCCCCGGCACCGGCATGTTAACTGTGGGTAGCCTTCTGTGACTCCTTGTGGCTACCCAGTATGCAAGCACAAGCCACGTTGTGCCCTGTGATTGGTCCCGCAGCTTTCTGGGACCTGTAAAGTGTCCCAGAAGGCTATAGGCAAGGAAGGGGGTAGGAGAACTTCCACTCAGATCGCCTATGTGATCTGAGCAGGAGTGAGAGCGGGGTACTTGTCAAAACCAGGTACCTGCTCCCCCCCAATACGTTTTTAAGTCCCCTTTCACACGGGCTCCGCTGATCCCCGCTGAGCAGGCGGATGACAGGTCCTGTCCGCTTCGCTGTGCAGAGCGGACACAGCCCCACTTTTCTCTATGGGGAAATAAGATAGAAACAGACTGCCCGTCCATTTTCATCTGATCCACCAGACGTATGGAAAATAGGACCACCGTCGGTCTGGATTTTGCGAGCAGGATTGGATCGGATAGCAATGGTGTCCCCGAACTTGTGTCCGCTGACATCCACCACTCCATAGAGGAGACTGCAAGGTCCGATCAGGTATGCCTGAAAAACTGACAAACGGACCTGATTGGAAAGCTCCTGTGAAAGGGCCCTAAGTCCCAAAAGTTGAAGGGATGAAGGGGGGAGGAGGAAGAGCAGAACTTCACCTTTTGGGTGAAGTTTAACTTTAACTTCTTACTCCCATTTTCCCTTTAGCTTCCATTCATCTGCTTATTTTTATTTGTTTTTTTTTTTTCTGTTTTTTACTATTAATGATTAAACTTTTTTTTTACAATTTTGATTAAAAATAATAAAATAAAGAAAGCTGTTTTATTTTTTAAAAAACTTTGCAATGCTTTGTATCAGAAATGTCATTTTACTGACATCATAAATATGCTTAATTGTAGAAAAAAAAGGAAGCCTTGTTTGTTCCCTAAAAAACCAATGTATGTATTTACTTCATTATCTTACGTTATGAAAAAGTTTTCACTGAACCAATAAGCCCAAAGTAGATATGGAAAAATTGCTTTGTTCCATAAGGCGTATACAGCTGTGGCTTAGGCACTAAATGAACCTGAGCTGCCAATCAGTGCTAGCGGTAACTTTTCAGGTGCTCCATAACACATCCACCCTTATGGCAAATGCCATACTTGCCAGCTGTCTAGTACTGCACATAAGACATTTTGTAGCCGAGAACTGTGACAGCTACAAATTTCTGTCAGTATGTCTTCAATGATTTGTAGCTGGCAATTAAATTGCTGCTTTATCTGGCTACAAGCCTGTGATACTACAAATCACTGGTGTGACGGGGCTAAATCTTTAAATGGACAGTATTGTGTTTTTACACAGCAGAGGCATGGCAAGTACACTATATTACCAAAAGTATTGGGACACCTGTCTTTACACGCACATGAACTTTAAAGTGATCTTAAAGCTTTCATTATTAAAAAAAATAAAAATAAAACAAACATATCATACTTACCTTGTTTTGCACACATTGGCCCCGAACCTGCTCTTCTGGGGTCCCTCGGCGGCTCTCTTGGCTCCTCCCCACATCAGATAACCCCCTAGGAGAAGGAGGATTACCTTGGGGGTTACCTTGCGGGCATGCTCCCGAGTCCAGCATTCAGCATCCATAGCCGGCAAATGTATATCTTGGCCCCAACCCCGGTGCCCATGTCATTGGATTTGATTGACAGCAGTGACAGCCAATGGCTGCGCTGCTATCAATCTATCCAATCAAGAGCCTAGAACCTCGGGCAGAGGGACAGCGCGTCCCCACTGGGTGAAGTTCCAGGGCTCAGGTAAGTAAAACGGGGGGCTGGGGGGCCGGGCACTGCCAGAAGTTTTTTCACCTTAATGCATAGGATGCATTAAGGTGAAAAAACACAAGGGTTTACAAACCCTTTAATGGCAATCCAGTCTTAGTCCGTAGGGTTCAATATTGAGTTGGCCCACCCTTTGCAGCAGATTTAACAGCTTCAACTCTTCTGGGAAGGCTGTTCACAAGGTTTAGGAGTGTGTCTATGGGAATGTTTGACCATTTTTCCAGAAGTGCATTTGTGAGGTCAGGCACTGATGTTGGACAAGAAGGCCTGGCTCGCAGTCTCCGCTCTAATTCATCCCAAAGGTGTTGTATCAGATTGAAGTCCGGACTCTGTGCAGGCCAGTCAAGTTCCTTCATCCCAAAGTCACTCATCCATGTCTTTATGAACCTTGCTTTATGCACTGGTCCAAATCATTTGGTGGAGGGGGATTATGGTGTCGGATTGTTTTTCAGGGGTTCAGCTTGGCCCCTTAGTTCCAGTTATGGTAACTTTTAAGGCATCAGCATACCAAGACATTTTGGACAATTTCATACTCCCAACTTTGTGGGAACAGTTTGGGGATGGCTCCTTCCTGTTCCAACATGCCTGCGCACCTGTGTAGAAAACAAGGTCCATAAAGACATGCATGAGCGAGTTTGGGGTGGAGGAGGAATCTATTATAGCTGCAAAGGGGTTGGCCAACTCAATATTGAACACTACGGACTAAGACTCAGGTGCGTGTAAAGGCAGGTGTCCCAATACTTTTGGTAATATAGTGTATGTGCAGTATTAAAGCAGATTTTGCATCAAAATTCAAGGTCCCCTTTTTTGTTACATCTCTAGTGCTCCATGAAATAAAAGTTGCATTTCACATAAAAGAAGAAAAAACAAAAACAAACCAAAAACTCTGGGGTGAAAATGAAAAAAAAATAGATCCTGACTTTTGCCTGCAGCACCTAGGTGAGGATGATGTAATGTGCCTTCCAGTGAGATTTTACTTAAAGAGGAGGGCCCATTAAAAAAAAAAAAATTAAAAGTCAGCAGCTACAAATACTGCAGCTGCTGACTTTTAATTGGACACTTACCTGTCCCGGGGGCCAGCGATGCGGGGGATCGAAGCCCCGCTCGTCTCCCCCTCCGTTTGGCGGCGCCGTGATTGGCCGCTCAGTCACCTGGGACCTGTAATGGGTCCCAGATGATTGACAAGAGGGAGGGAGCAGAGCTGAGCCCTTCCTGTGCCGGGGGGGGAAGTGATGTCACCAGCCCAGGCACTGAAAGAGGCAGACTAGGAGGGACCCCCTAGCAACAGGCATTTATAAGTGAGTAAAAAAAAAAAATTTCCAAATGTTTTTTGTATTTTTTTTTTAGGTATTTTCAAGCATTTTTTTTTTTTTTTGGGTGGAACACCACTTTAAGATGTCATCCTTATAGTAAGATGTCATGCTTGCTCAGGACCAATTGAAGTATATATAAATATTTTTTTGGTTTTCTGCTCAGGTGTTATTTCTTTTGCAATGCCACATTTCTTCATGTAAGAAGCGGACCTTTCATTTCAACTGAAGGTCCACTTTAAAGTGAGCTGTATATAGGCGGAGCACAGGTCCACTTTACATAGTACTAAGGCCTCATGCACACTAGATGTTTTTACAGCTGCTTCTAGGAGCATCTGATGTTTTTTTTTCCGGCCTCTAAACGCCCCTACATGTTAGCCTATGTGTCCATACACACATAGGATTTTAGCAGTGTTTAGTGGCAGGAGCTTTTAGAGGCAGGAAAAAAAAAACCCCACTGCCAAGTTCGGGAGCAGCAGAGTTTGGGCCAAAAATCATTTGAATCTACTAACTGCTAGCTGCTAACAACTTCTAAAAGTGGATAACAGCTTCTATAAGTTGTCAGACTCCTTTCACACTGGGGCCGTGTTCGCAGTAAAGCGTTGCTCGTTTTAGCAGTGCTTTACCGCTGTTTAAGCGGTGCTTTTGCGCCGCTTTTCGGGCGCTTTTAACCCCAAAGAAGAGGTTAAAAACTCCTGTGTTGCGGCACTTCTGAAGCGGTTTTCAGACACTTTGGAAGCACTGCCCATTCATTGCAATGTGCAGGGGCATTGTGGGAGCTCTGTATACAGCGCTCCCAACCCTCCCCAAAGATGCTGCTTGCAGGACTTTTCCGAACGTCCCGCAAGCGCACCGCCCGGGTGTGAAAAGCACCCATTGCAGAGAATGGGAGGCAGTTTTCAGGTGCTTTACAGGTGCTACTTCAAGTGCTAAAATGCCTGAAAACTGCCTCAGTGTGAAAGGGGTCTTAAACATTAGTGCTTGAGCATTCATTCATTTCAATGACCAGAATAAATGATTTATAAATGATTTATTCTGGCCAATGAAATGAATCAACGCCCAAGAGCTTGACGCCTGTAAAAGCTCCTAAAAGCTTAAGACACTTTTACAAGTCCAGGCATTTTTTCTGCAAAAACTCTGCTGACTTCTAGGAGAGTTAAATAAATGTGCTGTGTGCATGAGGCCTAAAGTAGGCCATACACGATTTATTCCATACGTGACCAACCCACTGGTTGAATGAAAGAAAGTTAATCGAATTCCCCATTTACACCTTTGATGTGGATGAGAGAATCCCTTCTGCAGAGCTATTTTATTCTGACATAGGGGAGGCTTCCCCGTCGTCAGAATACACTCACCAGCACCACCAGCTACAGCCAGCAGCAAAGAGCGAGCAGGATTTTCCACCAGGATGGTTGTACAGAAGTCTATTGAGAGATTGATTTCTTTTCAACCAGCCTGTCCATAGATGGAACAAAATTCGACCAGTTCCTGCTGAACTGGCTGAATTTCAATGCATTTAGAGCTGGATTAAGGCTGTATTCATATTGCATGCATGTTATCACAGTATGCTGCAATCAGCATTATGCGCATCATTGCACTGTAATGCCATTCATTCTGATTGGTGTACCTTGTGGTGCGCTGCATTGCTAAATATGGTGCTTGTCTGTTCAGTTCTTAGTTGTGGTGCATTGGCATCTGATTTATTTCAATGGGCTGCCTTAATACAAATTGCATTTCCGCAATTCACTGGAGCAGACAAATGTAAATCCAGGTTAAAGAGGTTGTAAACTCTGATAAAAAAGAAAAACAAAAGTCCTGTAAGACAAAGGCATAATGAGCTAGTATGCATCGCATACTAGCTCATTATGATATACTTACCTTAGAACAAAGCTGTTGCAGCGGTGCTCACACACCACTGAGACGGCTGATGTTTTTCCATGAAGTTTCTTCCGGGTTCACAGGCTCCGGCGCTGTAATTGCCCAAAGCTGCGATGACGTCACTCCCACGCATGCCACTGTTTACGGGGCTCGGAAGGAACAGCATCGGTGGCCATTCCTTCAGAGTGCATGTCACTGCCTGCATGTAATATAAATATCTCCTAAACGGTACACGTTTAGGAGATATTTTCACTACCTATAGGTAAACTTTAATATAGGCTTACCTATAGGTAAATTTCAGCAGAGGACGTTTACTTCCTCTTTAAGGATCAGTCTTAGTTTCATTTTTAGCTCTAAAAACGGCTTTGTATTTACATTGGCCTAAAAAAACTCACATAGTGAAACCTAACTATTTAGCACTATGGCTAGATAATAACGAGTATAACCGAGCTTACCTTTTTATATATAAAAAACGCTACCTTCCCATCAGTTTCAGTAATGGTAAAGATGTTAACATGAAGAGGTACGTAAAATCTAAGTGCATCCGATTCTGTATCCTTTACACCGTTTCTGCACAGCACAAGCTAATTTGACTTAAAATAAATATTTTATTCCTGAGAAGAGATACCACATATGTTACATCACAGATTAGCTGAAAGCGGTACAGGCGTTTTTATGGAACTCTCACAAGAAATCATCAATCATAGCAAACAGATGGCTCCGAGCAGTGAATATAGTAAAAGTAGCTGAGTGTGTTATGTTGTAATTACCACTTTAAAGTAGTTTTAAGAAAAAAAAATGCTGTGAAGAGAGAGAGCTCCTGTAACAGTGACTGTAGAGATTGTAGAGATTTACATTGCTATTAAAGTAATGTTTTTGCAAAATGTGAAAGAGGACCTGAACTCCGGAAGCTTTGCCTAAAAACTGATCTTTACCCTTTACTGACTTACCATGCTTGTTCTGTCCCTGCGTAGAGGTGGCCATCTTGGTAGAGGGAAGGCTTTGCTTCCTCATGTCAGACCCTCCAGCAAGGAGAACAGTGAGCAGCATATTAGTGACAACAAAATCTTGTGACACTAGCTAGCTGAGGCAGTTGTACCTTAGATCTCACACTGCAGATATACAGCTCTGAAACTGTGCCTAGGCTCACTCACATAGCAGGAAGTGCACTTCTATTTTCAGGAAGAATTTAGGACAAAAGGTACATTTTGCAAGGTACTGATTAGACACAATTATAATTTCTAACTGTTTCGTATAACGTAGTAAATCTTCGGCTTATGTGTTGACTGCATAAAAGCATAGACATCCAGCTGATGCTTGGATGTTGCTTGCCTCTTCATCTAGCCTCCACTATTGGCCACATCTCAAGTCTATAACCAATATGGAGTCAAGCAGACCAGGAAGAAGATGCTGGAACCGGGTTACACAATGACCATGAAGAAACTTGGTCCCTTCTTTCAGTCTAAGGCAGTGCTTGGTTTGTAAGGTGAGATAGTCAAATTACAGAAAAAGTAATACGGTGTACACCCGGAGCACACTTTTGGCTGAGGTTAGGGCTTTAGATCTCCGGGTGAACTCAGAATGTATTAATTGTTTTTTATTATTATTATTATTATTATTATTATACAGGATTTATATAGCGCCGACAGTTTACACAGCGCTTTACATTAGGGCAGACAGTACAATTACAATACAATTCAATACAATACAGGAGGAATCGGAGAGCCCTGCTCGTTAAGCTTACAATCTAGGAATTATTTTTTTTTTATTACAGGTACTTATATAGCACTGTCAATATTTACATCACTTTACACATATGTTGTACATTCACATGAGTCTCTGCCCTCAAGGAGCTTACAATCTAAGGTCCCTAACTCACATTCATACATACACATACTAGGGCCAATTTAGACAGGAGCCAATAACCTACCTTTAGGGAATGCCATTTCCATGAAGGGGTGTACCTTTATTAATAATTCATAAAGTCCTATGGGCCCAGCTTGATCTTTAAAAACAGGTGAATGCAATAGATTCCTTTTTCTCTTTTCCTAACAGAAAAAGGAACAACTGATATCCATTCTCCAGGGGCATTGGTACAATTAGAGAAGAGGTTACACCTCGACACACTGAAAATTGCAGTACACGTAGCATACCTTGGCAAATAGTGCCTTGGTCTACCTTGCATAGAATGGTGACTATGACTTAAAGAGATATGATTAACTAGAACCTCAGCCTACTTCCTGTGTACCCACATGTGACATTCCTTGTACACACAAAATGTTTTAATTACTGTACGCCAAATAGGAATCTCACAGTTGCACGTAAACCTTTAGGCAAAAGATTAGTTCAGAAAAAATCTACAATGTAATTCTTTTCTACACAAAGAATACACAAAGAATATTGATACCAAGGTGACACTTTGTCTGTGCCTCCCTTGTAGGACACCTTCTTTAAAATTGTTCGGGACTATTTAGCAACCAGTAACTATTGTTACAAGAAACACCCGGGTCAGGGGGTCAGGAATATGTAATGTTTAACACAGATTATAAGAAGATGATGTAACACTGAACATAGCACATATAATAGAATTCAGAGGAATATTGCATATAGGACAGTGTGCAGTGTACAAGAGTATGTAACATACAAGTACAGCTTACATAATGCAGCAGTCAGGAGTATGTAACATACTGAACTGTAACATATATCATAGCTTACAGAGTGCAGCAATCAGGAGTATGTAACGTACTTTATAGCAGAGCTTACAGAGTACAGGGGTCAGGAGTATGTAACATACGGTATATCATAGCTTACAGAGTGAAGCAATCAGGAGTATGTAATGTATATTATAGCGTACAGAGTGCAGCAATCAGGAGTATGTAACGTACTTTATAGCAGAGCTTACAGAGTACAGAGGTCAGGAGTATGTAACACACGGTATATCATAGCTTACAGAGTGCATCAATCAGAAGTATAAACATATACCATAGCTTACAAAGTGCAGCAATCAGGAGTATGTAACGTACTTTATAGCAGAGCTTACAGAGTACAGAGGTCAGGAGTATGTAACATACGGTATATCATAGCTTACAGAGTGCATCAATCAGAAGTATAAACATATACCATAGCTTACAGAGTGCAGCAATCAGAGTATGTAACATACGGTATAGCAAAGCTTACAGAGTACAGGGGTCAGGAGTATGTAACATACAGTATATCATAGCTTACAGAGTGCAGCAATCAGGAGTATGTAACATATATCAAAGCTTACAAAGTGCAGTGGTCGGTGTAGTGCCCCTTTATACTGGTAGTCAGTGGGGGGAAGAATGTGCATTTTGTTCTGGAATTCAGTGACCTATGTGACATTAGTTCCTCAGTCATTACACAAAGTTGCACATACACATCATCTTACATTGATAACATAATGCAATTGAAAATTATCTTTGTGGCATCAGCCATTCTTAATTTGCTAGAAAGAAGACCTATACCTCTGCCATCACCTTTGCCCTCCATCTTATTTGATCTAACACAGGCACTCCAAAAATACAAATGAAATTTGTACAAGCATATTTAGGAACAGCTGATCCCTCCAGTCTCCAGTCTCAGAACAATTTCCTTGCATGAGTGAAAGCCAGACTCTAATTTCATTCGAATTTGTTTTATTTTATCAGCATTTCTCCACTAGTATATCCATTTGTTATCATTTTTTTAAGCTAAGAGTGGTAATATTATTGTATTTTCTACATCTTAACATAAAGGTTCATATTCTAAAGAAACATTTACTTAGAATCACAATTGGCAATTTAATAAATTGTTACTTACCTTTTCTAAAATGCTTCTCGGCTTTCCATTTACGAGTTTCGAATTGCCTAAGATGCAGGTTTACAAAACAACTTGTATTCATTAGAAACGTTTTAATGCTTTTTTTTTATATTATATCTATTATATATATTATATATATAATATATTATTTTATATCAACAACAAAAATGATTATGAGACTGGTCGCTCAGGGTTGTGGGGGGTGGGTGGTGATAGTATGGTGGGTGGTGATAGTATACATGTGTGCCCCATACTTGAACATAATAAAAGCAGCACTAACATGTTTCTGAGCACCGCAAAATGAAAACGCTATCTAATTCATTTTTAATATTCAAAGCAAACTCACCCATCCATCTATGTCTCTATGCTTTATTTTGTTAAAGAAATCACTTTGAAAAAGACCCCTCTAGCATTTCTAGCTGTAGCCATCTTGAGTAAGGGAAGATGGTTCATGTAGCGTTTACTTCCTGGAATCCATCTTCCCTTAGCTTGGGCCTGCAGGTAGGAGGGAGTGCTTAGCTGAGAAAACCCCTCCTCCAGATGAAAGAAAAAAGCGCTCATGAAGGCTCCTGGGATGTATGACATCATTTTGACCTAGGCCATAAACCAGGAAGCAACTGAAGAAATGTAAGAAGTTTAAAATGAGTAAATACACAGTAATATACCTTCCTATGTATATACGAATACTAGCAACATGAGATTTTTGTTGATTGAGAATTGATAGAGTTTAGTTGTGCTTAAAGTGATTGTTAAGTCTTGTTTTTTTTTAGTTTAAAATAACAAACATGTTATACTTACCTGCTCTGTGCAGTTGATTTGCACAGGACAGCCTGGATCCTCCTCTTTTCAGGTCCCTCTTTGGTGCTCCTGGCCCCTCCCTCCTGTTGAGTGCCCCCACAGCAAGCAGCTTGCTATGGGGGGCACCCGAGCTGAGTCACAGCTCCCTGTGTCCATTCAGTCACGAGACCCCGGCCCCACCCTCTCTCTTCTCATTGGCTGACTGACTTTGATTGACAGCAGCGGGAGCCAATGGCGCCGCACTGCTGTCTCAGCCAATGAGGAGGGGCGTCTTGGGCAGCCGAGACAATTCTACAACATCGCTGGTTTTAGAGGGGGCTCAGGTAAGTATTGGTGGGGCTGGGGGGGGGGGCTGCAGCACACAGAAGACTTTTTATCTTAATGCATGGAATACAACCTTCTGCCTTTAAAGGGGTTGTAAAGGTAAAAGTTCTTTCACCTTTATGCATTCTATGCATTAAGGTGAAAAAACATCCGACAATACCAGCCCCCCGTTTTACTTACCTGACCCCTCGAAAGTCCCGCGCTCGCCCCGAAATCCTCTTCGCCGCTCAGCCTGGCCGTTGATTGGCTACAGTGGATGGATGGAAAGCAGCGCAGCCATTGGCTGCTGTCAATCACATCCAATGATGCGGCGCTCCAGGGGGCGGGGCCAAGTGATACAGTGAGCGGCCATGGCTGTATCACGGGAGCACGCCCGCAAGCACTCAACACCATGCGAGGGAGCTTGCATAAAGGTGTTGAGTCCTTGCGGGGGGGGGGGGGGGGAGCTGAGACAGCGCCGAGGGACCCCAGAAGACTAGGTTCGGGGCCACTCTGTGCAAAACGAGCTGCACAGTGGAGGAAAGTATAACATGTTTGTTATTTAAAAAAAATAAAATAAAATATCTTTAGTGATCCTTTAAAGTACTAATGAGCCAGGAGCAGACCTGTTTTGGAACCTGCTACACGGCTTCTGCATTGCTTTTATTACTTTGTTTCACCTTACAAAGTTGCTTTCATTTTTAATGATATCATATACTGTAAATCAGTATCATTTTTTCACTAAATTCATTTTTATTTTTATCCTAAATTAATTTTTGGCAATCACTCTTCCCTGCGGTCCCTGAGTGCATAAATTGGCTTTTGTAATAGCTACTGACACATTTACACATTGCTCAGGGCGAGACTGTGCCCCCATTTCAGAGCTCATCAGAATTTTTTTTTGGACACTTAAATAAGCAATATAGATTTCAGATGTTTATATTAAGACATTTGCAACACTCTTGTTAAAATTCCTAAAATTGAAATGATAATCATGTGAGTTGCAGTGAAATGGTAAGCACAGCTAAGAACACCATCCCTACAGTTAAGCAGTTAAGCGATGGAAAAATTGTCAGAAAAAGGCTTATGCTGTGTACACACGAGCGGACTTTTCGACAGCAAAGGTCCGACGGAACGAATCCTCCGGACAATTTGATCGTGTGTGGGCTTCATCGGACCTTTGCTGTCGAAAAAGCAGACGGACTTTAGATTTAGAACATGTTTTAAATCTTTCCGACGGACTCGAGTCCGGTTGAAAAATCCGTCCGTCTGTATGCTAGTCCGACGGACAAAAAACAACGCAAGGGCAGCTATTGGCTACTGGCTATGAACTTCCTTATTCTAGTCCCTTCGTACGTCATCACGTTCAAACCAACGGACTTTAGTCCGTTCGTGTGTGTGCAAGTCCGGTTGTTCGAAAGTCCGTAGTAACTCTGTTGAAAGTTCGTCGGAAAGACTATCGGGCCTTTGCTGAAAAGTCCGCTCGTGTGTACGCGGCATTAGTCTTTAAGTGGTTAAACTGCTCTCATTTACAGACTGAATTTCATTTTTTAAAGTTTTGACAGCTGTCAGCTGTGAGCAGAGAAGGGCTCTGCACTGAATCATGAAAATGACGGATTAAGATCGTGAGGGGGGGTTGAATTGAGATCGCATTTTTTTTTTAACGATTAATCGTGCAGCTCTATATCATGGAGATAAACATTTTCGGGGAAATGTTTGTAATCTGTTTTAACACAGAAGACTTGCTACAAGTTAAGGGGGGGAAGGCAATACTGGAGCTCAGCTTTAAAGCGGAACTAAACCCATCAATTTAATGATTTCCGGATACAGTTATATTCAAGGCAGAGCTTGTGCTCTCAAAGAACTGTCAAGCCATCAAATGGCTGGGGTCATAACTGATCATATGTGTAGCACCATGACAACTACAGATCAAACAGAGGCTAAGATGACAGCTGCCTTGTCTGTAAAGGATGGGGGGTTTAGTTCCACTTTAACTGTCAGCACAAGACCTCAAAAATGGTGTATCCTCCTTTTTTTTAAGCATTTAGTGAATTGCAACACATTAAAACCCCTAATTGTAAAATAAAATGTTCTTGGGACCTCGAGTATTGTAATATAGGAAAGTGAAGAATGACAAAATCTACCATCATCAACTTAAAACGAAATGATATCATTCCAAGGATTCTTATTCAAGTTAAACAATTCATAGAAAAATATGTTGGCTAGATCATCAGGCATCAGGATTTTGTACTGTAATTTTGTTCACATAGAAATTTTAAATGTCTTTTAAAATAATGTAATTCTAAATAAATGTTGGAGTACACTGCCCTATTGACATTTTCTGCAGAAATACAATCACCACGAGAGCAGCCCCCACTCAGAAATAGGATAATATGTAATCAGAAATGGTGACACACTGACCCTGAATTGGTTTGACCTTCACATTACCATATTGAGGACACATTAAGCTATGGTGTCAGCCATTCTTATTGAACTCAGATGCCTTCTAGTCAAGCCTGTCATCCATGATTTCATAGCGTCTACCATTAACTATACATGAATGGGGTGAACTCATTTTACTTTTTTTGCTGACTTGCGTGTGTTTGCCTGTGTTTTTTTTTTTTTTTTTTTGCTATGATGCTGACCCATTTTAGCACGGTATGAACTCGGAATGGTAAAATGATCACTTTGTAAGGGAAGGGAGGTGACCTAATATGTAGGTATAGTATTATGTTTCGTAAATCTTTAAAGCAACTTTGTCACATAATCAAATATTTTACATCAAGCCACTTCTTTAAGAAATAGACTGCATACTACAGCTGGCCATACACTGATCCAAATTCGGACGGTTTAGCAGGGTTTGGCCCATATTAAATCCGTGTGTGGCAGTCCCCACTCAACAGAAGTTGAATGTTTGATTCAGCCATTTATCAGTGTATTCTGACAGTAGCAGCGGGGAAGATTCCTCCAATATCCGCACATGTGAGTGTGTGTGTATGAAGGAATCAGGTTGTTTATGGCTAGCTTTACTTCTTCTGCCACCCGCACAATTGACTGTCCCTCTGATCACTAGAATTGGTCCCCTGAATTCCATTGGGAAACTGACACTTCCAGGAGTGTCGATCTCTGTGGTCCTTTGAGTCGTTCATTGGTTCCTTCTGCTGACCTCATATACTGTAACTATTATAACTACTGGCGTATAGTCTAGTTACAGACATATTCAATGCAACCGATGGAGTGTGCACAGCCAACGATAGATAAAAACATCCAAAACGCCAAGGCAGATGAGAAAAGAGCCATTAAAACGATTGTAAAGTCTCTTTTTTTTTTTCAATAAAAATAATGCACATGTTATACTTACCTGCTCTGTTGCAGTGGTTTTGCACAGAGCTGCCCAGATCCTCCACTTCTCGGGTCCCTCTTCTATGCTCCTGCCCCCTCCCTCCTGTCAAGTAGCCCTCACAGCAAGCAGCTTGCTATAGGGGCACCCAAGCCGAGTCACAGCTCCCTGTGTCCATTCAGACACGGAGCTGCAGCCCAGCCCCTCCCCTCTCTCTCTTGATTGGCTGGCTGACTGACTTTGATTGACAGCAGTGGGAGCCAGTGGCGCCGCTGCTTTGTCTCAGCCCATAAGGAGGGAGAATCTCAGACGGCTGAGGCGCTCATGGACATTGTTGGATAGAGATGGGGCTGCTGCACACAGAAGGCTTTTTATCTTAAAGTGGTTGTAAAGCCTAGAAAAAAAACAAAAACAAAAAAAACTGCAAGTCAAAGGCATAATGAGCTAGTATGCATAGCATACTAGCTCTACTAGCTCATTATGGATTACAGTGGAACCTCGGATTACGAGCATAATCCGTTCCAGGAGTATGCTCGTAATCCAAAGTACTCGCATATCAAAGCAAGTTTTGCCATTGAAGTCAATGGAAACAAAAATAATTTGTTCTACATTGACTTCAGTTGGATGCAATACTGCATGCAGCCAGAGGCAAGGGGGCTCCGGAGAGCCTCGTAAACGGCCGAAAAGGCCTGAGGACACTTCGGCTGACCTCGGAAAGACTTCCTACCCGAGATTTGCCGAGGTCAGCCGTGCTGTCCTCGGGCCTTTCCGTGCATTTCCGAACACCGCAGATCGGCTGCGATCAGCGACGTTCGGCTCTGCTTGGCTCCGGCGCCCCCCCCACCTCAGGCCAAAAGCGGTACTGCACACCACTTTGGCCTGAATCGTTTTGAGAGACAACACTCGCAAACCGAGTTACGATTTTTAAAAATACAGTGCTCGTATTGCGAAACGCTCGTTAACCGCGTTACTCGCAATCCGAGGTTCCACTGTACTTACCTGAGATCGAAGCCCCTGCAGCCGTCCTCGTACCCTGATCCGGCAGCCGACATCTCTCCCGGAGTTACTTCCGGGTATCATGGGCTCTGGCGTTGTGATTGGCCGAAGCTGCGATGATATCACTTAACGCGCGGAAGCCGGCATTAACGGCACAGTCTAACTGAATCAACGGCATGTACTGTCATTGCTTCAGTGTGCATGTGCCGATGACGTCGGCACATGCAAATACAGGGGATATCTCCTAAACTGTGCAGGTTTAGGAGATAACCAGTGTAGCTACAGGTAAGCCTAATTATAGGCTTACCTGTAGCAAAAAGTGGTTGTAAAGGGTTTACAATCAGTTCAATGCATAGAATGCATTAAGATGAAAAAGAACCTTCTGCCCTTACAACCCCTTTAACTATGACATAGAGATATATCTGTTTAAATCCCCAAAAGCGATAAGAAATAAGTAAGCAAGTACTTAAAACTTCCTCTATCAATTATCACTTTTGGTAGACTAACCCTTTTATGTGTAGCCATTTTAGAGGACCTGTATTGTATGCATGTACACATAAGCTAACAAAGAGGGGTTATTAGGGGGCAGAAAAAAATGTCAACGGGCTGTCAAACAGGCCTTAAAGTCCAATTTTGTTCACATCTAGTCAGCTTGTATATTATATTCAGCAGCCCTTAGAACTTTTATGACCAGAAACTTTCAAAGTTTAGTTGCAAATAAAATAAAACCGGGAGGGATAAATTTAATGTTTTATCTGTTCGGTAATTCTCTAATTTATGGAAGAATCTGTTGCAATAAACTACGATTGAGCACTTCAAATGCCCGTGGCTCAGAGAAGTTATTCAACTTGTATATCTAGTAATAAAAAAGATTGAACTGTGTTTTTCACCCACTTAGAGGCCAGTTTCTTGCTAGATAATGGGAGAGTTATCCCACTCATGTATTTACACATAATCTTTCCTGAGAATTGCACTGAGCTCGTTGTCTATGTTACATCACAAGCTTCTTAATTCATTTGCAGGATGTAGGTTTCGCTCACTCCTACACATGACATTTCAAAGATAGAAATCCTACTTCTAAACTAATTACAGTTATGTTCATATGAAGAAAGCAAAGCCCATACAACCCCAAATAAACCGTACGAAGTGTATGAGCTGTAAAAATTTCTACTCGCCCATTTGCACCTAAACTGATCATGTATCAAAAAGTTAAAATTTTCTGTAAAAATAATATTAAAAAAGATGGTCTGTTTGGCCACTCCTATTCAAGTTAATGAGGTCTGAATTAAAAATAAAAAATAACTCATTGGCTGTTAGCCAGTAGAGGTGTTACTTTTTTCATTTGTTTGTCATAATGACCAAATATATGTACTTGTTTTGTCACGGTTTTGGGGTTGTATTCGATATGTTCAAAGAGAGATCACACAAAAAATAAATTTAAATATAACATTTGTAGCGGGTGCCTCACTCTGTCACCCGTGACCCCGCCAAGCTGGCTGCCGAGATGTACACAGGCTTTCCAGCCTGAAAGAGGGAGAGAGCTGCCTGTCACTTCCTGCATGGGCTTTTCACCCCCCTCCCTCTCCTACTGATACACAGAGCTGTTCACTCTGCAGCCTCCCCTGTGTTCCTATTATCTGGAGGAAGAGAGACAATTTAAAGGCATAGTTACAGAAGCCAATGAATGAGATTTTAACAAGCAGCAGCAGCAGCTGAAAAGGACTCTCGAATATGAAGTCCCAGCACAGAGCAACCTAACTGACTTTATAGAGGCAGGGCTACTAATCCCAGCATGCTCTGCTAGCAGGAAAGGAGTGACTCCATTTTGAATCCCTGAGGAGAATTTAGTCAGCACGAGGTGGAGGAAGAGATCAGGCCTGAGGGAGAGGTGCTGTCTCTCAGGTGATCTTCTCACGCAATTCAGGCCTCCACCACCAGCCTGAGAGAGGGGGATCCCAGGTGCACATCCAGGCGCACCTGCACCAATGGTGAAGCGTTCCAGTGTGAGGTGACCAGTGGTGTCGCCAGGAGTGCCTGCCTGTTCCAGGACGTTCATTTGGACCTTGATTGCAGAATTGGGTGAGGAGGCTTTTCACCCATTTGCAGGAAACAGGGACACTGCACCACAGAAGGAGTTAATTGAACACTATGTACAGACATCATTGCTGGTAGCCATCTTGCTGACACTTGTAGTGCCACAAGGATAAAGGATAAGGCCATCCATTTCTGGGGACACTGTATACAGACATCATTGTCCTCTCACCTTGCTGAGAAAGATCCTGTCTGCTTCACTTGATAATCAGGGCCAGTTGTGTTGTTTGGCCCTGCTATGCAGGAGTTTAAGTGCACCAACAAAAGTGGCTAGATGAAGACACCAAATCTTACCTTAGGAAGTTAAGCCATTGCATGTTGATTTGAATAAAGTGTTTAAAGTTGGGCCTGTGGTGTCAAGGGACAGAAGAGAGAGGCCTCACATAAAGAGGGTCATTCCTCTGCTCTCCTCCTGCCTGGACTCATAGAGCCAACCTGAGTAAAGGTAACCAATCCGACTTAAAGTGTCATATTGTGCTTTATTTGCCATTTAAGTGTGCCCCTGCTCTTGGGGACGTGCTAGTGTTTGGAATCCCCTGAAAACAGCCTGAATATAGGATTGAGAGCTATATTGCTCTTAAATCTCAGTTATTGCTCTATAGTTTATTACTTGAATATATACTGTTACTTACTGTTATTCTTACACAGAAATATTGCAGTAAAGACAATTTCTGTGTTTTATTATAACGTGTGTGTTTCCAATGGTTATTGCACTTACACAATTGCCAGGTGTGCCAGAGGGGGCTGAGGCTGTTATTAGGGTTGAGAGGCATAGTAACGGACTGAACAAGCAAAAACAACTCCTACGGGGTGTCGCTACATGAAGAACACATTTACTTAAAAATAATGACAGATACAGATGAAGAAAATATAACAAGAATACTTAACTAAAGATGCTGTTTCGCCACGGAGGAGGAATTGTCAGAAAGGGAAGGCCAACACTGAGTGGTTGGAAAGGTGGTGCTCTCTACCAAATACATATTGATATATACCAAAAGAATTTGGGACACCTGCCTTTACACGCACATGAACTTTAATGGCATCCCAGTCTTATGCCCTGTACACACGGTCGGATTTTCCGATGGAAAATGTGTGATAGGACCTTGTTGTCGGAAATTCCGACTGTGTGTAGGCTCCATCACACATTTTCCATCGGATTTTCCGACACACAAAGTTTGAGAGCAGGATATAAAATTTTCCGACAACAAAATCCGTTGTAGGAAATTCCGATCGTGTGTACACAAATCCGACGGACAAAGTGCCATGCATGCTCAGAATAAATAAAGAGATGAAAGCTATTGGCCACTGCCCCGTTTATAGTCCCGACGTACGTGTTTTACGTCACCACATTCAGAACGATCGGATTTTCGGACAACTTTGTGTGACCGTGTGTATGCAAGACAAGTTTGAGCCAACATCCGTCGGAAAAAATCCTAGGATTTTGTTGTTGGAATGTCCGAACAAAGTCCGACCGTGTGTACGGGGCATTAGTCCGTAGGGTTCAATATTGAGTTGGCCCACCCTTTGCAGCTATAACAGCTTCAACTCTTTTGGGAAGGCTGTCCACAAGGTTTAGGAGTGTGTCTATGGGAATGTTTGACCATTCTTCCAAAAAAAACGTTTGTGAGGTCATGCACTGATGTGGACGGAAAGGCCTGGTTCGCAGTCTCTGCTCTAATTCATCCCAAAAGTTTTGGGTCGGGTTAAGGTCAGGACTGTGCAGGCCAGTCAAGTTCCTCCACCCCAAAATTGCTTATTCATGTCTTTATGGACCTTGCTTTGTGCACTGATTCAAATCATTGGGTGGAGGGGGGATTATGGTGTAGGATTGTTTTTCAGGGCTTGGGCTTGGCCTCTTAGTGAAGGGAACTCTTAAGGCGTCAGCATACCAAGACAGTTTGGACAATTTCATGCTCCCAACACTGTGGGAACAGTTTGGGGATGGCCCCTTCTTGTTCCAAGATGACTGCGTACCAGTGCACAAACAAGGTCCATAAAGACATGTAGAGCAATTTTGGGGTGGAGGACCTTGACTGGCCTGCACAGAGTCCTGACCTCAACCCGATGCGAGCCAGACCTTCTCGTTCACATCAGTGCCTGACCTCGCATATGTGCTTCTGGTCAAACATTCCAATAGACACACTCCCAAATAGGGTTGCCACATCATCCCTTTCATCCAGGACACACATTAATTACACAGGTTCTGTGGCTGATTAAGGTGGTAATTAAACTTGGTGCCTTATCTGCATTAAATCAGCCTCAGAACCTGTGTAATTCATATGTGTCTTGGATTAAAGGGATGATGTGGCATCCCTACTCCCAAACCTTGTGGACAGCCTTCCCAGAAGAGTTAAAGCTGTTATAGCTGCAAAGGGTGGGCCAACTCAATATTGAATCCTACGGACTAAGACTGGGATGCCTTTAACCTCCCTGGCGGTATGATTATTTCGGATTTTAGGTGCTGAAAGCGGTACAATTATTTTGCATGGAAATTTGGCGTTTTATATTGTAGGTCTGTAATTCTTAACAATAACACACTTAAATCTGTCCAAACAAGAGTCTAGTAGATATCCTGGGTATGATAAAGTTTGAAACACAAAAACATAAATTATAATATAATAAATAAAAATAAATAATTAAAAAAATAAAAATAAAATAATAATAAAATAAATTTCCCCACGATTCACTATCGCTCAATTCTGCAAGTGTTCTAATTTACTATCGCTGTTTTCTAGCTGGTCTAAAACCATTTTTGACGTAAAGGGACACTTTTTGGTTGCTATGGACAATCTCCAGTTTCCAGGCAGAAAGAACAGTATATATAATATAGAACTGCATGCAGGGCATAGGATAAAGCACTGGGGACAAAAGGGATGTGAAATAATTTCATACAGTACTGTAATCTGTAAGATTACAGTACTGTATGTGTTATGCTTTTTACAGTTTTTTGAATTTGCCGCCAGGCTCCGCCCCCGTGCGTCGCGACGCTCACAGGGAACGGAGCCTGGCACAGAGAGGCTTCGGGCAGAGGACGGAGCCCACGGACACTGCGGGGGACATCGCAGGATCCCGGGGACAAGGTAAGTAACGCCGCCCCAGGATCCTGCAATGCGATCCCGAGTGTGGCTCGGGGTTACCGCTAATGGGACTGAATTTTAACCCCGAGCCACACTCGGGAAAACCGCCAGGGGGGTTAACGTTCATGTGCGTGTAAAGGCAGGCGTCCCAATACTTTTAGTAATATAGTGTATGTGTTGATGGGTCCGACATGGAGGTTTCTGAGCTGTGTTATTATGTTCTGTATGTATAGGACACCTCTTTTAGGTTTTCCTTTTGAACCTTTTGCATAGAATTAAAATCAGTTCTTTTTAAAGAACACTTCAATGATTTGTAGAGTTGTTGTACCCTAAAAGGCTCATTGAGTTCATTTACTTTTGGTTCATGGAAAGGTGGATGAGACTGGGGATTATTGTTGCGTCATATAAATTTAAATCTTATGTTGTGCAATTAATAAGCAATGTCTTCTGCTTAAAGATTTTACCCTTGATGACAATTTTTTGGACTAAAATGTGCACAAATAAAAAAGCTACACTGAAGCAGACCAATGACTGGAAGGCTTGATCAAGTCACCTATGGGTATCTGTGTCAGCCAGTGCATCCATAGACATGTCTTTAGGTAGGGGGCTTGCAGCACACAAAATATTAATTTACCCCCCGTGAGCCTCACTCAGCCTCCATGCCCACAGGTAGCGCACAGTGGCCAGATGAGGAGACTGTCATCAAATGTTTTTGGGCACCTTCATTTTAATGGGAAAGGTGGCAGCCTTATTTCTGCCCCAGTAATCAGTCCAGCTATCCATCCCGGCCATTGCTCTCTGCATTCGTTATTTTTTAACAACATGGTTAATAGATCTGTTTGCCCTGGATAACGCAGGACAGCTGAGCAGACTAAAAATAGGCGATCCATGATACCATCCATCAAGTTAAGATGGTCATTGACAAATAAAGACTTGTGTAAACCTGACTAAGTGCAGACAATTAACCTCCCTAATGGCCAATCAATGCCTTGTTGGTCTTGGTGTCACTGGGAGAATAATTGTTAAATCCTGTACATCTCTCCTATACGGTTAAATGTAGTATTATTTCTTCATATTATATCAGCTTCATCTTATCATATTTGTCACGTTATACAAAACAAATGTGTTGTCAGCTTTCACAAGGTAAAGTATACGAATCGTGAATTGTCATGAGAATTACACGCACTAATGGAACACTGATTCTACAGCTTCTCATTAGTTTTTTTATGCATGTAAATCCTGGGGAGCTTTATTTTGCTACTGTCAGTAGCCAATTATTTAAATAATTTATTTATCGGTGCCTGATGGATATCTTTTCTTTGTCCTTTAGCAACCAGATTCATGAACAATAGTAGTAATCGTAATATTGGAAACATATTGGAAAGCAAACAAGGCCTTACATTGCCCTGACCATTCCCTTTTCTACACTGCAGCCAAAGCAATACAGCTTGGTGTTGATTGTGATTGGATAGTGAAGAACAGAAGTTCAATGATAGATCATCTCTGTGCTCTCTCCTCCAATCAGTGAGCTTCAGTTATTGAATACATAGCACTGTGTAATGCAGCAAAGCCTGGGGAACCCAAAGCGCTGCCCCTTCATTTCTCAACGTGAATGTTGCTATGCAGTGGATTACATACGTCTTTACAAAGACAGGTTGAAGAAATTCAAAATTTAAAGATCATATACAAAGAATTAAATGTGGGTAATTTATATTTGCATAAACTTACTCTTTAAAGGACATAGTTCATACCTTACTTCATGATCCCAGAATCCTGCTCCCTACCAGTTTTAGTTGTGATGATCGGTCTGCTGAAAGTGCAGTTATACCAGTCTTGTTGGTGCCCCTCTTGAGAATGTCGCCACATGGTGCCGGGCCAGCGGCCAGCTTTATCAGGATAGAAACATGGCCGCTAGTAGGAGTGCCCACACTGATTCCAGCAATGAAGAGCACGGGACTGGACCGCTGGCAGGATAATAGAGTAAGTGAAGTGATACTGTGTGGTAGCGAAAAACAAGCAATAGCTTCTTTATTAGCAGGTTGAAGTTAGGCTTTAAAGCAGAAGTCAGTGACGGAATTACCAGGGTCGCAACAGTCGCACTTGTGACGGGGGGCCCCAGCGGGGTTGCTATTCACAAGGCTCTGAGCGGAGAGCGTGTTTCTCATGGAACAGCAGCACAGAGGCACCGCCATTGACAGTTCTCCCCTTCTGTCCGTCCTCTCTCGCACGGGATGACAGAGCTGATCTGCTCTCCCCCTCCCCCTCCCCATTCCTGTGCGTGCTCCACAGGAAATGTGAGCTTCTTAGCTTCACACTTGACTGCCCCCGGAGCACACACAGGAGAGGGGCGGTGAGAAGGGAGAGCAGATCAGCTCTGTCATCCTGTGCGAGAGAGGACGGACGGAGGGGGAGATAGAACTGTCAATGGCGGTGTTTCTGTGCTACTGTTCCATGAGAGACACGCTCTCCGCTCAGAACCATGCTGTCCTGAGAAGGCAGATGCCACTGCCGGGCAATGATAGAAGGCACTGATCAGCACTAAGAGGATGCACTGATGGGCACTGATAAGAGGCATTGATGGGCACTAATAGGAGGCACTATTGGGCACAAATAGGCCGCATTGATGAGCACTGATAGGCAGCACTGATGAGCACTAATAGGATTCATTGATGAGCACTGATAGAAGGCACCGATGGGCACTGATAGGAGGCACTGATAGAAGCCATTTATGGGCACTAATAGGAGGCACTGATGATCACTGATAGGAGACACTAATGGGCACTGATAGGAGGCACTAATAGGCACAGATAGGCCGCATTGATGAGCACTGATAGGCAGCACTGATAGGATTCACTGATAGAAGGCACTGATAGAAGGCACTGATTGGAGGCACTGGTGGGCACTGATAGGAGGCATTTATGGGCACTGATAGGAGACACTGATGGGCACTGATAGGTGGCACTAATGGGCACTGATAGGCCGCATTGATGAGTACTGATAGATGGGGCACTTATTATCAGTGTAAACAATTTACTGACATTCTTGCCTGTTAATGCCTCTCCTTTCCTCACACAGACACAGCGTGGTAGGAAAGGGCTGCCGATAACCGGCAAGTCTGTCTACATGTGATCAGCTGAGCATCTGCGGACAACTGATGTCCACAGATGCTGTAATCTGCAATCACTGTAGCATGATGTTCATCGTTTTCTTTGTGCTGTTATTTGTTTATTCTTGAAATTCTACTTTTTTTTTTTTTTTTTTTTGTCTGGACCAACAAATTTTGTCAATCTCAAGTTGAAGAAAACCCTAACTATTCTTCAAAATGTTCCCTGCTCCTACCTATCCTGCCTAAACTGTATACAAAAATTCTATGTACTTACCTATTTTCAGTCCACTCTGTTCCGGTCACATGATCCTGCAGCTCTGTGTAAGGGAGCGTTGTGAATTCCAAGAGTAGTGATGTCACCCTAAAGCCTCGTACACACGATCGGATTCTCCAGAGACAAAACCACAGACTTTTGTCCGAAGAGCGTTGGCCCCAAACTTGTCTTGCATACAAACGGCACACAATTGTTGGCCAACAAACACGAACGTAGTGACGTACTACGTGGTTTTTCAGCTCTTTAGCGCAACCTTTTGGGCTCCTTGTGCTAATTTCATGTTAGTAGAAGTTTGGTGAGTGTTGATTCGTGCTTTTCATTTGGCACTTTTCAGTTAGTTTCTGAGCGGCCATTCGTCAACCAGCCATGTTGTGGAATCAGGGGAGATAACGTGTTATTTATGATTGGCCTTGGAGTTAATTCTTTGACCCCAGTCCAGTCCTGGAACAGGAGGGGGAGGATTTCTTGGACCAAAAATTGGTTGCTTTATTAATCGTGACCAATTATGTCATACGCCTTTGCTGCGGGAGCTCCAGGAGAAAAATCCAAATGTTTTTTGGAATTATCTCCGGTTGACGGACCCCTGCTTTCACCAACTCTTGGCATTGTTGACCCCCTATATTAAGAAGCAGGACACATGCATGAGGATTTATTTTTTATTTTTTGGTTGAATAATGATTTGATTTGGTATATTTTATATATTTTTGGATGCATAGAATGGACTTTTTGGTTCTATTGGCAGATAGCATGTCTAATTTTATTTGTTTTCTTTTTTTAACGCACTATAAAAAAATTGTGGAGAATAATACTTGGCTATGTGTTTTACTTCAAATGACAGTTTGGGAGTAGGCAGTTATATTTTAAAATATACAGTGTAAAATTAACAAGGGATTCTCCATTACGAGCGCTAGTTTACAAGACCGACTGCTTCCAGCTCGTCCTTGCTTATGAGCATGTGTGTTTGTACTTTGGACTTTTGTCCGATGGACTTGTGTACACACGCTCGGAAAATCTGACAACAGACATTTGTCCGTGGAAAATTTTAAAGCCTGCCATCCAACATTTGTCCGCGGAAAATCCGACGACAATTGTCTGATGGAGCGTACAAACGGTCGGATTTTCCGCCAACAGCCTGTCATCACACAACTCCCGTCGGAGAATCCGATCGTGTGTACAAGGCTTTACACTCCCTTGGCCCAGTCGTTGTCAATGCTCCCTCCTCTCCTCTGCAGCAGCAGCTCACTGGCACAGTGGAGATGAGGCTACAGGATCACATTACCAGATCTGATTAAAAATAGGTAAGTACACAGATCTTTTTTATACAGGTTAGGCATGTCAAATAGGAGAAGGGGGAGGGAACATTTTTAAGAATAGTTCTTGTTAGGGTTTTCTTCCACTTTAAAGTGTGACTCCACTTTTGTTGAGAAAAAAACCTTCCCCTCTGGGTGATCTATATGCATTGCAGGGATTTTAACAAACTATTGCAGATTCCTACCTTTTGCTATTCTGAAGAAATCCCTGTTTGTTCCCATGTGCCCCTGTGCTGAGTAAGTCTAGGGTTAGGGTTAGGCTAGAGTCTGCATCCCTTTAGCCATGATTTCCTATTGAAAGTATCTTACCAAAAATGACATTTTTGTTGCTGGGGATGCCTGAAATCTACTTGTATCTTAGTGCTTAGTGCTTACTTCTGGGAAAATTAGTGAGCCAATCACACGAGCAGGAAATGATGTTTCTGGGGGGGCGTGTACAGAAGACCTCCAGGGAGCCATATTACATTTTCAGAAAATTACAGAGCTGAACATTGAAAAGGAAAGGTAATTTTTAATAACATTAAAATACAATATGACTTGTGTTGCAATTGTATACGCTATATTATTTTTTCAATATTTGCTATTATTTTTCCCCATGAAAGTGGAGTTACTATGGTTGCCACCTCATCCCTTTAAACACGAACACTTAATAATTACACAGGTTCTATGGCTGATTAAGTTGGTAATTAAACTCACTTGGTGCCTTATCTGCCTTTAATTAGCTTCAGAACCTGTGTAATTCAAAGGTGTTCGGGTTTAAAGGGATGAGGTGGCAACTCTAGGAGTTACCCTTTAAGTATATATTTTTTTTGAAGTATTGGCCATTTCAATTAACTTGTGTCTGCTTTCAGAGTAGTTAGTATTTGGTAGAATTCCATGTTTAATTGTGTAGCACAGCAACATTTTCCAGAGAACGTATAATATAAACAGCCAAGCACTTAGGTTATATGAGATTCCACTACGGAACTCTTTCCTGACCACGCACTGACTATTTTCATAATGTAAGCAATTGTTTCTTCAGAATAAGCATAGAACACAGTGCAAGCCTCTCTCATTGCTTTGCCCGTGTATTTTTAGTTATTTTTTATTAAAAGCAGACAAATTTTTAAAGTTCCCTGCATCATGGACATTGAGGTACCAACCGACAGAGTAGCAAACATTTCAGGGCCCACGGGCCTCAGAGGGCCCAATGACCCAAGAATGTATGTCTCTTATTAATAACAGAGGTATAATGATGGGTGCTTAGTTATAGGGAACCTTTAGGTTCTGAAGCATATTATATCTTGGGGATTATGGTTTGGGGAGCCTTGGTTCAGATTCCAATGAGTCCAATGAAGATTTGCCAAGTCATTGTACTTTTATACTAATATGTGTTTAAAGATTTCAAAATCTAGGTGTATTCTTTTTAGTCTTACTTTTAAATTATATTTATTGCTTTTTTGGTTGATTGAGGAGTCTGTTTAGGATTTTAAAGGGTCTCTGACACTCTTGGAGACATAATGTGGCATTCTTCATTCTTAGCCCAAAACAGTGAGCAAAGGGCATGGGTAGATATAGATGGCCTTTAAAGGGTATGGTCACTATAGGGGGATTTACTTAAACTGGAGCACTCAGAATCTGGTACTGCTGTGCATGGTAGCCAATAATCTTCTGAATTCAGCTTGTTCAAATAAGCTTTAATAATAAAACCTGTAAGCTGATTGGTTTCTATGCAGAGCTGCACAAGAATTTCCACATTCCAGTTTTAGTAAATCCCCCCCAATGTGGCTGTGCCAAGCCTACAAGCTACAGTTACACTAATAATTTGCCACAGCCAAATATCAAGTATGTTACATGCTTACTTTCAGCCTTTTTCTGCTCCATAAACCACTTTTTTTTTCCATAAACACTTTATTAAAACATATGAAATAGCATACAGAACTAGCAGCAGATGTATGAACAGATTATACAGAGAGAAAGAACAATATCTCTTTAGCGCCTGGTGGCCTTGCATTAAGCTCCAAAGTTTTCTGGCAGGAAGTTTACTAACGTATTGTTACATAATTACATATTTAATCTGGTTAAAAAAAGACACCGGTCCATGCAGTTCAACACACAAAAAAAAAAGAAAGAAAGAAAAAACAAACACAAATAGAAAACCTCCATATACACTATCCTATACCCACAGTTGATCCAGATGAAGGCAAACAAAACCCCAGCAAAGCCTGATCCAATTTGCTCAAGCGGGGGGAAAAAAATAATCCTTCCTGATCCCCCAAGAGGCAACTGGATATTTCCTGTATCAACTTTACCTATAAATATTAGTATCCAGTTATTTTATGTACATTTAGGAAACAATCCAGGCCTTTTTTAAAACAATCTACTGAGCGGGCCAGAACCAGTTCTTGAGGGAGTCTATTCCATATTTTCGCAGCTCTTATTGTGAAGAAGCCTTTCGGTATTTCAAGGTTAAATCTCTTTACCTCCAGACATAAAGAGTCCCCCCTTGTCCTCTGTGATGACCTTAAATTGAATAACTGACCAAGTTCACTATATAGACCACTTATGTATTTGTACATGTTGATCATATCCCCCCTTAATCTCTTCATCTCAAGAGAGAATACATTCAGTTCCTCAAATCTTTCCTCATAGCTGAGCTCCTCCATGACTCTTCTGCCCTTCTCTGCACTTTCTTCATTTCCCCAATATTCTTTTTGTGAACTGGTGCCCAAAACTGAACTTCATATTCCAGATGAGGTCTTACTAATAATTTGTACAGGTGCAAAATGATATATCGCTCTCTGGAGTCCATACCTCTCTTAAAAAGAAAGGACTTTGCTTGCTTTGGAGATTGCAGCTTGGCATTGCATGCTATTATTAAGAACACCCAGATCTTTCTCCACTATGGATTCCCCCAGTTGTACTCCCCCTATTATGTATGATGCATGCATATTCTTAGCCCCCAAGTGCATAACTTTACATTTATTAACATTAAACCACATTTGCCACCTAGTTGCCCAATTGAACAGTGCATTGAGGTCGGCTTGTAAGTTGGAGACATCCTGTAGGGACGTTATTCCACTGAAGCTTGGTGTCATCTGCAAAGACTGAAATGGTGCTTTTAATCCCAGACCCTATATCATTTATAAAGATATTAAAAAGTAAGGGTCCCAACACTGAACCTTGGGGTACACCACTGATAACCTTAGAACATTCAGAGTATGACTCATTAACCACTACTTTCTGAATTCAGTCAATTAGCCAGTTATAAACTGATTTTTCCAAGCCTGTAGACTTTGCCTTACACATAAGCCGTGTGTGAGGAACTGTATCAAACGCTTTTGCAAAATCCAAGTATACTATATTCACAGCCACCCCTCTTTCTAAGGTTTTGCTTACCGCTTCATAAAAAGAAATCAGATTTGTTTGACAACTTCTGTCTTTCATGAATCCATGCTGACTTTTGCTTATAATGTTTTTTCCAGCAAGAACTCATCTATGTGGTTATGTATTATATGTATTATGTATTATATGTCTATAGTTACTTGGTAAAGACTTTTTAAATTTAGGCACCACATTGGCCTTATGCCAATCCAGTGGTACTCTGCCAGTCATTAAAGACTGTCAAAGATATTACCACATATTTCCTAGACTACACACAAGGCCAATACCTTCTTCACCATACTTAATTACCAAGAAATTCTTATTTGAAATCATTGGTCACGTTTATGCTAAATGGTTTATGGTAAATGCGGCTCAACAGTGTATTCCTATACATTGACAATCAGGACAGGTTCCAACGATGAAGGAATGTTTTAACGGTATCAATAGGATTGAAGCAATGGAAGAGCCTATACATGTCTCATAAAATAGGCAAATGTTTTACATAAATAAAGAAAAGCTGATCACTTTATACCACTTGCCGCCCGCCATATAGCAAAATAATGGCGGCAAAGTGGTTTCAATATCCTGACCGGACGTCATATGACGTCGCCAAGATATAAAGCCGCTGCGCGCCCCCAGGGCGGGGATTGTTGTTGCGGTGTGCCATTTTAGGTAAAGAGTCTCTGATGGAGACTCTTTACCACGTGATCAGCCGTGTCCAATCACGGCTGATCACAGTGTAAACAGGAAGAGCCGTTGATCAACTTTTCCTCACTCGCGTCTGTCAGACGCGAGTAGAGCAGAGCCGATCGGCTGCTCCTCTGACGGGGGGGTGTGCTGATTGATTATCAGCACAGCCCCCCCCCCCCGAGGATGCCAACACCGGACCACCAGGGACGCCACTAGGACCACCAGGGATGTCACCACCAGGTATGCCATCCTAGATCACCAGGGATGCCAATTAGTGCCCACAATGGATGCCAGTCAGTGGCCACAATGGGCATCACTGATTGGCAGGCATTATTGTTTGGCACTGATTGGCATCCATCCGTACCATCAATTGGTGTACATCAGTGCCACCTATCAGTGCCCATCCGTGCCTTCTATTAGTGCCCATCTGTGCCGCCTATTAGTGCCCATCCATGCCGCTTATCGGTGCCCATCTATGCCGCCTTTCAGTGCCCATCAGTTCCACCTCTGTGTACCCATTACTGCTGCATATCCGTGCCACCTATGTGTACGCATCAGTGCTGCATATCAGTGCCACCTATCAGTGCCCATCAGTGCTGCCTTATCAGTGCAGCCCCATCGGTGCCTGTCAGTGAAGGAGAAAACTTACTTATTTACAAAGTTTTTTTAACAGAAACAAAAAAAAACATTTTTTTTCACATTTTCGGTCTTTTTTTTAATTTGTTTAGCAGAAAATAAAAATCCCAGAGGTGATCAAATACCACCAAAAGAAAGCTCTATTTGCGGGAACAAAATGATAAAAATTGAATTTGGGTACAGTGTTGACCGCGCAATTGTCATTCAAAGTGCGACAGCGCTGAAAGCTGAAAATTGGTCTGGGCAGGAAGGTGTATAAGTGCCCTGTATTGAAGTGGTTAAGTACCCCTGTCAGTGTTAAATGGTACATCTGCAGGACAACTTGTTCTGCTGAAAACCAACAGACATACTGGCAGGATCATCAAGTGAAAATAAATGAAAAGAAGCCCGAAAAGGAAAAATAATGCAGCCATTACATCTAAGAATTGGTTAGCTGCAATATAATAAATACCGTATTTTCTTTTGGGTTTAATACTGATTTAAGCTTACTAAATATTTCTTATGAAACAAACTTTTTAAACTCAATTCCTCTTTGGGTGAAGCTTAAGCTTCTGTAGCTAGCTGAGACTTTAAAGAACAAAGTACATAACAGATATTGTTGGTTATTTCACCATCCTGTTTTAATATGTGAAAGCTAACAAAAATATGGAAGTACGTTTTAAAGAAGATATAGCATTATATTTTTTTAATCTACAGTTTTTTAATTCTGCAGTTCTGCCCACTATGGGACAAAGTACATGTAGTAGTTCTATCCCTAGCTTTGAGGTCCAGCTGGCACCTCTTCCCTCAACTTCTGCCATGGCCAATCCATTGACAACCCTGAAGGAGATGGCTGATTCAAAGCTACAGCTTGTCCTGACTATGAACACTTTTCACATACAAGCAACAGCAAGAGGAATGCAGAGGCTAACACCCTCCCCACACCTGCATTCCTCTTGCCATTACTTGTCTGTGGAAAGTGTTTATAGCTGAGACAAGCTGCAGTTATGAATCAGCCATCTCCTTTAAAGCTGTTATCAGATCAGCAACAGCAGGAGGGGAGGGGAAAAGTCCGACCTCATAACTAGGATTGGAAAGCACTTAGAAACATGGATCAAAGTACTACATGTACCTTGTTCCATAGGGGACAGAACTGTCAAATAAAAAATTAAATGATTGATCTTCTTTAAGTATTTGAGACTTGGGCACAAGAGGTACATATTTATAAATAAGGTACAACATATGACCAACTTTTAAAAAAAAAACATTTATGACACAATAGACCTTACCTGCCAATCTGCCAAGAATCTGCTCAGCTTGGACCAAATTTAGTCACAGCACTCCTATATTTGACCAGCACTGAATAATGTGAGACTAAATATTGAGACATATAAAAGATATACTATATAATTAAAGAAGAACTAAACTCTCTCAAGCAACATTAATTATTTTTAATCCTTATGGTGCAATTATGAATAGATAGGAGGGTAAATTATATTGTTTTTGTTTTTTTTACATTTCTTCAGTTGCTTTCTGGTTTCTTCATGGGCATTTTTTTAAATGTCATCTGGAGTAGGGGAGGAGGGGCTTTTTCAGCTAAGCACACCCTTCTGCCTGCATGCCTGAGCTAAGGGCAGATGGATTCCAGGGAGTAAATGCTACATGAATCATCTACACTTGCTCAAGATGGCTGTCACTAGAAATGCTAGGGGGAAGGGTTTTTAAAGTGATTTTTCAACAAAATAAAGCATGGAGACATAGATGGATGGGTGACCGCTTTGAATAATAAAAATGAAATGCATAGCATTTTTGGTTTGCGTTGCTCAGATACAGTTTAGTTCCATTTTAAAGTCCTTAGCCGCAAGGGAATGGGGGCCGCCAGAACATCCAACCTTTTTCTTACCTTATTAGAAATAGTTTTCTGAAAGAAGTAGAAAAAAGATACCTAAATTAAAATTCTAAACCACTTAATTTGTATGCTAGTATGCTGATGGAAAATACTAAACATAATTTTGTTCTTATTTAAAAATGAATCAGTGCTTTGGAAAACAACTCCGAATGGCAACATGGAGGCACTTGCCGCAAGGATAAGCAGCTAGATGTCAAGACAATAACTAAGCACAAAATTGCTCCTTTGATAAGCTCCCCCATCACATCTGAGTATGGCCTGAAGGTACACAATTCTTCTCTACAATTAGAGACATAAATGCTTAGTCAACAGCTGTGCCTTGGCATTGGTACTGTTTTGTATTTTGCTCTCTTTTTATCCTTGGATGCCATATAGTATGGTGGTGTAAGCAAGCCATCATATTTTTTAACGTGACGACACCATTATGCCCCGTACATACGATAGGATTTTCCAACAAGAAATGTTCGATGGGAGCTTGCTGTCGGAAATTCCGACCATGTGTAAGCTCCATCAAACATTTTCCATCTGAATTTCCGACAAACAAAATTTGAGATCTGGATCTCAAATTTTTCGACAGCAAAATCCGTTATAGGAAATTCCGATCGCGTGTACACAATTCCGACACACAAAATTCCACACATGCACGGAATCAAGCAGAAGAGCTGCACTGGCTATTGAACTTCATTTTTCTTGGCTCGTCGTACATGTTGTACACCGCGTTCTTGACGTTCGGAATTTACGACAACATTTGTGTGACTGTATGCAGGACAAGTTTGAGCCAAAATCCTTCGGGAAAAAAAAATCCACGGTTTTGTTATCGGAAAATCCTATCGTGTGTACAGGGCATTAGAGTAATTTACTCATTTGTAGCTTTTGTCATTGCACTCAGTTGTATACTTGCTATTTCCATGGCATGATTTATTATGGCTTGTGCATACCGGGTGTAACTGGTTTGATTTAGGATGTTTCTGACTTGCTTCTGAATTGCTTCACACTGCTTATATGGCCATTTTTATGTATCATGCTGCCTTAGGCACACCAGAAGAATGATGCTCGTTTGTACAAGCTCCACTCCTGGTGTCATAATTATTATAGAAAAATGTAATATTAGAATGTGCTATTGGTGGAAACATACTGCCTGATTTATCTTCTCAGATGATTTTTAATGGTGCAAACCAAAATACAGTAAAACCTTGGTTTGAGAGTAACTTGGTTTGAGAGCGTTTTGCAAGACAAGCAACATTTTTTTAATAAATTTTGACTTGATATACAAGCAATGTCTTGATATACAAGTAACGTCATGTCACAACTGAGTATAAAAGAGAAGAGAGGTGCCTCTAAGTATAGCAATATGGTTATATTTAATGAAGGCACAACATTTAGCAACATTTTGCTACACTTAGAGGCGCCTCTCTTCTCTTTTATACTCTGTAGCTCTTGCTGGATTTTACTTCTAATCCCCTTGTGGAGGCTTTAATTTTTGAATGGACATTTTATGATTACACAACCTATCACATTGCTATAATCTTTTTATATAGACTATAAATGGAAGGACTTATGAATAAATGGTTGTTGAACGAATCATATGAGTTTCCATTATTTCTTATGGGGAAATTCGCTTTGATATACAAGTGCTTTGTATTACAAGCATGTTTCTGGGATGAATTATGCTCGCAATCCAAGGTTTAACTGTACAAGAGAAAGTGTGTGTGTGTGTGTGGGGGGGGGGGGGGGGTTTCATGTTTCTTGAGCTATAGCAAGTCTACTAAGCTGGTTATACATCAGTAGAATATCGTTCATGAGAGCATTTGATTTTCCCACCATCAACTCATTTTGTTCAAAACCCCTAAAATTTCATCCAGACCTGCTACTTAAATGGAATCCCAGACATATTTGTCTTAGTGCCTAGAACATGCACATTAAAACCACAAAACCACATCACCACATCCACAGAATTTCATTTGTTCAAAAAACTTTTCCATTTTGCTCCTTTAGATTTTCTTGTCCCTTTGGTTGATTGTCAAATTGACCCACTAGCTATTAGAAAATTGAATCAATGTTCTGAAAACAACATTTTTGAACTGGCTAGCTTAATGCCTAGTACACACTACTAGGTTTTTTTTTGGTCAACCCAGAGGCCTTGAGGCCATTGGCTGAGAGTGTTGACCGGGAGTCGGTCGGCAGACCGTTTTCGGTCATGAGCCTTCGACAGAAGCCTGCCCAGCTGCCATATGCATGGACCGAATGTCCGCTGGTTTCTATTGCCAATCGGCCCATGTGTACAAGCCTTTAGTCCTCTCAACATTCCCCTACATCCTCTTCCCCCTACAATTTTGTTGTTAAATTTAGCCACAAATGTCCAAAGTTGATCAGAAGGAAGGAAACAAAATATTTTTTTACAATTTGAACATTTAAAGGTTTGGTGCTGCTCTAGGAGCAGGCTCATGGTTACCATTATGCGTAATACAGCCTTTTGTATAGTATATTCTATAAATGTCCAATCTACACATCTTAACAGGATTTTGTACCTCATAGAAGTGTAGAGCTCTTATCTTTTTTAAAATTTGAAATCTATTTACTGACTATAAGCATTTTGCTGACTATGTCTGTGGTTGATGATAAAGCAAGACAACTGTCATTCTTCAGTATCGGAGCTTGTCACCCTCAAGAAAAAATGTAAAAATATTTATTAAGCAATTTATAAAAGCATTTCACCTGATAAGAATAATCGAGAGCTGGGGATTTCCCAAATATCAGTTGTTGGAGATACAGTACAGCTCGAGGAGGTCCCTTGAGAGCTTGGGTGGCACTATAGACGTAGATGATGACCTTTATTTAACATTATACCTGAAACAGAAATTCACATTCAATGTGGCAGAACATCGGGAGAGACTCGCACTAAAGAAAGGTTCTGCAACTGAGAGATAAAGGAGCCTGTTAGTGGTCAAATCATTTACAAATGATAGCCAGAAAATCCAATTTTATGGTCACGTTGCAAAAAAAAAAAAAAAAAGAATTACATACGAAAAATATAAACAGAATATTTGCTCATGTTCCAATGCAAACTTTTTTAATTAAAAATCAACATTTTATTTTCTTGATGTTCAGCGAAGTACTAAAAGCATTGGGGTATACCTATTAAAAATATAGAGTATTTGATAAGGTCTTGTGAATATGGAACGGAGATTTAACAAGAAGCGCTGGATAAATATTTTAGCTCTTTCTGTCAGGTAGTAAATTCTTACTGTGACACAGATTAGGGAAACCTGTGGTTGCTTAGTTCATTCACATCAGTGACTATGCTGAAAGCCTGCACCTCTGCAAGACACATTTTTAAAATTCAATTTGGCTCTCTGTGCCCTTGGCACTCAGCAGGTTTCATTAAATTTCACAGCAGTTAGTTTCAATTGCTTGTATGGGTACCTTTTTATCTACATTTAACTCCAACGTAGTCTTGGATGATTGCGCTTTGTGGGAAATTATTATGCAGTAATAAGTCTGCTGTCCACTTAGGGTAGGTTTTCTAAGTGGCAATTTCAATAGAATTTAGCGACGGTTAAATAATCAGTTGCGAAGTACACTACATGCTAAGGAGAAACTTGTTTTGGTGATGCTACTTTTACTCTTTAAAGTGTATGTAAAACCAAAACATTTTTGGTTGGAAAGAACAATGCAAAATGCAAAGTGTTCTCTGAATGAGGCCGAGTGAACAACCTGCTGTATTCAATAGGTGACAGGGCAGCTGCTCGGCATGGTACCCAGAAGCCACCAGCAATCACTGTAGTAGTGGTGCCTACTACAATGATTTTCACCTTCCACAGGGATCCTATAGACATGGCACTTGCTTAGATTGGTCCAAGCTGGACCAATGTAAAAATGACCATTGCTGGAATGGTAACACACTTTATGTCCTAGGTTACAATACTGCTCCTCTATTGATACAGTGCAGTGAGTAAACATTGTTACCCTAGGGCAGGAAATGTGTGACAGTTAGGGCCACCAGGTTAAAATAACGGAACGACATTCTACAAATAAAACAACTGCCACATCTATGAACTGGTAAGCTGCAGTTTTTCAATGCTTTTATCCTTGGGTTTAGATACACTTTAATCTGAAAAAATATGTGATGCTAAATCCACTCAAATGTTAAAGACCTTAAGCAGAACGTGTATAAAAAAGTTGCAAAAGTGTCAAAGCTATCCGTCCTGGAGTATACACCGATCAGGAATAACTTTGACTGCCCACCCAAGATTGAGTAGGTACCCCTCTTGCCACCAAAACAGACCTGACTCATCAATGCATGGACTCCACTAGACCTCTTGAAGGTATGCTGTGTTTTCTGGCACCAAGCTATCAGCAGATTCTTAAAGTCCTGTAAGTTGCAAGATGGAGCCTCCATGGATCGAACATGTTTTGCCAGCTCGATTGGATTGAGATCTGGAGAATTTCGAGGCCAAGTCAACACGTCAAATTCATTGTTGCGTTCCTTAAACTATTCTTGAACCATTTTTGTAGTTTGGCAAGGCGTATTATCTTGATAAAAGATGCCATTGCCATTAGAGAATACTGTTTCCATGAAGGAGTAAACTTTCATCCACCTACCTAAACATTGTTGCTGATCATGTTAAGTAACATCCACATGAATGGCAGAACCAAAGGTTTCCCAGCAGAACATTGCCTAAAGCTGCCTCCTCCGGCTTGCCATCTTCCCATACTGCATCCTGGTGCCACCTCTTCCCCAGGTAAATGATGCACCTGGCCATTTACATGATGTAAAAGAAAACATGTTTCATCAGACTATGCAGCTTCTCCCATTGTTCTGTGGTGCAGTTCCGATACTCATAGACACGGGTCAGTATGCGCCCCATACACAACATACTGCAATGCCCATTTTTTTTTTTTAAACACATCATCTCCAGGGACATGTTTACTTGCTGCCTAATCCCACCGACTTTCAGATGCCATTGTAACAAGACAATCAATGTTGCTCACTTAACTTGTCATAACCAGTCATAAAGTTATATCTGATCGTTGTATATCTAAAATATATCAAATCATAAAGTATTAGTCTTTTTCGATTAATTTTTCGTACAGTTAGGGTTCGTATCACTATAGTAAAATGATTAACATTGCAGAATCACACTTCCAGAAGATGATGTAATGCGATGTGTATTTGTGGGTGGATGCACATTCTCATGTATTGTATCTATATGTAATAATATTAAGGCACGCTGGTAAGAGAAGCTCCAGATCAACTGACTGAAGAAAATTCAGCTTGACAAATATCCACATGATCTACAGCTCCGAGGCTTCGCCCTCATTATTCCTGCTGGTACTCACTCACCCGTGTGTTTTGGCTGCTTCCACTATTTAGGGCATTTCCAAATGACATTTACTAATTTTATACTCATTTAATGAGATATTATGAAAAAGCGCATTTCTCAGTATAACCTAAACTAAGAGAGACAATTTTCTTACATTTTTGTACGAAGAACCATTTCAAAGTGCAAATCCAACAATCAGTATCATTAAAGCCCAACTCTAAAAATGCAACTTCCCCTTCACCCTGCACTGCAGGGGTTAAATGCTGATTTGGCTAAGAAGGGAAGGAATAACTAGAAATACATGCTTTGTTCCTCAGTCCCGCTGCTTTCTTCTTAATACGACTGGCCACCAAAGCCACCTCACTTCGCTGCCTGGCTGGTTGCAGTTCTCTGACGCAATTACTAGGACTGAGCTTTGGTTTGGTCTGAACCTGGAAAGTTAGCTGTGTTGATGGGCCAAAGGGCTGCTGGCGGGAGTGAACAGGGCACATAGAAAACATGTTTTCTAAAGCCTGGTACACACTATCATTTTTTTTTTCCTTTAACCCAGCGTGCTGAATGAAAAAAAACTGAAGAGCTCGGGAGGAGCTCACTTTTACTAACTATGCAATGTTAGTATAGCAATCTCCACGCTGAGCCATTGTGTTCTGACAGGGGGACAGCCCCCCTGTGAGAACACACCATTCAGTGCTTGCAGCCATCTGCTGCCAGTGTTGATCAGATGCTGGTTTTCCAGCATGCCCATTGGGCTGGGTTCTGATGAACAGGCTGGTGTACACACAGGCCAAATGTCGGCACGTTTCTGTTAAACGGCTAATATTCGTGTGTACCAGGTTTAAAGGAGGAGTACAGCCAAAACTCGTTTGGCTGTACTTCTGTGGATCACAGGAGTGCAGTTCGTTCCGCACTCCAGTGACCCATTTTCAGCAGACAGCGGGCTGAAACCCGCTGTCAGCTGATGTCACAGAGGCGGTCCAGGCTCGGGCAAGATCTCAACCATATGGTCGCAAGCCGCTGAGAGCCTGAGCTGGCCGCTCCCGCCCCCTCCACAGCCCAGCACTCCATTGTGCGCGAGTTGGGGGGAGGGGGGGCAGAGCACAGAGCTGCTCACTGACAGTCACCAGCTTTCTGATCAGGGAGCTGTGAGAACTAAGCTATCGGTGGTGTTTGATCGCTCTGTTCTCAGTCTTAGAGCTGGCAGGGGACCGATGTAGCATTGGACCGATGCTGCATCCACCTAGTATGATTTTTTTTTAAAAATGATTCCCATACTTCTATTTTAAGTGTCCTTATGTTGAGCTGGCGTTGATTAGTGTACTGGGTATAAAGCAAGTCCTAAATGCGGTTACTGGAGGTGTATTTTCCTATTTCTTCTTGTCTTAAGCCCCCCATTTACATCTGAGCATTTTGTCACATTTCCTGAAGTGTGACAATGCTGTCCTATTATTTCAATTACCATATTTATCGGCGTATAACACGCACAGGCGTATAACACGCACATTCATTTTAAGAGGGAAGTTTCAGGAAAAAAACTTAAATTTGAAATAAGGAACTTTGAAGCAAAATAAAGGTCAGTGCCCATCTGCAGCCTCACCATTGCCATCAATGCCCATCTGCAGCCTCATCAGTCCACATCAATGCAGCCTCATCAGTCCACATCAATGCAGCCTCATCAGTCCACATCAATGCAGCTTCATCAGTCCACATCAATGCAGCCTCACTATTGCCATCAATGCAGCAGCCTCACCATTGCCATCAATGCAGCAGCCTCACAATTGCCATCAATGCAGCCTCACAATTGCCATCAATGCAGCCTAGAGGGGACAGGGAGGGGGGTGGGACGAGCGCAGACAGATTACACACAGTGAGAACCTCTTATGATAGACAGAACAGTGGTCCAATGGCGGCCCAGGAGACGGGACTTCCTATTACAGAGGCCGCCAAGTAAACAGGAGATTCTCACTGTATGTAATCTGACGGCGCTCGTCCCAGCCCCCTCCCTGTCCCCTCTGAGGCAGCTAAAATTGAAGTACTGGCGTATAACACGCACACACTATTTGCAACCGATTTTCATGGTGAAAAAGTGAGTGTTATACGCCAATAAATACAGTAGTGGCCGTTCAGACTTGATCATTGTGCTTGTTGCACAAAAGCATACAGTAGGTTTTTGCTTTTCATTGGCCAAAACAAACACCTCCAAAGCATGAAAAAAAAAAAAACACATGCAAGACGCTTTGAAAAGCACGTACTAGCTATGAAATCACCTGAATACATTCAAGTATGAAGGGGGGCTAAAATAGAAAATAAAATAATTCTTAAGACTCATTCACATGGGCATAGCAATCCATATGCCCATTTAAAGGACTGTCTTCAGCCACCCGCCAATTACAGGTGTTCCCTGTAGAGGCGAGCAGGCAGCCTGTTGAAAAAAATGGCCGGCTAAACAGACCATACATGGACCTCAGAGTGTACATCCATGCGGGTCCAATGCCTGAATCAGGACGGAGTCTGTCTATCCGTGCAGCTGATTGCCTGTCATTGATTTCAACAGGTTGCCTGCACTGATCACCTGGGCATCCAAGGTGGCTGGAGAGGGCCTTTCGTGCAGGAGTATAGATCGGTACCCTCATGTGAATGAGGCCTTGGAAAACACTACTACAAGAGCTGAAGTGGCTACATTAAGTCTAAAATTATTTTTTTTTTCTGTGTGGGATCGTTTTCTGGTCTGAGTGACAGAAAGGCCTGGCAGTCCATATGCCGCCATAAAACATTCTTCAGCCGCGTTCCTTCATTCATCATGTGTCAGAAGGTTACCGTTCTACACAGAACACCGGTGCTCTCACCATTGGCTCATTTGTTTCTGCCAGCTGTGGGGATGCTTTTTGTGTAATCTTACATCTCAGGCATGTTACGTGTCTTTTATTATTGATAAATGATTCCTCTGCGCCTCGCTACTGTAAATCTCTCTTTATTATCCATAAATAAAGAGGTTTACAATCTAATGCTTCTAAAACGGCCATAAAGATTGACACAGGTCAATTTTATTGGGAGCCCACGAGGTTGTGGACTATAGAGGGAAGCCAAAGAACCCAGAATAGACATATACTAACATGGAAAACATACAAACAGGTATCTGGTAGGATTTAGGTTGTTGCAAGGCAATAGTGATATATTAAGCCAATGTGATGTGCCCACCTCCTTATCCTTCAGTGTCTACAAAGTTAAGGGTGATGTTTAGCTAAAAAAGCAAAAGAATCTCTGCTGCTTTGGTCACATTTCTTACCTGTAATTAGGAATATTCCACATGTGCAGGAAGCTGGATCCTGAAGAAATCTTCACTGTTGCAGGAATGCCCTGTCCTCTTCCTGTCTCTGTACTTCCGGCACTGCAATGGTTAACCGTTGTGGGTCTTCAGGAAGAACAGCAGCACAGATGGTCCAACGGGGACATGCCCCCTTCTCCTCCCTCCTTTTCAATTAAAAAAAAAAAAACTTTTTCAATGGAGGAGCATTGGAAGAAGGGGGCATGTCTTCATCAGACCATCTGTACTACTGTTCTGCCTGAAGACCCCAAACTGTTAACTATTGCAGTGCCAGAAGTAGAGAGACAGGAAGAGGACAGGGCATCCCTGCAGTGAAGACTTCCCCATTATCCAGCTGTCTGCACAATGTGGGGGGACATCCTTTATTACAGGTAAGTGATGTGACTTTGGCCACATTTACACCTTTGTTTTGGCCCCTTAGCGTGTACATGTGAGAACAAGCTCTCTTGCAGATGTATCAGTTTACAGGGATGAGACAAACCATTTAGCACTGGCAGGGGTGCTTACATCCCAAAAAAGGAAAAAACAGTTTGCTCTGTTTATAAGGTGTGAGCTGGAGTTTGGATTTAATTTTTTAGTGTATTTAAATCTGCTAGTACAGGGCTCAAAATATAAAGCTCTGAGCTACTAGCCAGGCCTTAAGAGTTACTCGCCGCCAGTTGCCCCACCCAACCCCTACCCTGTACCCCGCCCCTAACTCCGCCCCTAAACACACCATCGTAAATTATCTCATGAAAAAAAAAAAAAAATATCTCATGAAATGACACTGTTTTATGCAGAATTAAGTTACAAAAACAAATATTAACAACTTTAACAATATTACCATGAAGCATATTTCCTTCGTCTGACTGTGATAAATAAAATAAGGATAAAATATGATTGGCAATTATAGGCACTGCACACATCATTATTGCTTTGTTAAGTAAATATGCACTACGTACAGAGTGCAGGGCTGAGAGGTGTGTGTGTGTGTGTGTGTGTGTATGTGTGTGTGTGTGTGTGTGTGTGTGTGTATATATATATATATATATATATATATAAAATGACTTATTCTTTGTGATGAGTTTTCTATTAGGAATATACATGGTTATATTAAGAACTGATGTTGCTGTGAAAGCAAATTCGTACAAGAACCTTTTTCTAAATCGGAGCGACTTGAGTCGCTCCAATTAGAACGTTCCAGTGCTAAAACGCCTGACAGGTTGCCCCAGTGTGAACTGAGCCTTAGCATCAAGAAGAACAGAATATGTCTTCATAGAACTTGCAAACATTTCTGTTGGTTATAACAGGTCTTACAGTAAACAATGTATATATATCTACAGCTTACGCTTGTAATTTCATGGTTCCCTTTTATTGCAGTGTTCTCTATGTCTCCAAAACCCTTATAAAACCCATGGTTGTCCAGTTTCCTGGGCAGTCCATCCCAGACTGAGGTTTTATTTGTAAGTTGGTGCTGATTTCCGTATTGGTTTCCTATAGAGTAGTGGTCCCCAACCACTGGGCCATGGCCTGCTGATAGGCTGTGGCTTCAGGGACAGTCTAGACTAGGAAGCAAATGTGTCTGGTGCCCCTGTACTGTGATTAAAACAGTTGCAGTCCCACAGTTCACCAAGTGTAATGTGTAAGCACAACCTGTAACCAAGCGGACTCGCCCCCGCCCGAGCCAAGTTGGCCAGCCCGCCTGAGCCGAGCAGACCAGCCCCTCGTTCAAGCCGAAACCGAAACACCCACCCTCAGCTTATTTCCACTCGTCTAATACAAACTAGTACATTTAACACTGCCCTTTAGATTGACAATGCTGCTGTCCAAAAGTGTCCCCTGTGCTTCTTCATCCAGAGTAGGGGCACTCTAATGCCGCGTACACACAGTCGGATTTTCGTTGGGAGCTTGTTGTCGGAAATTCCGACCGTGTGTAGGCTCCATCGGACATTTTCCGTCGGAATTTCCGAAAAACAAAATGTGAGATCTGGATCTCAAATTTTCTGACAACAAAATCCATTGTTGTAAATTCCGATCGTGTGTACACAATTCCTGCGCACAAAGTTCCACACAGGCTCGGAATCATGCAGAAGAGCTGCACTGGCTATTGAACTTAATTTTTCTCGGCTCGTTGTACATGTTGTATGTCGCTGCGCTCTTGACGGTCGGAATTTCCGACAAGATTTGTGTGACCGTGTGTATGCAAGACAAGTTTGAGCCAACATCTGTCGGGTAAAAAAACATGGATTTTGTTGTCGGAATGTCTGATCGTGTACTGGCCAGATCACCAGGTGAAAACACATTGGGGAAAAAGCCTAAAGGGAAAGAGAAAATGAATGCAGACACCACATCAAATGATTGGTAAGCTGCAATATATTACAGTTGTGTATTTGGGTTTATTACCGATTTAAGTCCCTCCCTGGCCATTGTCCTCATCTCCTGGGCTACTTCTGGGTGCTGGATTTTCAACCTCTTGATTTCCTGTTTAGGGAAAGATGTCATCCTGTGCATGTGCATGGGAGTCTGTTATCCCAGCACAGCTGGAGTCTACACATGCACAGCTCAGCATGCACTTAATGGAAGACTAGTTAGGGCCCTTTCACACGATCGGCCCGTAAAGATCCGCCTGCCCGTTTTTCAGGTGGATCTGAGCAGGCCACCCATTGACTTGTATGGGCAGGCGGATGACAGCGGAAATGTGTCCGCTAATACCCGCCTGCAATCCGATCCGACAAGGTCTGCTGAAAACAAACAGATGGTAACATGTTCGCCATGCGTCCAGCAGATCGGATAGGATCAGATGAAAACAGACATGCTGTCCTTTTTTCATCCGATCTTCTCATAGAGGACAGCGGGGCTCTGGCAGGTCTGTCTCAACACAGTGAGCAGAGACGGACCTGTCATCCGCCGGCTCAGTGGCTATCAACGAAGCGATCTCCCGCTGAGCTAGTGGAGTCCACTGGGCGGATCCGCCCCGTGTGAAAGGGGCCTAAGGGGTTATTGCAGAAGAGATTGTAAGTCTCTTCTGCAGTAAAGAGCTGCCTGCTCACAGTTTCTTGATTAGTTAAGTTTAGTTCCACTTTAAAATCTACTGCATTATTGACTGCCGCCCTACAGAATTCTTACTGTGAAAATTGCATTTTTTTGAATACAAGCACTTTTCACCATTTCTTGTTGATACCCAACACCGTCAAATAAATATTTGATTCACAGAACAAACCTAACAAATACTAACCTATTTCTTTCCACCCAAACCTTTCTGGCAGGAAAACGTACAGCTTATAAGATCAAATTATTTTCCATTCCTCCCAATATTCAGTTTATCAGTGGTGCCCAGTGCAATGCCAGGCTGCCTGGGCCTGATAGAAGGAAGTGTGTTTAGAAAAGGCTGCTTGTGCTGCTAATCTGCTGCGTTTAACCTGCCTTCACAGTCAGATAAAGTAATCTTATTGACACACAGCCGCTTACAATTCTAAAATATATTATTTGTCTGAACCACCAGGAGATCATTGGTTCTGTGATGCTGAACCGGTAGAAGAAAAATCTGGTGGCGGCTGCAGAGGACGAGCGGGCTTATTGAGCGCGGGGGTGAAAAGAGCAGTGATGTGCGGTAACCCATAGCATCCAATCAGGATTGAGAGTTTATCACCTTAGGGCAGTCAGAAACATATAATTGCTGATTGGTTGCTAAGGGTTCCTGTACTTTACAGATTGTGAACATTATTTTGTATTAGTTAGTGAATACATGGATGCATTGTTTTTAATTATTTGTTATCAATAATCTCTACAGCTTTTATTGTCAAAATTCTACTGACTTCCTGTACTGCCAGGGGGGTCAACTGAGGGAGGAAGCAGCCCCCAGCCCCCCCCCTCCAATACTTAACTGAGCTCCATCGCGATCCAAAGATGTGCATGAGAGCCCCAGCTCTCTGGGGACTCTCCCTCTTCATTGGCTCCTGCTGCTGTCTATCACAGCCAGTAAGCCAATGAGGAGAGGGAGGGGGTGGGCCGAGACACGGCTCTATGTGAGAATGGACATGCAGAGCAGTGGCTTAGGAGCGAGCCTGCTTGGGTGCCCCCATTGCAAGCTGCTTGCTTTGGGGGCACTAAGCAGGAGAGAGGAGCCAGGAGTGCCAGCGAGGGACCCTAGAAGAGGAGGATCGGGGCTGCTCTGTGCAAAACCGCTGCACAGAGCAGATAAATATAACATATTTATTATTTCAAAAAATAAAAATTGCCTTTAATATCACTTTAAAAGGGTTCCTAACTGGGAACACCAAATAAGCCTTTCCAGCCTTTCCAGCACATAACAGGCTCTGGCTGTATGTGGCAGCCTATGGTTAAAGTCCACTGCCATGTGGTCACATATATGTGTAAAGCCAGACTTAATGAGTTAAAGAGACCCTGGGGCTGATTTAGGAAAGCCATGCACCATCAGTAGAGGGGCACGGCGAGGCGCAACGCACATTTTCATATTTATGAAATGGTGCACCGGTAACAGAGCGCAAATCCCTCATTTACTATAGCGATCTCGGCGCACGGGAGAATGCGATCTGTGGGCCACTATGGACATGGCACACGGCATCTTCAATTCAATATTGACAGAAGATGGAGCTGCCAATATTATGGGGTGATGTGATGAAGTTTAGTAATAACTGCCCAAGTAACAAATATGGCCAAAATAGAATGAGAATGTAACTTTTTCATAGAAAGCCTGCTGTGCCCGCAAGTACGTTTAGAACTGAGTGAGATCAATATAAGCAATGCGCATGCGCAAGGGGCTCTTGCGCTCGTTCGAATGCGTTTGTTCACTGTGCGGCCAAAATCTTAGTAAATGTTAAGCAATGTACATGCAATTGCATGGGTTGAACGGGCGCACCTCTAAACTTGTCTTTTTTTTTTTTTTACGCCGGTTCACCCTTATGTATTTTTTAAAGAGATTTGCACACAGGTCATGTTAGCATGTTACGTTGCCAACATGTGACATGCACCTTGTTAAAATTATATAAAAAGACTCTCACTCCTCTAGCTCCTCCTAAAAGGGCATTTAACCTTCCGCCTCTAATGCATATGATTTCCTTGGGCTGGCTTTTGCTTTTAAAGGGGAACTCCACACTCCTTTCTCCAATGCTCTTGTCTCTCCCCTCTAACATCTTTGATATCCATGGTCTAACTTTTGCTTTTAAAGGGGAACTCCACACTCCACTCTATTATCAAAAGGCTGTGAGCTGCCTTCACCAAACCAAACCACATCCTTTCTCAGAGCATACAACAGGACCAGCTAGGAAAGGGGTGAGAAGAGCAATCGTCCAACCCCCCCTATACCATACAAGGCCACATGCACTCAACATAGCTGGTTACCTTTGGGGCATGTTGAGCTCAGCCCAATACTAACCACAAAGCACCTTGTACTTACTAGTTTAAAGGGGTTTTCCACATTCCGTAAAGCCCCCTGTCTGCGGCCCCCCACAACCCCAGCCTAGTGTTGTGTGGAAGAGGCCCTTGTCCCCCTGAATATGGGAACAAGGCGGTTGACTTTTGGGGTGCCCTGAGCCCCTCCTGCCCCCAAGCATCCACCCTCTTTCATGGACTGGCTTGTTGTGTGTTTGGCTAGGGGTTTGTTAGTGTGTGGGAGGGGCACAATATTTTTTTAGTTTGGGGTGGTATTTTTCACGTGGGGGTTCTCATTTTAAGCCTTAACAGACCCAAATGGCCTTGTATGTATTGGGGAGCAGGCTATTTTTTGTTTTGGGTTAAAATATTGCAGGTGCAATGTAGATTTGTAAGTTTTCTCTAAAGCCGTACATCTTTGAAGTGGCATTTTGGATACATGCTACAGATGCACCACTTTACAGGCAGAGTACCCCCCAAGTTACTAGCTTTAAAGCAATTTAGCATTTTTAAAGGCACTTCTCCTTGTTTCGTTTTTGGGGTTGTACAAATTGGTGACATTGATATATGTCCCTCAGGGTGGGACCTGGGCTTCCATACCCATTTTAAGGCCAATAACTAGAATATAAGCCAGCCAAGTAAGGACTAGCAAAATTAACAAGTCAGTTCCCATAGACTACAATGGTATTTGTTGTATAACTTTTGCCCATGTTAGGCTCTTTGTTTGCCCCCCTGGACCAGTGGGGAGGGGGGAGGTGTTTGTCCCACCTGTAATTTTATGCTAGCTGCATTTTTGTTGGTCTGGGCATGCTCAGGCACTTTGTTTTTTTTGTGTGTGAACAGCACTTTTTCTGAGCATGCTCAGAGAGTGTGTTTTTTCAGTTAGTAATTTAAGGTTAACAGGTGTACCCACTTTGAAGTTGCCTCTACATTGGGTGAACTTGCATTTTGTGTGTTTCGTGGACTGTGCATGTATTTTCAATTGCCTCATTAGCACGCCAACCTATGTTATATAAAGCTTGCAGATAGCATACTTCACCTTGCCCTGAAAAGAGGCGTGTGTGTGTGTTACATTTGGGTGTCATAGGGCTTGTAACACGTGTATTTTCTATGATTTTGTTATGTCTTTGCAAAACAGATGTGTTTTAGAGCAAATATTTTTTATTTTTATGGGGGGGGGGTATTTTTCACTGAAATATTTTTGATGTCAATCTGTGTTTGTAGGTTCTTAGTTTCACTTTGGATTTATTGTCTGTGCTGCATTATTTTGCAAACTCTTCCTCAAGCTGTTGTGACTACTAAATGTTTAGATCCTTAAGAGACTGTCCGTTTGTGGACGCAGTCCTTTTAACTCCTGTTAATTTCCTCTGCAAAATGGTCAGACCTCCAAACCATATTCTGTAAGGCTGCTTTCACACTGGGGCAGTAGGGGGCGTCAGCGTAAAACAGCGCTATTTTTAGCGTTGTTTTCCTGCGGTATTCGGCCGCTAGCGGTGCGGTTTTAACCCCCCGCTGGCGGCCGAAAAAGGGTTAAAATCACTCGTACAGCGAGGCTATAGCCGCGGTATTGCCGCGGTATAGCCACGCTGTCCCATTGATTTCAATGGGCAGGAGCGGTGAATACACCGCTCCTTCACCGCTCCAAAGATGCGGCTTGCAGGAGATTTTCTCTTCTCCTGCCAGCGCACCGCTTCAGTGTGAAAGCCCTCGGGCTTTCACACTGAACAAACAGCGGAGGCTGTTTAGGGGCGGTTTGCAGGAGGTATTTTTAGCGCAATAACGCCTGCAAACCCCTCCAGTGTGAAAGGGGCCTTAGTGTCTTAAATTACCGTATATACTCAAGTATAAGTCGAATTTTTCAGCACATTTTTTTGTGCTGAAAGTGCCCCCCTCGACTTATACTCGAGTCAGCAAAAAATTTCATTTTCCGAACCAACTTTGGGGCCCCGTATCTCAGGGCCACTTAGTGCTAGGAACCCCAAATTTGGTGTGCAAACCCAGTGGACCCGGTACCACAACATATCCAAAGATGAAGTTCCTAGCACTAAGTGGCCCTGAGATACGGGGCCCCAAAATCGGTGCTAGAAACCCCAGCTTTGGAAATTTTATGGTGCTAGTTCCACTGGGTTTGCACACCAAATTTGGGGTTCTTAGCACTAAGTGGCCCCGAGATACAGGGCCTCAAATTCGGTCAACTGTGTCCATCTGCAGCAATGTCATTTCGGGACCCTTTGGGTTCAGAGACCCCAAATTTTGGCTGCAGCTAGGGGGCATCTAGGAACCCTTAACTACCGAGTTTGAAGTTCAGGGGACCTATGGCTGCAAATGGGCACAGTGAGGCTGCAAATGGGAACAGTGATGCTGCAAATTGGCATTGTTGACCCTCTTTTCCACTTACAGTAGCTGTGCATTTCTCACCCTCGTCTTATACTCTGGTCAATAAGTTTTTCCCATTTTTTTGTAGTAAATTAGGGCCTCGACTTATACTCGGAACGACTTATACTCGAGTATATACGGTAACATACATGTGTTTTTTGCTTTCCTTGCTCTTTTCCATGTCTGTTTTGTTGACCAATAAAATTTGTAGCAAATATGTTTTATGTGTTTTGTTAATAATTTGTTTTGCAGATGCATGCTCAATCCAAGTAATGCATTTTTACACTCTCTCTCCACCCCCCCCCCCCCCCCCCCCCCCAAACAAGTTTCATGCAAAAGATTACCCAGCTGCAGCTTAACTAGGCTGATTGGCATGGCAAAACAAAAAAAGGGGTGATTTGTCTAAAAGCTACTTTCCTGGTGCCTTCATGGTAGCATATGCATGGATTGTGCGTATGCTGCCATGGATAGGAACCAGGAAGGGAAAATTACAAAGAGGTAAGTATTAGATTTTCCATTTTAGCCCCGCTCACTGTTCTCTGAGGAAGAAAAAATGTTCCTTATTTGCAAATTAAGATAATTTTTTATTTATTTTTACATGGTGTGGTGTTTGTGTTGGTCATGTGTGTATGTCTATATGGTTTGGCCTCAAAACACACACCTACTTCCTGTGTACAGATTCAATTCCGAATCTTCCTGCTTCAGTGTGTGTGTGTATATAGATATATCTATAAATGTAGGTTCATGTGTCCACCAGCAGAGAGACGTTGGGTAGATGCCACACTCCCAATTCTGGAGGCATAATAATGGTCTAGCACAGGGCCCTCCAGTTGTTCTGGAACTACAATTCCCATCATGCCTAGTCATGTCTGTGAATGTCAGAGTTTTACAATGCCTCATGGGATGTGTAGTTCTGCAACAGCTGGAGAGCCGTAGTTTGAAGATTCCTGATCACTCTAGCATGTCTTGAAAAAAGGTGTTTATTTCACGTGCCTTGTATCATGTCCAAGAAGTATCGTTAGGAAAATACAAATGGGTCATGGCACATCTACATTCCAAATTTGGCACTTAAGATGGTCATGCACTATGCAATCTGATTGGCCAATCTCTCGATATTTAGGCAAAATAGGTAATAGGAAGATGCAATTCAAAATATAGGAAATAAAACAGGCTCTTGCCCTAAATCGAATTTCTTTAAGATCTAACTGATTGCAGTGTATGGTCACGTTTAACCGCTTCAGCCCCGGAAGATTTGGCTGCTGAATGACCAGGCCATTTTTTGCGATTCGGCACTGCGTTGATTTAAGTGACAAGTGCTCGTTCGTGCGGCGCTGCACCCAACCAAAATTGATATCCTTTTTTCCCCACAAATAGAGCTTTGTTTTGGTGATATTTGATCATCTCTGTGGTTTTTATTTTTTGCACTATAAACAAAAAAAGAGCAACAATTTTGAAAAAAAAACACAATAATCTGTACTTTCTGCTATAATAAATATCCCCAATTTTTTTTTTTAAAAAAGCACATTTTTTCTCAGTTTAGGCCGATGAGTATTCTTCTAGATATTTTTGGTAATAAAAATTGCAATAAGCGTATATAGATTGGTTTGCACAAACGTTATTGTCACGAATTCGCACCCCAACGGCGACTAACCGACCGCGACGTGCGTTCCGTGACCGGGGTATATGAGGAACTAAGGGAATAAGGGGGAACTTATACTGCGCATGTAAGACTGGCTGTAGTATTTTCACAGCCTGCACTACCTTTGGCCACCACTAGAGGGAGACTCCACTTCAATCCAGCTAGCTGACCACACACAGGCAGATACAAATCTTACATACAATCTGGTGCACTCTAAGGGTTGAGGAACAGTCTAGCAATTACTACACACTTCTAGGATTCCTCCAGCTATCCTGCAAGCTTGAACCCCGGTGGTAATCACTCCTCCCACTGTCCCCACACCCACACACCAGATACACAATAAACGATAGCCGGCCACCACCCAACAGTTTGTCCGCAGACTGGTCTGCTGAGCCACCACACACACAGATCTCCGTCTGGAAGATCTGTTAGCATACAATCTGCATGCAATCTGCCAACACACAGTGCAATTGCATACCGATTGGTACGTAACTTAAACCGAGTACTTAGGCACTAAAATACAACAACCTCTCCAGAGATATGAGTCCTAGCTTAGTACACAGAAGTCACTTATTAATTTTATCATTTAATATCCTGAAAGTGGGCAGTGCATATAAGATATACAAAGGAAAAGGATTTACCAAAAAAGATACCAAAAAATGCAGAAAGACACACAATTGGCAATTTGCTATGAAAATAAAAAGGGGTAAAAACAGAAATAAACTTTACCAAGAAAATCTGTTAGTAGAAGCATACTGGAACATGTGGGAACTCCCCAGTTCAAACTGGCTTCGTGGAAGAACGATGTCCATATCTCAGGCTACCCAATTTATTGAAATATGGATGCGGGCTGGACTTTAGCCCTTGGCCAATCAACCCTGGGGGGGTGTTCCTGTCTCAGCCCACAAATGTTTTGTGTTCTGAAATGACCAGAGTCAAATTGGCCCAGAACGGCGCTGATTGCTGGGTCATGGATAGGATTTCCGATACCAGCGCATCAGTCCGATCGCAACAGTACCAATCACTGCCTGCCTGCCGCAATCAGGCGCCATATAACGGTTTTGTGTGGTTCTCTAGGATTCCACCTCTGCTAAACATACAGAGTCACATGTAAACGTAACCCATCAGGTGTACGATCACAAGGAATTATTTTCATCTCTCTGCCGTTAATATTTTAGCTTTTATGAGAGATAAAAATGGTTCCTTAGATCTCTTGATATTAATCAAAGCTTACAGACTGTCCGGAGCCTTGTGAATGCCCCCTGCAGATCCGTGTGGCCAAGATGACTAGCAGATTTCTTTGAGCCTCAGGAAGGTGGCAATCTATGTTTACTCTAATGGGAACTTTTATTGGCATCTAGGTGTCACATTGATCCTAGAAAAAATCTCTGTCCTTTTCAAATGCTAATGAAAGAACATATGTGCATGACTGACATAGAATACTATATTTCTAATAACCCAGAATTAAACTACATCTACAATTACACTACTACAGATCACACCACATCTAGTTAAGGCAAAACTATCCTACGCTTATATTTTCGTCACAGTTATAGCGTCTACAAAATAGGGGATAGATTTATAGCATTTTTATCAATAATTTTTTTATTACTAGTAATGTCGGCGAGCTGCGATTTTTATCGGGACTGCAACATTATGGCGGGCGCATCGGATACTTTTGACACATTTTTGGGACCATTGGCATTTATACAGCGATCAGTGCTATAAAAATGCACTGATTACTGTAAAAATGTCACTGGCAGGGAAGAAGTTAAACACTAGGGGGCGATCAAGGGGTTAACTGTGTTCCCTCTCTGTGTTCTAACTGAAGGAGGGATGGGACTGTCTAGAGGAGTTGACAGATTGCTGTTCATACTTTGAATGAACAGACGATCAGTCTCTTCTCCCCTCAGAGAACGGGGATCTGTGTGTTTACACACACAGATCCCCGGTTCTTTGGTGTGTCACCAGCGATCATGATCACGGGAGCCCAGCACATTGGCTCTGGGGGGCGAGCAGCCCCTAGTGGCCACAGGGCGAAGCGACGTTACATAACGCCGTTTCACCCAGCTGTGCCATTCTGCCACAGTAAAACTGCGGCGGCTGGTCGACAAGTGGTTAAAGATCAAGATCTGAAAATATTCATTCATTGGGTTTAGACACACTTCTCTGTTCTTTGTAATGTATTGAAAGATTTGGGTAAAAAAAAGAAAAAAAACACATTTCAAAGATATATTAGAAGTGATAGGAATGAGATTAGCATCAAAAGGGTTAATTAACGGAGTACACCTACTAATTGCCTAACAAGACACATCCAATGAGATTAAATTAACCAATTGTTTTGGGCGTGCGCTATTATCAATGAGAAAACCGCAGTTATCCTAGCGCCAGTTGCAGTTTACGTATGCGGGTACTTATTATCGTTATTTGCGCTTCAATGTGCGCCGGTTCGCACGTTCAATTAATGACTTTTCTGGCGCACCAATTATTGTATGAACTGGTGCAGTGCCTTCTTCTTAGTAAATCACCCCCACCCTGTCGTTAACTTGGATGGTGCTTCTGAACTTGCTAGCAAATTTGACAGTTTCCTTTGGATGTCATAGCTTTCTCCTCTTCTCGGAATGTCTAATTACTATGTGTGTGCTGGCCCAATGCCTTCACCTCCCTATATAGCCTTTTATGTAGCTGCTGGAGGAGGAGTGAAGGGAAATACTAATGAGTGTCAATTGAGTGACAGCTCTGAGTCTACTTGACTTGCTTTGTTCCTTCCTTATCGAAAAAGGTAGAGATCAGACAAGATTTTTTGATGTTTCTGAGCACTGTTTATCCTCGTAGTCAGTGAACCCAGGGTAAGTCCTCTGGTGCCTATAAACATGGACAGTTTGATTCTGTAACACTTTCCATATTTCATTATTTGTAAGACTGGAGAATCTCAGTACTAACAACTCATTCCCCACAAATGAGATCAGAGCATGATTTTTAATCGGAACTCTGATATTTTTTCCAGATGTCTTTCTTGCACATCAGAAGTTTATTTTCAGCTGCTTTCTTTCATAATTTTCTTCAGCAGAAAGCAAACCGCACTAGCTATATAGTTGGACGACATCCAGGTCTTTAAACCTGACACTTAAAAAGAAACAAAAACGTTTCTGGAAAAATGTAAACCGTGATTATTAAAAAAAAATATTGTGTAGCATGTGAAAAAGGAAGAAAAAAAAAAGTGTGTAGGCAAACAAAAAAACATTTCGAAAGAACATTCAAAGGCTTGTCAAATGTCGTTTAAAAGGCCTTTAAAATTCAGTTTGCATTTAACATTTACCCACTTACCGACTGCTGTACATATGTATACGTTGAGGTTTGCGAGTGGTTTACCAGGATTATGGTTGAAGATACAGTCAGATCCATAAATATTGGGACATCGTCACAATTCTGATCTTTTTGGCTCTATACACCACCACATTGGATTTGAAATGAAATGAACAAGATGTGCTTTAACTGCAGACTTTTAGCTTTAATTTGAGGGTATTTACATCCAAATCAGGTGAACGGTGTAGGAATCACAGCAGTTTGTATATGTGCCTCCCACTTTTTAAGGGACCAAATTGGACCAATTGGCTGCTCGGCTGTTCCATGGCCAGGTGTGTGTTATTCCCTCATTATCCCATTTACAAGGACCAGATAAATGGTCCAGAGTTCATTTCAAGTGTGCTATTTGCGTTTGGAATCTGTTGCTGTCAACTCTCAATATGAGATCCAAAGAGCTGTCACTATCAGTGAAGCAAGCCATCATTAGGCTGAAAAAAAAACAAACCAACCCATGAGAGAGATAGCAAAAACATTACGTGTGGCCAAATCAACTGTTTGGAACATCCTTAAAAAGAAAGAATGCATTGTTGAGCTCAGCAACACCAAAAGTCCCGGAAGACCACAGAAAACAACTGTGGCGGATGATGGAAGAATTCTTTCCCTGGTGAAGAAAACACCCTTCTCAACAGTTGGCCAGATCAAGAACACTCTCCAGGAGGTAGGTGTATGTGTGTCAAAGTCAACAATCAAGAGAAGACTTCACCAGAGTGAATACAGAGGGTTCCCCACAAGATGTAAACCATTGGTGAGCCTCTCTATTGTGAAAAAAAAAACCATTGGTGAGCCTCAAAAACAGGAAGGCGGGATTAGAGTTTGCCAAACATCTAAAAAAGCCTTCACAGTTTTGGAACAACATCCTATGGACAGATGAGACCAAGATCAACTTGTACCAGAGTGATGGGAGGAGAAGAGTATGGAGAAGAAAAGGAACTGCTCATGATCCAAAGCATACCACCTCTCATCAGTGAAGCATGGTGGTGGTAGTGTCATGGCGTGGGCATGTATGGCTGCCAATGGAACTGGTTCTCTTGTATTGATGATTTGCCTGCTGACAAAAGCAGCAGGATGAATTCTGAAGTGTTTCGGGCAATATTATCTCCTCATATTCAGCAAAATGCTTCATAACTCATTGGACGGCGCATCACAGTGCAGATGGACAATGACCCGAAGTATACTGCAAAAGTAACCAAAGAGTTTTTTTAAGGGAAATAAGTGGAATGTTATGCAATGGCCAAGTCAATCACCTGACCTGAATCCGATTGAGCATGCATTTGACTTGCTGAAGACAAAACTGAAGGGAAAATACCCCAAGAACAAGCAGGAACTGAAGACAGTTGCAGTAGAGGCCTGGCAGAGCATCACCAGGGATGAAACCCAGCTTCTGGTGATGTCTATGCGTTCCAGACTTCAGGCTGTAATTGGCTGCAAAGGATTTGCAGCCAAGTATTAAAAAGTGAAAGTTTGATGGATGATTGTAAATCTGTTCCATTACTGTTGTAATTCCTACACCGTTCACCTGATTTGGATGTAAATACCCTCACATTAAAGCTGAAAGTCTGCAGTTAAAGCGCATCTTGTTCGTTTCATTTCAAATCCATTGTGGTGGTGTATAGGGCCAAAAAGTTTAGAATTGTGTCAATGTCCCAATATTTATGGACCTAGCTGTATTATATCTTTTCATGTGACAACACTGAAGAAATTACACTTTGCTACAATGTAAAGTAGTGAGTGTACAGCTTGCATAACAGTGTAAATTTGCTGTCTCCTTAACATAACTCAACACACAGCCATTAATGTCTGAACCGCTGGCAACAAAAGTGAGTACACCCCTAAGTGAAAATGTCCAAATTGGGCCCAAAGTGTCAATTACTTTGTGTGGCCCCTTTCCAGCACTGCCTTAACCCTCTTGGGCATGGAGTTCACCAGAGCTTCACAGGTTTCCACTCCTCCATGTCGACATCACGGAGCTGGTGGATGTTGGAGACCTTGCGCTCCTCCACCCTCCGTTTGAGGATGCCCCATAGATTCTCAATAGGGTTTAGGTCTGGAGACTTGCTTGCCCAGTCAATCACCTTTACCCTCAGCTTCTTTTGTAAGGTAGTGGTCATCTTGGAGGTGTGTTTGGGGTCGTTATCATGTTGGAATACTGCCCTGTGGCACAGCCTCCGCAGGGAGGGGATCATGCACTGCTTCAGTATGTCACAGTACATGTTGGCATTCCCTCAATGAACTGTAGCTTCCCAGTGCTGGCAGCACTCATGCAGCCCCAGACCATGACACTCCCACCACCATGTTTGACTGTAGGCAAGATACACTTGTCTTTTTATTCCTCATCTAATTTGCTTCCATACACGCTTGACACCATCTGAACCAAATAAGTTTATCTTGGTCTCAGACCACAGGACATGGATCCAGTAATCCATGTCTTTAGTCTGCTTGTCTTCAACAAACTGTTTGCAAGCTTTCTTGTGCATCATCTTTAGGAGAGGCTTCCTTCTGGGATGACAGCCATGCAGACCAACTTGATGCAGTGTGCGGCGTATGGTCTGATCATTGACAGGCTGACCCCCCCACCCCTTCAACCTCTGTAGAAATGCTGGCAGAAATCATACGTCTATTTACCAAAGACAACCTCTGGATATGACACTGAGCACCTGCACTCAACTTCTTTGGTCGCTCATGGCGAGGCCTGTTCTGAGTAGAACCTGTCCTGTTAAACCGCTGTATTGTCTTGGCCACCGTGCTGTAGCTCAGTTTCAGGGTCTTTGCTACCTTCTTATAGCCTAGGCCAGTGATGGTGAACTTTGGCACCCCAGATGTTTTGGAACTACATTTCCCATGATGCTCCACTACACTGCAGAGTGCATGAGCATCAAGTGAAATGTAGCTCCAAAACATCTGAGGTGCCAAGGTTCACCATCACTGGCCTAGGCAATCTTTATGTAGAGCAACAATTCTTTTTTCAGATCCTCAGAGAGTTCTTTGCCATGAGGTGCCATGTTGAACTTCCAGTGACCAGTATGAGATAGTGAGAGCGATAACACCAAATTTAACACACCTTCTCCCCATTCACAGCTGAGATCTTGTAACACTAAGGAGTCACATGACATCGGGGAGGGAAAATGGCTAATTGGGCCAAATTTGGACATTTTCACTTAGGAGTGTACTCACTTTTGTTGCAGCAGTTTAGACATTAATGGCTGTGTGTTGAGTTATTTTGAGGGGACAGCAAATTTACACTGTTATACAAGCTGTACACACACTACTTTACATTGTAGCAAAGTGTAATTTCTTCAGTGTTGTTACATGAAAAGATATAATAAAATATTTACAAAAATGTGAGGGGTGTACTCACTCTTGTGAGATACTGTATATACACACACCATCAAACCCTGGTCAGTTGTCCTGAAGATTTAGGAGTCTTATTTAATTTAAGCTATAAAAATTCTGTCATTATGTTGCATCATTATATATTTCTTACACTTCTTGCTCCTTGTTAGCGAACATGTTTAAATGACGCCATTGTGTGAACATTGCAGACTATCTTCACCCACTGATGTAGCTCTCATGCTGCTGCTCCCACTCTCGTTGTTTATAGTTTGCAATCATCCCTCAAGTATTCTTAGCAGCAAACCGTTTCCTCCGTATGTCTTCCTGTATGATGTGCTCTTGGGACACCAGCAGCTTTCCATCCCCGCTCTTCATCTGTTCTCAGTGAAGCCTCTATGTTGGATTTTCTACTTGTTTGGCTTCTGTAATGATATGGAAAGAAATGCTGCAATAATTTCATCGATACGGTCAGTGTCACCTTTACACATGAATTGACTTTCAATGACAAACTCTAGCCAAAAAGAGGAATGATTTTGGGAATCAAAAGTGTGCATTTTCAAAAACATTTTAAAAACTGAATTTCTGAAAGAATGGAATGTGTCAGGAATCAGCAACAGGAATGGCCAAATGTGCGTAGCTACACTAGGAAACTGAGACCAGACTTTTTATCATAAAGTAAATGTATTAATGGTAAAACAAAAGGCATCCAAACACCAGCAAACAGGAAACACAACAAATGTGAAGATACAAGTGGACTACAACCATATAACCAAAATGCCTAACTAGCAACCTAATTAGCAGGAAAGCCTAACTAACTATATACAATATGTACAAAAATTAGGAACACGGATAAACAGGGAAAACTGGAGATGCAGGAACAGATGGGAAGAGGGAACCAGGACTGGGATCAGGTACAAGGGGAGCAGAAAAGAGGCATCAGGGTTCAGGATGCAGGGCAGGAGCAGGATCTAGGCTCAGGTTAACCACTTAAGGACCAGCCTTGTTTTGGATTTTAGGTGTTTACATGTTTAAAACAGGTTTTTCTGCTAGAAAATTACTTAGAACCCCCAAACATTATATATGGTTTTTCTTCTAACACCCTAGAGAATACAATGGCGGTCATTGCAATACTTTTTTTTGCACCGTATTTGCGCAGCGGTCTTAAAAGTGCACTTTTTTTGGAAAAAATTCACTTTTTTGAATAAAAAAATAAGACAACAGTAAAGTTATCACAATTTTTTTTATATTGTGAAATATAATGTTACGCCAAGTAAATTGATACCCAACATGTCATACTTGAAAATTGCGCCCGCTCGTGGAATGGCGTCAAACTTTTACCCTCAAAAATCTCCATAGGCGATGTTTAAAAAATTCTACAGGTTGCATATTTTGCGCTACAGAGGAGGTCTAGGGCTAGAATTATTGCTCTCGCTTTACCGGTCGCTGTGATACCTCACATGTGTGGTTTGACCACCATTTTCATATGCGGGCGCTACTCGCGTATGCGTTCTCTTCTGCACGCGAGCTCGTCGGGACAGGGGGGTTTTAAAAAATTTTTTTTTTTGTTTTATTATTTATTTTACACTGTTTAAAAAAAATAAAAAATTGTATCACTTTTATTCCTATTACAAGGAATGTAAACATCCCTTGTAATAGAAAAAAGCATGACAGGACCTCTTAAATATCATATTTACACTAAAATGCAATAAAAAAAAGAAGTCATTTAGAAAAATGACATTTGAAAAAATATGCCTTTAAGAGGCGTGGACGGAAGTAAAGTTTTTACGTCGCTTCCGCCCAGCAGTGTCATGGAGACGAGTGAGCGCCATCTTAGCCTCACTCGTCTCCAGACACACCAGAGAGCAGGACGCGATCGCCTCCGCCGCTACTGACGGCTCCGGTAAGCGGCGGAGGGCACCGGATCGCGGCGGGAGAGGGGGGGCCCTCTCCCGCCACCGATAAAAGTGATCTTGCGGCGAATCCGCAGCAGAGACCACTTTTATCTGAAAGCCGGCCGCCGCACGAAAATGGGGATACCGGGGTTATGGCAGCTAGCTGCTGCCATAACAACGATATCCCCGTTCAAAATTTGGATGTACATCGTCGTGCCCAAGCAGAAGGAATAAAAGGTTAGTTTTTTAATAAAATAGTAACAAAAGCAGCGCTATTTACTAGCCTAATTAATGCAACATAAGCATAAAATGATAGTAACAGATGGATTTAAAAAAAAAAATCATATATGTGGTTGGAACTCTACTTTAGTCTGTATGGTCACTGTGACCTGCAAGGTTTTTTATTATGTATATGAAATAAAATTTGTTTTTGAAAAAATTCAATGCAAATGTGCTATCTCACGTTTAACTACACAGCCATCAAAGTCCTACATTGTTGTTGAAAGGGTTTTTCTCCTTATTCTTTTTCTATGAGTCTCCCTGTTAGTCAGAGAGGATATGCATCATGTTATAGAACACTTATGGGGGGATTGGAGAAAAGGGACATAATCATTATGTTTTATTGCAGTAGCTAATAAATTTTACCAGCTGGTGGTACTAAATGTGAAATCTGTATGCAACAACCAGCCCCAAAGAAACCCGAGAAAGTGGGAACCTTGATGTAGCAATCCCAAAAAAGGGATTTACAGTTTTTTTCCTTGTATGTTTTTAGTTGCACTCATAGCTACATCCTTGTCCTGAAAAGTCTCTATATGGCCAATGTAGTGCATGAGCACTAATTACTGACTACTTACTTTATACTGTGCGCATTAATGTTGGCTTGAATGGAGGAGAAGATTTGGATGCCGCACACCGGATGTAGTCAAAAAAACTTCACTTTATTGAAAAAATGGGATCATCAAAATAACAAGACTGTCATGCAGAAAGTACAGGTAAGCTGACGCGTTTCGCACTCAGGACTGAGTGCTTACTCATAGCCTCTTCCACACTTTCATTAAGCATTACTGGAGTCATTTTTTAAAATTGTATGACCATTTTATGAAATTTTATGGAACTAGAAGGCCTTTCATACAACCCTTAAGTGAGCCTTGATCCTAAACCAATTTAATGTAATTTGTTAGATTAATGGTAGAAAAATGTTCATATTGCACAATACATACTACTCATAGCATGAGTGTTTGGTGGGTTATGCATACCCCAATCTGACATACAAGTCTGTAAACAATCTACAGTATATAGACTCACAGAATTCCATCAAATGAAGTCACCACTTGAACTCTATTTATCCTTGAAGGTCCTGATTACAGTTGTACCCCTTGCCAAGGCTATATTTACCATAATGATGCGCATAAGCTGGTGGCCAGAGAATCATGATAAAAAAAATAGCACCAAGCTTCCAAATGAACAAATTACGGTAACTTTTTCATTATTTTGTATTCTTCTTCTGTCCATCTCTGGACATTAATGGCTAAATGAACTAGTGGACTTCTAGAGGGAAAGGAGAAACGGGATGTTGAGGAGAGTTAAAAGGTTCTTTATAGTTCAGTAAACATGAACCCCTCTTATTTTCTCTTGTTTGTTGGCATGTATAGTTAACTAACTCTGCATCAAAAGCAGCACACATGCTGCCCATTACCACATATCAGCGTTGGTGTAACTACTATAATGAAACGCAGCAATGGATGAAGCTTATACAAAAGGGCATCATGGTTCAGGTGCGTCTAGCCAGGGTCTCAATAAAAGCCCTGCCTTTTGCAAGCACAGAAGTTGTACCACTGCTTTCAAATATTTTGACATTAATTCTGTTTCACCTACTGATTAGAGGCTAGGTTTAAACTTGAGCTTGAGCATTTTTTTTTTTTTAAATGTGGATTTTTACACTTGTTTTTGGATGTCTTTAGGCTTGATCATTTTTGTTTTAGGCAATGAAAAGTTAGTTAATAAGAGAAGAGGCAAGAAATTGTGATAAAAACACATTGAGTGCAATTTAAAGTAATTTTGAGGTGGTCCCATCTTAATCAACGTAGAACAAAAATGCATGACTCTGCCCCGAAAAGCTCTTGTACTTTTTTGAGATTTGTGTGATATGCTTGAAGTAACAAGTGTGAGTTGGCAACATAGGATCCAATGGGAATCGTCAAGTCAAGCGTTGAAGTGTTTCCTAACTCGTGCAAAGCAGGTCTTGGGCTCTGTGCTGAACTACCGCTCAGTAGTGTTAACTGCTATAATATCTTCATTTATGGCTTTGTTTGCTTGAGTAATGAATGGAAAATAAAACCATACACATCTAACATCACAACAGGGATGTTCAGCAGAGTGGGAACTCTTCCAGAATGTCACAGTACAACACCTACAGCGGTAACTTACAAAATGACATCCATCAGGCCATGGTAAGGACAAGATCTGAAACGTTCTGCTGTATTTTAATGTCCCCATTTGCATACCATAATGAGCATTAATAGTAAAAAAGCTATTTATTGCCTGTGGTTGTGCACAATAGAATCACGTGTGTCCAATTATAAACAGTGTGTCCACGGCTTTGAATATTGATCACACTATGAGATTGCGCGCCTGCTGTTCCGTTCTGTTCCTTTCCCGGTGGAATTGAGCTGCAATCCAGGAAAAGATGCTGACGAGAGGACCAGTCAGGTATAAAAGCAGTTCTAATAAAAACAGCCTTATGAATGCATCTTTGTAACAGGTTTTAATTAACTTAATGGCAGCTGTATAGCATTGCGCAGCGTGCATCTGTTTCGTGAGGAGTTATTGCTTTTGTCTTGTCCCCAATAAAAACAACGATAACGTTTCAGTTATGAGAACATTTCAGGCAGGGGGAACATTACAAGAAGTCTGCTTTGTTTGGCTGCCAGTTATCCGGGCTCATGTCAGCGGTGCCGGTGTCGTTTGACACTCCTGTTTCAATGTAAGCATGCAATTAGCCTGTATCTGTAATATATTGTGACATATTTTCTATGAAGGCACCTGCACTGGCTGACGTGTGTCTACAGCTCAGTCTTTATTTTGAGGACATGCTGAGTACTTCAGTCCATCACACTGATTACGTATGATATTGAGGAGGTGGAGGGTACTCTGGTTTATCAATCTTCTCTTATGCCAAGTACAGTCCTTAGTGAATGTGAGAACATAATAAAGTTGATGGCTGTAGCTGTAATGAGCCTTGCATCACAAAGCTTTCTAGCAGGGTATGTAAACCATAAACAATGAACTTCTAATATTTGGTCCCTTTTTGGTCTGTTTAATATGCCATTTGGTATATCTGTTTAAAAATTGCAGACAATACCTATTGATTCCAACGCAACTGATATCTCCCAGTGCTGCATTTTTATTATTTACGGTGTTGATTTACATGGGAGAACACAGTAATTACTGCTAGTGGCTCTAGAACTAATCACATGTAATATCCGACAGGCTGGTTGTAGCCAAGTTGATGGATCAACTTGAGTACAATCAGCCTGCCCATAAACGGTTCGAATCCTGAATTGGCTGAGATTCAAACCATCTATGGCCAGCTTTAGTCACATTCAACTGGACCTGTTCTTTAACCACTTCCCCTGGGTAGATGTCACATGACGTCACCTGGTTTAAGTGGTTATACCGGGATGATGCTCTGTAATGCATGAGTGATTCAAGTGGCTATACAGCCACTCAATCACTTCTACAGTCGGGCACCCCCCTTCTGCTCTTTCTCCCGCAACCATTTCTGGGCTCACTCGTCCCATGTGGGAGCCCAGGATCACTCTGACCAACGGCATCTCCTTCACTGAAAAGAGAGAGAGGAACTAATGTTGTTCCTCCGTCTCTGTGCGTTCAGAAACTGGAAACAAAGAAGATTTCATCAGTTCCGGTTTCAAATCTGTGTTTATTGGCCGGTTACCAGCCAGTGAAGCAGCCAATCAGACCGATGTGTGTCTGATTGGCTGCATTGGTATATGGTTACAAATAATTATTCTGAATATTTTTATATAAGGTTTCAGTTAACTAATTTATTGAAACAGTAGGCTCAGATTTTTCAGGACGAAGATCAAAACAATCCTGCAGCCCTACTGACCTTCTCATAAGGAAGAATTTGATTAATGCTAACTATTGGGCTGCCGTGGAACAGGATTGATTAACACACTTATTTACGAAAATCTTGCAGGCTATTTAAAAATAAAAAAAAATAGAGGTTTTCCATAAAAAATTCTAGTATACTGCAGATCAGCACTTCCTCCAGTAGCCAACCACATGGCAACCACTTGAGACCAATAAGTGGATATCATCGGGCAGGACCAAAGTAGGTGTACAAAATCTGCTTGTGGGTACATGTAAGGAAATTGGTGATATTCAAATGACCCATTTTATACAATATTAAGTGTACACAATAGCCAAGTGTCTGATGACCTGAATGACCACGGGTAGGGGACAGGAAAAAGTTATGTTTGAACTATATACAGCTGAATATGTTTATTGTTAATTGCTGGTGAGACTGGATTTTCTGTATTTATTGGTAGGACAACCTAGACTGCCAAAGTGTTTGGCTGTGGCTGGAACATTTTAGATTGTAATCTCCTTTGTTTGTGTACTTTCCAAAGTCCTTTGTATTTGGTTGGTAGGTTTAAAATAAATATATATTTTTTTTAAAAACAGAACTTTCCATGCCCTTGATCCAGATTTTACACAGGAGCATTTGTAGTGCCTACAAAAGTATTCAACCCCCCTTGGCATTTTTTGTTTTGTTGTCTCACAACCTGGAATTAACATAAATTGTTTGAGGATTTACATCATTTAATTTACAGAACATGCCCACAACTTTGAAGATGTTTTTTTTGTTTTTTGTTTTTTTATTGTGAAGCAAACAACAAATAGGACAAAATAACCGAAAAAGTCAATGTGCATAACTATTCACCCCCCTAAAGTCAATACTTTGTAGAGCCACATTTTGTGGCTATCACAGTTCCAAGTCAGTTTGGATAAGTCTCTATGAGCTTGCCACATCTTACTACTGGGATTTTTGCCCATTCCTCCTTGCAGAACTGCTCCAGCTCCTTTAAGTTGGATGGTTTGCGCTTGTGAACAGCAGCCTTTAAGTCTGACCACAGATTTTCTATTGGATTGAGGTCTGGGCTTTGACTAGGCCATTCCAACACATTTACATGTTTCCCCTTAAAGAGGAAGTAAACTCTCCCACTCTGATGCTGCTTTTCATTTAGTCCATTATAATAAGTAATTATCAAACTATAGCCACTGTAATCCAGCCCAAATCGCATATTACTTACTGTTTAAAGAAACTTTAAAAAACTTGTTTCCAGGGGTTAGGCAGTGCCATCTTAAGTATTGTTTTCTGAGTCCACAGTAGAGTGTATTTCCGCCCTTACATTGAACACTCCCTGTACTATTAAGCAAGCCTCCTTCTCAATCCGATGTTTCTATGGCAACCCTGCTTCACTGCTCATAGTATTTCATAGTATTTATTTGTGCCTATTATCTATTGTTTACCTGAGTCAGTTATATCAGCTTCAGCTGATAAGGCGGCAGTAATGCTGTCCGTTGTCCAAGTTTACACTCCACGTGTTGTCACATGGTCACATGGGGTTTAGTAGGAAGCTCTGAGTGATTATGCAGTCTCGTGGGATTTCAGTGTTGTGCCGTAGGAAGATCTGACAGACAAGTGCACGGAGTGTGCCGTAAATCAGAAGAGATCTGGGCATGCTCAGTGAAGTCATTCTAAAGAACAAAAAGGATTACAATACTAAGCAAGTAAGGAGATATCTACAAGTAGTGTTCATTAGGGTTTTTTATGCTGATTTACATGGGACAAAGTTGTCAGTGAGTGTTTACAACCACTTTAAACCACTCAAGTGTTGCTTTAGCAGTGTGTTTGGGGTCATTGTCCTGCTGGAAGATGAACCTCCGTCCCAGCCTCAAACCACACACAGAGTGGTACAGGTTTTGCTCAAGAATATCCTTGCATTTAGCACCATCCATCTTTCTCTCAACTCTGACCAGTTTCCCAGTCCCCACAGCATGATGCTGCCACCACCATGTTTCACTGTAAGATGGTGTTCTTTGGGTGATTTGATGTGGTGGGTATGCGCCAGACATAGTGTTTTCTTTGATGGTCAAAAAGTTCAATTTTAGTCTCATCAGGCCAGAGCATCTTCTTCCATACATTTTGGGAGTCTCCCACATGCCTTTTCGCAAACTTAAAATGTGAAATTATGTTTTTTGCTGAAAGTAATGGCTTTCTTCTGGCCACTCTGCCATGAAGCCCAACTCTATTTAGCGTACGTCTTATTGTCGTCCTATTTACAGATACTCCGGTCTGCTGTGGAACTCTACAGCTCCTCCAGGGTTACCTTAGGATTCTGTGCAGCCTCTCTGATTAATGCCCTCCTTTCCCGGTCCATGAGTTTTGGTGTGCGACCGTCTCTTGGCAGGTTTGCTGTTGTGCCAAGTTCTTTCCATTTGGTTATGATAGATTTGATGATACTCCTAGGGATCATCAACGATTTGGATATTTTTTCATAACCTAACCCTGACTTGTACTTCTCAACAACATTGTCCCTTACTTGTTTGCAGAGTTCCTTGGTCTTCATGGCAGTGTTTGGTTAGTGGTGCCTCTTGCTTAGGTGTTGTAGCCTCTGGGGCCTTTCAAAAAGGTGTGTATATGTAATGCCAGATCATGTGACACTTAGATTGCACACAGGAGGACATTATTTCACTAATTATGTGACTTCTGAAGGTAATTGGTTGCACCAGAGCTTTTTATGGGCTTCATAACAAAGGGGGTGAATACATACGCACATGCCAATTATCAGTTTTTTATTTCTGAAAAATCGTTTTTATGTATATATTTTTCAAATTTTACTTCACCAACTTAGACTATTGTGTTCTGATCCATCACATATAATTCAGATTAAAAAAAACATTGAACTAAAGGCTGTAATGTTACAAAATAGGTAAAAAGCCAAGGGGGTGAATACTTTTTCACGGCACTGTATTTACTGTTCAGGAAAGTCGCCCTTATCTCTGCACTTTGTAAGCTGCATGCATTTTAACACATGTTGGTTTAAATGTAAAAAGAGTAGAATACAGAAAATAGTGGGTTAACATGACCATATTTCAGGATTTCATTGCATACTTAAATAGAAGAATGTGGGGCATTCTTTAAATTCTTGAATCAAGTTGTTTCCATATAACAGCAATTTTTTTTTTTTGTAAGTTGCAGTCATCACCCCCCCACCCCTCCTCATTGTACGAAACATTCATGTGGCATTCTCGTCGAGCAGAATCTTATTTCTTCTAGTCTGTCCCAATGGACACCCATTTATTGCTCAGTTGCTTCCTGCACCGACTACTTTGCATAGTGCTTTGGTTGTTCATTTCTCCATGATCTTCTATTTCTGCACTTCCCAGCATGTGGCCTCCTTCAAAACACACAGTTAGATACATCTCCGGTTTTATTGGGGGTGGGGATGGAACTCTTAATCTTTTTTTAAAGAAAACTGACTCTAGATTTGAACAACTGCACATTAGTTTACAGTACAGTGTGTGTCTTTGACCTGGATGCATGCTGGCTTCAGTGTGGACAAGTGGACACAGAGATGTCATCAAACTGCACCTGTGATCTTCTAGAGCGGCTTCACACTTCCAAAAAGCAAAAGCGCAGCTAACCCACAGCTAGATGCCCTTTACCACAGACGTCTATGAGATCCTGTGGTTTTGTTGAGGTTTCAGAAAGTACACCAAAACCCCTGCATGCTGCATCTTTGATGAGCTTTCTGAAATTGCATCAAAACCGTGGGACATCAGACGTCTATGGGAAAGCGCAGCTTACCCGCACCAACACTGTGGGTTAGCTGCGCTTTGCCCAAAGTTCAGCAGAACCACATCGGGGCAGTGTGAAGCTGCCCTAATGCACATTCAAAGCCACTACTTATTTTCTTATAAATTCAATTATTATTATTTCTGAAAGTATTACATATAAGAAATATATTATATATTAGCAGATTGTTTTTACCACAATTTTAAATTATTCTCCTTTTTATTTTTCAACATCATTTTTTACCTTTTGAATAAGATTTGTTTTTCTGTATATTATTTCCATGTATTTAATTATTATAATTAGTCAGATTCAATTTTACAAGTATTTTGTCCTCTATATTGTGGCTTATATTATTTTTAGTAATAACATTTTTATGTTTTTTACAACCATTTGTTTATCAATTTTATACCGGTTTTGTAGCCCTGAAGGAGGTGGATACTTCTTGGTCCCTGAAATGTGTTGGCTGCTTTGTATTGTCCTGCTGAACAAACACCAGTATTACGTTTTTGGACTCTCAGTTAATTGGTCTGGCCTCTCCTCAAACTTTGTAGATAACCTGTTTTCTTGTCTCCCAATGCACAGAAATACTTGTGTTACCCTGTTTTCTGCAATGGTATGTTTATATTCTGACTATGTTTTTGTGGCAATAACATTTCTGCAAGTAAAAGAACACCACCATATAGCATATATCATTTTTTCCTGTTGGTTTTTTCAGCCAAAACATTAGTAGTTATGGGAGCCTAAAGGTAAAATGAAGCCCAGTTCTGCAGTTCAATGCCTTCTGTCCATTCTACCATTCAACAAATGCTTAGAAGTGACATTGTTATCGAAATAAAACCATAAAAAAGAAAGGCAGCCTTTTAAAATACAGGTACAAATACTAAAAGTGGCTCCTTTGCCATTGGAATTGTCAATATCCAACATTGGACCTGCAGTTACATACAAGTAATATAGCAACTGGGTGGGTAGAGTTACAGTGTAAATCAGGAAGACAGGCATCTGACATACCTGGTAGTAGCAGATGCTGAAGATTCCATTGGTGGCTATGGCTTTTCAAAAATGAAGATCGGGTGCAAGGGGAGTTGGTATTATACTTGAATTTAACTGGCTGACATTTGTATTTAAGGAACCCTACTTGTTGGGAACCTTCTTTTATTTTAAAGCTAAACTCCTGCATTAATCTCTCTGCCACCCGTCTATCACCCAAAGTCCCCCCCACCCCCACTAAATACTTTTTTTTTATATAACCTACATCTTTTTCCTATAGTCTTCAAGACAGGCTGGTGACCTCATGTTAGCTTCCTCTACTTCCTCCAGCAGTGGCAGGGAGTGGACATTCTTCCTGAACTGAGCGGTGCTCACGTAATGATGAGTGAGCACTGCCCAGTCTAGGAAAACTGTGAACCCCTTAAGGGTGTGTACATGACTGGCTAGGCTCACAATAAAGAGGCAGAATGATGTGTCATTCTTCCCCAAGAGTATTGGTGGCACTGGACCAAGGAGACAGCTTCCATTACCTTGCATAAAGTTGGCCATAAAGCTAATACACCATTAGTTTCCTCCAAATTCCTCTATTCACATAAAAAAGGTAGATCAAGGAATCCTCCCGTAGGACATGGTATTCTGACAGCTGCACCTGCTGCTCTCTGAACACTCTGGTCAACGTTTGCAGCCGCTGATTCGGAAAAATTTCAACATATCCCTTCAACAGAAGTCAGTAAAACTACCAACTTCTGTTGAGCGGGGACTGCTACACGCTGATTGTCCCTAATGAACCTTCCGAATTTCGATGAGTGTATGGCCAACTTAACTGAGCCAAATCCTCCTTCATTTGTGTCCAAAATACTCCCCCTCTGCAGGTGACGGCCACACACTGATTGTTCCTAATGAACCATCTGGATTTCAAATAAGTGTATGGCCAACTGAACTCAGCCAAATCCTCCTTCATTTGTATCTCACACACTCCCCCTCCCAGACACTGCAGCTCACAGGGGGAGGATTTCAGCAACCGAGGCAGTGGGCAGAACTAGGTGTGGCCAGGTGCTGATTGACAGCGACAATGCTGATAACCACAATCCCTGCCATATCTTATCATTCCACTGTAGTGCAAGCAGGAATAGCATGTTTGACTGGCAACTCTGTTCTGAATTCAGGAGCAGTGCAGCATCGTTGCCGCCCCATTGCAGGAAGCTGTATTAGGTAGACTTCACTGCAAGGCTCAACAGGTATTTGTCAGACTTTGGCAGGGACTAAAAAACGTAACATGTAATACCGTGTTTCCCCGAAAATAAGCCTGGGTCTTATATTAATTTTGATGACAAAAGACACAGTAGGGCTTATTTTCGGGGTAGGTCTTATCATGCCATGTGCTGTCTCTCTCCCTTCCTGTCACGAACATCCCTGTAAAAGTTCTTGTAGAATGTTGATATCACACAATGCAAAACTGCTGCATGCTGAGATGTAGTGCCACATACCTTCTTATATTGTCTGTGACATGCTGGAGGTCTGCAGAGGAAGGGGGGCCCGAAATCCCCTGCTGACATCTTGGAAAGGGGAAGATTAGCTGAGTGCAGCCTGCCACTTCCTTAGCCCACCGGAGCTCTGCACAGGGAGGGGAGCCAAGATCCCCCCCGCTGACAAATCAGAGAGGGGGAGGTAAGCTGAGTGCAGCCTGCCACTTCCTTAGCCCACTGGAGCTCTGCACAGGGAGGGGAGCCGAGATCCCCCCCCGCTGACAACTCGGAGAGGGGGAGGTAAGCTGAGTGCAGCCTGCCACTTCCTTAGCCCACTGGAGCTCTGCACAGGGAGGGGGACCAAGATCACCCCTGCTGACAGCTGGGAGGAGAGGAGCAGGAGATTAGCTGATCGCAGAGCGGCTGTATTCCGAAGGTAATTGGCACAATTGACACACAACAGTCTACACTATACACTACTGCAATGGAGTAATGTATACACTATACACACAAGCACTCTACACTAGGGCTTATTTTCAGGGTAGGGCTTATATTGCAGCCCTTCCAGAAAATCGCAGTAGGTCTTATTTTCGGGGTAGGTCTTATTTTCGGGGGAAACACGTTATGATTATTTTTTTTAATAGGACACCATGGTGAATAGCTAAAAATAAGAAAATGCTTTGAGAAGTCTGTACATTTTCAGAATAACATTTTGGAAAGAGCAACAAGCTGTCTGTTCTGTTATGGGAGTTCTCAGTAAACCATGCTCTTCATACTGGGCTGGAACAATATCTGTCCTGCTAATATAACACCTTTATGACAGCATAGTATAGTTTCCTGGGGACATGAATAATAGAGAGGAATAAGGACAGTGATCTGTGATTTGTAAAAGGTGCTATTCTTCCTCTGAGATTCCTTACTTTAAATGGAGAAAAAACACACGTGACTATATCAGCTAAGGTTGAGCAAATGTCAGAGCACTGGAGAATATGACAGAGATCTAAGCACAGGTGCAGGAGCACAAAGACTACTTACAGATTCATTTCAAAAGCATTTTAATTTAGCAAAATTTCAAACAGAACAATAAAAATACTAAAAGTGGAACGAAACTGCCGAAGCGACTGCAAAGCATCCTGAGCAATTAATTTTATGTGTGGAATTGTAGGCTTAGAGGGAAGGTTCACAGCAAATCAGCAAACCCCATGTGCATTGCGTCGGTATTAGCAGAATCATGCCCTGGCTAAGCAATATACCATTTAACTAAATAATGAACAGACTTACAGTAGAACAATAGAAGATGGCACTGGTTAGAGGGTCCTGAAGGGTTAAAAAGCCATTTGCCAGGCTCAGATGGGTCTAAAGCTGACTTAGTGAACCCGCTGATAAGTGAAATGCCTGCAGGAAGAATAGATCAGAAGGTTTTATAATATGCATGAAAAGTGGGTCAACACATAGCATATGAGATTCCCGAGGTTGCAAATTACATCTGACACATCTAGTGTGCCAGCATAGAAGCTTGGTCTTGTATTCTATGTCTTTTTTGTGTATGCTTGCAAAGTGGTCATACTTACATTGTGTGCTATTGATTTTTCTGCTTGTCTATTGTGTTAAGAAGAGATTTGCGCATATTAAGACCCTTACTACCAAATATTGGATCTTTGCATCAATATTTGTGTTGGTGTGGTGCAAGGGCATTCATCCCAGAAATAAGCTCAACAGAGTTTCATCATATTAGCTGGAGGGCAAAATTGTAGCCTGTTCACATGGCTCAGTCCACATACTGTATTCCTTATGTCGCGTACACACGACCGGACTTTTCGGCAGAATAGATTAGACGGAATAATTTCATTGGATATTCCGATCGTATGTGGGCTTCATCAGACTTCTTCTTGCGAAAATTCTGACGGACCTAGAAATAGAAGATGTTTTAAATTTTTCCGACGGAATCAATTCCTATCGGGAAAACCTTTTCGTCTGTATGCTATTCCGACGAACCAAAGACGACGCAAGGACAGCTTTTGGCTACTGGCTATTTAACTTCCTTTTTCTAGTCCCGTTGTACATGTTGTACGTCACCGCATTCTAAATGATCGGACTTTGGTGTGTACGCAAGTCCGTTTCAGCGGAACTCCGTCAGAATTCCTTCAGAAAAACCGTCAGAGTTTATTCTGACGGAAAAACTGGTCGTGGGTACGCGGCATTAGGCTTCATGCACATGGGTGTTTACGCTGTACAGGCGAATGCGCCTATTGATATTATTGATATGAAGCCTGAATTACTAAATTCACACTCCAATAACACTAAATAACAATCTAGCATTCAACCAGAACATGATGCATGGATCTAAAGGGAAAAACCCTCATTGACCTCTGTTGCTGCAGGCATTGTTGGTCAATTCATCCTCGCAACTTCACATCAGAAGCTTTAGATCTGCTCCACACTCCATTATCATGTTTTTTTTTTCTATTTCATTTTACCTTTTTTTGCGGGGTTGACTTGGCACGCAAATACAGTGTTGTCCTATTGTGATCCCATGCCGCATGTCTGGTACAATGCCACCAGCTTTCCCTTCCATATCATTGGAGCTGGCTGTCTCTTCCTGGTTCTTCCAGCTGGCTTATCGGGAGGTGAGAGAAGGGTGAGCAGAGTTGCTGGGTTATTGACTTGGATGACTTAACAAATTTTGTTGTAAACATTAAAGAGGCCCTGTTACCAGACCATTCATTTGAACAAAAATTGTTCCGTAAAATCATATATGCTTCAATGTATTTCAGGCATATAATTTACCTGTAAAAGCCTCCCTAGTTTAGACTTTCAAAAGCCTTGAGAATTTTGCTGGGTACCACCATCTTGAATGTGATGTTAGCAACCCCAGCAGACTCAGAGCTGACGCTCTATATAAATCCCCCCCCCCAGCAGCAACATAACAGGTTATATAATGATGGGAGAAGAGCTGGGCTAGCACAGATAGTAATTAGACATTCCAAGAAAAGAGGGTTGTACTAGGAAACAGACTGTCCAGGAGTAGTTAAATTTTCTAGCAAGTTTAAGGCTGATTGCAAGTAAATTAAAAAATATTAAGTGAAGGGGGAAACTGCAAATTAAATTTTTTTTTTTTTTGGCAACAGCGTCTGTTCAAGAATGAATTACTTCACAGTGCCAGCAGCTACAGAAGGAGGAGTTGTTTTAATGCTTGTTCACTGCTTTTTATTAATGTGTAGTTTTACTTAGAGGGTCCCGAGATTTTATTTATAGAGGGAACTGCATCCATAAAAAGTATTTGGGACCAACACAAGACCAAAAAAAAAAAAGACTGTGGGAAAACACAGACTGGGTGATGTAAATTAGGGGTTCCGCTATTAGTGAAGCTGGTGATAAAAAAACGTGTGGATGGGCAAATCTGTGTATTGCCAACATTTTGATTGCTGGGACCCCCCCAGCTGAATGTCCTTGCTCTTCGGCTGAGAATTTTCTGCCTTACCCTTAGAAAAATGTTGATGGAAAAATTAACTTTTATTAAGATGCTAGGGCCACCCATGGAACAAATTATGGCTTATTCCTATCGAATCAAGATATATATACTAAACTAAATAGATTTTGGACACAATACTAGTAAATACCAGGTGTGTATTTACTGGAAATGTTTCTATATAGGCAGCAGTAATTTTTGGTTTACTGGTGCCAAGTTAACTCGAATGATGTATATTTGGCATTGGTGCGCTGTATGTCTTGTGTAAGCATAAAATATCTCCTTGCTCCCATAAGGTATTTTGCTGGAACTGCAGTAAAACTATTTTGTATGTCTTTAAGCTGTTACCACAGTAAAGACTATAAAGTGGAATTGTACGTTCATAACTGAAGAATTTTCCCTGAACGGTTTAGATCGTATAATCCTTCAGAAGGGGCTGTTCATCTCTTTACCACTTAGCTACTGTAGCCATAAAGAACATAATTATTACATAATAATCCCAGAGTAATAATAACATAATTTGTTAAAAAAAAAAATGTAGCAATTGCTAGTTTGGTAATAAGGAATTACAGTATGTTTCTGTGGTTTACATGACAACTACCGGTCGTTATCAGGTGCTAAAGAGACCTCAAAGTCCTGACCTTTTAAAATTCAAATTATAATTATATATCAGAAGGAGTGACTAGTATTAGTTATGTATTTTACTTTTAATTAATGCACACATGTTTCTTATTGCTGTAAATGCTGTGTTGTTCTCCAGCTTCTATAAAGCTCCAGTTTCCAGCATGCCTTGCTAGCGATTGACAAGCAGAACATGGCCATGTCTTGGTTTGGTTCTACAGCTATAGTACACCCATGTGAGCAAGGCCTTAATATACTATACTACACTATATCTTAAAGGTACTCTGTCATGTGAGAATCACGGAGGCTACCAATGGTGAACTCTAATTTTGGGAATGCTAGTTCCCTGACTGGCATGCTAAAGCTGTGGCTTTCCTCCTTTCTGAGTGGGGCATTTATAGAGATAAGAAATTCTGACATCCATTTACAGCATACTTGTTCTGGGTTTGTGACTGAAAGGTAGTGAGGGGCTAAGGTGTGGGCCAGACCCATCTTGGCCTGGGCCCGCGAAAAACTGTCAAATACTAGCAGGCTGCAGGCCCAGTCAGCTGTAGCCAGGGCATGACCTTCCAACAGCTGCATGTAGCACCGGGACAGGGATGCTGATGATACCATTAAACCAATATAGCCATATTTGGTCAATTACATTCTCCATAGTTCCATGTGGCCATATTAGGTTAATGATGTCACCAGCATTCCCACCCCATTGTTACTTGTGGTCTTCTATCATGTGACACTTTACTTCCCATACACTATCTCTGAAGGAGGCCTATCAAAACTGGCAAGCATGTTCAAAGGTGAAAGTGAAACCAAACAAAGTAGAACTACAGGCAAAACTTTTTCACTTTGGATAGATTAAGACTGGGCATATGATTGATCTTTTTTTTTTAAATCAGCCAGCAGCCATATTCCCCCATTCACACAAGCAAGGTGGATGGAGGAATCCTCCCTGCTGTGCTATTGTTTTCTGACAGCAGGGTTGTGACAGACCCAACCAGGACAGGGGCTTTTGGAGTGGACTGCAGAGTAGCCTCTTGCCTACTGACTATGTGCCCTGGCATTTGAGGGAGCTACAAGCATTTAAGAAGATGTCCTGTTATATAATGCAAAAGGACATTATTACATATAACAGTCAAAGAAGCCATGGTCTCTGCCAACTTGAAACTCAGTGAGCAGATGTATGCGAAAAGAAAGCTGGTAAATGAGATTTGGACAGCCCTGGGTTTACTTGAATACTGTTGCCAGACAGTCTGGGATCCCTGAATAATCAAAGCATTGTCTAGGTGTGAATTCCCATTGTTAATTGAGTCACCTATTGTTTCTGTCTGTTGGCTAACTTTTGGAGGTTCTTGAGGGGCCTAATGTCAACTTTAGCTTGTTATCTAAACTATTGTGTGATGTTTTGGGTAAATATTTGGTTTTATTGTTCATGTGGTGACTGACCTACTCTTTGAAGTGTATAAAAACCTGTACTTCTGTTCAATAAACAGTCATTCCCTTGGAGTTTACCTCAACATCTTATTTGTGTATGATACTTGGGGTAAAAGGGCTAGTATTAGCGTTCAGTCTTCTGGAACAGTTTAGTGGGAAGGAGGTACTGCTTGGCGGAAGCACCTAAGTGGGGTGCCAAGCATTCAGCCAAAGTGGTCTCCTCTGCTGTTAGAATAAACCGATCAGTCGCTGATCGAGAAACATTTTCCAACAGGACTGCTCAACGGAAGTGGTTTGGGAATGGCCACACATAGATCACATTTTGATCCATGTATGGCCAGCTTAGAGGAAGGTTATAACCCTTGTCCAGTTTTTTTTTTTTTTTTTAGCTAATGTCCCAATGAAGGGATTTCTCTTAATTTCCTGTCCTTCAACAGAAAGTGAAAGGAAATCTGTCCAAAGTGAGATAATTCTCAGGTTGTTATCAGGGTCACCAGAACTAGTGTCCCTGTTGAAAGATTTCCCCTTTATTCCTGTTCCACAGACCACTCAGAAATTGGGGATTTTTTTCACCTTCTGTGATAACAGTAAACAGGAGAATTGGAGAGGGCTAACGTGGACAAAGACAAAAACCTGACAGCTGTTGTAAGCCCTCTATATAAATCTAAAAAAGTTTTTCCTTCAGGTATACGTTAAATGAAGGTAAACATAGCAGTAATAATTCCAAATATATGCCGGCAGGAAAATATACTTTACTTTCCCTTTAATCCTGAAAAGTTGAACTAATTCTGAAGTGAAGCAAAGTTTGACTTGTGGATGTAGAAGTACGCCGCTTCCATCTTCCCGTCAGCACGATTCTTCTAATGTAGAGATGAAATGACAGAACCATCATTACCTTAAACCTGCTCCTATGCTGTTGTCAGATACAGTAATTTGAGCTGAAATCATTTTTTTAATCTTGCTTTGTTACAGTGCAGCTTGAATTGAGATTCAGTTGTCTTCCTTTATGTGAGATGCCACATTGGAGAAACGCTTATGTTATAATTAGATGTCTGACACAGCCTTGCTTCATCTGCGAGATCTCTCAACTTTCCCTAACACATTTTTCTCCCTTGCCACTGGCTTTTCTCGCTGTTTCAGTTAATGCTGTTAGATGTGCCACGGATGCACAAAGTCATGTCTTTATTAAGATGCATTTGACAATGCTACTTATGGGATAGATGGCAGCTGTTAGCGGCTGAGTTTATCATCAGATCTCAAGATCTTGTTCTGCTAATGTTTTTGAGATGAAGTTTACAGAGAATATGCTATCAAACGAGATTCTTGCAGATACAAGCTGCCAATGCGTAAATCACAACCTGTGTGCTAGTTCCAGGGCCACCCCACTTATAGTGATGATGTAAGCTCCACTTACCTGAAACTGTTGGGCTGCATTCAGACGGAGACATATCTGCAGATAGTTTACTGCATTCAGAAGTGGCTAAATGCCAAATCTCCACAGAAACATCAACCCTGGATGCACACCGGTTATGTCCAGGGTCGGTATTTGCATGTAAGCATGCGGATGAACGGATGCGAGCAGCAGTGGCGCTTACCATTGATTTGTACAGCGTATAAATCTGACAGCTGCCATTGACAGCTGCTGCTGGTCGCTCACAGCCTATGCAGGCAGCATTTACAACCGCTGCCAAGAACCTACTGATTCTTGCTGGTGGCAACACATATTGATCTGTCTGAATGTAGCCTTGTGCAGCTTGTGAGTGGGACAATCACAGCTTCTGTCAAAGGCTTTTCAGATATGACAGGTTCCCTTTAAATGATTATTTGCAAACATGGAAAATGGATTAAAAAAATAAAATAAATGTCTGCGTCGCAACCCAACGCCTTATCTATTTCCAATCAGCCAGCTCTGGAATCTGGGTGAACCATACTTGCTCCTGAATAAAGTCTATTGAAATTGACACTGTCCAAAAATAATCACTACAGATCCACCACTTAAAGGCCCTGTAATCTATTTTTTTTATTAAACTGTCTCTTGTTATGTTTTTCTTTCTCTCCATGAGTTCCAGAACCTCTCCTTTTGTCCCTCACTTCCATGTGCTTGGAACGAGCAATCTACATTAGATCATAAGCCTAATAATATAATGCAAAATCCTTTTTTGTATTAAGAGAGGTATGGACTTCAAAGAGAGAGAAATCATTTTACCCCTATACAAATCATTAGTAAGACCTCATGTGGAATATGTAGTTCAGTTTTGGGAACTTATTCACAAAAAGGATATTGGGGAACTGGAGAAGGTGCTGAGAAGGGCAACCAAACCGATAAGAGGCATGAAGGAGCTCAGCTACCAGTAAAGATTATCTGAAGGGAGTTTATTCTCTCTTGAGAAGAGGAGATTAGAGAGATGACCAATACATGTATAAGTGGTCCATATTGTGAACTTGGTGTTGAGTTATTCACTTTAAGGTCATCACAGAGAGCAAGGGGGCACTCTCTATGTCTGGAGGAAAATAGATTTATCCTCCAAATACTGAAAGGCTTCGTCACAATTAGAAGAGCTGATTCTGGCCCACTCAGTAGATTGTATTAAAAAAGGCCTGGATTCTTTCCTAAATACACAAAATATAACTGGATATTAATATATATGGGTAAAGTTGATCCAGGGAACATCTGATTGCTTCTTGGGGGATCAGGAAGGAATTTTTTCCCCTCACTGGACCAAATTGGATCATTCTTTGCTGGGGTTTTTTGCCTACATCTGGATCAACTGTGGGTATAGGATAATATACTGTATATGGAGGTTTTCGATTTGTGTGCTTTGTTGTTGTTTTTTGGGTTGAACTAGATGGACTTGTGTCTTTTTTTTAACCAGATTACCTATATAACTATATTAGTTGAGTTCATGTTCACTGCTCTGTGCACACTACAAATCCCACAGTCCATCTTGGGAGTGAGCAAGAGAGGGTGTCTACATGCCTACATACAGTGTCACTATAAAGAATCACACATCACAGCAGCAACACCAACAAAAAATTTAAAGGAGGTTGTGAGCAATTGAAGGGCCTTTTTTGAGTTAAGAATACCCCATACTTTGTACAGTTTTCCTCTTCCTTCTTTTTAAGTATGTGGGACAGAAGGAAAATCTCAATGGAAAGCAAACAGCAGATAATAAGCCTACAAAGTGATCTCTATCTGGACATAGGGTGCCGTGATACCACATTGGCCTACCAGCTGTTCAGCTCACTTGGTTGCTACCAAACCAGCTGTTGAAGAGACCTGAGTTTGTAACCACACTGGAAGAAATAATATCCTGCTCACTTCTACTCCATTCACATAGTTTTCAACCAACTCATGATGAAGGAGGCATTTTTGGATCCCCGAAACGTGTTTACTATGTTTGGACCTTCTTCTTGACCTATATTGGAATAAAGTTGTATCTGGACCTCTTGGCAGTGGTGTGATGCTTCAATTTCCATTTTTCTAGCAAATTATAAACTGACAGTGTTTTAACTCTTCCCTACACTAAAACAAACAAGGGTCAGCTGTACTTATATTTTTTATAGTTTTGCTCCTTAAAAAAAACAAAGGTTATGAGAGGGTTTATTTGCTTTAATGTATTCTTTTTACAAACCTAACATTTCCAGCCTAAGCTATTTAATCTCATGGAGCAGATCAATAGCTAAATTCTATCTGCCCTTGTTATTACCTTGATTTGTAAGGCCGTTGTGGAAAGTCGTATTTTTCAGTGTATGAAACACAAGGTTCCCAACCTTCATTACTTGTTTTATGACTGATAACTTGTGAATTCCGCCTAACTCCCAATGCTGATATCTTTGATGTGCTAATTAGACAGGGAAAGAGTTGGGAGAAATGTATTTTGCCTTACTTTAATCTCTTTTATTAACAACAATATCTGTCTTCTCTAATATTTGCTTTGTAAGTTCCTGTAGATAGGTCTTTGATATAATTCTTGAAAGAGCAATAAAACCAGTCAGCGCAATAATTGCTTCTGCAAAAGAATTTTTCTGCTTTCCTTTTATTTGGGTTAAATAAAAAAAATGACTGTGCAAATAGTTTTCTTTTGCGTCGAAATGGCACACGATATGGCCTGTGCATGGCAAAGATTAATTTGTAATAGACTTGGTTAATGGTTAACAGGAGTAAAATGTATGACATATTTTAACCATTAAAGGCTCACATTGACGACTCGAATTTCAGCCGTTTCCTGAGGACCCTTCTAGATCTAACTGGCTTGATTTTAAAATTGATTGAGCCTAATGGAATATTGTTGGCCAAATAGTGACTGCATCCTATCAGATATTCAGGAAGCAGCGGGTGTCAGGCTTGCCAGAATACAATAACCATCAGTGGAGTGTCTCCCATACCTGGATGGAGGAATTTACTGCTCATGGCCTTCAATTCTCTATGCATTCCATATAATTGCTTTTCTTTTTTTCGTACGGACTTTATTCTCTTATATGTTTTCATGTATAATTTTCTGATGTCTTATCGGATGCAGCCACTGTTCAGGCAGGTGCGGGGTGCCCGAATACAATAGCCGGAAGTGGAGATTCTTCCATATATGCTGTTAGCCTGGATGGAAGATTTTTATAATATATGATATATTTTCTTATAAGCTTTATTCTTTATATGTTTTCATACTATCAATAAGTCATAAGTGGAGTGGTTAGGAAATGTTATTAGTTATTTTGCTTAGTATTTTTCTATGTACTTTGCTGATGTTCTATTTAATAGTACTGCATGTGATATACCACAATGAAAAAACGTTGCAACAAGTTATAGCAAAGACAACTTAAAAGAGAAGTAAAGCATTTTTTTTGCAGTTTTTTTACTTACCTAGGTGGATGTAGAATCAGTCTGATGCTGCATCTGTCCCCCAGCGCCTCTGCACTGAGAACCGAGCAATCGACCAGCTCGATTTTCAGAGCTCCATGAGCAGAGCACTGTAGACTCAGTCACAGCTCTCTGCTCTGCTCCCTCTTCGCTCATTGGAGGAGGTTGAGCGGAGTGTCCGTCCAGGCATCTGTCGGACCCAGACTTTATTGTTGTGATGACCCGGTACCTGGACTGACATCCATGACGTCAGCAGGGAGCGGACTGCAGCCCGCTCTCTGCTGAAAACGGGTCACACGAGTGCAAAACGAACTGCACTCCTGTGATCCATAGAAGTACAACCAAACAAGCTTTGGCTGGACTTCTCCTTTAAAGTTTTGCAGTGAGGTAATTTAACAATTCAGTACACTATTAATTAGGGGTGCAACGGATCAAAAATCTCACGGATCGGATCGATCCTCGAATCAGAGTCACGGATCGGATCGATCCTCAGATCAGCATAAAAAAAAAAAAAAAAAAAAAAAAAAAAAAACAAAACACACAAATCTTGTTACACCCACCGGAGTTTTAGATTTAAAAGCTATTTTCAACACAAAACCGAGCTTATATGCATAAATACAGTATTTGTGCATATAAGCTCAGTTTTGTGTTGAAAATGGCTTTTAAATTTAAAACTCCGGTGGGTGTAACAAGATGTCCGCTTGCCCCCTTCTCACTCTATCATTATTGTACTGTGCAGGAGTGTGGGGTGTAGCAAGATGGCGGCGACGAAACGTCACTTCCTGTCGAGACAGCGGCCACTTCCGGGTGTACCAAGATGGCCGCCGCTCCGGAGCTAGGCCGAAGCCGAGGACTTTCCTATGGCTGAGGCCGAAAAGTGCAAACCCGCGATCCGCGGAGGGTGATCCGTACGGATCACGGATCGGCAACGATCCGTTGCACCCCTACTATTAATGTGTACCTACAGTGCTTAGCATAAATGAGTACACCCCTTTTTGAAAAGTAAGATTTTAATCAATATCTCAATGAACACAAGAACAATTTCTTCTGTTATACTCAAATTAGTTGATGCAAAAAATGAATACACTCCACAACAAAAACTACTACATTACTACAACTACATCTAGTATTTTGTATGACCTCCATAATTTGTAAGGACAGCACCAAGTCTTCTAGGCATGGAATGAACAAGTTGGCGACATATTACAACACCTTTTTCCATTCTTCAAGAATGAACACTTTTAGAGCCTGGATGCTGGAGGGAGAGTGATGCTCAACTTGTCTCTTCAGAATTACTCATAGGTGTCCAATTGGGTTCAGATCAGGAGACATACTTGGCCACTGAATTCTTTCACCCTGTTCTTCTTCAGAAATGCAACAGTGGCCTTAGATGTGTAATTTGAATCACTGTCATGGTGGAAAAGTGCACGACAACCAAGGGCACGGAGTGATGGTAGCATCTATTTCAATATAGAGCAGTAAATCTGTGAATTCATGATACCATTAATGAAATGCAGCTCCCTGACATCAGCAGTACTTGTGTAGCCCCACAGAAGGACACTGCCACCACCATGCTTCACTGTAGGCACCCTGCATTTTTCTTTATACTCTCCACCTTTGCAACGCCATACAGTTTTAATGCAATCAGTTCCAAAATCATTTATCTTGGTCTCATCACTCCAGAGTACAGAGTCCCAGTAGTCGTCTTTTTTTTCAGCATGGGCCTTGGCAAATTCTGGGTGGGCTTTTTTGTGCATGGACTTCAGGAGAGGCTTCCTTCGTGGACTACACCCATGCATGCTATTCCTCTGCAGTGTACGCCGTATTGTTTTACAGGAAACAATCACCCCAGTTTGGCTTTCTACTTCTTTAGCTATCTGCAGTGTACTTGCATGGCAATTTTCTTCAACCCTTCTCATTAGAAGATGCTCCTGTCGAAGTGTTAACTTCTGTGGACGGACGATTCTGTGAGATGGTTGCAGTTCCATCTTTGTTACATTTTTGCATCACTTTTACTACAGTATTCTGACTGATAAGTAAACTTTGCTGATCTTCTTTTATCCTTAACCCTTCCTGTGTAAAGAAATTGTTTTCTTTCTTAGGCCTTGTGACATTTCTCTTCCATGTGGTGCCATTGCTGACAGCATGAAATGGGAAGGGGTTTTCTTTGTTAAAGTGGAGTTCCACCCACGTTTACAACTTTATCTTAAAGGAATGACAACCCCTCCACCACTCGATTTTTGGATATTTTTTTTCCTTATTTACCTTTTATGAAGTACCTTGTGTACTTCCACCCCAGCATCGCCGCGGCCCAGTGCTTCACGTCTTCTTCTCCCCCGCTGCCTTCTGGGACCTTAGCGTGTTCCAGAAGATGACGGGGCCATTCAGGAAGCGCGGCGCGACTCGCACATGCGCAGTAGGAAACCGGCAGTGAAGCCTGAAGGCTCCACTGCCAGTTTCCCTTAGTTGGTATGGTGGTGTCTGCACCCAATCTGATGGAGGGATCGGCCGCGGGGGACTGACATCGCGGGCTCCCTGGACAGGTAATTGTCCTTATTAAAAGTCAGCAGCTGCAGTGTTTGTAGCTGCTGACTTTAAAAAAAAAAACATTTTTTGCAGCTGAAACTCCGCTTTAAGTAACTGTCTGCTGGACACCTGTTTAATGAATAATTAGACTCCCCTGTAGTTGAATTCTTGTTAATTAGGATTTTGTTGTCTAAAATTTAGCTTTGCTCCTAAGATTTTCATTGGGGTGTATTCATTTTTGCAACATGGTCTTGAATGAATTTGTTAGGAAAAATACTTTTTTTTGTCTGCAAATTAACAAATCTTGGTTGCAATCAATGGAATGCATTTGTGGGAGCATTTTGTAGTATAGTGTCCCATAGAAAATGTTGATTCTGAAAGGAGAGTAAAGGTTTTTCTGACAAATCTGGTTGGGGTGTACTCATTTATGTTGAGCACTGTGTATATGAAATTCATTGCAATATTTTTTTGAATTCTCATATGTGTAAAAATGTATGAAAATTTATGAAAGCCTTTGGGGACCTTAGAGGTTGCTGCATTACCTCAAAATCTGGGCTCTTTTCAGCAGGCAATCACATGAGGCATTATGCTGAGGCATTATTCACATTGTCACAGTTTAGCCTGCAGTTTCCTGCCTGCGTAATTCTTTCCCTCTTTGCTGTAGTGGTTCTACTAGACCTCTGATTCTTTTCACATGTGTTTGGCTTCTGTGCTCACCTATGGGTGTCACCTGCTATATTATGGGTTTTTATTGCCATCCCTTCTATCATTTCCTGGCCCGCCCCCTAGTTTCCTATCCTATATAAGACATGCTCCGTATAGCTCTTGTTGCCTGAGCAACTTCCTAGTTCTCTGAGCTCCTGTTTGCCTAGTGTTTCCTGTATTCAGTGTCTGACTTCCCGTGTACCGACCCTGGCTTCATTTGCCGTTTGTGCTTGTCTGCTGCCCACCCTGACCTTGGTTTGTTTTTCAGATCCTCTTCTGTCTCCTGCCATCTGTACTCTGCATATGGGAGTGGTCTCCGTATCGTCAGCTGGGCTTACCTGGGAGCTGCAACCTGGTTCCAGGTTGCTGAAAGCCCATCACCACCATCAGGGGCCTTGATGAAGAGGCAGGCTGAGGCTTAGTCTGCCCCCTGGGGAACTATGGGTTGGCTTTCTACAAGGGCTCACTACCACATAAACCTGAAACACATGGGGTCTGCTGAAGGGGCTTGAGGGGAATGCCATTAGTCAGTAGCTTCACCTGAACAGAGATCCTCCTCCTTTCACAGACACCGTGATTGACTGCCAGAGAGAATCCAATGTACTAAAGAATGTACTAATTCTGGTTAGTACAACAGGTACATTTTTTTAACACTGCAATGAAAAATTAAATATAACAAGCTTGCTGTGTGGAATTTTAAGTTCAGCTTTACATACTAATTAGTGGTGCACCGAATGGAAATTTTTTGGTGCCGAAATCGAAAATGCAGGATGCACTTTGCTGAAAACCGAAACTGAAAATGACAGTTTTTAAAAGATATATATATTTTTATATATAATTGTATTATAATCGACTTTTTAATTAAGATCATCAATTTAAAATAATATGAATTTATTGTTGCCAATTATTGGCACCTTTAGTGCAAGAAAAGCTCAAGAAACTGCTAAAAGTATTAGCAAAATTTCCATTTGGTGCACCTCTAGCAGACATGATACAAGAGATGGTCAGAGACTGCAGACATGATACAAGAGATCGAATGCAGCCTCACCAGTGTCCATCAAATGCAGCCTCACCAGTGTTCATCAGATGCAGCCTTGCCAGTGCATGTCAGATGCAGCCTACCAGTGCATGTCAGATGCCGCCCTGCCAGTGCCTGTGGGATGCAGCCTGCCTGTGCCCATCAGATGCAGCCTCACCAGTGCCTATGGATGCAGCCTGCCTGTGCCTGTCAGATGCAGCCTTGCCAGTGCCTGTGGATGCAGCCTGTCTGTGCTCACCTGATGCAGCCTCAGCAGTGCCTGTGGATGCAGCCTGCCTGTGCCCATAAGATGCAGCCTGCCTGTGCCCATAAGATGCAGCCTCTCACCAGTGCCTGTGGATGCAGCCTGCCTGTGCCCATAAGATGCAGCCTGCCTGTGCCCATAAGATACAGCTTTTCACCAGTGCCTGTCAGATGCAGTCTGCCTGTGCCCGGGTCACAGCAGCGATCTCCCGCTGTGTCACAGAGGTGGATTTGAATTGCCTGGACCGCAGTAAAATGTCCCGCCTCCTGTGATACACTGTGATCACACTGATTCAATGTCCCGGCATTGGATCAGTGTGCCGTCTATCACAGGAGGCGGGGCATTGTTACTGCGGCCTGGGCAATTCAGCTCCCTGACACAGGGAGATCGCCACTCTACAAGGAGGGGAGGAGGAGGGTGGGGAGGACAGGACCTTGAGTCACCAGGATGACACCCCGCAATGGGTGGCACCCGGCGGCGCGGCCACCACTACTACGCATGCGCAATTATTGGCGCCTTATCGGCACTTTTTTCATTCGGCAATATTCCGAAATCACTGAAATTTCAGTGCATCCCTAATACTAATCAAACGTTATCAGAAGATAAAGGGTACATATTTATATATGAGTAGCCTCCAGCTCACGATTGACTTGACTTTAAAGCTTGAAAACTTTAAAGTGATGGGAGTGTGAATTTTAGAAGACTCACACACTCCAATGGGATTCAGGCATACATCAAATGTGTTTTATTGTAGGATGTTGGAGTTGGAAGGATGTTTTAACTCAGGCAGAAGGGAATAGTGTTCCTTGCCAGACAAAGTTTGAAACAAATGTTGAAAGATGTGCATTACTTTAGAGCAACTAGTTGCCATACTATAGAAGGAGTTTTCCAGATATGCCCTCAACTAGCAAGAGTCCATTCTTTGCCAGTAATCTCATGTAGCTGAATATGTGGCTGCATTATAAATACTATGAATATAATAACTTAGAGATTTTGAGCGGAGTTCACAATAATGTCCAGGCCAATGTACCTTGTGTGCAACATTGTTTTATCATGATGACTTCATCATATGCCACCATCAAGCCATTAGTGTATGGGGCCACTCTACCACTATTTTTATATCCACCTGATTTTTTAGATCTGTCAATCTTTGTTACAGGCATCTTATAAAAAGGTGTCTCATGGCAGCAGCTGGGTCTGTTGAGAAGGGCAGCCAAGAGTTTATTTTGCCAGGCTATAAACTCAGGCTCAGTTGAGAGAAGGGCCATGCTAGTCCTTACTGGTAGAAGTGATGCCACCAACACATTCTGGTTGTTCTCTGGGGTCTCCTTTCAGTTGTATGAGCCTGGAAGAGCTTCAGTGCGGGGCATCTAGTTGGCAGCTATATTTCATGTTTGGAGATAAGATGTATAGCTAACACTCAAAAGACTGGGTAAGGAGGATTAAAAAACAATCCCAAAATCAAATTAATTAACCCCCCCCAACCTTGAACCTGCTGCTGCCTACCTATCTCCTTATGATCCTTTCCTTTTAATCCTCTTTCCTGCCCTTCCTCTTTTGTGAGGGAAAGAGAGGGCTGAATGTTTGTAAACACAGATAGTGTTAACATTTGTGGTTGGTGTTTACAAAGCACTGAGCCATTTTGATTGGTTCTGCTCATTTTGCTGTTACCCGCACTGTCTAATGACAGCTTCATCACTGGAATTCTAATGCCGCGTACACACGAGCGGACTTTACGGCAGACTTGGTCCGGTTGACTTTTCAACGGACTTTCCAAATGAACGGACTTGCCTACACACGATCAACCAAAGTCAGACGAATTCGTACGTGATGACGTACGACCAGACTAAAACAAGGAAGTTCGTAGCCAATAGCTGCCTAACGTCGGTTTTTGTCCGTTGGACTAGCATACAGAGGAGCGGACTTTTCGACCGGACTTGAGTCTGTCGGAAAGATTTGAAACATGTTTCATTTCTAGGTCCGTCGAACTTTTGGGAAAAAAATGTCCGCTGGAGCCCACACACGATCGAATTGTCCGACGGACTCCGGCCCGCCGGACCAAGTATGCTGTAAAGTCCGGTCGTGTGTATGCGGCATAAGGCAGCCTTTTTCAACCAGAGTGCCTTGAGGTTTCTTCAGGGGTGCCTCGGCAAAACACCTAAAAATTGCCCCCAAATTGTATACAAGCGGGCATGTGGATGATGCCTACCTTTTAGTTACACAAAGCCACAGGTTTTCATTGTGTACTATTACAACCTTCTTGCTTCCGGCATCCTAAAAACCAATGACATAATTGATAAGGAGAATGTTAGTCCTTGTTTGCCCCTCCCCTTCCCCTCTCCATCAGCACTGGGGTCACATTAGCTGAGTGAGGGAGAAGAGAAACATTGGAATACTAGTCACTACCAATTTGCAAAAGTGTATTTCCTTTGGAAGAATAAATCCCCTCTAACATTGGGTTTCCTACGTGTGTGGATGTTGCTACGTTATTTAAACGTCTATAAGGCTGGGTCAACATATGTGCACGCAGCAGCTCACAGCAGGAGTCTGGTGCATTCTCGTTCACCATTGCAGGTCTGATTTCAGCCCAATTTTTTGGCTGAATTCGACCTGAAATGGACTGAACGATGCACAACATTTCTGTGCAAATCGTATCGGAGCCGCTGCGGAGATATGTGAACCGGAACCATAGAGAGCCGGTCACAATCTCCTGCAATTGTGAATTGGATGCGGGGAAACCGCATCCAATTCGCACTAGTGTGAACCCAGCCTTAGAATAGTTTTTACATTTTAGAATGGGGTGCATCATTTTTAAAAGGTGCCTTGAGATTGTCCATCATTTTTAAAGAGTGCCTTGATGGAAAAAAGGTTTAGAAACACTGTTCTAAGGGAATAGTGATTGCCCGTGTGTGTTTTGTGCAGAAAAATAGTGGTTAAATAAACACCCTGACTGATTCATTGTTTTTTGGTTAGAGATTAATGGATGGTCTTCCTGGTGGTTCTCCTGTTAGATTCCTGAATAAAGGCATCCAAGATCGTGTTATGCTTCGGTTGCCCACCCATTCACATGCGTGCAAAATTTAAATCCCAACTTCCACTCAAACTTTATTGTTAGTTGTGGAGAAAGAGTGAGGAAGGGTTACAATCCCCTGGTTTGAAATATTGGAGATTTGGTTACTGTGTAGGAGTATCAAGATAAGTTGCATTCACAAAATGTAGACATTTAATCTTTTATTAACAAAAGGAATCACAAAAGGATTGGCTAAATTACCAAGTGAAGTAGAAAGCTCATTCAGAAGTTTCTTTATCTTCAAAGGAGGATCTGAAACATCTAGCTATTCACACCGTGTTTGCTTGTATACGTGGCTAAAGCTTTTTCTTATTTTTTTATATCATGTTCCTCAGTATGCGATTAGGTTTCTAAATCCTTTTACACCTTATACTTTTTCCATTATTCCATGTATAAAGGCAGTTCCATTTTGTTGTAATAGGGTGTTGTTTTGATTTACGATCCCAGAGGTTTCTGATTTGGAGGACATTGATCATCACATGTTTTTGATGGCCAAAACTTGTATGTAGCTTGTACTATTCTCAGCAGTTTAGTCAATTTCAGAGCAAATCGATTAAATGCGAGGGTTTTGCATATTCTTGGTTTAAATGCTTTCCTTGTATTGGCATCTCTTTAAAAAATTCAGCATTTGTTCACATTTTAGGCTTTGCTTAGCTCGGTCAGAAAAGTTCAATAAGTGAAAGCAAAGGTTTTGTTCAAGTATTCAATATGGGGAACAAAGCCTGAATAATATTTATGTAAGGTGACAAAGTGCTTTCTCTTTTTTTCCCATAGTGATGGATGAGGGAGATTTGTGTATTTTTTTCTTTCTTTTGTAAATTTTCTATGAAACGCAGGCCTTTGAAGTGGTGTACCTGCCATCTCCATATACTAGAAGACCGTACCTTCTAGGTGTGCTTTCTGCTCTTCTGGATACAATGCGGTATATATTTGTTCAATGGAAACTCATAGCCCACCTGGATACTTTGAGCGTAACGTAAGACTGATCTATACTTTTATGCTGATCTTGGAATCATTTATGCAGCAAAACTGCAGACATGTTCTGTGATGTGAGAAGTCTTTGCGGGCGACATCACATGACATCCCTGGGTAGACCATTGTGCAAAGATTTTGCTCCCCTCAGATTTGATGTTTGAACTTAGCCAGAAGATTAAAAGCATCTGTCTTGTGCAGCCACCACTTATACATGTCAGAGCTTTCAACTATTTTTAAAATTTTTTTAGAACTCTTGTTTTATGAATCGCAAAGTGTGAGACATGAAAGGATTTACTCAGTGACATTGAGACAAACTGGGCCCAAGATGCCACGATGTCTCCCACTATATTCTCTTCTATTTTCTTAGCATTAAAGAAACCTTATTCTGAAAAATATTTTATTCCAGTAACTAGAGCTGCACGATTCTGGCCAAAATCACAAATCACAATTTTTTTGCTTAGAATAAAAAGATCAAGTTTATCGCAACGTAAAGTCTTTAACATTATACAAAAAAAATTGGGTTAACTTTACTGGTTAGTTGTTTTTTTTTTTTAATTCATTAAAATATTTTTTCCAAAAAAATTGCATTTGAAAGACTACTGCGCAAATACAGTGTGACATAAAATATTGCAACAACCACCATTTTATTCTATAGGGTCTCTACTAAAATATATATATAATGTTTGGGGGTTCTAAGTAATTTTCTAGCAAAAAAAAAAGATTTTAACTTAACTAAACCAACAAATATCAGAAAAAGGTTTAGTGTTTAAGTGGTTAAACTTTCCTCATTTACATACGAAGTCTATTCCATTGACAAATTGTTACAATGTTTATACTTAAGTTTCACTGCTAAAGAATGTTGTGATTCTTGGCAGACTCCCCAGTTTTTTTTCTTCCTTTCTTTTGAGGGCTGTGGCTTCAGAAGAGCAGAGAGAACGCTGTGCATATTAAGACTCGTGAAACACTTTTGTCAAGATCGGGGAAAAAAAACAAGATAACGATTCTTGACGATTAATCGTGCTGCTCTACCAATAACTCTATGCGGTTAATAAATATAGAAAGTTTGGCTTTTAAGTGATATCCTTTACTGGCTAAAGTGTATCTGTGTTCAAAATATAAACTCCTATGTTCAATTCCACTATATATTTCAGTTATTTCTAGTCTACTCCTATTAACCACTTGCCTGCTAACTGGACACTTTTACCCCCTTCCTGCCCAGGTCGATTTTCATCTTTCAGCGCTGTCGTACTTTGAATGACAATTGCATGGTCATACAACCCATATGAAATATTTATTATTTTTTTCACACAGATAGAGCTTTCTTTTGGTGGTATTTAATCACCACTGGGTTTTTTTATTTTTTGTTGAATAAAGGAAAAAAGACAGACATTTTTGAAAAAAACAAACGTTTTTCACTGATAGTTGGCACTGATGGGCACTGATAGGCAGCACTGATAGGTAGCACTGATGAGGAGGCACTGATTGGCAGCACTGTTGGGCACTGATTGGCAGCACTGGTGGCCACTGATTGGCAGCACTGGTGGGTACTGTTGAGACTGCACTGATAATCAGGACACTGTTAATTAGTGTAGATGTCCCTTTCACACGAGCCGGTTATGGGCTCTCCTCTCCTCACGCTGTTAAGCCTGGTACACACTATAGGCTTTTTTTTTGTGCAACCCCATGGGTTGCACGAAAAAAAACTGACAGGTCCGGCTGGGAGCTGCTGTACTAACTATGCTAGGTTAGTCTGGCGATCTCTCCCACTGAGCTGTTGTGTTTTGACAGGGGGACGCCGCCCTGTGAGAACACTCTGTTCAGCGCTCTCTGCCATTGGCTGAGAGCGCTGATCTGGAGTTGGTCGGCTGTTGGTTTTCCAGCATGCACATCCGTCAAAAGTCGGCCGAACAGACCGACATACACACAGGCAGAATGTCGGCCGGTATTTTTTGTACCAGCATTCTACCCCTGTGTATGGGGCTTTTGTGTAAGGAAAGGAATGCCAATAGCTGGCTTGTGTTTACATTGTGATCAGCTGTGATTGGACACAGCTTACTATGTGGTAAAGGGCTGCTGTGATTGACCCTTTACCCCGATCTGTGATCAGTTGTGTCCTAAGGAGAGCTCCAGGGAGATTTAACACTTCCTGAGACTCAACATCAATGGGAGAGGAAACAAATGACAATTTTAACATCTGTTACCAGAAAAAGTGTATCTACTGGGAAATCATAAGCCCTTATTCCAGTGACAACTTTCGAGTTTTAGTTGTTCCCTCATGTCAACAGCACAGAAAGTGAGAGTGAATCTTCTTAACAGGGACAAATCAAGGACAGGTTTAGACCATACTAACTCTACCCAATCCTAGATAAAAAGCTTGTGTAGATAGAGAGCTGCATGGTGAGTAAAGGGGTTATCATTTTGGCAAAGGTATGTGACCCCCAAGATAGCCTTAGGCCCATTCAGAGAGCCATTCAAGAGAACAAGTACTCCAATTTTATTGTGAACAGATGTTTTGTATCGGATGCTCATGTGTATGATGCCATTGGGTTCCATAAACACTTTCTGATTTGGGTGTTAGAGAGTCCTTGGCAATGCCCATGAGGCCATACCTCCCAACTTTCTGAGATGGCAATGAGGGACACCATTTAGTACAATGTGTGTAGGCAAAGGACACGCCCCTTGTTACAGGACCCATGAAAAATTTATAAGCAAATAATTATTGGTTAAACCCAAAAATGCTTTTTTTGCCATTATGTTTACTTAAGTAGTCTCCCGGAGGAGGGAACAGGTATCTGTCAAAAAGGTGCCAAATGTGGCAGTGGAGTGGGAAGCAAACAGGCGGAGCATCCCCTTTGGGGTATGGCTTTACTTAGGAGCAGACATAAGACTATTAGCCAATTTGTGAAAGATAAGACAGTTCATTAATGAGAGGATATAGGACTTTTTTTTGGATTACCATTCATTAGCAGTTGATAGAAAGGGTTAGCAGGGAGATGCAGTTCAAAAGCAGCAATTCTTTCTACAATCAATAAAAACAGGTAAAACCACAAGCAGTGAAGCAGATGTACACTGATTAGCCATAACGTTATGTGACAGGTAAAGTAAATTATTATTGATTATCTTGTTACAATGGCATCTGAATGTGGGTAGGATATATTGGGCAGCAAGTGAACATGTTGATTCTGAAATTGATGTGTTGAAAGTAGAAAAAAATGGGCAAGTGTAAGGACTGGGTCAAGACAACTCTAGAACTGGTATCTCTTGTGGGGAGTTTCCGATCTGCAGTGGTCGGGGCCTACCAAAAGTGGTTTAACAAAGGTAAACTGGCAAGCCGGTGACAGGATCATAGGTGGCCAAGGCATATTATTGCACGGGGTGAGTGAAGGCTGGCTCGTGTAGCCAATCCAATAGAGGAACTACTGTATCTCAATTTCCTGAAAAAGTTAATGCTGGTTCTGATAGGTGTGAGAACATCGCAGTTTATTGCGTATGGAGTTGCATAACCACAAACCAGTGAGGGCGCCCATGCTGACCTGTGTCTAGAGCTAAAAATGCCTACAGTGGGCATGTGAGCATCAGGACTGGACCACAGGAGTGATGGAAGATTGTGGCCTGATTTGATTCATTCAGGAATGGTTGAGGAGCACAATGATGCGCTTGATGGGTTGCCTTGGCCTCCAAATTCTCCAGATCTTAATCCAATGTGGAATGGGCTGGAAAAACAAGTGCGATCAATGGAGGCTCTAGCTTGACTTAAAAGATCTGTTACTGACAGCTTAATGCAAGATACCACAGCATACCTTTAGAGGTCTAGTGGAGATCATGCCTCGACGGGTCAGGGCTGTTATGGCAGCAAATATGTGAACCTACTCAATATTCGTAGGTGGTCATAAATGTAACTGAGAAAGGTTTCTTGCCTATAGCCACTAGTCATTTTCCATCAATCATTTTCTGTAGTCTCAGATTGAATGTGAGACATGGATTCTAGATAGTTGCTATGGTCAGTTAAAAGAAAAATTCCAATGCCCTTTTATACACCGGCCCCTAAACTGGCCTATCACATCAATTTGTGTACTTTATAATTCTTTAAGCTCAAAACGTAATTGCTAAAATTGAATTGGTTGAGTTGGATGGGCAGTTCTCTTTTTCTTGCTTTATCTCTTACACATCAACTTCACAGAAACACAAGTAGGTTTGGACAGTTTGCAAGTGCAGTTTTGTGTTGGTGTAGTTGTGAGCATATTTAAACCCGAAAACAAAAATGTAATTATTACAGCTTACCAATCCTTAAATGTGGTGGCTGCATTGGTTTTCTTTTTTTAGTTTTTCTCCTTTATTTTCAGCTAGTGATCCAGCCAGGAACACACTTCCTGCCTTAGGGTGGTTCCACACTATGGAAAAGCAATGGAACCAACCACAGAATGACAGCAGAATTGTCAATCTCTGGGTAGGGTAGTGTTAGTACTAGTAGATTTAGATAAACTTGACTAAGAAATTGAAGGTGAACTCCAGTTAAAGTGGTTGTAAACCCTTCCATGTAACCAGCGAAGTGGCTGGCCTCAGGTGATACACAGAGATGTAACAAATCCTCCTACAGAAGTTGCACCTGTTTATCTGCAGCGCTCTCTTCTCTACATCTGTTCAAAGTGCTGAAGCTTATCTGAGAGTTAAAGTGGTTGTAAAGCCTTAAGATTTTTCACCTTAATGCACTATGCATTAAGGTGAAAAACCTTCTGTGCTACAGCAGCCCCCCAGACCCCCCTTTCTTCGTACCTGAGCCAGATCCGATCCAGCAATGTGGCTCCAGCCGCTTTCACACTTGTCATTGGACAGACTGATAACAGTAGGAGCCATTGGCTCCCGCCACTGTCATTCAAAAGCTGTGACACAGGGGCGGGGCGGGTCCCGCTGTTTTTGTCAATAGACTCGGGAGCAAGCCCGCACGGGTGCCCCCATGGGAAGTGGCTTTCCGTGGGAGCACCCAATGAAGAAGTGGGGTCTGGAGGGGCCTGGAGCGCCAGCGTGGGACCCCTGAAGAAAAGGATCAAGGCTGTTGTGTGCAAAACCATTGCACAGAGCAGGTAATTATAGAAATGTTTGTAATTTAAAAAAATTGAACGTTTACAACCACTTTAAGTAGGGGGTAGAGAGCTGAAGTGGCACTCTGCAGAGCTCAGTGAGGAGAGATCTGAGAGCTCATTGGAGGAAAGAGACATACACACAAAAACAGATTTGAGGCTGTCAATTTGCTGGAGCTCTCTTCCCTGTCACCATTTTTCTCTCGGTGTCAGGAAATCTGGTCAGAAGTGATTCATGCTGATAGCAGAGGAACAAAGCAACAGACAGAAATTACACTTAGTGCTTTTATTGAGACACACTATAGCGGGATATGCTTTGTTCATATTTTATTGAGGTTTTTAGTTTGAGGTTTACAACAACTTTAACGTTTTTAAATGATTACAACATACAAGCACATTATGATATTGCCTTTCAAGTTTTTTTACAAAAAAAAAAAAAAAAACACCCAGCGGTTTACTACCGCTTTAAAGGATGTTGAAAAATAACAATTTACTGGCGGTCACCAGTAGAAAATCAAAGAAAAAAAGCCTAAAAAAAGACACAATTCAGCCATCACATTTTAAGGATTGGTAATCTACAATATATTAAATGTTTGCTTTGGCGTTTAGATAAACTTTAACAATGGTTGTAAGTCATGCAGTCTTTACATAACGCGGATTTAAAAAAAAGCGTTATGATTGATGTGTGTGTTTTTGAACATATGCAGCTTTTCCAGCCGATCCATTCAGTGCAAAGGATTATGGATTTAATGCGTTTGGCAGCACTGTCTTGGAGACAAGGAAGTTATTTTGTGTACTTTGCCTTTCCCAAATCACGGGGGCCGAAATCTTGGGAGCGCCTGTGTGCCATTGATTGGAGGTGCTGAGAATGTGCTCTGAATTCTTCCCGTTCCTAATCCCTCGCTTGGAGGACTGCCAGGAAAACAGTCAGAGCTTCTGTGAAACAAGAAAGCTATTTACAAAATCAAAACATAAAGTGCCCCGATTGCTATCTGTGGACACGGGCTTTATGGACCTTGCCAGATAAGTAATAGCATCTATCTCACTTTGGTATCATGCATGCAGAAAAAAGGCCTGAACCCACCGCACCATCAAAAGTGTGATAATCCTGTTGATTCTTAATTACGTCTATTACTAAGTAAGGAGGAATTGATCCCAAAAGGAGTCTGTTGGCTGTAAAATTAGAAATTCACACTCCTGCTTGGTTTTATACAACAGCCTAGGAGGATACACTGAAGAATAAGAGAACATTTCATGGGCTTTAGTTTTCCCTCTTTGTATTAAGCTAAAGGTTTTAATTTAATGAGTGCAGGTAGTAAATGATTGTATAGTCTTATCTACGGCTGACACATAGCAGGTATTAGAGCGGTCTATGAACACAAGCAGTTGTGTGTTCCCTTAGGCCCTAGGCACAGCTGATGAGGCAGTCTGTCCTGTATCTTTTAGAAGATGATAACCGTAATCGCCATGCCTGCATCGGATGTTGGCTTCAAGTCAAAATGAGACTTCACTGATGTAAACTGGCGCTACACACTAGCTGAACACCTACTATATTGCCCAAAGTATTGGGACGCCTGCCTTTACACGCACATGAACTTGAATGGCATCCCAGTCTTTTGCCCCGTACACACGGTCGGATTTTCCGATGGAAAATGTGTGATAGGACCTTGTCGGAAATTCCGACCGCGTGTAGGCTCCATCACACATTTTCCATCGGATTTTCCGAAACATAAAGTTTGAGAGCAGGCTATAAAATTTTCTGACAGCAAAATCCGTTGTCGGAAATTCCGATCGTGTGTACACAAATCCGACAGACAAAGTGCCACGCATGCTCAGAATAAATAAAGAGATGAAAGCTATTGGCTACTGCCCAGTTTATAGTCCCGACGTACGTGTTTTACGTCACCGCGTTCAGAATGATCGGATTTTTCGACAACTTTGTGTGACCGTGTGTATGCAAGACAAGTTTGAGCCAACATCCGTTGGAAAAAATCCTAGGTTTTTGTTGTCGGAATGTCCAAACAAAGTCCGACCGTGTGTACGGGGCATTAGTCCGTAGGCTTCAATATTGAGTTGGCCCACACTTTACAGCTATAACAGCTTCAACTCTTCTGGGAAGGCTGTCCACAAGGTTTAGGAGCGTGTCTATGGGAACGTTTGACCATTCTTCCAGAAGCGCATTTGTGAGGTCAGGCACTGATGTTGCATAAGAAGGCCTGGCTCGCAGTCTCCGCTCTAATTCATCCCAAAGGTGTTCTATCAGGTTGTGTGCAGGCCATTCAAGTTCCTCCAGCCCAAACTCGCTCATCCATGTCTTTATGGACCTTGCTTTGTGCACTGCACTTTGCAAAGTGAAAAGTCTATTTGCCCTTAGTAAATCAACCCTTATGTCCCGAAAACATCAGTTTTATCTTGAAGGTTGATTCTAATGGTGGGGTACGGTTGAATTTAATGTGTTTCTTAAGTCATTTGACCTGCTTGGTCTGGAACTTTAGTTTTAGAAAATATATTTTTGTAACTTATCAATGTCAGTTGGTATGAGCCATAGCGTGTTGGTGTGAACTGAGGCAATAGGACATGAATTGTCTTGTTCTTGCATTGGGACTGTGTTTGGCAACTCTGTTGGTGTGAATGGACTAGAGGTCGACCGATATGGGTTTTTCTCTGGCCGATGCCGATGCCGATATTTAGAAATCGCGGTGGCCGATGGCCGATATATGATGCCGATTTTTTTGGGCCGATATATTAGGCCGATTTTTTTTTTTTTCTTTTTTTTCCCCCCTTCATCTCAAAAAATCTAACAGTTAGACCCCTTTCACACTAGGGCATTTTTTTAGGCTAAAAATAGCGCCTGTAAAGTGCCTGTAAAACGGCTCCCCTGCAGTCTCAGTGTGATATCCCGAGTGCTTTCACACCGAGGCGATGCGCTGGCAGGATGTAAAAAAAAAGTCCTGCAAGCGGCATCTTTGGAGCTGCCGAAGCACCTGTATAACGTTTTGGCAGCAGCACTTCAGGGGCGCATTTAACCCCTTCCTCGGCCGCTAGCTGGGTTATAAGCGCCCCGCTAGCAGCCGAATAGCGCCGCTAAAATGACGGTAAAGCGCCGCTAAAACTAACAGCGTTTTACCGTCAACGCATGCCTGCTCCAGTGTGAAAGCAGCCTTAAGTAATAAGTGATACAGAAAATTTTTTACATTTAAACATTTATTGAACAAAACAAACCTCCAATCAGTTCACTTGTATGTAGAATTTAGATTTAAAAAAAATAACTATATCTTAAATATTAAATACACAAAAACAGGTAATCAAAACTTTTGGACGAAAAAAAAAAAATGGGCTAACTTTACTGTTTATTTTTATTTTTTTTTAATTAGTGTATTTTTAAAAAAAAAAATTGCGTTTGAAAGACCGCTGCGCAAATATCGTGTGACATAAAATATTGCAACAACCGCTATTTTATTCCCTAGGGTCTCTGCTAAAAAAAATATATATAATGTTTGGGGGTTCTAAGTGATTTTCTAGCAGAAAATACAGGATTTTTACTTGTAAGCAACAAATGTCAAAAAAGATTTAGTCTTTAAATGGTTAAACTGAAAACTTCTCCACGGAGTTTAGTCTATTGATAAAAAGAACCCGAAGAGATACAAATGTATCTTCTTATCAGATTTGGCAGGCTGCCCAGAGGGGGAGAGAAAACAAACTTCAAACAGCTTGCAATTTACTTCTATTACAGAAGTCATTTGCAAGTCCCGCTGAAGTTATAATCGGCTTTTTTTATCAGCACAATCGGCCGATGCCGATTAAGTAAAAAAAGCCAAATATCGGCCGATATATCGGCCGGCCGATATATCGGTCGACCTCTAGAATGGACCCTGACTAACAGCTAGATTTCAGTAGGCAAGTGGTATGCACAGCACCATCTTACTTCTCCACTTAAGAAAGTGTGACACTATGGTGATAAATGTAAATGAATATATTGCACTAAATGTTGGCCATGACTTAAAGAGGAATAGGTAAATAGGCATAGATAAAAAAAAAATACCCCAGTTTTGACGAGAGGAAAAAATGCCCCAACATCGGTGACCAGTGGGAACAAAATATTTCCCAGCTTCTGTGGTCAGTGGGAGGAAAAAAAGTCCCAGCGTTGGTGGTCTGTGGGAGGAAAAATGTCCCAATGTTGATGGTCTGTGGGAGGAAAAATGTCCCAGTGTTGGTGGTCTGTGGGAGGAAAAATGTCCCAGTGTTGGTGGTCTGTGGGAGGAAAAATGTCCCAGCGTCGGTGGTCAGTGGGAGGTAAAATGTCCCAGCGTCAGTGGTCAGTGGGAGGTAAAATGTCCTAGCGTCGATGGTCAGTGGGAGGTAAAACGTTTCAGTTTTAGTGGGAAGAAAAATTTCCCAGCGTCAATGGGAGGAAAAATGTCCCAGTGACGGTGGTCAGTGGGAGGAAAAATGTCCCAGCGTTGGTGGTCACTGGGAGGAATAATATCCTAGCGTCGGTGGTCAGTGGGAGGAAGAATGTCCCAGTGTTGGTGGTCAGTGGGAGTAAAAATTTCCTAGCATCAGTGGTCAGTGTGAGGAAAAATGTCCTAGTGTTAGTGGTCAGTGGGAGGAAAAATGTCCCAGCGTTGGTGGTCAGTGGGAGGAAAAACGCTCCCGCATCAGTGGTCAGTGGGAGTAAAAATCCCCTACTGTTTGCAGGAGGAAAAATGTTCCAGCAGTGGCTAGTGCGAGGAAAAATGTTCCAGCCTCAGTGGAGAAAAAATGCTGTAGCATAAGTGTGAAGACCCTTGGTCACATAGACTGAACAGCCACTCATTCCTTTCTATGGTGGGACCTGTGCTGAACCTCTAGGACTGTGGGTTTTTTAAAACCATATTGTGGTGGTATCGAAGGATTTAGAAGAATTGGGGGTCATGCACCCTGGCTAAAGGCAGAACATGCTTGCAAAGAGAAAAAAAGTTGGTAAGCGTAGTTAAGAAAACGTATTGGTGAAATTTGAGTTTACAAAGGAAAAAAATGGGGGAATAGCATGGGTTACTCTAGAAAAAGAAGACAAGCAATCCAGGCAAGTTTCTTTCTTTCTTTCAGTTTTTATAAATGTGCCCATTACCTTTTGCAATATTTAACTTTTTTTTTTCCCCTCTGGAGTTACTTTACCATCAGCAATTGTAGACCACCTGCAGTGACACCCTTCCCACTTCGGCAAGTAATCATTTACTATATTTGTTTGTAGTCGGACTCTCTTCATGTTTTTACAAGCATTTTTACTGTACGGCGGCTCTCAACACTCTATGTGATGATTGCTCTCTGAAGTGCAGCATGTGAGGGTCACACTGACAGTGTGCCGTACTTTGTACTCACTAATTTCCTCCATTTCCCCAGACTAGCAGTTTGCGTTTATACCAGACTTGTTTCATTTAACCTTCATAAAACAAGTCAGCTACCGAATGAAATCAGGCTGTGTGCTTTTCTTTGAAACCTTACTACTCTATACATGATTTTGTTATATTTATTAATGCAGCGAGTGCTGCTTCAAGGATTAAAGTAAAAAACCTATGATAAAAACCTACAATACAATATAAATCAAAAACTGAAGAAGCATTAAAGGAAAACTGCACCCCAAGCCTTTGTACCTCATGAAGATTCCAGTGGCAAGCTTTCTAGGCAGTAGTTATGTGTTTTCAACACCTTTTCATCATAACACGAATATAGATGTACTCTATATGTAAAAACCATCATGAGACGCCATCATTTAGCTTTGTGATGGCCATGCAGAACGAAACGTTTTGGAGGGGGATCAATGTGGTCTATTGATTTAAGCCAATATAAAATCCCTATTTCTATCTGAGATATCACTTGGGTTCTGTTAAACTTTAGGTCTTTCTATAGCCTCACCTTGCAAACTGAGTCTCCTTGTTTCATAGATATACAAAAAAAAAAATTGTATTTATTTTAACTTTTACATACAGCTTAAAAGGAAGTCATGCTAAGTTCAGCGGTAAGATAGCACTGTGCACATGGTCCTAGTAGTTTTCCTAAGGGAAGTGGCATAGGTTGGTCATACATTACAATTTTGTTCAAAAAGTTTTGTGTTCGATTTTTTTTCTTAATGGCTAGTGGAGTCAAACCGAAAGTCATTTTGGACCACATTGTTGAGAAGATTCGAAGGAGCAGGGCGGAAAAATTTTCACAAATTTCTAACAGTATGTGGTTTTCATTTAAGAAATTCCATTTACTCCAAAATCAAAAGTTAAAGCAGAACTACACTGCATATGGGCACCACAAAGCAAGAATGCAATTGAATTCATTTATATTCAAAGCACACTCACCCACCCATCCATGCCACCATGCTTTATTTTGCAGAGAAATCACTTAGAAAAATACCGCCTAGCATTTCTGGTAATGGCCATCTTGAGTAAGGGCAGCTAATTCATGTAGCATTGACTTCCTGGAATCAACCTGCCCCTAGCTCAAGCATACAAGCAGGAGGGCTTGCATAGCTAAGAAAACCCATGGCTCCCCTCTAGAAGACTCCTGGCATGTATGACATCATTTGCCTAGGCAAGAAACCAGAAAGTAACTGAAGAAATGTAAAAAAAAATGTTTAAAACAAGTAAATATGATATACCTATTTACTTGCTAATGCTAGCAGCATAAGGATCAAAAATAAAATGTTAATTGAGAGAGTGTAGTTCCACTTAAAAAGCAAGTCATTAAATGTACTGATGATACTTTTTGTACAAATATTCATACCGATGTCTTTCTGATAATCTAGTGTGTGGCCAGCTTTTTTTTTTTTTAAAGGAATAATTTAGATATTTTCCTTCCTCCCATATTTCATGATTTTCACTATTTATGCTACTTCCAGCAGCTAGAACAAGGGTCCCCAAACTCTTCAACTCCTCAACCCTTTCATTAAGTTTTAGACTGTTCAATGCCCCCAAAAATATGAAAATAATTTAGTAAATTCTACTTTTATAATAGTACTACAGAGAATAATAATAAATAATTATTATCTTTTTAGCTTTCCTTTTATTGATTCTTTTTTTAAATTTTTTATTTAGGCTAGGTTCACACTGGTGCAGTTTGATTTTGACTTAATTTTCAATGTGATTTTCTAGTGCAACCGCAATGCGTCTTGATTAGATTTTGATATCTTTTGCTTACTGCGACTCATCCCTACTGTCAGCCTGCAGGAATAAATCATTGGTTGTTAAGTACCGGTACCCGCCAGCGTCCTAACAATGAGCCATCCCTGCTGTCATGGGATTCCCCCTTGCTAGCAGCATGAGAATGTAAGCAGAAAAACCTACATAAAACATGTCCCTTTTGGGTCTGGTATGGATTTTCAAAGGGACCCCATGCCAAAAAAACGGCGTGGGGTCTCCCCCAAAATCCATACAAGACCCTTATCCGAGCATGCAGCCCAGCAGACAGGAAAGGAAGGGGACAAGCAAACTCCCCAAGCACCCCCCGCTCCCTAACCGTACTAGGCCACATGCCCTCAACATGAGGGGGCACTTTGCCATAGGGAGGGGGCCCCCTCTGGCAAAACACCTTGTCCACATGTTGATGAGGGCAAGGGCCTCTTCCCCACAACCCTGGTCTGATGGTTGTGTTGGTGACTTATCAGAATCTGGAAGCCCCCTTTAACAAGGGGCCACCAGATCCTGGCCCCACCCATTTGAATGAGTATGGGGTACATAGTAGCCCTACTCATTCACTAAAAAAAGTCAAAAGTAACAAAAGCACAAGTCATTTATTCCTTTATAAAAACGAAAATGTCCCCAATCAATCAAGATGTTCGCCGGCTGCCCGACCCGCACACAAAAAAGGAAAAACAGAACACGACTGCTCCCGACATTTGAAACTCGCCGAATGACAGTGGCTCTTCCCCCCTGCTATTAAGTAAACAAAGGGGCAGGGTTACCCGGTGATGTAACTGGGTGACCTTGCCCCCTATGATATCACAGAGTGCCCCATCCTCTATGACGTCACATGATAACCCTCGGAGATCCCGCCCTATGATGTGGGTGCATGACTCCGAACGCACCCAGGGTGCAACTGCCATGCCCTCGCACAGATGTCACATTGGGAGCACCATACTCTGTGTCCTTCTCTGCCTTCTTGGTGTTGCCCCTAACATATATTGCCGGAGATAAAAACAAATCTCGTCTCCTGATAGGAATCATTATCCAGAAATAATAAAACTCTTGTCTTGACTTGAACATGTACAGTTGTTGGCTGTGTCACCAGACATCTGTTTTCTTAGGAGTCAGCTTTCATTTGATTTGAGCACTTTTAAGCAAGAGGGATCTTTTAAATCAAACCAAAGGTCACAGCTGTATACAATTACCATCGTCACTGAAGAAACCGTTATTCTTCCAGGTAAGATTCTCTCGTCTAGGCAGCACAATCCTTTTGTCTCAGGTGGAATAAGACATACAGCAGGTAATCCCTTCAGCAAGTGAATGCATTTAACTTGAAGACTGACAAATCCTCCACCAACTGAAATCATTTTCAAAAGCGCTTGTCAAGGAACACAGAAAACCATTCATTCCCATAACCTAGACATTAGATACCTGTCATTGAAGACATGCAGTTTTGAATGACAGGCATACAGTGTATGAAGACAATAACATTTTAATTGATGGCTTATAAAATTTCCACTAATTGCCAGCTGTTCTTTATTGTCAGGACTAGACACTAAATGGATACAAATATTTATGTGTGGGCATGCATTGGACCAAAGCAAAATGCTCATTGAAGTATTTACAAAGTTTTTAACAAGCAGTACATTTGTTTGTGAAATAAGCCCTCATTGACTTCTGTAACTATATGCACCAATGAGCAATTCATCCTCAAAGAAGCAGTGAAGCCATATAATTAATTCTCTCAGCTGTTCCCCTTATCTTGCTCCTCTCTCCAAGAAGTGACTCAGTAGCCTCCCAGGCTTTTAATCCCCAGTGAAAACACAGGATAGTATCTCTGGGAGGAGGAAGAAGAGTAATCTGAGCTCACAAGTGAAGAACTTGAATGATTCCCGGGCTTCTGCTGGGAACTTTGAGGATAAATTGTTCCATAACACCTGCAACTACAAAGGGCAGTGAGGGTTTTAATGTACTGCTTGCTAAGTACATGGCAATAGTTAGATGTCTGAAGTCTGGCCACAGGTTCACTTTACATGAGCTACTCAGCTAATTTAAGGCATGGGTAATCTAGTACAGGTTCACAAGTCTCTTACTTTGCACAAGTGTTTTACACTCTGTTCTCCTTGTAAAGCAATGTAGAGGTAACACAGCAGGCCTGATACACTAAGACTGCATTCACATCTCAGCGTTTTAAATCGCGGGCAGATTTGCAGCGTTTCTGCCAGCGATTTCAAAGCGGCGAGGTGTGAATGACAAGTCACAGAAAGAACATTTGAGATGCCGTTCATTTGAATGGCACCTAAAATCGCGGTGCGGTTCTGCCTGGATTGTCGTGCAGTAAATTGGGCTGCATCACGTGAAGCTTGTCAACCAAAAAACATTCAGCAGCTACTTTTGGGAGACATACTTCACACGATGTGGGTTGCTGGGACTGCTGCGCGATTTATCGCGGCAGAACCGCACTGCAATTTTACGTGCAATTCAAATGAATGGCATCTCAAATGTGCTTTCTGCGATTTGTCATTAAAACCTCTGTGCTGTGAAATCATGGGCAGAATCGTAGCAAATCTGCCCGCGATTCAAAACGCTGACATGTGAATGCAGCCTTAACGCTACTAAGGCCTTGTGTACAGGAGCATGTTTGGGCATATCCCATAGTAATAAATGACTGTATTCAGACTTTTGCTGCTACTAGAATAAACCTATGCATGTGTACAGCTGTACAATCCTGGGTAAGGCTTTGGGCATGCACAGGTATACGCTAGTAGCAGCGTAAACCTGCATACAGCCATTTACTACTATGGGCGGCTGTATGCAGCACCTTTGTATCTCTGGCGTGGAAATTTGCCCACAATTTATGCTGTTTGCTCAAAAGTGCCAGTGTGCATTAGTCCTAAATAAAGAGTGTCCAGACGGCTATGAATGTGGTTCAACACAAAATAATACATTTACTTAAACATGTTCATTTTTTTGTAAAAATGTGTTTACACTTAGGGTCCTTTCACATAGGCGGTCCGCCCGGTGGACTCCGCTTTGCTCAGCGAGGGATCGCTCCGCTGATCCCCACTGAGCAGGCGGATGACAGGTCCGTCTCCGATCACTGTGCAGACACAGACCTGTCAGAGCCCCGCTCTCCTCTATGGGGAAATGGGATGAAAACGGACTGCCTGTCCGTTTTTATCCGATCTGATCTGCCAGACAGATGGATTTCAAGGACAGGATCGGATTGGATAGCAGCGGGTGTCAGCAGACATCCGCTGTTCCATAGGAGTAAATGGAGCACCCGATCAGGTCCGCCTGAAAAACTGACAGGCAGACCTGATTGGAAAGCCCGTGTGAAAAGGGCCTAAAGCCGTGTACACAAGGGCGGATTTTGCGACCAGACTGGTCCGACGGAACGAATCCGTCGGACAGTCCGACCGTGTGTGGGCTTCATCGGACCTGCAGCGGACTTTTTCGGTCGAAAATCAGACGGATTTTAGATTTAAAACATGTTTCAAATCTTTTAGACGGATTCGAGTCCGGTCAAAAAATCCGTTCGTCTGTATGCTAGTCCGACGGACGAAAAACTATGCTAGGGCAGCTATTGGCTACCAGCTATGAACTTCCTTACTTTAGTCCGGTTGTACGTCATCACGCACTAATCCGTCGGACTTTGGTGTGATCGTATGTAGGCAAGTCCGTTTGTTCGAAAGTCTGTCAAAGTCCGTCAAAAGTTGAAGTCCGGCAAAAGTGCGTCGAAAGTCCGCCGGAAAGACTGTCGGACCTTTGATACCAAAAAGTCCGCCCGTGTGTACACTGCATTACTGGACTTTTATCAGTTTTTTCTTCCCAAAGAAATATCTCCTACTCTTCACAACCACACCTTATTCATGTATGCCACAAAATGAGTTCAGACGCCGAAGATTTCCACGTTTCAGGCGCCAAACGTAGCTAAACACGGTACTGGCGTTTAGCTGCGTTTTCGTTTATAAGCCTTTTTAAAGGTGCCCAATTTTTTGGACATTAAAACATTAAAAAATGATAGAAAACCATGAGAAAACATTAAAAAAAAAAAAAAGTTTAAAAACTGGTAATTACTTGCAATAATTCATAGACCATATATAGCCCTTGATCCAATCCAATGCACCACTAGCAATGTTGTTTTACAAAGTATAATTTTAATTTGACCCAAATGTTGTTAGATATGAAAAAGATGACTCCACCATTGAGCCTGACCACCGAAGTGATCAAACATAGTTTCATGAAATTTGATAGTCACAGACAGACGTTCCTCTGGTGGCATACTCTTCCTCATGTTTGTGTCCAAGCGTGTCAGACTGGACCGAACTTTTTCTAGTAGAATGTCAAATGAGGCAATGGACATACGTGTAAAATTAAAAAATTTATTGGGGTAGGTATGCAGCTGTACGTACATGTTGGTAAAATATCCTACTGACATGCACTGCGCATGGATGGGTCCAATAGTGACGACCTCCTCACACGCACTTTTCGGCATCGTTCTAGCCTCATCAAGAGCAACGTCAGGAGCATTTCCTCACATATGCTCATTATGGGATCCATTGTAAAAAAACAACACAGAAATGGGGACAAATACAAGGACACTGCTGCTCTCTCTGCTGCTGCTACTCACTCTGGTCTCACAAAATGGCTGAAATAGTTAAATAAAACCTTTTTTTGAGCTTGGGGACGGTCTTATGATATTATCCTTACTAAACGCTTCTAGACGCAAACGCGGCATGCAAATGCGGCTAAACGGGCGTTTCTAAACGCCGGTTTCAAGCTTTCAAAAAAAAAAACTTTGAGAGGACTTTGCCTCTGCGTCCAGTGTATATGGGACCTAAGAAATACTTTTGACCACATCCAAGTTTGCTATTCATTTTAAGCGAGTACCAAGGTGAAAATGAAGCCAATGCCGCGTACACACGGTCGGACTTTATGGCAGACTTTGCCCGGCGGACTTTTCAACGTACTTTACGATGGACTTTCTGAATGAACGGACTTGCCTACACACAATCCACCAAAGTCTGTCGAATTCGTACATGATGACATACGACCGGAGTAAAATAAGGAAGTTCATAGCCAGTAGCCAATAGCTGCCCTAGCGTGGCTTTTTGTCCGTCGAACTAGCATACAGACGAGCGGACTTTTCGACCGGACTCGAGTTCGACGGATAGATTTAAAACATGTTTCAAATGTAAGTCCGTCCAACTTTTGAGCAAACAAAGTCCGCTGGAGCCCACACACGATCGAATTGTCAGACGAAATCCCGTCCGCCGGGCAAAGTCTGCCGTAAAGTCTGCTCGTGTGTACGCGGCATTAGTCCAAGCATTGCAGAGCTGTCCAGTGCTGATTCCACTCTGGTACTTTTTGTTTCTTGCACTTTCATGCGTGTTGTGTACCATTTGTCACCTACGCTCTCATAACAAGGAAAAGAGGTAGAAGCGTTGCTAGGTCATATTGAAGGATTTCATAAGGACGTCATTTTAAAACTATTTTCTGCTACTTCATTAAACCTCCTTAAAATTAAATGTATAATTCCGGTTCTGTGTGTTTTAAAATGCTCCAGCTTATATTAATTAAGAGGTACTTATGCCGTAGAAGTGGTCACATTTATTCATCTCCACATCATCACCCAACCTCATGTAGAAAATGTACACGTCTCCTGAAGAGCTTTGAAGTTGCGTGATACGCTTTCTAAGAATGCCTTGGGGATTTCCAGCCAGTGGATTCTGTCACTGTCACTTAGAATCACTTAGTAAGCTGCATGACCCGATATTCCTCTTTGTAAATGAATTGCAATCTCGATTAAACTATGCTGCGCTATTTATGTCAAATAAGAGCTGGCTTTAGAATGATCTGTGCAGAGGATGAATCTGTGCGGCTTCAGAGGGGAAGTTATAACCAATGATAAGCCCGAAGAACTAACTCTGCTCCTGAAGCCTACCTCTTATCTTCGAAAAAGAGCTCCATATGGAATGAAAAGCATTTATGTGTTTGGGATTTTTAATTCATATTTTGGTGGCAATAAACCGATTTCCTGTAATATATAACTTAATAAATAAAAAATTGGAGGTAACACTTATCTACTTTTATTGGCCATGTCCCTGTAGTATATGAAAGATGTTTTCCCCTAAGAATGGGACTTAAAAGGCACATGTGCATAACAAAATTGTATAAAGCTTAAAGTTTTTAATAGTATCAAAATTGACATATAATAGAACAATAATAGGCAAAGACAATTAAAATAAAAAAGTGCTGAGCTATCAAAAAATAGAACACATATTACCAAGCCATGTATGACATGGCATGGAAGCAATATAGGTAGAATTATATGGAAGTCTGCATCCAAAAGGAACGGTCAATGCAGACTTCCATATAATTCTACCTATGCTCTTTGATTACTGTCAGAAGTGTCAGAATTGGCCCGGTATTGAGGTGGTAACTAAAGCCAACCATATACAACGCAAATGTCAAGCCCTGTAGCACCACCCGGCTCCACAAAAGTCAATTTTTTCAGTTGACTTTTGTCAAAGAAGCCAGGTGGAAAATTGTCTGCTAAACAATGACTGCATCCAATTAGGGTATTCTGCCAGCCATGGGTGCTAGCTGCCAGAATACAGTAGCCGGCAATGGAGATGCCTTCATCCACGCTGTTGAGGTGATAGAGGAATCTATTAGGTTTCTGTCATTCAATACATTGACTGAACCAGAGAAATCAATGCATGTATGGCCAGCCTAAATGTCTTACATTAAAGTGATCATCTAAAAAAAATCCTGATGAAAGCTCCCAATTCAAGAACTGTTATACTTACATCTCTGGTAGCCCGTTTCACAGACCTTCACTGCTTGCCACAGCGGTAGCCTCTTTCAGACTCTGTAGCATTCTGGGAGTGTCAGATGACTATACCCTGCCAGACGCTGTGTTCCATCCTCCAATTCTTACTTTACTGCTGTGTCCTGTAGGGCTTGGAGGATGGATCGACATCATGTGGCAGGGAACATGCATCACTCCTGGAAGTGAAGAATGCTAAAGGGTCCAATAGAGGCTGCAGCGCCAGAAGGAGCAAAGGTAGGAGACTTGAGACGGGCCACTGGAGAGATTATGCCCCCTCACATGATAGTGTTCAGGCTTAGTGATTGGCTGCTTAGACCTGAGCACTGTCACTTGTGTTAGGTCACATGCTTTCCTAGACCCAGAAGCCCTGCTCCATTAGAACAACAGAGTGAGGACTTTTACAGCAAGGGGCGGATACATGGATCGATGGGTATACCTTGCTGGGGAAGTGGTGGGAGCTACCAGGAAGCACTTTGCCATTGATATAAATTGGCAAAGTGAGTGTTTCTTTAACCTGTTGCTGTGTGTAACACATATGTGCGACAGCAAAAGGTTGGGCTTTAACGCCCATATCTGTCAGAATGGACAATGTTTCTATGCTGAGAGCATGCTTACTACGTGCTCCGAGCACAGAGACAGAGCTCTTCAAAAGAACTTCTCATCTCCACTAACATCCGACAAGCTCCTGGTCAAGTGACCACTGTGGCAGCCAATCACAGTGGTCACATGATTGTCGATCCTTCCTTTTGCATTCAGAACTTTAGAGACGCCGGGCTGGACAAGGAGGGGGTTAAGTGCTTTTGGGCAAGTTCTGCTTCTGTTTACCTTGTTTGGCATTAATCTTTTTCATAAAACCTTTTTAAATTAGGAATTTTAAACTTGTGGAATGTTTTTTTTCTTAAGTACATTTATAGTTTATTGCTGGGCAATTGGATTGTGAATAACGGTACATTTATGTTGTTTTTACTGCCAAAGGACCCATGCTGAGAACTTCCGAACCCAAAACCCACACTTCCGCTAATGGAAACGGACACATTTTGATACATATTATAAATGCATTGCTCTAAGTAATCGCTAATTTTCAAATTTGTATGGAAAGGTTTCAGACACTTCTCTGAAATGAGGATACTTGAGATAAATTGGATATTTGATTCTTAGGAAGGTAGTGTCATTTCATAAACTCGATGGCCTTTCTGATGAGTAATTCCACTGAAAATTGAAGATAACAGAAACAAGACATTAAATTCAGATATGCAACTAATATTCATAAGACCTTAACCATTTCAGCTCTCATACCTATACACCCCTATGGACAAGAGCAATGTTGTTGTTATGGGCCTGATTATTTGGCAATACCATTGTCATTACTTGACATAACAAATTAATACTGAAATCGGACAAACAAGGCTTCCACATTTTTTTATCTTTATGCAATCTATAGACAAAAACATTTTCTGCTTTTACTTTAGTTTGTTAACCACTTGCTGACCGCCCTATAGCAGGGTGGCAGCTGTGCACCGGATCAAATATATATAAATATATATATATATATATATAAATATACGTGATTTGACATTTCCACCTGCAGGAGGCCCATGCGCGCCTCTTCTGCTATGAATATTCACAGCAAAAGCCGATCTGCGGGGGCCAGGCACTCGATGTCCCCCGGCAGCCGCTGATCTTCGGTAGAGAACACAGAACGACGGTAAACAAGGCAGATCGCCGTTCTGAAAGGGGGAAGGGATGGATTCTGTGTTCCTGCAAAGTAGGGACTAGAATTAATTTCTTTTCTAGTAAAAACAGCGCACAGTGTACACCAAAACATTTGCTAGGCACACATTAAACCCTTTGATCGCCCTAGATGTTTAACCCCTTCCCAGCCAGTGTCATTAGTACAGTGACAGTGCATATTTTTTTAGCACGGATTCTTGTATTATTGTCACTGTTTCCCCAGAAATGTCAGTGTCTGATTGCAATATCACAGTCCCGCTATAAATCGCTAATTGCTGCTATTACTAATAAATAAAAATTCCAGTATATATCCCATAGTTTGTAGACGCTATATTTTAACTATTGGGATTTTTCTTTACTAAAAACATGTAGCAGAATACATATTGGCCTAAATTTTTTTATTGGATATGTTTTATAGCAGAAAGTAAAAAAAAAAAAATATATATATATATATATATACTTTTTTCAAAATTGTTGGTCTTTTTTTTGTTTATAGCGCAAAAAAATTAAAAAACGCAGTGGTGATCAAATACCACCAAATGAAAGCTCTATTTGTGGGAAAAAAATTACATAAAATCTATTTGGGTACAGTGTTGCATGACCGCCCAATTGTCAGTTAAAGTAACGCAGTGCCATATCACAAAAAGTGGCCTAGTCATGAAGGGAGGTAAATCTTCCAGAGGTCAGGTGGTTAAAAAAATGTTACTGTAGATAAAAAGATTATTTTTTATTCAATAATTCAATGGTTCTGTTTAAAATGACACCAAAAATCTGGTACAATGCATTGCAAAGCTATTTAAAGATAAAATAAAGGCTTTTTTCCCATTTTGCCAATTGTTTTTAAAATGTGACATTATATATTTTTTTATATATATATATATATATATCAAATAGAAATAATAAATAAATTAATAAAATCAATAAAATGGGGTAACTGGCGCTCCCTAACTAAGGGGGTAAGACTCTCTAGTTACACACCAACAGTGCTCACATAAGCAAAAAAAGTGATAATCCACTAATGATAACCCCCTATAACACGTATACATAATAATATAAGTGACTAGTCAGATCAGTTAATAATACTATAAGTACCACTAAAACAAACTTATATAACAAAATAATAAAAGGCAGTGATGTATCAAAACATAAATAAAAGTGTGTTCAAAATTACACCAATCATATGTCAAAATATATGCATAAGTCCAACAATAAAATATCCCCAAAAAATCGTCCAAAAAATTATGTTAAAAAAGAAAAAAAGAAAAAAAAGAAAAATAGTGAAGCACCAAAATGGCAAAAGTGTCCAAACAATCTGGTGACTCTTGTGCTCAGGCAGAACAGGTGACTCTCCCTTATGGGTCCCTACTCACCAGCTCCTCATACCCCTACAGGGGTGGTAGGCATATATGGATATTCGTGGATGTTCTCCTTCGGTAGCTTCCACCTGCTACACCAAAACAAGGCGTCCGGACCGGTCATTCGCTCAGCGCAACCTCCACCGCCATATCTAGAAAATGATCCAGCAGCTCTTCAAGGCTAAGTCCTGCTTAGTCAAAGTCAAAGCCAACAGGACCCCTTCATCAGGCTTGTCAGGGAGGTCTGTTGCATGACAATCGTGGCAAAATTACTCCACGTTTAGGGTGCCATTTAGATTGAAAGTCATTCAAACGCACATTGCGTGTTCTGCAGCAATTGCAAAGTGATTTGGAATCGCGGGATAGAATCGTGGCATTTCCACCCGTGATTCCAAATCACAAAGTGTGAATGGAGCCTCAGTAGTGCTGAGCTAGCGATGCATGCGTTTGTTTATCAACAAAGCCATGTGTCATCATGTTACTGACCTATTATATATATATATATATATATATATATATATATATATATATATATATATATATATATATATATATACTATTTTATTATATCTGTTTTTCATGTGACAACACTAAAGAAATGACACTTTGCTACAATGTAAAGTAGTGATTGTACAGCTTGTATAACAGTGTAAATTTGCCCTCAAAATAACTCAACACACAGCCAGTAATGTCCAAATCACTGGCAACAAAAGTGAGTACACCCCTAAGTGAAAATGTCCAAATTAGGCCAAAGTGTCAATATTTTGTGTGGCCACCATTATTTTCCAGAACTGCCTTAACCCTTTTGGGCATGGAGTTCACCAGAGCTTCACAGGTTGCCACTGGAGTTCTCTTCCACTCCTCCATGATGACATCACGGAGCTGGTGGATGTTAGAGACCTTACACTCCTCCACCTTCCGTTTGAGGATGCCCCACAGATGCTCAATAGGTTTTAGGTCTGGAGACATGCTTGGCCAGTCCATCACCTTTACCCTCAGCTTCTTTAGAAAGGCAGTGGTCGTATTGGAGGTGTGTACATGAGGCCTAAGACTTTACAATAAATTTAAACATACTTTGCCTAAACAGTCCACAAAATTTGAAAATGATATTAATGAGATTTTGACAAAAAAAAGATAAAATTGGTAATATTGGTGATGACATAAATTAATGATAAAGACATTGTAAGAACAAATTTTATATTGTTGCTATTTTTTATTCAGATGTTTTATTTTTTATCAAGTTGTTGTCCTATTTCTAATGACGGTGCTATCTGTGAACAAGATTTAAATAAAAAACTATTACAGATTTAGTGGACGTGTAGATGACATAAATAGATTCTGCGAGTTAAATCATATATTGTCAGACTTTTTCCCCTTTTTTTCCCTTCAGATGCCTTTTATTTTTATTCTTGTTCTTTTTATGTGAAATCATAAAACTACTTTTGTCAGCAATAAAGATTACACATATGAATTAGAGAAGCTTTCTTTGCCAGCTGATTCCAGTTCTCTCCATTTCATTAACTGCAAATGTCTTCTTCACAGCAGAGTGTGTAGGGGTCACAGGTCTGTCCACACATGGATGGATATTACAAGGATCCATTTGAATGGCTCTAAATTGTTCTCTAGTATGGGACAGATAGCCAATAAATTAAGTGACTTCCTACCAATGACTTCAAATTACTTAATCTCAGATTTTAAACAGAATATGTGTATATGTACAGTATAGATACTTGCATGTAGGGATGTGCCCGATGTTTGAGTCGAACATCGGGTGTTCGCCCATTCGCCGAATACAAAACATTATGGGGCATTCATGGGAAATTCAAGCGAGATCGCAGTGCATTGACGGCTGCTGATTGCCCAAAGCATGCACCTGACCTGCATGCTTTGGCCAATCACAGCGCTCTCTGCTGTGAGAGCCATGATTGGCCAAAGGCAGGGTGCACCCCTGAATTGATTTCTGTTTGGATATTTTGGGTCGCTGCCCTTTGAACACCTTCACTACCCTATCCACTGCATTATTGAATAATCCCAATTGTCCATTCCAGTAAGCACTGCTGATATATATGATTTTTTGGCAGTAGGTACGTAGCCAGTCACTATAAAAAACAAAAAAACAAAGTTCCATCAAACAATAGTTTGAAACATCTTCCATTCAGTGTCACAAATGGTTTCCTGAGGGGAATTAGTCTCAGACGGGTTTAAAATAGATTTATATTCTGCACAGAATGTAAATTCGTGCTAATAAAACCACTTCTTTAGAAACTGTTCATGAGTATCTCTATCAGAATAGATAAGATCCTCCATTCTGTTTATATCTTTGACCTTAGTCAATCACATAGCAATTGGTGGGGGTCGATTTTGTTTCCAAAGATCAGGTATGCAACTTTTGACTGCATTAAAAAGGTGGGGTAGAATAGATTGTTTAGAAGTCTTCTGTGGTATGGAATGATGATGTAGACGAAAACAAGCTGAATAAGGAACTTTTGATTCAAAATGGAAAATCACTTCACGCAAGTTTCAAATAGTTACATATTTCTCACAAGTATTGTTCATCATTGCAAGGAAGGTGTTGTTTTATGCCAAGTCATTATCTATGTACTTGGACTTTGCAGTGGTTATCAGCAATGAGATCCTAGGTTCAAATCCCACCAGAGGCCCTATGTGCATGAAATGTGTAGTCTTCCTGTCTCTATGTAGTTTTTTGGGGCGTTACGATTTGTTACCACAATCTTACTGGTAGGTTCATTTGGGTTCTGAACAAATTTGTCCTATAGTATATATATATGAATGATTGTAGTAGTGCTGCTGTCATATTGCCCAAGTGTTATAAGTCCAGTTGGGGTAAGGACTTGGTGTACTCTGCTTGCTGTACTACCAATCAAATTCAAATGCTAAAGCAGATCGGATTGGTGGCTGTGAGTAATTTCTGATAATTTGATACGTCAGGCTTTCTGTATTTGAAGGAACAAAGAACCTACGTTGGGTGTGTTTGGGAATGCCCCTTCTGCATTACAAACAGACGAGCAAAAGGGGTTCTCAGATTAACAACAAAAAGGACCAGGGTAGACAGGTGCTCCTACAGCTATTCCTGGATGAAAAAACTGAAGGTACGAGAAGAAAAGTTGTTTCATGTTGCATTTGTAGACCTAATTTCTAATTTTGACATAATAATATAATTTAATTATATCCATTATTTTGGATAGAGTAGGCTTTGGTTAAAACCTGTCAGGGTTTTATGTCATTTGTGCCTGTCGCATAACTTCCTGTCTTGTACATAATCTCTTAAAGTATGGGAAATCCCATCTTAGTTGTCACCAGAACAGGTCTTCCTATTGGAAAATCTTCCCTCTGTTCCTGCTCTGGTGAAAACTTCAAATTTAGAATTTTCCCTCAAGTTTTAACCCAGTGACAGTCAATACCAGCACATATAGGGAATGTGAATCTCCCCATCAGAGACACCAACAGCAATAAAAACCTGACAAGGTTTCTGACTTTTCCCTACTCTATCCAAAACAGCACTGGCTTAAAGAAGAGGTAAACCCTGGTGGGTTTTTCTTCCTTTCTTCTTCCCTGCAAAGTAAATACATAATGTGTTAGTATGCATCGCATACTAGCACATTATGTGACACTTACCTGCAAACGAAGCACGTGTCGTCCCCGCTGCAGGCCTCATCCATCTTCGCCCGTCTTTCTTCCTGGGCCACGGACTCCGGCTGTGTGACTGGCGGGAGCCGCGTGATGTCACTCATGCTCATGCGTGCAGGAGGCGCACGTTCCTGAAGAAACAAATTACATCATCTATGCAGTATACAGTAAATATCTCCTAAACGGTGCACGTTTAAGAGATATTCACAGTACCTATAGGTAAGCCTTATTCTAGGCTTACCTATAGGTACACTTACACAGGGAGGTTTACAACCTCTTTATCATGAATTTAATGTTTGGTAACTGCAGGAAAAAAAAATGTTTACGTATATTTTTTTCTAATGGTTGTTCACATAGACTTCAACATACTTATAAAAAAAAGCCATGTTAAATTCATGTAGATATATAGAATATGCCCCTATATATTTTTATACACACGTAGCCTTGTGACTAGATCATACTAACATCCAAACTTATTAAAGTTTCGCTAGGCTAACTTTCCCAGGAAAGTCAATTCAGGGTAACCTGCTGCCCTTCTTTCCTTTATTCTCTAGTTAAACATTCATTTCACTTTCCTGATAGTTTCTACGTGGTATGCTTGTAGAGTTCTAATTATTTAAATTAGATGTTAGCTTAGGCAGTTCTTTATATAAGTACAGTATAATAAATACCACCACAATAGTTATTGCTTTACAACCCAGTAGTCATTCTTGAAAGATTGCTACAGATGGCCTGCGGTTTCAATTTGATTGGACATTTTCCAATGCTTCTGTTGCAAAACTGCGAAGCATGCATGAGAGAGACATCTATACATTCATTTTATTCGATTCCCATATTTTTTATAAAGCCAACATAGAATGTAGTGCCTACATCTATTCACATTAGTGTTTGGCCTTTATGGAGCTCATGGAGTTTACTGTCTAATCTCCTTCCAATCCTACAGAGGTGCACATATTTGTCTGATGCCGTTTTATCCACCAGTCAGTTTTGGGTGTCAGAAGGAAACACATGCAATACATGGAGAACATGTAAAGTCAATTTAGATATCATTTCAGGTGGAAATCAAACTCAGGACCTCAGTGCTACAAATCAGAATCGTGACAACTTAGATTACAACTTAGACCATAGTGCATATTTGTCCATGAGTACTGCTCCTTTAGAAGTAAGATCAGTTTTTTTTCAGGTTCTGATCAGTGTTTATGGGCTACTAACTTGTTCAGCCTCAGTCTATGAAGCCTATTGCATTCTATTTACAATATGGACAGTGATGCTTATTCATAGTCGTTATTGATGTATGAGGCTTGGTAAACAAATATGCCCCCACTGAACTTTTTATAGGCTAGGCTGATTCTCTGTGGCACTGAATATAATTTATGGAACTGAAGTAGCATAAGCTGGTGAAAGTTGAATTTGGACTGATTCTCATAGATTATGGCACATCACTGCCCAATGCAGGGGAGAAATGGCAACTTTTGACCTGGGGGCACTTTGATGTAGAGACAGAAATCTGTAGGCTAAATAATCTGTACCAGGCAAAGTGTGCCATGGTCCATGATAAATATAAGCTGGCTACCTGGTATGTTCCAAAGCTCATGTCTTTATTAAAAAGGCATTTGAGCCATAATGGCCTTCCTCGTGCTATGAGGAAGGTCACTTTGGCCAGAACACGTTAGCTGTATCCACTGTGTTTTAATATGTAGTAAGCAAGAACTTGAATTTTGCAACATACCAGGTAGCCGGCTTATATTCATCACAGATTTATGTTTTGGGAGTGAACCTCCCATTCAGGAGCACCACTCCTTAGCAATGTACAAGCAATACAGCGTGGGTATTTCTCTTATCAACTGAAAGAATACCATGATTCTGCAGTGAATGGTGGGTATGATTAAAAGTGGGTGTTCTAAAGGACACCTTTACATCTTCCAGGATGAGCTTCCTTTTAAGCTTTGGGCATTTGGTCAAATGACATCTCGGACAGGAAAAAACAGGTTGGTGCTAAAAGACTTCAGTCTGATAGGTGCTGTGAATAGGGAGCAGGTAGTTATTTACTGATTGCAGGTCTGAATGGTAAATGATCTCCACTCAAGCCCACCAGTCCAGCACAATAATTAACTTTTAACCCCAGATGTACCGTAAATGCTCCCCTGCCTGGTCCTCTCTTGGCTCAATGTAAGGCTTATGTTATAGCTATGGAAAGCATGCTTTTCTGAGACTAGTGAATTTCTATCATATCTTTCCAGCCAAGGACTGCAGGTTTTTCCAACTCTGTTGTCTGAGTATTTGTACAAGGGTTGTATTGTCTGAAGTACAATGCCTTGAAAAAGTATTCATAATCCTTGAGATTTTCCACATTTTGTCATGTTACAACCAAAATCATAAATGTATTTTATGTGATAGACCAACACAAAGTGGCACATAATTGTGAAGTGGAAGGAAAATGATAAATGGTTTTCAAAACGTTTTACAAATATCTGAAAAGTGTGACGTGCGTTTGTATTCAGCCCCCCTGGGTCAATACTTTGTAGAACCACCTTTTGCTGCAATTGCAGCTGTAATACCCTGTACACACGGTCGGACATTGATCGGACATTCCGATAACAAAATCCATGGATTTTTTCCGACGGATGTTGGCTCAAACTTGTCTTGCATACACACGGTCACACAAAGTGGTTGGAAAATCCGACCGTTCTGAACGCGGTGACGTAAAACACGTACGTCGGGACTATAAATGGGGCAGTAGCCAATAGCTATCATTTCTTAATTTATTCTGAGCATGCGTGGCTCTTTGTGCGTCGGATTTGTGTACACACGATCGGAATTTCCGACAACGGATTTTGTTGTCGGAAAATTTTATAGCAAGCTCTCAAACTTTGTGTGTCGGAAATTCCTATGGAAAATGTGTGATGGAGCCTACACATGGTCGGAATTTCGGGCAACAAGGTCCTATCACACATTTTCCATCGAAAAATCCTATCGTGTGTACGGGGCATTAGTCTTTTTGGGTATGCCTCAGCCAGCTTTGCACATCTAGAAAGTGAAATTGTTGCCCATTCTTCTTTACAAAATAACTCAAGCTCTGTCAGATTGGATGGAGAGCGTATGTGAACAGCAATTTTCAAGTCTTGCAACAGATTTTCAATTGGATTTAGGTCTGGACTTTGGGCCATTCTAACACATAAATATGCTTTGATCCAAATCATTCCAATGCATCTCTGCATGTATGTTTAGGGTTGTTGTCCTGCTGGAAAGTGAACCTTCGCCCCAGTCCCAAGTCTTTTGCAGACTCTTAACAGGTTTTCTTCTAATACTGCCCTGTATTTGGCTCCAACCATCTTCCCATCAACTCTGACCAGCTTCCCTGTCTCTGCTTAATTAAAGCATCCCACAACGTGATGCTGCCACCACCATGTTTCACGATGGAGGTGTTGTGGTCAGGGTTATGTGCAGTGTTAGTTTTCCGCCACACATAGCATTTTGCTTTTAGGCCAAAAAGTCCAATTTTGATCTCATCGGACCAGAGCACCTTCCTCCACATGTTGGTTGCGTCCCCCACATGGCTTCCCACAAATGGGACTTCTTATGGCTTTCTTTCAACAATGTCTTTCTTCTTGCCACTCTTTCATAAAGGCCAGATTTGTGGAGTGCACGACTAATAGTTTTCCTGTGGACAGATTCTCCCACCTGAGCTGTGGATCTCTGCAGCTCCTCCAGAGTTACCATGGGCCTCTTGTCTGTTTCTCTGAGTAATGCTCTCCTTGCCCGGCCTGTCAGTTTAGGTGGACGGCCATGTCTTGGTAGGTTTGCAGTTGTGCCATACTCTTTCCATTTTTGAATGATGGATTGAACAGTGCTCCATGAGATGTTCAAAGCTTGGGATATTTTTTTAGAACCTAACCCTGCTTTAAATGTCTAAACAACTTTATCCCTGACCTGTCTGGTGTGTTTCTTGGCCTTCAAGATGCTTTTTATTCCTTAAGGTTCTCTAACAAACATCTTAGGGCTTCAAAGAACAGCTGTATTTATACTGAGATTAAATTACACACAGGTGGACTCCATTTACTAATTAGGTGACTTCTGAAGGCAAATGGTTCCTCTAGATTTTAGATAGGGGTATCAGAGTATCAAAGGGGGCTGAATACATATACACACCACACAAAAACAACAGTTTGTGTTGGTCTATCACATAAAATCCCAATAAAATAAATGTATGTTTTTGGTTGTAACATGATACAATGTGGAAAAATGTCAAGGGGTATGAATACCTTTTCAAGGCACTGTATATCTTAGGTCAAATATATGAATTACCAAAACCGAGTTGTTTTTTTGTTTCAGGAAATACAGAGTCCAACAAAAAGACCCTGGCTTTACATCCAGATAGTGGGCCTCTGGATGCCCCCACTATGTCAATGTGAAAACAGACATTGGCTCCAACTAAAGTCTTAGAAGGTTTCCTGGCGAGGCCGAGGTGGTTGTGACAAAAATTGGTCTTTAGCTGCTCAATGTTATCAAGTGAATTCCATTCTTTAAGCTGTCAATGCATTCTTTACAGCGAGACTGTCACTTCCATTCATCACATCATCACTATGTGCTGTGAATTCCATATAGTCCATAGCAGTGAATGTAGCAAATCCTTACAGACCGTGTTGCTGTAGAAGTGAGTCACCTAATTCCTTCAGCAAAATGAAAATCCTCTTAGCATTTAAAACTAGCTGTATTATAAATAGAAATGATGTGCTTTCCCATAATATATGTACAGACGGCAGTGTTATACAATGTGCATATGGAAATTGGATCCTTGATGCTCATTTGTAGTTTTCTTTTGCATTTAAAACTATGAGGATAGAGGAAGATCCACTTCACTATCTGTCCTGTTTTTTATATACGATATTTATTCGTGCATTTCATGATATTGTTTCTCCTGATGTAACAATGTTTTTTACTCAACCGTATCTTCTGTTACGTTTGTAAACTGCAGCATGCCCTAGTTTTATCCTTTTTTGTTCAGTTTTCCTACTTAAATGGAAGCATTGTTTTAAAAGTTATAAGGTGTGGTCCCTTGCGCTACTACGTGAATAATAACAAACTGATGAATAAATGAAAATGCCGCTAAATCTAAAGTGTACACTATGCACAAAACAATAATAAAGTGAATAAAGTGATCAGCGCGAGTTTCTGAATAATGAATATAACACCAAAGAACAATGATTGAAATCTATCCAGAATATCACATAAATGATGTGATACAAAATATCCAAAAAATGATAATAATAATAATATTAATGATAATATTGAAACAATGTCCAAACAGGGGAAAGTGAAGTAAATATTCTATGAAATAGACACAAATGCTTCTTAATGACAATCTTTGTGACTACACAGCCACCTCATGCTCACAGAGCTCTTACCTCCATTCGGAGTGTGTTGAGCCTCATGAATATCCTCTAGTGGGAGCAGGTACACGTCTCACGAATCTCCAATAGGTGCCCGTATGTGGGGTTTTGGGTGCAGGTAGTGATCTGTCAGGCTCTAATTTCCCTCTGCCGTAAGCCAGATATTCTTCCAGGCCTCACAGTGACACGGTTACCATCTGGTGCCAGCCATTAAGAAAAGAATAAAAAATAGCCTCCCATAGTGTAATATGTATAAACAATAGGTATTTATTAAAACGACAAGTGGATCCTTTCATATAAGTAGATAAAAACAGGCTTGTACAGTGCAAAACACGATTCTTACGTCACTTCCGGTTTGCTCAAACATCCGACCACACCCTACGCATTACGTCACGGCACGTGATTTCATCAGGGGGACCTGATGAATGTTTTTTTTTATTTTTTTTAGGCACATTCATTAAAGGGGTTGTAAAGTTATTATTTTTTTTTTTTTTTAAATAACAAACATGTTATACTTACCTTCACTGTGCAGCTCGTTCTGCACAGAGTGGCCCCGAACCTGGTCTTCTGGGGTCCCCCGGCGGCTGTTTCAGCTCCTCCCCGCAAGCATTTACCACCTTAATGCGAGCTCCCTCGCACGGTGGTGAGTGCTTGCGGGCGCGCTCCCGTGATACAGCCGGCGGCTATAGCCGCTCGCTGTATCACTCGGCCCCGCCCCCCGGCGCGCCACGTCATTGGATGTGATTGACAGCAGCGCGAGCCAATGGCTGCGCTGCTTTCAATCCATCCACTGCAGCCAATCAGCGACCAGGCTGAGCTGCAATGAAGATGACGAGGACGAGCAGCGAAGATTCGAGGCGTCAGGTAAGTAAAACGGGGGGCCTGGGGGCGGCGGTACTTTCAAAAGTTTTTTCACCTTAATGCATAGAATGCATTAAGGTGAAAAATTTTTTACCTTTACAAACCCTTTAATCTTTTTTTTTTTTTTTTTTTGGGTGGAACACCACTTTAATGCTGAAAAATACAGGCAGATACTTATCCATCATCCTATGCCATCAGGGAGGCGTGTGATTGGCCCCAAATTTATTCAGCAGCAAAACAATGACACAGAACATACAGCCAGTTTCATTAGGAATTATCTTCAGTGTAAAGAAGAACAAGGAGTCCTGGAAGCGATGATTTGACCCCAACAGTGTGCAAGTGTACCTAGAAGAACTGATGCTGGTTTGAAGGCAAAGGATGGTCATACCAATTCTTGATTTGATTTGGATTTCGATTCTGTTTATTAACTTTCCATTTTTGTTAATTGATAAAACTATTAACACGTCTATTACTGAAAGCATTCTTAATTTACAGCATATATATATTATAACACCCCTCACATTTTTGTAAATATTGTTTTATATCATTTCAACACTGAAGAAATCAGTGGCAGGCACTTTTGTGAGATACTGTGTGTGTATATATATATATATATATATATATATATATATATATATATATATATATATATATATATATATATATATATATATATACATATACATTTTTTTCTTCTGTTGTGTTTTTCTTTGAGTGTTTTCAGTTGCACTTCGTAGTGCGGACACAGTTGTTGGCCAGCTTGGCAGTGGCAGGCACTTCATGGAAAAGCGAGCTGGCTTTTGAATTTACAGCTGGGCGTAGAATACCCAGGAATGCTCTTAAGAGACACGTTGGCGCTTAGCAACATTTCAAGTATTATCTGCCAGGACTGATAATGGTGTTTTCAGCAGAGTTTCTTTCTGAAGGGAGAGGGGAAATAAGGGTACTTCAGCTCGCTGACAGTTAACTATTGCTTTCTGTGTCATCATTACTTTATGTTACAATATATTCTGTCGCCAAACAAAACACACAAAAAAAAACGTACAGATACTGTATGTAAACAAACTCAATGTGGGTTACTTTAAGAATAACATTTTTGCTTTTTATCTCAATATTGAGAGCATTTTTCCCTTAGACCCCTTTCACACTGGGGCCGCGGCCACATTAGCGCTAAAGTTTCATTTGTTTTAGCGGCGCTTTAGAGCTGTTTAACCACTTCAGCCCCGGAAGATTTTACCCCCTTCCTGACCAGAGCTCCTTTTACAATTTGGCACTGCGCCGCATTAACTGACAATTGCGCGGTCGTTCGGCGTTTCGTACCCAAACCAAATTTGCGGGTTTTTTTTCCTCACAAATAGAGCTTTCTTTTGGTGGTATTTGATCACCTCTGCTGTTTTTATTTTTTGCGCTATAAACAAAAAAAGAGTGACAATTTGAAAAAAAAAAAACCACAATATTTTTTACTTTTTGCTATATTAAATATCCCCAATTTTTTTTTCAAAAACAAATTTCTTCATCAGTTTAGGCCAATATATATTCTTCTACACATTTTTGGTAAAAAAAAAAAACCAATAAGCTTATATTGATTGGTTTGCGCAAACGTTATAGCTTCTACAAATGGGAAAGATTTATGGCATTTTTATGGCATTTTTATTATTTATTTTTTACTAGTAGTGGCGGTGATCTGCAACATTGCGATGGACAGATCGGACACTTTTGACATGTTTTTGGGATCATTGACATATTTGCAGCGATCAGTGCTATAAATATACACTGATTACTGTGTAAATGTCACTGGTAGGGAAGGGGTTAACACTAAGGGGCGATCAAGGGGTTAAATGTGTGTTCCCTAGATGTGTTCTAACTGTATGGGGATGGGACTGACTGGGGGAGGAGACATATCGTTGTTCCTACTTAGTATGAACAAAGGGGGGGGGTTGGGACTTTATATAAAGCACATATGGGGTGTGCCTCCATCCCTGGTACAAGTAACTAAAGAAGGAAAGTTGGGACTTTAAATGAGGCTATTGACATTGTGGGGTTAAATTAATAGTACATATTTATTGAGCATGGAAGGATGTAATAATGTGTATCAGTAATAGAAAACACATAAAAGATATATCATTTCATCTGTATTCACACACTCATATATATATGTGCATGTAACATGAACATTAAGGATACATAAATATAGATCACAAATTGGTACCACATGGTGGTCTAGAATAATTGAGTGATGCATTCAATAAATTCATATATGTACATATATCATCAAAGCAGCACTTTGCGGAGGAAATAGAAATATGTAAAAGCAGTGAAACCATGATTAATTTGTAGATGATGATCTGGATTGATTGTCTAGTACAGGCATATGACTGCATCCTAGATGTCCGACACGTTTCGTGTGTGAACACTCATCAGGGGCGGATGCACGAGAGCCAGCACAAATCCCTGTGCTGGCTCTCGTGCACGTGATCGCGCGTGGCCGGTGGCAATCGCGCTCGCCAGCAACGCGCATTGGGTCCCTCGCCTTGCAGTGCGCGCACCCTCTGGTGGCTCTTAAAGGGAAGGACATACCCATACAGGGTTTTGCCCCCGAAGGAGAGCCATTGTGACACAGTATAAGTATGTGAGTCGTTCGGGAAGCGGTTAAGCAGCACTTTTCAGCCGCTAGCAGGGCGCTTGTAACCCTAAAGAAGGGGTTAAAAACGCCCATATTGTGGCGCTTCCAAATCACTTTTCAGCCGCTTTGAAAGCGCTGCCAATTCATTTAAATGGGCAGGGCATTTGGGAGCTCTGTATACAGCGTTCCCAAACCGCCCCCAAAGATCCTGCTTGCAGGACTTTTCCTAACGTCCTGCAAGCGCACCGCCCCAGTGTGAAAAGACACACTGAAATGAATGGGAGGCAGATTTCAGCCGCTATTTAGAGGCTACTTCTAGCGCTAAAACGCCTGAAAACCACCTCAGTGTGAAAGGGGTCTTAAAGTGGTTCTAAAGCCTTAAGGTTTTTCACCCTAATGCATTTTATGCATTAAGGTGAAAAACCTTCTGTGCTGCAGCTCCCCCCCACCAGACCCCCCCCCCTTTTCCTTACCTGAGCCTGATCCAATCCAGCGATGTGCACGAGCGCAGCAGCTCCCACGGCTCTCTGTCTCCTCATTGGACAGATTGATAGCAGAGGGAGTGATTGGCTCCTGCTGCTGTCAATCAATACTGAGGATCAAACAGCCTTTTTACACAATGCAGAGGATTAACAGCTTAGGTTCCGCAGTGAGTATTAAAGAAAGTGAAAAACTATGCTATCAAGGTTTCCACATCCTGCGGAGAAGTTATTGCCCTGCTTAGCTTAGTATCGTCTGCAAATACAGAGATTGAACTATTTATCCCATCCTCCAGGTCCTTAATGAATTATTTAAATAGGATTGGTCCCAGCACAGAACCCTGGGGGACCCCACTACCCACCCCTGACCATTCCGAGTACTCCCCATTTATCACCACCCTCTGAACTCGCCCTTGTAGCCAGTTTTCCATGTACTCATACATTTAGAAAGCAGCAAACTCTGCTGTGAGATATAGCACAGTCCAAAAATAAACAGTCACAGCACAACTCTATATATGACTGTCCATAGTGAGTATAACAAGCATGCTTTACTGCATATACAGACAGATTTTACTGTTGTGGGTTTTGTAACACTTTAAGGTCTATAAATATTATGCCCATGTTCTATACCGTACTCCAAGGTATGGAATTGACAGGTAAGTCAAAATTTCCTGTAAGATAGAGAAAGATGGAATTTTACTTTTGCAAAGTAATTTTCACCAGGGGCGTTGTTAGGTCTGCGAAAGATCTGGGGCTAGAGCCCATAGCAGCGAAGCAAAGAAAGTCATACGCTTGTGCGGACAAACACGTGTATAATATATACGTGTGTGTGTATATATAATATATAATATATACATATATACATATATATATATATATATATATATATATATATATATATATATATATATATATATATATATACATCAGGGTCCCCAGAGAGCCCCCCTTACATCAGGGTCCCCAGAGAGCCTCCCCCTTACATCAGGGTCCCCAGAGAGCCTCCCCCTTACATCAGGGTCCCCAGAGAGCCTCCCCCTTACATCAGGGTCCCCAGAGAGCCCCCCTTACATCAGGGTCCCCAGAGAGCCCCCCTTACATCAGGGTCCCCAGAGAGCCCCCCCCCCTTACATCAGGGTCCCCAGAGAGCCCCTACTTACATGGGGGTCCCCAGAGAGCCTCCCCCTTACATCAGGGTCCCCAGAGAACCCCCCCTTACATCAGGGTCCCCAGAGAGCCCCCCTTACATCAGGGTCCCCAGAGAGCCCCCCTTACATCAGGGTCCCCAGAGAGCCCCCCCCCTTACATCAGGGTCCCCAGAGAGCCCCCCCTTACATCAGGGTCCCCAGAGAGCCTCCCCCTTACATCAGGGTCCCCGGAGAGCCCCCTTACATCAGGGTCCCCAGAGAGCCCCCCTTACATCAGGGTCCCCAGAGAGCCCCCCTTACATCAGGGTCCCCAGAGAGTCCCTACTTACATGGGGGTCCCCAGAGAGCCTCTCCTTACATCAGGGTCCCCAGAGAGCCCCCTTACTTTGGGGCCCCAGAGAGCCCCCCCTTACATCAGGGTCCCCAGAGAGCCCCTACTTACATCAGGGCTGCTGCCAGATGCAGTGTGTCAGTTGCCACTGCAGCCTGCTGCCAGATGTACAGAGTGCAGGGTTCAGAAGTATACACACTCTGGAATGGAATATAGTGTGTGGGTGGAGATAGATATATATATATATATATATATATATATATATATATATATATATATATATATATATATATATATATATATATATATATATATAGGGGTTTGGGCCGCTGTTGTTCTGTGTTTTGGGAAGGGGCCTGTGGTGAGTGATCCCTCAGATGGTTGTTGGACCACGGGCGCCGGAGAAGGTGGAGACACTGTCTTCGGAAAAGTGAAGATCACACCAGTCCCTGTTGCATGCTGCTGGGTGTCGGAGAAGGAGGAGGTAGGTGGAGACTGGAGACAGCAGTGCAGCACTAGGCCTCGCTCCTGGCCTCACTCAGAGTCTGTGACATCACTGGTTGCTAGACGCTAGGCGGGGGTAGCCCTAGCAACCAGTTCTGACAATGTAGTATGTTGGCTGTGTCCTCTATTTCAATTCGGGACACATGGGTAATTTAGGATGCCGCTGCACCCGGCAGGAGACTTGGAGCTATGGGCCCCAGATTCGGGGCTATAGCCCCAGAAGCCACCCCCTAGCGACGCAACTGCATAGCACCCACATCCTCCTGGCCCAATTTTTCAGGCCTGTTCTATAGTTTTTTGTAAAATAAAAGCACCAGCAAGCTAGTCACCACAGCATCCAGCAAAGATAGTCACATCTTGCAGGATCCCACACCAGCAGCATCATGGAATTTGGTATAATTTGGGCAGCTCAATTATTTTTTTAACAAGCTCCAGTGTATTTATGTGATTTGTGTTGTAGATGTCTGCATGCCGCTGCATAGACCAAACATGGTTCCAAGTGAAGTGATATTTAAGTAAATGAAACCCAACAAAAAAACATCCAACATAAATGTATTTTGTGGATAAGAGTCAGGTTACAGCATTATTTTCTTTGTTTATGAACAGCAGAATAACTCTGATTTTTGTCAGATTGTTTTGCAGTTTAAAGCCCAACTCCGGGTACAAAAATCTCTCCAGTATTACAGCACTTATACATTCTATTGGCAGACAAAACAAAAACATCCTGTCGGCTTTATTCTTCATCTGTTCATCTTTTACATGCGGGGGGAGTACAGCCCACACTTTATTTCAGTGCCCACTCAGATGTAAGCATTGGGGGTCTCATAGACCCCAGTGCTATGGTCACATCTCCATCTCCTTCTCCTCTTGGTCATGCTGTCTGTCTTGTGAATGGCCTGTAGGACCTGAGCACTAGGGTCTATGGGATCAGCTTCAGGTGATACACAGAGATAAAACAAATCCTCCTGCATAAGTTGTTCCTGTTTATCTGCTGTCTTCTCTTTTCTATAGCCATTTAAAATGTACAGTTTAACCAACATTTCTGATCATCAAAAGGCAGGGGGAAGGGATCTGATATCACAGGCTGCACATCATAGAGTAGGGAGCTGAGTGTAATCTGAGCGTTGAGTGGAGAGAATAGACCCACACCTTACATAGAGAACCATGTACAGCTGAGGCTGTCATTCACAGGCTGTGTGATGGAGGCCTCCTCTCCTGCCCCTTGAATCCCTTGAAGTTGGAATAACCTATCAGAAGTGACTTATGCAGATAGCAGAGGATGGAAACAGCAGATAGAAATCACACTAATTCTTTGGACAGAGGCAAGTGCACACTGTAGAAGGATATCCGTTGTTCATTTTTCATTTCAGGAGTTTACAATCACTTTAAAGTGGAGTTCCACCCACTTTTACAACTCTTCAGCATCCCTCACTAAACTGTGCACTGTAAACAAATTGGATATTTTTTTTTTCTCAGCACCTACTGTATATCTGCTGTATTCATTTTTCACTTCCTCCTCCCTGGCCGCGGCCCATCGCATCATTTCCTGTTTGAAATGCCTTCCGGGAAGGGGCGGCAACTTCCTCTGAAACTGCCGTTGCTATGGAAACCTGGCCTGAAACCTATTACACTGCTTGTGCTGCACTGAGCATGTGCGAGATCTGCAAGGATGAGATCCAGGAAGAAATACAGTCTGGCTTCAGATGCCCACACTTAAGATGGCCATGGCCTGCTGTAAGTTTATAAAATAACAAACTACTGCTATAAACTAACAAAACAGACCTTAGTTTACAGACTAACTTCACTAGAATATATTAAGCTTGTGTATTATAGGGGTATTTTTATTGAAAAAATATAATTTCGACCGGAACACCACTTTAAGTGGTGTCTATATGTATATATGCAGGGAATTCATACTTGTATAGTTATGATGATAATGTCATAATTTACCACATTTAAAAACAAGCTAAGCATCACTCTTTGCTATCTCCACTTTAAAGTATAATCTTTGAAGCAAATTTAAAGTTGCTTTATATTTTCTTCTGGTTTGTCTACTAAATTCTTCTATCTTCAGATCAAACTGCTTTTTTTTCCTGCATTGATTCAAAGCTTTTTGCACACTGAGAAGTCACAGCGTGGCAGAGTAACGGCCCAAAAGACTTGTTCAGCTTAATTGACTGTTTGGCTCCCTGATTTATTTTCAGCCGGGGAATGAGATGGTCATTGTTCAGCCAACTTCCACATGGGGTCCCAGGCAGCGCCTTTAAAAAATGCTGATGTCTTGATATACAGACAATAAAAGCATTCATTTTTAAAGATTCTAGGAATACTTTTCTGCTGAGCAACCAACCTGTCATAACATCTAGACACGACCATCATACGGTTTTATTTTCCCTTCCTCCTTTAAGTGGTTGTGTCAGGAAAATATATGGAGGGAAATTTATCAAAACCGGAGCAGCTGTGCAAGGCAACCAATCAGCTTCTACCTTTCCTTCTTTACTATCTCAGCTCTGTGGGCGTAATACATACGTCCAAAGAGTGATCTGTTAATCACAAGTTGATGGCTGCTTCTGCATAAGCTTGTGCTCTGCTTGTTCAGCCGGTTTCCAGTGTTTCGTCAGATTAGGTGACCCGTCACATTTTGGAACGGAAATGACGTTCCGGCACGGCCATCTTGGTACACCCCGCACTTGGCCACAGTAATGCACTGTACACACGACCGGTTTTGCCGTCGGAATAAACTTCGACGGAACTCCGCTCAAGCGGTCTTGCCTATACACGATCACCCCAAAGTCCGACCGTCCAGAACGCGGTGACGTACAACACGTACGACGGGACTAGAAAAAAGAAGTGCAATAGCCAGTAGCCAATAGCTTCTGTCTCATACTTGCTTTAGAGCATGCGTCGTTTTTGGTCCGTCGGAACAGTATACAGACGAGCGGTTTTCCCGATAGGAATTGGTTCCGTCGGAAATATTTAGAACATGTTCCATTTCTAGGTCCGTCAGAATTAAAAAAAAAAAAAAAGTCAGATTAGGCATACACACGATCGGAATAGATGATGAAAAGCTTCCGTCGGACTTTTTCTGTCGGACATTCCGCTCGTGTGTACGCGGCATTAGAATACATTGAAAAGGTGGCAATCGGACATCTTTTTACACCCACCGGAGTTTCACACTTATTTTCAACAGTAAACTGAGCTTATATAGTGAAATACAGTATTTTTAAATTTGTCTCACTGTTTTGATGTTGAATTTTAAAATCAGCGGTGTTCTGTCAGATCAGCAAACCTGTGAGATCAGTAGGCCTGCCGCTGCTTTTAAAATTCATCATCATAACAGTGTCAAGTATAGGCCAGGAGCTCAGGCGCAGCCTAAGCGTAGGCCTACATGATGGGGTTTGACCAGAAAGGCTATAGTAAGGTAGGGGTTAAAAAATAAGTTCAGTTAATAGGAAGGATACTTATTAAGTATTACCTCATTGGAGGATATTAGGGTGGGACAGGGTGTGGACAGGGTGGTCCTAAGGGGTTCCTAGGTGGGAGGCAACCCTCTAGTATCATGTGGGCCAGAGGACAGCAACGGACAAGATTCTCCCGCCTCATTTTGCTGTGGTAGTCAGCGGGGTGTTTATTTAGTTCCGTTCTGTTATGCCGTGTACATGTGAGCGGACTTCTCGTCCGCCTGAACTCCGAAGGACTTTTCGACGGAGTTCCAACGAAACAGACTTGCCTACACACGATCACACCAAGGTCCGATCGTTTTGAACATGATGACGTACGACCGGACTCGAATAAGGAAGTTCATAGCCAATAGCTGCCCTTGCATCGTTTTTTGGTCCGTCGGACTAGCATACAGACGAACGGATTTTTCGATGGGAATGGGAAAAGATTTGAAACATGTTCTATTTCTAGGTCCATCGGAATTTACGAACCAAAAGGTCCGATGAAGCCCACACACAATCAAATTGTCAGACGGATTTGTTCCGTCGGACCTTTGATGCCGAAAAGTCTGGTCGTGTGTACGCGGCATTAGTGTTATATAGGTGTCGTAGCAGCAGGCAGAGGTCATAGGGTTTTTGAAGGTGGTACTTGGGTAATACCCCAGGCACGGATTTCTAAATACTGTATTTCATTATACAAGTTCAGTTTACTGTTGAAAAGAGGTGTAAAAAGATGTCCGCTTGCCGCCTTCTCATTGTATCCTTACTACGGCCAAGTGTGGGGTGTACCAAGATGGCCGTGCTGGAACGTCACTTCCGTTACAAAATCTGACAGGTCGCCTAATCTGACGAAACACCGGCATGAAAATTAAAGTGAAAGTGATGCAGCGGCTGTATAACAGCCAATCACTTTCACAGAACTGGTGGCCCCTCCCCCGGCCCCCCATGATTCCTGGGCTTTACTACGCTTACCGGGAACATGGAACCACCACCACTGGCTTCAGGATGGAGAGCAATGTGAGAGCGAGGCATATCCATGCCTCGATCTTGCATGTAAACAAAGAAACCTTAGAGATGATGAATTTGTCATTTTCAGGTTCAGATCCACCATTTCCTGGCCAGTACAGCCAGGGGATACATCTAACCAAGCAGATCTATACTCAGTTATATTGTGTGAAGGACAGGGGGGGGCATTGGGGTCTATTAGACCCCTAATGTCTCAAAAAGAGTACCTGTCACCTGCCCAATGCTATTACAAGGGGGTTTATTAACCTCTTGTGTTAGCAAACAAGTAAAAATAAATACATTACAATTTAAAAAAAAAATATAGTAAAATGTATTTAATTAAAAAAAAAAATTAACATAGCCAGTTGTCCCGTAAACATACACAAATGCACATCCAGGGTGCACACGTGTGTGTAAAGCACATTCCCACCACATGTGTGACGTATTCCTGCGACGTGCCTCTGTAGGTTGCAGGCGGGGGGGGGGTGCAAACTTCCTCTCAGATTGCCTAGGGGGTGAGCCAAGCGGAACTGGGAGCAGGTACCTGCCAGAAATAGGTACCACCCACTGCTGGGGAAAAAAAAGACTCCAAAAATGGTAAAGGAGGGGAGAATAGGAGAAAATGCGTATAGTTACATAATAGGCGAGGTTGAAGAAAGATACAAGTCCATCAAGTCCAACCTATGTGTGTGATTATATGTCAGTATTACATTGTATATCCCTGTATGTTGCGGTCGTTCAGGTGCTTATCTAATAGTTTCTTGAAACTATCAATGCCCCCCGTTGAGACCACCGCCTGTGGAAGGGAATTCCACATCCTTGGCGCTCTTACAGTAAAGAGCCCTCTACGTAGTTTAAGGTTAAACCTCTTTTCTTCTAATTTTAATGAGTGACCACAAGTCTTGTTAAATTCCCTTTTTAGGCAAAGTTCCGCTTTAACTGTTGAAATAACGTGACATTTAAAAGGGAAATCCATTGTTTTTAACAGGTCATCCAACATACACTTGCATTTGTGAGAAGGAGCAGTAAGGGACAACCATAGTGTCCATTGCAAAGCAGAAGTGGTTTAGGTGCGATTCAGGTGTGAATTTCTTTTCTTAACGGGACCTAAAATCGCACAGGACCCTTTTCAAAAACGGACCACGACATATGTGAACCAGCTCCATTGAAAGCTGGTCCCATTCACATGTTATGCGAATCGGATGCGGGTAAAAATGCATCTAATTGGCATCTACTGTATGTGAACCATCAGAGGCTTCCGAGGCAAGTATTTTGCTTCATGATTCCATTTTCCTTAATTGTGATATAACTGGGAACAATGAATTTTGGGAGAGAACATTGTGCTTTCCTAAACAATGTTCTCTGCTGTTTGTACGGTTTGCTGCTTTTTTTTCCTAGGCAGATTGCATCAATATTTCATGCCTGTCACTTTTCAGAAGTCTTTAGGTCTGACATTCCTGCAGTTTTGCTGTTTATCAAAGCCAATCAAAAATCCCTGAAAGCAGCGGACTGGCAGAAGATTATAGATCAGATTCCCTGCGTCTCAATTTAAAAAGATGTTACATGATAAGCACAAGCGGCCATCTCCAAGATGAATAAAAGTGGTTGTCGTAATTGTTTTCTGTGTTGCTAGCCAGTGGTCGGAGGGGAGGAAAAAAGTTTCTTTAGAAGTTGTTGCCATGAAAATTCCCGATGCATAAAGCCTCCCCCACTGACATTTTGAAACAGAACTCCTGGAAAGCAGCTAATACACCAGTCAAATACATATAAGGGAGCTGTTTCTTTTGCCAAAGGATTTGTATTTTTGTCTATCCTGCCCTAAGATTTACACAGCTCTGCTACCCAGTACATTCCTGTGTGGCTAGGCAGATGACCCGATTTTTTGATGTCATTAAACAACACTTACGGGTCTTATCTCTCCCCCCCGCCTTCGATTAGACTGTGAAAAGAGAAGCAGCAGACTGATGAGCTCATCTCTCTTTCACTCTGCTCTCTTCTCCTATCAGTATGTCCCTTGTTAGCTCATGAGCACTGCAGAGCAGCTGATTGGTGCCATGTGCTGCTTCTCCCAACCCCAGTCCAGGCTCTGCTGTAATAAAGATTGCAAAAGGCTATTTACTTGGCATAACATTATCCGATTGTGTGTGGGCTTCCTCGGACCTTCAGCTGACATTTCCAGTCGAAAATCGGACGGACTTTAGATTTGGAACATGCTTCAAATCTTTACGTCGTAACTCCGCCGGACCCAGAAATCCGCTCGTCTGTATGCTAGTCCGACGGACAAAAACCGACGCTAGGGCAGCTTTTGGCTACTGGCTATCAACTTCCTTATTTTAGTCCAGTGTACGTCATCACGTACGAATCCATCGGACTTTGGTGTGATCATGTGTAGCCAAGTCCATTCGTTTGAAAGTCCGTCGGACCAGTCCGGTCGAAAAGTCTGACTGTGTGTACTAGGCATAAGTGTTCTTTGACACATTCTGTATGATAATTTTTCGTTTGTACAAATTATCCAGAAAACAATAAAAATTCTGGGGAAAAAAAGTGTTTTTTCCCAAAAAATTGCGTTTAAAAAAAATTGCAAAACCCACCAATTTATTCTCTGGGGCCTCTGCTTTAAAAATATATAGAATGTTTGGGAATTTTAAGAAAATTTCTAGCAATAAATACTGCATGTTACATGTAAACAAAGTGCCAGAAAAGGCCTGGGGGTCAAGTAGTTAAGCCACAGTTCTGTTAAGCCAATGCAAACATCATCAGAAAGATTCTTGCTGCCACAGCCAGAATCAATGTCACATCAGAGACACTGTAAAGATCGTGAGGTGCCATCATATTTCCACCCACACAGTCATACATCCCCTACGTGGTGGCTGCATCGCTGCTCTGTGACATTTTGCCACCTTGTTAACCCTTGCATGGAGCAGCATTATTTGAAGCCCCAGATGTCAGCACAGTAGGGCGCCATTAATGAGGAATTCCTGCTATTCTAAATAAACATTGCTAGGAGTATATTAAGCGTCTGGTGGGTACTTCGGTGGTGCCTGAAGTTAAGCCTTAAATAGTTCACCATCTACAATTCCTGTCGGCATTTTCAAGTAGGTTAGGTTTTCCTCCTTTTGAAGCCCATGATCTGCTGGGACCACCCTGTCCAAAAGGTTTAGGTGAAGGCATCTGTGATTAACATGAGTTCAGCTGCTGTGCAGTATTCAACACACCGAGGGATTAAATGAGCTGGAAATGCATGGTTCAGGGTAAGCATGTGCAAAAAATGTCAATTTGGGTAAAAAAAAGATGCTGATGAAATGAGGGAGCTGTTTATTCATATGCTGGCATGAATGCATTCATTAGTAATAGTTCCAAAATTACAAAATAAGTATTCCGTACGAGTATCTCTTGACCTGTGTATGTTGGTTCATTATTTGGAAGAAGAGGTATTTATAAACAATGAGTTTGTAACATAACTCTGCCTCTACTTGGCCGTACATGGATCGAAATTCGTCCAAGTTCAGCGGGGATCCATGTATGGACAGGCTGATCGTACAAGTCGATCGATCCATCCATTGACTTGGGTGCAACCAGCCTGTCGGATAGGGTTGCCACCTCATCTCTTTAAAACCGAACACATATTAATTACCCAGTTTCTGTGGCTGATTTAAGGAGGTAATTAAACTCACTTGGCGCCTTATCGGCATTAAATTAGCCTCAGAACCTGTGTAATTCATATGTGTTCGGGTTTAAAGGGTTGAGGTGGCAACTCTACTGTCGGATTTTTGTTGTTACGATTACTGCTGGTAACACAATAGTGCTGCAGGAGGCATTCCCTCATTAGCACTGACTGTTGATGGGGGGAATCAGGTGATTTTCTTTCCTTCTACCCATAGTGGATGGAAAGAAAATTGAATCATCTCTGGGCTGCGTAAAAATTAGTGGGAACAACAGGAAAGATGCAGCAATCCAGAACACACCAGTCAGCTGCTTCCAAGTGCCAGCCACACGTTCCCATCCCCTACTCAGTATTAGTACAGGAAAAAGAAAAGGCTGAACACCATTGATATCATTCAATGCAACAAGGTACATTCACTGTGAATCCCACCTGAGAACCACCCCTCTCTGACATGTTCCAACCTGGGAGGGCTTAGTCATGGTCTACAACTAAGTCCATGCAAGGTGGAATGTATCATAGAGGGGTGATTCACAGGCGAAGACTAACAGCAAACCTTGTTTGATAAAGTTTTCTACTTTGAATGGTGGCCTTTTGGCTTCCTGTACTGATAACCCTGCCTCTGTTGAGGACACAATGAACCACACAATCAGGAAGTGCTAATTTCTGCAGCAAAAAAAAAAAAAGTCATGACTAAAAAGGTAAAGGGTTAAAGGAGCATTGTTTGATGCATAGTATTAATAAGGGGCTTATGTAATAATAGTAATATGTAATGTTTATATATATATATGGGTATTCACATGGCCCTTCAGGTCAGTTTTTCGGAAGGATCTGAACGAAATCTCCATGTACATCTTATGAGCAGGTGGATGTAAACGGATGTGCGTTTGTTTTCATCCAATTACCTCGATCAATCTTGGCAATCTTGTCCCAAAAAAAGAAAAAAATGGAAAAGGTCTGCATCCCTTTCTGGGTTTTTTTTTAGACCTAAATGTGACGGATCTGAGGTAGTCATATGTAAACGTAAAAATATCCATTTGCTTCAGCCTGTCCGTAGACCTAACGTGGGTCCGATACGATCCGAGTGGAAACAACCATATAGACTTTTGTGACATTAAGCTGTTTTGTAAACAAGATCCCTCGTGAAGTAAAGTGAAATCTATTCTTCCACCAATAAGTGAGTGATAATATCCTCCACCACATAAGCCGAAATGCGCTTACCAGATAGGGTAGACCTCCGTGTTACAGAAGGTCGTATACACGTTTATCCCCACAGGGATGATGGTAAATTCCAGCGCGGCTTGAAAGATCCTCGATCCGGCAGGATAGGGCTTCAATCCAATGGTGAGGTCCAGCAATAAAAGCCTCCAAACCGGCAGTGATAAGTGGTGCGGTAATACAGCCGTCCCAAATGAGTATAAAGAGATAGGACACGCTCTAAGTGTACTCCATAAAATTTATTGGGGAATTAAAAAGCATAAAAGTCAAGCGCTAATTAGTGCAAATAGTAAAAAATTGCCGACAAAGATTAACAGCACGATCAGTGGATCGAGTGCATAGCACATAGAGATGGCAGCGGGTGACGTCCGTGCAACAAGCTTGTTGCACGGACGTCACCCGCTGCCACCACACCATGAAAGAAAAGTCTGTGTCTGTAAAGCTATGAAATGGCGTTGGAAAGATACATTACATAGCAGATGCAGTTTTGGAATGTGGTGCACTCTGAGTTTTTCCATTGTATAATGTAACTGTATAAAATTTAGTGCAGACGATGTAAAGTTTACATCAGTACATCTCTGTGTATGTACAAGGGAAGACATCTACATAATTATTAGAGAACTCAGAATTAAAGCAAAGTTCCACCCATAAAAATAATTTTACACAAATGTGCAGCAAATAGCATAACAAATGACATTTGGAGAATTTTTTTTTCTTTTTTACTTACCTTTTAATCCCTGTTGCTATGTGGTCCCTTCTAATCTTCCTCTTCCTCACCGTGGCTCCTGATGTCACTTCCCTTGGATCCTCTGCTCGCTACTGCTGCTGGGAGATGTGTGTCATCATTTTCCAGGAGTCAGTGGGTAGTGCCGAGGGCTAGGTTGCGACGACGATGCCCGATTTGGTGGCAACCTGTATAGTTTACAGCGCCGCTATGTGCTATTACTGCGCATGCGCGAGAACGGGCAGTGCTGGGAATACAGCAGCGCCATATCCCGGAAGAATATGCTTGTGGGCTTCTGCCCACAAGCAAGATGGGAAAATCTAAGGTATTTTTTAAGATAAATATATAATAAAGGCAGCGCTTATGACAAGAATAAGAATAGCTTGATATGCATTATGCAAGACTAATAGTAATAAGAAAAAAAAATCAAAGATGTGGGTGGAACTCAGCTTTAACAGGGGTGATCTTGGCAGATACACTGTTACCAAAAGTATTGGGACGCCTACCTTTACATGCACATGAACTTTAATGGCATCCCAGTCTTAGTCTGTAGGGTTCAATATTGCATTGGCCCACTCTTTGCAGCTATAACAGCTTCAACTCTTCTGGGGAGGCTGTCCACAAGGTTTAGGAGTGTGTCTATGGGAATGTTTGACCATTCTTCCAGAAGCGCATTTGTGAGGTCAGGCACTGTTTTGACAAGAAGGCCTCGCTCATCCATGTCTTTATGGACCTTGCTTTGTGCACTGGTCCAAATCATTTGGTGAAGGGGGGATTATAGTGGGGCGCTGTGCTTGGCCCCTTAGTTCCAGTGAAGGGAACTCTTAAGGCATCAGTATACCAAGACATTTTGGACAAATTCATGCTCCCAACTTTGTGGGAACAGTTTGGGGATGGCCCCTTCCTGTTCCAACATGACTGTACCAGTGCACAAAGGTCCATAAAGACATGGATGAGCAAGTTTATGTTGGAGGAACTTGACTGGCCTACACAGAGTCCTGACCTCACCTTTAGGATGAAGTAGAGGGGAGACTGCGAGCCAGGCCTTCTCGTCCAACATCATGGCCTGACCTCACAAATGCGCTTTTGCAAGAATGGTCAAACATTTCCATAGACACACTCCTAAACCTTGTGGACAGCCTTTCCTGAAGATTTTAAGCTGTTCAAGCTGCAAAGGGAGGGCCAACTCAATACTGAACCCTATGGATTAAGACTGGGATGCCATTAAATTTCATGTGCGTGTAAAGGCAGGCGTCCCAGTACTTTTGGTAATATAGTGTATGTTACCAGTCCCAAAAAAGCCTCATCCGTTATCCGTTTCTTTTTTAGCAACACAAAGAGTAGAGCTGGCGATAGAGGGATCAAAGTTTGGCCGGTTCAGCAGGGACCGTCAGAATTTCAATCCATGTATGGCTGCTCCCTCTCAAAAGAAGTTGATCTAACAATCAATTTCTGTCAAACGGGCTTGTTGGAAAATGTTCCTTGAATTTTCTCGATCGGTGGCTGAAGCCACTGATCAGTTTTTACTAACAGTGGAGAGCCTCCGCTGTCAGAGTACAATGTCTCAGCAGGGGGGATTCCTCAATCCACGTCGATTGCATGGGTGATGGGATCTATTCACTTTTAATCATACAGCCCGCTGGCTGAACAAAAAAAGAATAAAACAAGATCTCATTGTGGGGGGGTAAACAGAGGGGGGTGCTGTCATGCTGAGGTTAGTAAATAGGTTTCCAGATTCGTTTAGATTAGGGGGCGAAGGAGAGTGGGCTAGGTTTAAGTGAATTTATCCTGTAATCCCTTTATTTTTCTTAAGGTAATTTGATGTGTTCCCACTGGAAACCTCTTGTAAAATGAATCACACGTTTTCCTGAGTTTGCGAGGTAGACATGTTTTCCTCCATACTGTCAAGGCATTAAAGTTTAGCTGTGAGGGAAATATTTGACTGTCCTGGTAGCAGCTGCAAAGTCCCAGACAGCCTTGAACTGTGAGCTAACAATGTCTGGAAATTCTTGAAGGGAACCTGGTGGCAGAAGTCTTCGGAAAAACGTTCTGCTGATAAACATATCTGTTGCTATGTGCTCGCTCTCTTAGCACATCACCATTTCAATTCAAACCAACTTTAGAGAAGTATTTTTTAGTCTTATCATGAAATACTTTTGCAACTAGTTAAATAAAAAGAAATTCTGCTTCCAAGGCTTTTATGGTATTTATAACAGGAAATAGATATCATAATCAATAATCTTTTATCAGATCTGGAGCCTAATTGAGTCTTATAAAACATGCAAATTTCAATACACCTATATTTAAAAACAGCAAACACAGGGACATCAGTTACACTATATTGTCAAAAGTATTGGGACACCTGCCTTTACGCGCACATGAATTTTAATGGCATCCCAGTCTTATGACCCGTACACAGGATTTTTTCCGACGGATGTTGGCTCAAACTTGTCTTGCATACACACGGTCACACAAAGTTGTCGGAAAATCCGATCATTCTGAACGCGGTGACGTAAAACACGTACGTCGGGACTATAAACGGGGCAGTAGCCAATAGCTTTCATCTCTTTATTTATTCTGAGCATGCGTGGCACTTTGTGCGTCGGATTTGTGTACACACGATCGGAAATTCCGACAACGGATTTTGTTGTCGGAAAATTTTATAGCCTGCTCTCAAACTTTGTGTGTCGGAAAATCCGATGGAAAATGGAGCCTTCACGCGGTCGGAATTTCCGACAACAAGGTCCTATCACACATTTTCCGTCAGAAAATCCGACCGTGTGTACGGGGCATAAGTCCGTAGGGTTCAATATTGAGTTGGCCCACCCTTTGCATCTATAACAGCTTGAACACTTCTGAGAAGGCTGTTCAAAAGACTTATGCCGCGTACACACGATCGGACTTTACGGCATACTTGGTACGGCGTACCGGATTTCATCGAACAATTCGATCGTGTGTGGGCTCCAGCGGACTTTGTTTTATCAAAAGTTTGACGGATTTAGATTTGAAACATGTTTCAAATCTATCCGACGGACTCGAGTCCGGGAGAAAAGTCCGCTCGTCTGTATGCTAGTCCGACGGACAAAAACCGACGCTAGGGCAGCTATTGGCTACTGGCTATGAACTTCCTTGTTTTAGTCCGGTCATACGTCATCACGTACGAATCCATCGGACTTTGGTTGATCGTGTGTAGGCAAGTCCGTTCATTCGGAAAGTCTGTATGCCGTAAAGTATGCCGTAAAGTCCGGTCGTGTGTACGCGGCATTAGGAGTGTGTCTATGGGAATGTTTAACCATTCTTCCAGAAGCGCATTTGTGAAGTCACGCACTGATGTGTGTTGAGAAGGCCTGGCTCGCAGTCTCAGCTCTAATTCATACATAGTTTATAAGGTTGAAAAAAACACAGGTCAATCCAGTTCAAGTGATTCAAGTTGAAGTGATTTTTATCCCCTAACAATTCCCATAGCACTGTATAATCTGCTTCCTGAAGAAAACATCTAAAAGTTTTTTAAAGTCATCAACACGTGTCATGATCTGAAATCAGGCTCGGAGGCCAGTAGCAATAGCAATTACGAGGCACTCATTAACCAGCTGGATAAGTACAAAAGCAGGTCACCCTGGCAGATTGCATGGGCTCTCCTGAGGTGCAGAGTTTAGGTACTAACTGGTGTTCACTAGAGCTTCTGATGGTGGAGATGTGTTTTTCTGCGTGTTAGTACCAGGTCACGATCCTCAAAACTGCCCCACCAGGAGATGAGCACGCCAGAGTCCAGTAGCAGATATAGCCGGTCGGGATAAGCAGATGTGTAGTCAGTAAACAAGCCAAAGGTTTATAAGGAGTGGTTGCACCTTGGAATCAAGTAGAAGCGTAGTCGAGCAACACGCCAGTAAAGAGTGGCAGTGAAGATACAGACAGCAGCAGCAGCAGTGACAAGAGGGAGATATTGCCTGAAGAGAGCACAATCTAACAAACAGGAAGTGCAGAGACATGGCTAAATCAGGAAGTTCATAGGAGGTGCAAAGAGTTTGAGGTTCAGCTCAAAAAGAGACACAAGGCTAGAAAGTTAGAACTATCAGACAGGGCACTGTCCAGCATCTCAGGTGGCTCAGCAAGAAGAGTTGATGCTACATGAAGCAGAGGTCCAAGGTTCAGATCCAGGCCCTGACAAAACTCTTAGCTTGTTCCATTTCCACCTTTAATGTGCTCTAGCGGTAACAAACCCCTTCCACAATCTAAGGTTAAACTTCCTTTCTTGTAACCTCAAATCCTGGCCCTGTCCTCTTCAGGAATCTTAACGTAAACAGTTTATTACAGTTACTGAAGTTCCCCCTAATATATTTGTACATTGTAACCATATCCCCTCTTAAGCGCCTTTTCTCCAGAGTGAGTGAGATCCTCCATCCACCTTATCAAGCTTGCTGCCTTTCGCCAAACTCTGTGATTCAGCATCTTCTTTGCTGAGGTTTGGTGACCAATGCTGAACTACATATTCAAGTTGAGACGATAATTGAAACCATTTATTGAGCCATATTATATTACATATGTAGAAATGAGTGAATTTGCCTGGATTGGGTTAGCTAAGGGTTCAGGATTTTTTTTTAGATTTTGCAAACCTGTGCTTAGAGGCAAATCCCATTGTACTCTATGGGGGCGCGATTCTTGTTGGTGTATTCTGGCCATTTTTAGAGATAATAGGCAACTACAATAAAAACAGCATGGGGAGCTGGGAGCTGCCATTGGGGGTGACACGCTTTGGGGATTAAGAGTAGCATTAAGCAGCACATACCCATGTAAGTATATCAAAACAAAAAGAAAAAAGGAGCACTGGGACTTTTAAGGTGCTAGACTAGACGGTGCGTGCTTTTGGGGATGCAGTAAACCTTTGTTGCATGGTCTAATGGAATGGTGCGATTTACATGGAAAATCTTACTGACAGTTCATATTTGGCTGTGAAACAGATTTCTTCTATTACAATTAGCTTGATTTAGATGCAAAATTATCCCAATCTGAGTCATTTCACTTTGAAAAAAAATCTTTCTCGGGTATTTTTAGTAGTTGCACATGCTTTTTAATAGTTTTAATCACAGATAATAGGCCTAACCAGTTTATGCCTTTTATTTTTACTATGGGGATAGAGTAGTGTGGTGAGTGTGACTTACCGTATATGATTTGAGGGAGTTTACATGTACATTGTCCTTTCACTTGCACTAGCTTAAGGTGAACAAACAGCATCCCCAAGAATAAGATGGTCACTGACATTCAAATGCTGTACTTTGAGAACCCCAAAATGCCACCACTGAAACAAAAGCCCCTTTTATTTAAGGGAAACCTAATAGAAAAAAATGTTTAACGTAATATAAAGGCCCTATTGGTCTAAAGTAAATACTAATATACCCCCAATGTATTTTTTTTTGTATTTTTAATGAGCAGGGCCCTCTGATTGCTCCTGTATTGAATTGTATTGTAATGGTAACCACTGCTCTCATGTTGTACAAACTGTTGGCACTATATAAATCCTGTATAGTAGTTATTAAAAATATCTTTTAAGCTGACCATAAAGTGGTTGAAAACCCCCTTTCGTGAAACTAAGCACATATATCTGTAGTGTTTACTTGTCTCTCTCCAAAGCTCTAAGTGTAGTTTCTCTCTGGTGCGTCGTTCCTCTGTTATCAGCATGAGTCACTTCTGACAAGTTCTCCGACAAAGATAACATGAGTTAAAAATTTGTGTCAGGGAGGGAGCTTAGAGGGAGATAAACAGGGAGCTTGTCTATTCAGAATACAGCCCTGCATGTTCCTTTGTTCCTCTATGTGGAGCGGGGGGGGGGGTGTCCCTTTCCTCCAATCAGCTCTCACACAGTGTAAGTGCAGTCTCCCCACCCACCCCTATGTACTGCTGAAAGAGGAAGAAAGATTTTTATCACAATCCGCACTTCTCAAAGGATGTAGAAAGGGGAAGACAGCAGATATACAAGTGAAACCTATGTAGGAGGATTTGTTTCATCATCTGAGGCTATTCACTTCACTGGGTATATGTGAGGGTTTACAACCACTTTTAGTCAATTATTTTGTCATAATTAAGAAACAATAATTGTTAGTTAGCCATTGATGTTTCCTAATATACTACAAATGGGCAGAGTTACAAATTATATTCAATTGATGAAATTCTCGAGTTTGGTATTCCATCTTTATAATCACTATTTGATTTTCATCCCAAATGGCACTTTTTTTCCTTTTCTCAGAAGACATCTCCTAGAACCTCACAATTATCTCTGGTCAGAATCTAGTCCTATTTTAAGGAGTGATAACTAGTGTAATAATCTTTCTGAACCGACCGCAATAGATTGTCTGTAAAGAATGACTTGCCTATGATTGACTGTGAAAAGTGAAGGAGTCAGAGTGAAATCGAACCCATCATTTCTAATTAGTGTGATTTTGTGCCTTGTAATAGGACAGTTTTATGAGAATGTGCTGTATAAATGTTCTTCTATTACTGGCCATCTATCTTATCCCATGTACTTAATTTCAGTTTGGTTTTTCCCAATATCTGAAGAAAAATTCATTATTCGCCTATATTTTTTTTTTTATCTTTTCATTTCTGACAACTGTGAAACATAATTTTTTTTTTTTTTATTTCCAATTTTCTCTCTGTAAAATGAGGCAATGTACAATGAGGTCTGGCCTTTAAATATGTTTAACATCAGTTTTCACATCATATAAACAATTATACTAATTTAAAGCAAATCTAAAATTAAAATACCTTAGAGTGTAAGCTCCTTGTGGGCAGGGACTGATGTGAATGTGTAATTAAATAATAAGAAATGGAATACATTGCAGCTTACCAGTCCTTAGATGTTGTGGCTACATTGCTTTTTTTGTCAAACTAAGAACATTTTTAGCAAATAAAGAAAATACCAGTTGACCTAGACAGAAATGACTTCCTGCAAGCTGAATAAAAAGCAGAAAGATTACCGTATATACTCGAGTATAAGTCGAGTTTTTCAGCACATGTTTTTGTGCTAAAAGTCCCCCCCTCGACCTATACTCGAGTCAAGAACTTTTCTGCAGCAAAAAATTTCATTTTCCGAACCGACTTTGGGGCCCCGTATCTCAGGGACACTTGGTGCTAGGAACCCAAAATTTGGATATGTTGTGGTTCCACTGGGTTTGCACACCAAATATGGAGTTCTTAGCACCAAGTGGCCCTGAGATACAGGGCCCCAAATTAGGTTCGGAAAATGTCATTCTCTGCTGCAGAAAAGTGCTTGACTTTTTCTGAACCGATTTTTGGGGCCCTGTATCTTGGGGCCACTTGGTGCTAGAAACCCCAGCTTTGGAAGTTTTATGGTGCTAGTTCCACTGGGTTTGCACACCAAATTTGGGGTTCCTAGCACTAAGTGGCCCTGCGATATGGGGCCCCAAAATCGGTCAACTGTGTCCATCTGCAGCAATGTCATTTCGGGACCCTTTGGGTTCAGAGACCCCAAATTTTGGCTGCAGCTAGGTGGCATCTAGGAACCCTTAACTACCGAGTTTGAAGTTCAGGGGATCTATGGCTGCAAATGGGCACAGTGAGGCATGCAAATGGGCATAGTGAGGCTGCAAATGGGCATTGTTGACCCTCTTTTCCACTTACAGTAGCTGTGCATTTCTCACCCTCGTCTTATACTCGGGTCAATACGTTTTTCCCATTTTTTTTTGTGGTAAATTAGGGCCTCGACTTATACTCGGATCGACTTATACTCGAGTATATACGGTAATAACGTTTTTGTGTAAACTACTAATTCCATCAATCCATCATGTAATAAAGATAAACAAGGGTACACATGTTTGAAGTACAGCCCATGTGACAACAATGACTCTATAGATACAATGGAGAAATGAGTGTAAACACCATGGCTCCCTCCATAGATTCAATAGAGAAATTAGTGTAAACACTATGGCTCCCTCCATAGAAACAATGGAGAAATTAGTGTAAACACCATGACTCCCATGGAAAAATAAATGTAAACACCATGGCTCCCTCCACAGATACTATGGAAAAATAAGTGTAGACACCATGGCTCCCTCCATAGATACAGTGGAAAAATGAGTGTAAACACCATGGCTCCCTCCACAGATACAATGGAAAAATAAGTGTAGGCACCATGGCTAACTCCATAGATACAATGGATAAATAAGTGTGGACAAAAAGGGACAGGAAGTGTATTATTTGCAAGGACAGGGAGGGAAAAAGCTTGAAATAGAACACGAATGCACCCACAATATCTAAGGACTGGTAAGCTTATATTACAGTTTTGTTTTTTGGCTTATATAAGCTTTAAGCATTACACAATCATTTTTTTGTAGGCAGGACATGGGTTTTGCTATTCCACAGTGAAAGAAGAATCAAATGTGTTGCTACTAACAGATACTAATACGTGGGGCCCTTTTGTAACCCTTGACATGTTTGCATGCATGTGCATCCATGTTTAATCACACAAGACCCCAGTAGAGTGGCAGCCTGACAAAAGCCAACCACAGATGGTTACATAGTTATATAGTAGGTGAGGTTGAAAAAACACACATGGACACAAGTCCATCAAGTCTAACGTGAGTGTGTGCTCTTATGTCAGTATTACTTTGTATATCCCTGGATGTTGTGGTCGTTCAGGTGCTATCTAATAGTTTTTTTAAATTATCAATGCTCCCTGCTGAAACCACTGCCTGTAGAAGAGAATTCCACATCCTTACCGCTCTTACAGTAAAGAACCCTCTATGCAGTTTAAGGTTAAACCTCTTCTAATTTTAGTGAATGGCCACGTGTCTTTTTAAATGACCTTTCAGGGAAAAGTTTTATTGCTATTATGGGGTCACCAGTACGGTATTTGTACATTGAAATCATATCCCCTCTCAAGCGTCTCTTCTCCAGAGAGAATAAGTTCAGTGCTCGTAATCTTTCCTCATAACTAAGGTCCCCCAGTCCCTTTATTAGCTTTGTTGCCCTTCTCTGGACTCTCTCCAGTTTCAGTACATCCTTCCAGGGGACTGGTGCCCAGAACTGGACAGCATACTCCAGGTGCGGCCGGAACAGAGTCTTGTAGAGCGGGAGTATTATTGTTTTATCTCCTGGAGTTAATCCCCTTTTTAATGCATGCCAATATTCTGTTTGTTTTGCATGCCACCGCTGAGCCTATCATCTACTAGGACCCCCAGGTCCTTTTCCATTCTAGATTCCCCCAGAGGTTCTCATCCCAGTGTATAGATTGCATTCATATTTTTGCCACCCAAATGCATTATTTTACATTTTTCTTCATTAAACCTGATTCGCCATGTAGTGCCAACCCCATTAATTTGTTCAGATCTTCTTGTAAGGTTTCCACATCCTGTACAGAAATTTTTGCCCTGCTTAGCTTTGTATCGTCCGTAAATACTGAGATTGAGCTGGTAATCCCATCCTCCAGATCGTTTATGAATAAATTAATTAGAATTGGTCCCAGGACAGAACCCTGGGGGACCCCACTTTTCACACCGGACCATTCCGAGTACTCCCCATTTATAACTCACCCTCTGAACTCTCCCTTGTAGCCAGTTTCCAGTCCATGTACTCACCCTATGGTCCATGCCGACAGACCTTAGTTTGTACAGTAAACGTTTATGGGGAACTGTCTACGGGCCTTCCTTTATCTAGATGGCAGCTCACCTGCTCATAGGAGGTTAATAGATTGGTTTGACAACCAATGGTTTGAACCATGTATAGGCAGGCTGTAGGGGGGAGCCATTGGCTGGGGAACAGAGGATCAGGTAAATAGAAGTGCTTTTCCCGCTCCCAAGACATCTCCACTGCAAGAGAGGACTTTTATTTTTTTGGGCTTTAATAGCATTATGTTGTTGACATATTAACACCGACTGAACTATTCATTTTGGCAGTTCTGAAAGGGCTCTTTCACACGGACATGTCCTTGTACGGAGCCCGCTCTGCTCACCGGGGGATCGCTCCGTCGATCCCCGCTGAGCAGGCAGATGACAGGTCCGTCGCTGCACGCTGTGCAGCAAGGGACCTGTCAGAGCGCCGCTCTTCCCTATGGGGGATCGGATGAAGACGTCGTCACCTGATCCGATCTGCAGACGGATGGAAAAGTAGGTTTTTCCTCCGTCACACTTTTTCGGAGCGGGTCGGATGTCAACAGACATGTCTCCACTGACATCCGACGCTCCACAGAGGTCTATGGAGCGTCCGTTCAGGTCCGCCTAAAAAACTGACAGGCTGACCTGAATGGATCGTTCGTGTGAAAGAGCCCAAAGACTGCTATTATAAAGACCAGTGGAAAGGCTATCACCTGTAGCTGGCTTTGTATTATTGAAGGACCTGGAGGATGGTGTTTGGTCATTATATTGTGTTCTCCTTGATTAGTTTCAGCACAGTGATTGCTTTTTATTGCCCATTTTATCTTCTTGGCTTAGGTCAGACCCATAAGAACACAATACTACCTTCGGTATAGGTGAATTATGCTGTAACTTTATCTTAGCAGACATTAAAGTGGTTGTAAACTCTCCCCCACAACTTTGTTCTATGTAAATCAGCATAAAAAAACCCTAATGAACACTGCTTGTAGATATCTCCTTACTTGCATAGTATTGGTGTAATCCTTTTTGTTCTTTAGAATTACGTCACTGAGCATGCCCATATCTCCCATGATTTACGGCACACTCTGTGTGCTTGTCTATCTATTATCAGGACTTCCTACAGCACAACACTGAAATCCCACAAGACTGCATAATCACTCAGAGCTTCCTACTACTCCCCAAATGACATCACATAGAGTGGAAAAAAAGGCATTGGACAGCATTACTGCAGTCTTATCAGCTGAAGCTGATAAGACTGACATAGGCAAACACTAGATAATCGCACAAGTAAATACTATGAAATAAAACAAGTAAGTTATGAGCAGGGAAGCAGGGTTGCCATAGAAACATTGGATTGAGAAGGAGGCTTGGTTAACAGTACAGAGATAAGTGCTCAATGTAAGGGCAGAAATACACTCTACTGTGGACTCAGAAAACAATATTTAAGATGGCGCTGCCTTACCCCTGGAAACAATTTTTTAAAAGTTTCTTTAAACAGTAAGTAATATGCGATTTGGGCTGTATTACAGTGGCTATAGTTTGATAATTACTTATTATAATGGACCAAATGAAAAGAAGCATCAGAGTGGGAGAGTTTACTTCCTCTTTAAAGTGAAACTACACTTCATCTGAGCACCACAAACCAAAAATGCTATTTAAATAATTTTAAATATTCTAAGCAAAGTTTTCCATACATCCATGTCTCCATGCTTTTGTTGAGAAATCACTTAAAAATACATCCCCTAGCATTTCTGGCTGTGGCCATCTTGAGTAAGGGCAGATGATTTATGTAGCATTTACTTCCTGGAATGCACCTGCCTTTAGCTCAGGCATGCAAGCAGGAGATGGTGTGCTTGGAAAGCCCCTCCTCATCCTTCAGCTACTCGTGGGATGTATGTATGTATCATTTGACTAGGCCTGGAAACCAGGAAGTAACTGAAGAAATGTAAAAGAAAAGTTTAAAAAAGCAAATATGATATACTTTCCTATCCATTTACTAATGCTAGCAGAATTGATTGAGAGAGTTCTGCTTTAACAAGGGTATTAGCTGGACTAATATTTGCAACCTGCAGCCTTACAAAGGCAAAAATGTGAAATCCGCACACCATGCTAACATACAGATGAAATAGATCTATAGGAACTGTTTTTACCTGCCAAAGGATTTTCATATCAGGTCAGCCAATCCTGTGATCAGGGCCGATCCTAGGGTCACCGGCGCCTGGGTGCAGAAATATTTCTGGCGCCCCCACATGGGTGTGGTCATCTTACCAACTCCTCCCCTTTATAAATGTTTCTATGGCAACGACTCAAACACAGAGATGCTCCCCTAAGAAGTCTTTGTTACCCTAGGAATAGATCCTCCCCTGATCTTTTAACAATAAAAAAAATACAGGAAGAGCATACACTAATGAGACCTGGAGGGGAGTCTCTCTGATGCACACAAAGAGGGCTTTTGTTAGAGAGTCTGTTAGAAAGAGCCCCCCAGACATGATACAGGAGATGATCAGAGACTGTAGACATGATACAGGAGATGGTCAGAGACTGCAGACATGATACAGGAGATGGTCAGAGACTGCAGACATGATACAGGAGATGGTCAGAGACTGCAGACATGATACGGGAGATGGTCAGAGACTGCAGACATGATACGGGAGATGGTCAGAGACTGCAGACATGATACGGGAGATGGTCAGAGACTGCAGACATGATACGGGAGATGGTCAGAGACTGCAGACATGATACGGGAGATGGTCAGAGACCGCAGACATGATACGGGAGATGGTCAGAGACTGCAGACATGATACGGGAGATGGTCAGAGACTGCAGACATGAAACGGGAGATGGTCAGAGACTGCAGACATGATACAGGAGATGGTCAGAGACTGCAGACATGATACAGAAGATGGTCAGAGACTGCAGACATAGTACAGGAGATGGTCAGAGACTGCAGACATAGTACAGGAGATGGTCAGAGACTGCAGACATAATACAGGAGATGATCAGAGACTGCAGACATAGTACAGGAGATGGTCAGAGACTGCAGACATAGTACAGGAGATGGTCAGAGACTGCAGACATAGTACAGGAGATGGTCAGAGACTGCAGACATAGTACAGGAGATGGTCAGAGACTGCAGACATAGTACAGGAGATGATCAGAGACTGCAGACATAGTACAGGAGATGATCAGAGACTGCAGACATAGTACAGGAGATGGTCAGAGACTGCAGACATAGTACAGGAGATGCCCAGAGACTGCAGACATAGTACAGGAGATGGTCAGAGACTGTAGTTATGATACGATACAAGAGATGATCAGAGACTGCAGACATAGTACAGGAGATGATCAGAGACTGCAGACATAGTACAGGAGATGGTCAGAGACTGCAGACATAGTACAGGAGATGGTCAGAGACTGCAGACATAGTACAGGAGATGGTCAGAGACTGCAGACATAATACAGGAGATGATCAGAGACTGCAGACATAGTACAGGAGATGGTCAGAGACTGCAGACATAGTACAGGAGATGCCCAGAGACTGCAGACATAGTACAGGAGATGATCAGGGACTGCAGGCTTAGTACAAGAGATGGTTAGAGACTGTAGACATAGTACAGGAGATGATCAGAGACTGCAGACATAGTACAGGAGATGCCCAGAGACTGCAGACATAGTACAGGAGATGATCAGGGACTGCAGACATAGTATCGGAGATGATCAGAGACTGCAGACATAGTACAGGAGATGATCAGAGACTGCAGACATAGTACAGGAGATGATCAGAGACTGCAGACATAGTACAGGAGATGGTCAGAGACTGCAGACATAATACAGGAGATGGTCAGAGACTGTAGTTATGATACAAGAGATGATCAGAGACTGCAGACATAGTACAGGAGATGCCCAGAGACTGCAGACATAATACAGGAGATGGTCAGAGACTGTAGTTATGATACAAGAGATGATCAGAGACTGCAGACATAGTACAGGAGATGATCAGAGACTGCAGACATAGTACAGGAGATGCCCAGAGACTGCAGACATAGTACAGGAGATGGTCAGAGACTGTAGTTATGATACAAGAGATGATCAGAGACTGCAGACATAGTACAGGAGATGATCAGAGACTGCAGACATAGTACAGGAGATGCCCAGAGACTGAAGACATAGTACAGGATATGGTCAGAGACTGCAGACATAGTACAGGAGATGATCAGGGACTGCAGACATAGTACAGGATATGGTCAGAGATTGCAGACATAGTACAGGAGATGATCAGGGACTGCAGACATAGTACAGGAGATGGTCAGAGACTGCAGACATAGTACAGGATATGGTCAGAGACTGCAGACATAGTACAGGATATGGTCAGAGACTGTAGTTATGATACAAGAGATGATCAGAGACTGCAGACATAGTACAGGAGATGCCCAGAGACTGCAGACATAGTACAGGAGATGGTTAGAGACTGTAGTTATGATACAAGAGATGATCAGAGACTGCAGACATAGTACAGGAGATGATCAGAGACTGCAGACATAGTACAGGAGATGGTTAGAGACTGTAGTTATGATACAAGAGATGATCAGAGACTGCAGACATAGTACAGGAGATGTCAGAGACTGCAGACAAAGTACAGGAGTTGTCAGAGACTGCAGACATAGTACAGGAGATGGTTAGAGACTGTAGTTATGATACAAGAGATGATCAGAGACTGCAGACATAGTACAGGAGATGATCAGAGACTGCAGACATAGTACAGGAGATGATCAGAGACTGCAGACATAGTACAGGTGATGCCCAGAGACTGCAGACATAGTACAGGATATGGTCAGAGATTGCAGACATAGTACAGGAGATGATCAGAGACTGCAGACATAGTACAGGAGATGATCAGAGACTGCAGACATAGTACAGGAGATGGTCATAGACTGCAGACATAGTACAGGAGATGGTCAGAGACTGCAGACATAGTACAGGAGATGCCCAGAGACTGCAGGCATAGTACAAGAGATGGTCAGAGACTGTAGCCATAGTACAGGAAATGATCAGAGACTGCAGACATAGTACAGGAGATGGTCAGAGACTGTAGTTATGATACAAGAGACGGTCAGAGACTGCAGACATAGTACAGGAGATGGTCAGAGACTGTAGTTATGATACAAGAGACGGTCAGAGACTGCAATCATAGAACAGGAGATGGTCAGAGACTGCAGACATAGTACAGGAGATAGCCAGAGACTGCAGACATAGTACAGGAGATGCCCAGAGACTGCAGACATAGTACAGGAGATGGTCAGAGACTGTAGTTATGATACAGGAGACGATCAGAGACTGCAATCATAGTGCAGGTGATGGTCAGAGACTGCAGACATAGTACAGGAGATGGTCAGAGACTGCAGACATAGTACAGGAGATGGTCAGAAACTGCAGACATAGTACAGGAGATGGTCAGAGACTGCAGACATAGTACAGGAGATGGTCAGAGACTGCAGACTTAGTACAGGAGATGGTCAGAGACTGCAGACTTAGTACAGGAGATGGTCAGAGACTGTAGTTATGATACAAGAGACGGTCAGAGACTGCAATCATAGAACAGGAGATGGTCAGAGACTGCAGACATAGTACAGGAGATGCTCAGAGACTGCAGACATAGTACAGGAGATGCTCAGAGACTGCAGACATAATACAAGAGATGATCAGAGACTGCAGACATACTACAGGAGATGGTCAGAGACTGCAGACATAGTACAGGAGATGCTCAGAGACTGCAGACATAGTACAGGAGATGCTCAGAGACTGCAGACATAATACAAGAGATGATCAGAGACTGCAGACATACTACAGGAGATGGTCAGAGACTGCAGACATAGTACAGGAGATGGTCAGAGACTGCAGACATACTACAGGAGATGGTCAGAGACTGCAGTTCCTATGGACACTAGTACATAATGGCCAATCGGCCCTCTCACCTGACCCAGCGATACAGCAACGGTTCCTCTGATCAGGAGTCAGCTCACTCTGAATTGCCCATGGTGACTCCGCTGGGTAGCACCCAGATCTGTATTCCTGCAAAGACTCCATTCCTTTCTCTGCCAGGGATGGCGCCAGGCTGTGTGGCTTTCCCTCTGGTGGCGCAGGGCAGCCGGGTTCTCTCAGCACTGTCTTCTCCCTCTGGAGTCCTGGGTGTACTTCCCTGAAAGCTTTCCCGGGCTCCTGTCTCTCTCTTTCTTTCCCATTCACCTGAGCATGCTGTGTGGGCTCCAGTTTCTGTGTTACAGTGGGGCTGCCAGTCCTCGGGACTATATGTCCCACAATCCTCTTCTCTGCTCCTTTTTCTATACTGTTTCCTCCCTGGTTGATATGAAGGCGGGGGAAGAAACATTGTGGGCAGCTGTGCTGGCAAGCACCGCTCACTAGTACAGCAGCACGCAGGAGGAGAGGGAGGGGGGAAAGGAGAGGGAGGGGGGAAAGGAGAGGGAGGGGGGAAAGGAGAGGGAGGGGAAAAGGAGAGCCCGCAGCTGCATTGGCTTCACTAGGGTTAGGGTCACCCCCCTTCCACCAACTATAGTCGCCCCTCAGTACAGACCCCCCTCCACTACATATAGACCCCCCTCCGTCAGTGCAGAACCCACACTAAGTATAAACCCCTCCCTCAGTACAGACCTCCCCCAGGTAACCCCCCCTCTATTAGTACAGACCCCCCCAGGACAGATCTCCCTCTCCATTAGTACAGACCCCATAGGACAAACCACCCCTTAATTAGTACAGACCTCCCAGGACAGACCACCCCATTAGTACAGACCCCCCCTCCATTAGTACAGACCCCCCCAGGAGAGACCCCCTCATTAGTACAGACCCCCTCTCCATTAGTACAGACCCCCCCTCCATTAGTACAGCCCCCCTTCATTAGTAAAGACCCCCCTCAATTAGTACAGACCCCCCAGGACAGACCCCCTCTCCATTAGTACAGACCCCCCTCCATTAGTACAGACCCCCAGTACAGACCCCCCCATTAGGACAGACCCCCCCCTCCATTAGTACAGACCCCATTAGTACAGACCCCACCACAGTACAGACCCCCCCATTAGTACAGACCACCCAGGACAGACCCCCCTCCATTAGTACAGACCCCCCTCCATTAGTACAGACCCCCCAGGACAGACCCCCTCTCCATTAGTACAGACCCCCTTCCATTAGTACAGACCCCCCAGTACAGACCCCCCTCCATTAGTACAGACCCCATCTCCATTAGTACAGACCCCCCAGGACAGACCCCCTCTCCATTAGTACAGACCCCCCTCCATTAGTACAGACCCACCAGTACAGACCCCCCCCTCCATTAGTACAGACCCCATTAGTACAGACCCCCTCTCCATTAGTACAGACCCCCCAGGACAGACCCCCCTCCATTAGTACAGACTCCTCCTCCATTAGTACAGACCCCATTAGTACAGACCCCCTCTCCATTAGTACAGACCCCCCAGGACAGACCCCCTCTCCATTAGTACAGACCCCCCCAGTACAGACCCCCTCTCCATTAGTACAGACCCCATTAGTACAGATCCCCTCTCCATTAGTACAAACCCCCAGGACAGACCCCCCTCCATTAGTACAGACCCCCCCCTCCATTAGTACAGACCCCCTCTCTATTAGTACAGACCCCCCTCCATTAGTACAGACCCCCCAGGACAGACCCCCCTCCATTAGTACAGAACCCCCCCATTAGTACAGACCCCCCATTAGTACAGACCCCCCTCCATTAGTACAGAACCCCCCATTAGTACAGACCCCCTCCATTAGTACAGACTCCATTAGTACAGACCCCCGCTGGATTTGTACAGACCCCATTAGTACAGACCCCCTACATTAGTACAGACCCCCTCTGGATTAGTACAGACCCCCCATTAGTACAGCCCCCCCATTATTAGTACAGACCCCCCATTATTAGTACAGCCCCCCCTCCATTAGTACAGCCCCCCTCCATTAGTACAGCCCCCCATTATTAGTGCAGACCCCCCCATTATTAGTACAGCCCCCCATTAGTACAGCCCCCTCTCCATTAGTACAGACCCCATTAGTACAGCCCCCCTCTATTAGTACAGTACAGCCCCCCTCCATTAGTACAGCCCCCCTCCATTAGTACAGCCCCCCCTCTATTAGTACAGCCCCCCCTCCATTAGTACAGCCCCCCATTATTAGTACAGACCCCCATTATTAGTGCAGACCCCCCCATTATTAGTACAGCCCCCCATTAGTACAGCCCCCTCTCCATTAGTACAGCCCCCATTAGTACAGCCCCCCTCTATTAGTACAGTACAGCCCCCCTCCATTAGTACAGTACAGCCCCCCTCCATTAGTACAGCCCCCCTCTATTAGTACAGCCCCCCTCCATTAGTACAGTACAGCCCCCCTCCATTAGTACAGCCCCCCTCCATTAGTACAGCCCCCCTCCATTAGTACAGTACAGCCCCCCTCGCCCCCCCTCCATTAGTACAGTACAGCCCCCCTCACCCCCCCTCCATTAGTACAGTACAGCCCCCTCCCCTCCATTAGTACAGTACAGCCCCCTCCCCTCCATTAGGGTACATAAATATACCAGGGCGGCAGCTGGAGAGGAGAGGACAGTGTGCAGCCAGCCGCGCCGCCCAGGTGGAGAGCAGAGCAGATCAAAGCAGGCAGGAGCGGGAGCGGGAGACACAGAGAGGAGAATGTGTCAGGCACGGACCGCTCCACCGCTCCACCGCTCCTCCGCTCCCCCCCGCGACATCACTGTGCGGCTGGTCTCTCTCCACGCAGAGACCAGCCGCTCTGCCTCCGATGTCATCTCCGGCTGGCAGCTGCTCTCTTTCTCCGAGGAGGGGCTTGAGCAGCAAACAGCGGCGCGGCGCCTCTTTCTTCTTGGAGCCGCCGCTGGACACAATCAAGGGGAGGAGGAGGAGGGAAGGGAGCAGTGGAGCACTCTGGCGCTTCAGCGCCCCCACCTCTCTGGCGCCTGGGTGCACTGCACCCCGTGCACCCCGTCTAGGACCGGCCCTGCCTGTGATCCAGGTACTCCTTCCAGACAGCACAGCCAGTTCCTGTACTCAACATTGCGGTTAAAGCTGGCCAAAGATGGATCAAAATTTGGCAAGTTCAGCAGGGACCAGCCAGAAATGGATTGGTTGATGTGGACAGAACTTACTTTTGGCTTTTCATTCAACTTTAGGGCTTGTTTATACTTGCATCACCCTCCAGATCACTTTTTAGAAGGTGCTTAACGGGTGGTAAAGAGGTGTCATGACCCCCTCCTCGCCACTTGTTATCATATCTTATGCCGTGTACACATGGGCGGACTTTTCAGCATCAAACGTCCGACGGTCTTTCCGGGGGACTTTCGACGTAGTTACGACGGACTTTCCAACGACCGGACTTGCCAACACATGAACGGACTAAAGTCTGTTCAAAAGTCTGTTCGTTTGAACGTGATGATGTACGAAGGGACTAGAATAAGGAAGTTCATAGCCAGTAGCCAATAGCTGCCCTTGCGTCGTTGTTTGTCCTTCGGACTAGCATACGGGCGAACGTATTTTTCAATCGAACTCGAGTCCGTTGGAAAGATTTGAAACATGTTCTAAATCTCAATTCCGTCTGATTTTCGACAGAAAATGTCCGCTGAAGGTTCGATGAAGCCCACACATGGTCGGATTGTTCGACGGATTCGTTCCGTCGGACCAGTCCGGTCGAAAAGTCAGCCCATGTGTACACGGCATAAAAGCCCACACAATAGTTCAGTGGAGCCACCCCAATCACTTGAATGGATTACTTTCTGTGGGCGGTACTATCCTTTAAATGCGAAAGATCATTTTTTCACGCCGCAATGCAAATCATCATGGCCTCGACATGTGTATATACCCCTGTACAGCAGCCTTCACAGCTTAAGGCTCAATTGGTGGGCAGTACTGCCCACCAAACGCGTCAGCTGGAATCCTTTTCTTCATGTAGCAACATGCACATATCCCCTTGCAGGTTAACCGCTTGCCGACCAGCCACCGTCATTATACTGCGGCAGGTTGGCTGGGCTGCGCAAATCGCCGTAGGTGTACGTCAGCCACTTTAAGAGCAATAGGGTGCGCGTGCGACCGGTGGCCATGATGTCCGCCGGCCACCCGCGATCGCTCCACAGAGAAACAAACAGATATGTGATCAGGAACAGCAATCTCTCTCCTCCTCCAGTCAGTCCCCTCCCCCCCACAGTTAGAAACACCTCCCTAGGACACATTGAACCCCTTGATCGCCCCCTAGTGTTAACACCTTCCCTGCCAGTGACATTTATACAGTAATCAGTGGCTATTTTTAGCTTTAACTTTTGCGCAAACCAATCAATATACGCTTATTGTGATTTTTTTTTTTTAAACCAAAAATAGGTAAAAGAATAAATATTGGCCTAAACTGATGAAGAAATTTTTTTTTTACATTTTTTTGGGAGGATATTTATTATATCAAAAAGTAAAAAAAATTGGGGTTGATTTACTAAAGGCAAATCCACTTTGCACTAGAAGTGCACTTGGGAGTGCAGTCGCTTTCGATTTGAGGGGAAGATCTGAAATGAGGGGAAGCTCTGTTGATTTTATCTTCCAATCATGTACAAGCAAAAATGCTGTTTTTTATTTTCCTTGCATGTCCCCCTCAGATCTACAGCGACTGCACTTCCAAGTGTACTTGTAGTGCAAAGTGGATTTGCCTTTAGTAAATAAACCCCGTTGTGTTTTTTTTTTCAAAATTGTAGCTCTTTTTTTTTTATAGCGCAAAAAATAAAAACCGCAGAGGTGATTGAAAACCACCAAAAGAAAGCTCTATTTGTGGGAGTAAAGGGACATCAATTGTATTTGGGTACAACGTCCAACGTCGCACGACCGCGCAGTTATCAGTTAAAGCGACGCATTGCTGTATTGCAAAAAATGGCCTGGTCATTAAGGAAGCAAATCCTCTCAGTCCTTAAGTGGTTAAAGGGAGTAATTGGGGGCAATTAAAAAACAGCTCAACCTGTCAGCCCCCCCCAACCACAAGTGTAAACTAGGCCTTGTAGTATACTGTATCACAAATTTAGTTTTCTGCACTTCAGATAGTATTGCTTCTATATTCATTCAAAGCACCTTATGGGGAAAAAATGATAATTATTTCTCAATATATTCACTTTTTTCTGACTTTTTTTGCTGTTCACATCAAAATCCTACTTAACAGTCAGGAGAGATGGAGGGAGATGAGTTAAAACTGCCTCTAGCACCGACACAGTTACCTAGTCCTTGTATTAAATCTCTGAAGAATATGTCTGAGGATCACGTGATTTAAATCCTTTGGAGACATGAGATTGTCTAGAATTGTATTGTCTGCTTGTAAGAAAACTCTTTTTAGTTCATGGAAGAAGATAAGATTTTATTTTTGTCAGCAGAGCAACACATTTCTGTCCACAATGTCAAAATAATTATTCCTGGGAGCTCTTCTTCTTTCTTCTGCACAGAAAAATATTGGTTTGTGCGTCCCGTGTAATAGCACATGGAAAGTAAAAAGACAAAGTATGGTAATAATGATTTCAATGAAGATCAATTACGTTGGATACTTATCATCATATCTTCATACAGGCAGCGCCACTTATTATACATGAGCAGAATTTTACACTTAATAAGCAGATATAAAAGTAGAGTGTGAATAAAGGGATCGTTTGTTTTAAGATTGCAGCAGCAAAGGGAAAATAGCGATCGACAAAAGGTGGCTATATATGCCTTGCTATTACTCAGATAAAGCCACACTGAGTTTATAGAAAAAAGCACTACATTTAAAGAGAGATTATACCATGGTCAATTTTTTTTTTTTTTTTGGTGTATAGGATGTTTTATATTTGTTTGCTATACATATACATTCTTTGTATAACAATTTAACATTTAATTAATGACAAAGGATTGCAAGAACACTAAAGGCTAGCTAAAGTGACAGCTTGGCAGATGATTCCTGCCATGATTGAAAAAGCCATTCAATAAGGAACAAGTTACTGATCTGACTGGTATAATGCCCCTTGGCACATAACGAGGGCTCACCTGAGGCCAAAGTCTAAGTGGGAGTTCTTGTCCAGAGCTCCCGATGGTAAAATAGACAGGAGGCCTTGTGGTCCCATATTTCTTTTTTGCTTCAACTGGCACAAGGTAGTGGTCATCAGGGTGACCTCACGAGGGGAGTGGCTGGAACAAAAAGGCTACGGTATGGAGACGGTTTACATGGCTGTAGACAAGACAATGGTCAAGTCAGAAAGAGGTCTTGGCAGGCAGCAGTGAAGTGTTACTAAACCCAGGACCCTGCATTCATTATATCTGGTCTCCCACAGTACACAGAACATGGGAATGCCAAAGTTTTAGTAAACTAAAAATAAATGAACTAAATAAACTAAATAAAAGTCAATAAACTGCTAAATACTTTTTCTCATCAGAAGTTAGAGCAGTCTTGTGACTTCTATCAGTGTCTGGTTTAAGCTCGTAGAAGGAGTTTTCATTCTCCCCTGATTGTCCTATGAGGCTGCAGGACCCCTGACCCTCTGCCTGGACAATGCTGATTGGCCCTGTGCTGATCACATGCACTGTCCCAAGAAAAAAAACTCTCTAGTAATACACACCAAATTGAGCATGTGCAACTTGTTGATGCTGAAAATCCCTGCCAGGGATCCAGCGAGGACCTGCAAGGAATCTTGGAAGACGCGGCAGGGATCCTACGAGTACTGTAACAGACTTATTCATGTATGATTAACTAGCACAGCTTGAGCTACTGAGCTTTGTAAACTACAGGTTTTTTTTCCTCACAAAAAGAGCTAAGTAGACAGAAGAAGTGAAAATAAGCATAACGCTACTCTTGCTGAACAATAGGGATGAGCCGAACACCCCCCGGTTCGGTTCGCACCAGAACCCGCGAACGGACCGCAAGTTCGCACGAACGTTAGAACCCCATTGACGTCTATGGGACTCGAACGTTCGAAATCAAAAGTGCTCATTTTAAAGGCTAATTTGCATGGTATTGTCCTAAAAAGGGTTTGGGGACCCGGGTCCTACCCCAGGGGACATGTATCAATGCAAAAAAAACTTTTAAAAACGGCCGTTTTTTCGGGAGCAGTGATTTTAATGATGCTTAAAGTAAAAAAAAAAAAGTGAAATATTCCTTTAAATATCGTACCTGGGGGGTGTCTATAGTATGCCTGTAAAGTGACGCGTGTTTCCCATGTTTAGAACAGTCCCTGCACCAAATGTCATTTTTAAAGGAAAAAATCTCATTTAAAACTGCTTGCGGGTTTAATGTCATGTCGGGTCATGGCAATATGGATGAAAATCAGTGAGACAAACGGCATGGGTACCCCCCAGTCCATTACCAGGCCCTTTGGGTCTTGTATGGATATTAAGGGGAACCCCGCACCCAAATTAAAATAAGGAAAGGTCCCTATATACTCTGAACAGCAGTATACAGGCGGTGCAAACAAGACAGGGACTGTAGGTTTGTTGTTAAGTAGAATCTGTTTGTAATTTTGAACATTTTTAATGTGTTTAGCTCCAGCCAAAAAATCTTTTCTAAGCTTTTTGGAAAACATAGGGAAGGGTTATCACCCCTGTGACATTTGTTTTGCGTCTTTCCTCCTCTTCAGAAGATTTCACCTCACTTTTTTGTCCCAATGAAAAATGTTTTTTGAAAATTTGGGTTTTTTTGTGGAACAAGGATTGGAAAGCATCAGTGGAAAGGAAAAATTGTTTTCCCATATTAACTCTTACAGGAGAGAATTTCCCTTCCTTAGGGGTAGATTTCATCTCACTTCCTGTTGTCTCCTTCCGTTTGCAAGTAGGAGTCGTTTGTAAGTTAGATGTTTGAAAGTAGGGTCCTGCCCTATATACTCAGCAGAAATTTGGGCCTTAGGTGTTGCTGTGGCCAAAACACTGTAAGCCCTCACAGGGCCCTGCTGTGAAATATTAGATCAAGAATTGTAATTACATGCCCCTGTTGAACAGGAGCTGAAAAATTAGGCCTTAGGCACTGGTGCTGGTGCCACAACACTGCAACCCCTCACAGACACTCTAGTTGAAACGCAGGAACAAGCCCAGCTGCAAAGTATTGCATCAAAAATTGTAATTACACGCCCCTGTTAGACAGGGGCTGAAAAATTGGGTCTTAGGCACTGGTGCTGGTGCCACAACACTGCAACCCCTCACAGACACTCTAGTTGAAACGCAGGAACAAGCCCTGCTGCAAAGTATTGCATCAAAAATTGTAATTACACGCCCCTGTTAGACAGGGGCTGAAAAATTGGGTCTTAGGCACTGGTGCTGGTGCCACAACACTGCAACCCCTCACAGACACTCTAGTTGGAATGCAGGAACAAGCCCTGCTGCAAAGTATTGCATCAAAAATTGTAATTACACGCCCCTGTTAGACAGGGGCAGAAAAATTGGGTCTTAGGCACTGGTGCTGGTGCCACAACACTGCAACCCCTCACAGACACTCTAGTTGAAACGCAGGAACAAGCCCTGCTGCAAAGTATTGCATCAAAAATTGTAATTACACGCCCCTGTTAGACAGGGGCTGAAAAATTGGGTCTTAGGCACTGGTGCTGGTGCCACAACACTGCAACCCCTCACAGACACTCTAGTTGGAATGCAGGAACAAGCCCTGCTGCAAAGTATTGCATCAAAAATTGTAATTACACGCCCCTGTTAGACAGGGGCAGAAAAATTGGGTCTTAGGCACTGGTGCTGGTGCCACAACACTGCAACCCCTCACAGACACTCTAGTTGGAATGCAGGAACGAGCCCTGCTGCAAAGTATTACATCAAAAATTGTAATTACACGCCCCTGTTAAACAGGGGCTGAAAAATTGTGCCTTAGGCACTGGTGGTGGCGCCCAGAACCAAAAATGTTCTTACAAGCTATCAGCGTGATGATTGAGGAGGAAGAGGATAATTACTCAGGGATAGTCACTCAGCATCAGCATAGGCAGTCTTTGAAGGGATCTGAGATTTCAAAAAAAATTATTCGGTTACATCTGCATCAGGTGCTTGGTAGCTGGTGGTGATCCAAGACTGATTCATTTTTATGAAGGTCAGCCGATCGACCGAGTCGGTGGACAGACGCACCCTGTGATCGGTTACCACGCCTCCAGCAGCACTGAATGTGCGTTCCGAAAGAACGCTGGATGCAGGACAGGCCAGTAGCTCAATTGCATACTGTGCAAGCTCTGGCCAGTGATCCATCCTCAAGACCCAGTAACCCAGAGGATTTTCGGTGGGAAAGGTGTCCAAGTCTGATCTTGCCCCTAGGTATTCCTGCACCATGTAAAACAGACGCTGGCGATGGTTGCTGGAACCGATCATACCTTGGGGCTGCGGACCAAAAAATTGTCTGAACGCATCGGTCAGACGGCCACCTTCTCCACCGCTCCTTCTTTGACTGACCGAAGCCTCAGCAACACGTTGTCCAGAAACAGGAGTTTGTAACCTCCCAGTCTCTGGGAACGCGTTGCACAGACCTTTCTGCAAGGCCTCCCGAAGATGTTTCATCCTCTGCTCCCTCTGCGATGGCAAGATAAGGTCCGCAACCTTACCCTTGTAACGTGGATCAAGGAGGGTTGCCAGCCAGTATTGGTCCTTCTCCTTGATACCACGAATACGAGGATCCTTACGCAGGCTTTGCAGGATCAGGGAGGCCATGCAGCGTAGGTTTGCTGAGGCATTCGGTCCGGAGTCCTCTGGGTCACTAAGGACAACAACGTCCGCAGCCACCTCCTCCCAGCCACGTACAAGTCCATGTGTTCCTTGGGACTGATCCCTTAAAGACTGCTGATGCTGAGTGCCAGGCTCCACCTCCATACTGACACAATCTTCCTCCTCCTCCTCCTCCTCCTCCTCGTCCTCTTCCTGTGTGATCGGCGGGCACGCAGGAACACTGTCTGGATAAAGGGGGCCTTGAGAGCTAAGGAAGTCCTCCTCTTCCTGCCTCTGTTCTGCCTCAAGTGCCCTGTCCATTATCCCACGCAGCGTGTGCTCCAACAGGTGGACAAGGGGGACAGTGTCACTGATGCATGCACTGTCAGTGCTCACCATCCTCGTGGCCTCCTCGAATGGTGACAGGACAGTGCATGCATCCCTGATCATGGCCCACTGGCGTGGGGAAAAAAAACCAAGGTCCCCTGACCCTGTCCTGGTGCCATAGTCGCACAGGTACTCATTGATGGCCCTCTGCTGCGTGTGCAGCCGCTGCAGCATGGCCAACGTCGAGTTCCACCTGGTGGGCATGTCACAGATTAGGCGGTTCTTGGGCAGGTTAAACTCCTTTTGGAGGTCCGTCAGCCGAGCACTGGCATTATATGACCGGCGGAAATGCACACAGACTTTCCTGGCCTGCCTCAGGACATCCTGTAAGCCCGGGTACCTGCCCAAGAACCGCTGCACCACCAAGTTAAGGACGTGAGCCAAACAGGGCACATGGGTCAGTTGTCCCTGTCGGAGGGCAGAGAGGAGGTTGGTGCCATTGTCGCAAACCACCATTCCTGCCTTAAGTTGGCGTGGCGTCAACCACCTCTGAACCTGCCCCTGCAGAGCTGACAGAACCTCTGCCCCAGTGTGGCTCCTGTCCCCCAAGCACACCAGCTCAAGCACCGCATGGCATCTTTTGGCCTGCGTACTTGCGTAGCCCCTTGAACGCCTACGGAGCACCGCTGGTTCCGAGGAAGAGGCCATGGAGGAAGAAGAAGAGGAGGGGGTGGAGGAGAGAGGTGTGTCACAATCAGCATTTTGGAGGCGTGGTGGCGGAACAACCTCCAACACTACTGCACCTTGTCCTGCATCCTTCCCAGCTGCCAGCAGAGTCACCCAATGCGCCGTGAAACTTAAGTAACGTCCCTGTCCATGCCTGCTGGACCATGAGTCAGCGGTAATATGCACCTTACCGCTGACCGCCCTGTCCAGCGAGGCATGGACATTGCCTTCCACATGCCGGTAGAGAGCCGGAATCGCCTTCCGTGAGAAAAAGTGGCGTTTGGGTACCTGCCACTGAGGAACCGCACATTCCACAAACTCACGGAAGGGGGCAGAGTCTACCAACTGAAAAGGCAGCAGTTGAAGTGCTAGCAATTTTGCCAAGCTAGCATTCAACCGCTGGGCATGTGGATGGCTGGGAGCAAACTTCTTTCGGCGGTGCAGCAGCTGGGGCAGGGAAATTTGCCTGGTACAATCTGACGTCGGTGTACCAAAAGCAGATTGCCCATAAGTACTTGGCTGTGACACACCTAATTCTACACCTTCATTCCTCTCACTGCAGGTCGCAGAGAGGACTGAAGGTCTAGTGGGGTTGGAAATCTCAGCTGATGAGGAGCAAGGAGAGATCGTCTTTGTTCTTTGGTGTGGGTCTTTTAGATACGCTTGCCAACGAACTGCATGGCAGGTCAACATATGTCTGGTCAAGCATGTGGTACCCAAGCGGGAGATGTTTTGGCCACGCGAGATACGCTTGAGACATATATTGCAAATAGCAGCGGTGCGATCTGATGCACTCGTCTCAAAAAAGGCCCACACCAAAGAACTTTTTGAATAACGCGCAGAGACTGCAGCGCCCTGCACATGTGGAGCTTTGGGGTGTGATGCAGTCAATGTGCTGCCCTTAGGCTGGCCCCTGGAGGGCATCCTGCCTAGTTGGTGATGTGCCACCTCCTCCTCCTCCTCCTCCTCCTCCTCCTCCTCCTCCTCTCTCCTATCAGGCACCCACGTTGAGTCAGTGACCTCATCATCCCCTCCCTCCTCATCACTGGAGCAAACCTGGCAGTATGCTGCAGCAGGGGGAGCATGACTGCCAGATTGCTGTCCTTCTTGGGCACCCCCTCTGTCCGTGCTCATGTTACTGCCTTCATTGAGCTCAGTATCATCATCAGAGCCTTCCAAACGCTGGGCATCCTCCTGGAGCATGTACCCAACACTGTGGTCAAACAGTTCGAGGGAATCCTCAGGAGGACATGGTGGGGCTAGGGAAGGAGTCACTGATGACATTGAGCTGAGGGAAGAGGCCGCTGCTTTGCCAGACAAAGCACCCTGGGCATGGGTGAGAGAGGATGAGGAGGATGAGGACGGCTTGGTCATCCACTCGACCAAGTCTTCCGCATGTTGCGGCTCAACACGGCCAGCTGCCGAAAAAAAGGCCAAGCGTGTCCCATGGCCACGTGCTGATGAGGATGCACCGTCTCCACGACCAGCACTAGACACAGAGCCTGCTTGCCCTCTCTTATTGGCTTGTGACTGTCTGCCTCTCCTTCTTGGCCTTCCAGACATACTAATGGCCTGTAGCTGCACTAAGCTGGGATAGAACACCTGTAATTTTCTTCAGGTAGCTTTATATACTGTAACCAGACAAGCCTGCCTGTCAGTAGGAAGATAACAGGAACGGATCTAGCTGAACACTGTGAGCAGGACGTACTGCACTAAATGTATATAGCAGGAACGGATCTAGCTGAACACTGTGAGCAGCACGCACTGCACTGAATGTAAATAGCAGGAACGGATCTAGCTGAACACTGTGAGCAGGACGCACTGTACTGAATGTAAATAGCAGGAACGGATCTAGCTGAACACTGTGAGCAGGACACACTGCACTGAATGTAAATAACAGGAACGGATCTAGCTGAACACTGTGAGCAGGACACACTGTACTAAATGTAAATAGTCTAGCTGCCTGACCGTGGTACTAATAGGATCAAAAAGAACACCTGTAATTTTCTTTAGGTAGCTTTATATACTGTAACCAGACAAGCCTGCCTGTCAGTAGAAAGATAACAGGAACGGATCTAGCTGAACACTGTGAGCAGGACGCACTGCACTGAATGTAAATAGCAGGAACGGATCTAGCTGAACACTGTGAGCAGCACGCACTGCACTGAATGTAAATAGCAGGAACGGATCTAGCTGAACACTGTGAGCAGGACGCACTGCACTGAATGTAAATAGCAGGAACGGATCTAGCTGAACACTGTGAGCAGGACGCACTGCACTGAATGTAAATAACAGGAACGGATCTAGCTGAACACTGTGAGCAGGACACACTGTACTAAATGTAAATAGTCTAGCTGCCTGACCGTGGTACTAATAGGATCAAAAAGAACACCTGTAATTTTCTTCAGGTAGCTTTATATACTGTAACCAGACAAGCCTGCCTGTCAGTAGGAAGATAACAGGAACGGATCTAGCTGAACACTGTGAGCAGGACGCACTGCACTGAATGTAAATAGCAGGAACGGATCTAGCTGAACACTGTGAGCAGCACGCACTGCACTGAATGTAAATAGCAGGAACGGATCTAGCTGAACACTGTGAGCAGGACGCACTGCACTGAATGTAAATAGCAGGAACGGATCTAGCTGAACACTGTGAGCAGGACGCACTGCACTGAATGTAAATAACAGGAACGGATCTAGCTGAACACTGTGAGCAGGACACACTGTACTAAATGTAAATAGTCTAGCTGCCTGACCGTGGTACTAATAGGATCAAAAAGAACACCTGTAATTTTCTTCAGGTAGCTTTATATACTGTAACCAGACAAGCCTGCCTGTCAGTAGGAAGATAACAGGAACGGATCTAGCTGAACACTGTGAGCAGGACGTACTGCACTAAATGTATATAGCAGGAACGGATCTAGCTGAACACTGTGAGCAGCACGCACTGTACTGAATGTAAATAGCAGGAACGGATCTAGCTGAACACTGTGAGCAGGACACACTGCACTGAATGTAAATAACAGGAACGGATCTAGCTGAACACTGTGAGCAGGACACACTGTACTAAATGTAAATAGTCTAGCTGCCTGACCGTGGTACTAATAGGATCAAAAAGAACACCTGTAATTTTCTTCAGGTAGCTTTATATACTGTAACCAGACAAGCCTGCCTGTCAGTAGGAAGATAACAGGAACGGATCTAGCTGAACACTGTGAGCAGGACGCACTGCACTGAATGTAAATAGCAGGAACGGATCTAGCTGAACACTGTGAGCAGCACGCACTGCACTGAATGTAAATAGCAGGAACGGATCTAGCTGAACACTGTGAGCAGGACGCACTGCACTGAATGTAAATAGCAGGAACGGATCTAGCTGAACACTGTGAGCAGGACGCACTGCACTGAATGTAAATAGCAGGAACGGATCTAGCTGAACACTGTGAGCAGCACGCACTGCACTGAATGTAAATAGCAGGAACGGATCTAGCTGAACACTGTGAGCAGCACGCACTGCACTGAATGTAAATAGCAGGAACGGATCTAGCTGAACACTGTGAGCAGGAAGCACTGTACTGAATGTAAATAGCAGGAACGGATCTAGCTGAACACTGTGAGCAGGACACACTGCACTGAATGTAAATAGTCTAGATAGAAGATAACAGGAACGGATCTAGCTAAACTGAATACAGTGTATATATATATATGCAACACCTGGGATGCATATATATACACAATACACTGTAAGTGCAGCTAACTGACTGACTGTTCTGCCTAATCTATCTAACTCAAATCAAACACTGTCTCTCTGTCTATCTCTTTCAACGCCGGAACACACACTACACAGGGCCGCCGTGCAGGCGGCCTTATATAGTGTGGGGCGTGTACTAAATCCCCTGAGCCATAATTGGCCAAAGCCTCCTTGGCTTTGGCCAATTACGGCTCTCTGTTCAGGCGGCGCTGTGATTGGCCAAGCATGCGGGTCATAGTGCATGCTTGGCCAATCATCAGCCAGCAATGCACTGCGATGCCGCAGTGAATTATGGGCCGTGACGCGCCACACGAATTTGGCGCGAACGGCCCATATCGTTCGCAATTCGACGGACGGTCGAACAGCCGATGTTCGAGTCGAACATGGGTTCGACTCGAACACGAAGCTCATCCCTACTGAACAACAACAGGACACTGAGCCAATCAGGAACACTTTCCTTGTATGAATAAAGCTATACTTACTAGCTGGAAGTGTAGGGGTTGCTACTACTGTTTTGTTACCCAGGAAATTCCCGTCAACTCACCTGCACTGTGGCACCTCATATGATAACATCAACCACTCATTGATTTACTCAAAGCATTATGAGAATCTCTTTGATCCTCTTGCTGCAAAAGGTTCATAAGTGGTAGCCTTGCTCAAACAAGATTACAACACAGATTGATAGGGCTTCCTTGAGCATTTTCTGATAAGTAACCACTGACATAATGATCATTATATCTATATCTTTAAAGAGGGTATTCTTACTAACCACAAACGTAAGGAGCACTCTTGCCACTGAGCACCCATGTAAGGGAGGCATCCTTCTCGCTAAGCACCAATATAAGGACCATTCTTCCCATTGACCACCAGAATAAAGGAGGTCTTCTCCAACTGACCATCAATGTAGGAAGCATTTCCCATAGATTTCACAATAGTGTGCCATGAGCTGTAGATGTGGTATTTATTAGTAGGCTTTTCCTGAGACCTGAAAATATTTTAAGGGTTCTTCCATGATACAAAGAAAATTGAGAAAGGCTGATCTAAGACAGTGGTCCCCAAACTGCGTCCCAGGAGCCAGATGTGGCTCTTTGCTTGCTTTTATCTGGCCCCCGGGGCACTATTTCATCCACCGATACCAACAATGGGGCACTAAACCCCCCCCCCCCACTGAGACCAATGAAGGGGAACAAATCCTCCCAATGACACCAATGATGGAGCACAATTTTGCCCAATAGCACCAACAACGGGGCACAATTTCTCCCAATAACACCAACAATGGGCCCCAATGATAGGGCACAATTCTTGCCAATGACACCAACAATGGGGCACTATTGCTCCCACAGATAGCGATGATGAGGCACAATTCCTTCCACTCACACCAACCATAGGGAACAATTCCTTCCACTGACACCAACAATAGGGCACAATTCCTCCCACTGACACCAGTGATGGTTGTGCCCCATCATCCTGCCTTCACCTTCCAATGAAGCAATGGGGCATTATTTTTCCCACTGACGTTGGGACCTTTTCTACTCCCAATAGCCACAGTCTGGATGCCCTGAAGTCTGAGGAACATTAAATTGGCCCTTTGTTTAGAAAGTCTGGAGACCCCAATCTATGGTGGCAAGCAGCTATGCCAGTATCGCAGGGTCATACCTTTAGGTTCCAATAAATGGTAATAACAGCAGAAGACTTTTTCCTGAGCCATCAGCCACAAACATAATTCAGCCTTGTCTGAGATATATTTAAACAGCAATATACAGTAGCCCCGCGTATACATTTTCCTGGAGACCTAGTTATAGAAAGATGTTTTTAATCTCACAGTAACAGGCTTGACAACAAATAATATCCGTTTCTATATTTAACTTATGACATATTTTCTCTGTAGTTCCCTTCCTTTATGAACCACCTGTAACACTGCAATGATGTCCCTGATCTATTGATGTGGAGCTATTATCTTTGTTACAAGATCAAACTAAACCTGCACTACAGCAGAAAATAGAAGACGTTTGGTTAGTCTGCAGCATTAATGCCTTGAGCTAGCTCACCTGAATGTCAACACTTTGTAGGTCCAGGAATGGGAAAGTTTCTACAAAATGTTACATTTTGAAGGTTAGGCTTATATGATGTTTTTAAATCATTGAAGAGTACCATAAATTGTCTGCAAGGGTTTTCGGCAAGTATTTAGGAAATTCCTGTACGTGGCAAAAATGTCTGCATTGAGGCTCCATTCCCCATGGATCCCCGCTGACTAGCTGTTTGGACACCTGTTCTATAAATGCTCGGGCCTCCACAGCTGCTATTTTCGGAGTTTAGGGTGCAACCTTGATATGACATTATACATGTAAAACCAGAGCTGTGTTGTAGCAAAAGAGAAAAGAAAAACACATTCGTCAACACTATGGTTTATTTGGGTAAGTTGCCTCTCAAAACAAGGAGCCAAAACACTAATGTGATAGTCTGTTTTAGATGTTCTGCTTCTGAACCAGACTTCCAGACTATGTAGATACATTGGAGTATAATGCTCTGTAAGTGGCAGTTCTTATACATACAGAGTAATGCTATGTACACACGATAGGATTTTCCGACAACAAATGTTGGATATGAGCTTGTTGTCGGAAATTCCGACCGTGTGTAGGCTTCATCGGACATTTGTTGTCGGAATTTCCGACAACAAAAATTTGAGAGCTGGTTCTCAAATTTTCTGACAAAATCCGTTCTCCAATGGCAATCATTGGTTTCCTCTCAATTCCTGCTGTGTTTTTGGGATAGGAAGTAAAGGGAAGACACTCTAATGGGGCACAAACAGCAAAAAAATAAAAAAAATCCTACAGGGGTTTCTTAGTGGCTCGCTGAGAGGCGGAGCTGGGTGCTGGTCCTGGCATGTTGGCGGATCCCAACTTCATTGTTGCGATCTTGCCCGAGCATGGATTGGCTCTGTGACATCAGCCCACAGTGAACTTCAGCTGTCTGCTGAAAACAGGTAACAGAATTGCAGAACGAACTGCACTCCTGTGAGCCACAGGAGAAATACAGGCAGACAAGATTTGGTTGTACTTCTGCTTTAAAGTGGTAGTGAAGCCTTTCAAGTGGAAGTCAAGGCAAAACCTAACTCTAAACCTACTCTCAGCCACATTCTAAGCCTAGTCTATCTAGCCCTGTAGAGAAAAAATCACTATACAGTTCTTCTCCGGTCCGGTCCCCATAGTATGACATCTTGTCCCAGGCATTTTCCAGCCATTAATGGCTTTCTCCTGCACACAGAGGGCTCTGCTGGATACTGGACCTGAGTGGCTTCAGAATAGTTAAAGCATAATGCTGCGTACACACGAGCGGAATTTCTGACAGAGTCCGATGGGAGCTTTTCATCGTCTATTCCGACCGTGTGTATGCCCCATCTGACTTTTTCTGTTGAAAATTCAGACGGACTTAGATAGAGAACATGTTCTATATTTTTCTGACGGAACAAATTACTATCGGAAAAAACGCTCGTCTGTATGCTATTATGACGCACCATAAACGATGCATGCTCTGAAGCAAGTAAAAGACGGAAGCTATTGGCTACTGGCTATTCAACTTCTGTTTTCTAGTCCCGTCGTACGTGCTGTACGTCACCGCGTTCTGGACGGTTGGAATTCGGTGTGACCGTGTGTATGCAAGACAGCTTGAGCGGAATTCTGTCGTAAAAACCTTCAGAGTTTATTCCGACGGCAAAACCGGTTGTGTGTACAGGGCATAACTCCACTTCTGTTGAGAAAAAAACATTCCCCTCTGGGTGATCTATGTACATTGCAAGGATTATAACAAACTTTGTTGCAGATTCCTACCTTTTGTTATTCTAAAGAAATCCCTCTTTGTTTGTCTGTGCCTCTGTTCTGAGTGGGTCTAATGGGAGTGGTTTCATAAATAACTGTCAGGTGTGCAGCTGCAGAGCACTAATAAGGAAATCCGCTGGGCCTGCATCCCTTTAGATGTGTTCCTATTGAAAATATCTCTCCAAAAATGACATTTTTGTTGCAGGGGATGCCTGAAATCTAACTTTTATCTTAGGAAGACTTCAGGGAAAATTGGTGAGCCGATCACACAAGCAGGAAATTATATTTCTGGGGCGTGGTCAGTACACAGTCTGTGTACAGAACAACTCCAGGTTTCCATATTGCATTGCATTCTCAGAAAATGACAGCGGCTGCAAATTGAAAAGGAAAAGTAATTTTTAATAACATTCAATTACAGTATGATTAGTGTCGCAATTATATGCACTATATTATTTTTTCTTTGTTTGCTATTTTTTTTTCCCCACGAAAGTGGAGTTACCCTTTAAGTATAGCGATTTTTTTTTTTTCTGTCATCAGGGCTTCAATTTTCACCCGAACCTCCTTGCAGGTTTGCAGACGCCAGCCATTTGAATGGCCAAACCCCAATGACTTCACTCCCTCGCATAAGAGTCATGATTGCAGTACAGCACTCTGGATTGATGGCACATTCACTGTGCCCTCACTTCAAAACACAGTGTACATGCGGCGGTGACATCACCAGCTGAAGAAATTGTGAATACCTCCTAAATTGTATAAGCTTACCTATAGGTACAAATGACCAAGCGGTGTTTATGACTGCTTTATGCGCTCAAAAGCACTCGTTTTTCTGCACTACATGGAAATGTACTGCCTTTTGCAGATGCACATGGTTGCCATTAATTCTTAATGACAACCCAACACATCTACCAAACACGGGTGCGTTCCTGGCCACTAAAACGCACGGTACCACAGTACCATGTGGCTTGGTGCAGCCTGGTTTTTAGAAAATGGTGCCTGCAGTACTTTTGCGCATTCCAGCACGTTGGGCAACCCATTGAAATGAATAGGCCGCAGGAAACACGGCGTGCAGGGACACGCAGCAAAAGTGTGCGCTCTGACGCATCCTTATTGTTTGAACAAGGCTTTAAAGTTCACTACTGAAAAGTGAACAGGGTCGGAAACAGTTGCCACACTTCTATATCCAGCAAAAAGAAACAAAATTTAAAAAGCTGACTCCCTCCCGGGATCTTGGAAAAAGATGGAGAGATTACTTTAATTCACTTCTTATCTCATGGTGCAATTATGTTCTGTGTACACAACCCTCTGCTGCGCCTCACACTTACTGACATAATTATTTCTAATTATCTTTGATGTTTGGTGTGTGGTGAAGCAGAGCCTTGCACAGTTCATTAGGTGATGGTGGTCTCACTTGACTGGCATTGAAGCTGTGATCTGGGTGTCTCATGATCCAGCGTGTTCTACGTGTGGGGTGCACACGTTGTATTGTGCTGGTGATGGCACAGAACAGATGCTGCTGTTTGGATGGCACATTTCTCAGTGTTGTACGGGGCATCTTAAGTATTCCATCTTGGCTCTGGCAAATTAGTGATTGTGGGCTTCTGCTTGTCTCTTGGCCCGAGTTTCTGGCTTCATCCATCATGCAGAAACTCATGTAAGAGTAATTACTGCCATCTGTGTCTGTTGGGTGACTGTCTTATTGCTTCTTCCATGCATTTGGAAGACAGGTCAATGTTCTGCGTATTTTGCCTTTCTGTAATTGTCACAGCACAAATTCATCTGCAAGTCACTGTAACACCAAATACTACATAATACATAAGGGTGGATATGATAAAACAGTGCGAATGTACAATATAATTGCCAACATTTTAACCACCTCCCATCCGGGCCACTTCTGGCGCTTCTACACATAAAAATCATTGTTTTTTTTCTAGAAAATTACTCATAAACCCCAAACATTATATATGCTTTTTTTTTTTAGCAGAGACCCTCTGGAATAAAATGGCAGTTGTTGCAACTTTTTATGTCACACGGTATTTGCATATTGATTTTTTAAACACGTTTTTGGGGGGAAACAAACAGTTTCCTGAATTTAAAAAAAAAAAAAACAGTAAAGTTAGCCCAATTTTTTGTGTATAATGTGAAAGATGATGTTACGCTGAGTAAATAGATGCCTAACATGTCACGCTTTAAAATTGCGCACACTAACGGAATGATGCCAAACTTCGGTACTTAAAAATCTCCATAGTCGACATTTTAATTTTTTGTACAGTTTACATGTTTAGAGCTACAGAGGAGGTCTTGGGCTAGAATTGTTACTTTTGCTCTAGCGCATGCGGCGATATCTCACATGTGTGATTTGAACGCCGTTTACATATGTGGGCGCGACTTACGTATGCGTTTGCTTCTGTGCGCAAGCACGCGGGGAAGGGGCGTGTTACATTTTTATTTATTTTTTTACACTTTCTCATTCTTTATTGGACTTTTTTTTTTTTTTTTTTACACTTTCTCTTTTAATAAAAAATGTGATCACTTTTATTCTTATTACAATGAATGTAAACATAGTGCATGACAGGTCCTCTTTATGGAGAGATGTGGGGTCAATACCTGCTTGATTGTTCTTACGGTGCCCAGAATTGCCGGCTGAAAAAGATGATATCTGGATGATGCCTGTAGCTGCAGGCATCATTCAGATATCCCTGCTCAGAGTCCATGAAATCATATGACATACCTTGGGCGGGAAGTGGTTAAAGTGCAACTCCAGGCAAACACCTAAATACAAAGTTGAAATAAATACTGTAAGGGCTGCTGTTAGAAATCACGGGACCCCATACAACCTACCTGATAGGACCCCCTTTCCCTGGCCAAAAGTGACTGAGGACATAGATCTATCAGTCCCTTTCTCTGTATATTCAGCTAAGCAGGTGAATAAATAGGAAGCGTACTGTTGCTTCCCATTCACAAACTGATGTTTACTATGCTTCAGTGGCGAATGGACACAGTAGTGATTGGTACCGATGGCTCACTGTGTTCATTCAGGAATGAAGGGGGCCAGTAAATGACATATTTACATATTTACTGGCCCCTTCCCCCCTGCTCTACATTCTGAAACCCCCCTCTGTGTGCCCTCAGCAGCTTCCGGCAGGAGAGGAGGGAGGCCGGAAGTGCTGCAGGGGAAATGGGCACACAGGGGGCTCGGACAGCAGATGGAAGGGGCTCATAGAACCAATCCCTCTGCAGTGCAGCTGGGGGGAGAAAGAAGAGAAGAAGCTGGCAGTGCTGCAAGGGGAGGCAGAAAAGGATCGGTGTCTGCAATAAGACAGTACAGCCGTATACCTCCCAACTTTTTGAGATGAGAATGAGGGACACCTATCAGCAAAAGTATGCAGGCATAGGACACACCCCTTGCCACACCCCCTTAAAGGAGAATTGTACAAAAAAACAAGATTGGTTAAACCCAAGTGCTTTTTTACCACTACTATTCCTTTATATTGGCTTTTGGAATTTACAAATGCAGCAATTTAGAAATCAGATAAAAGGTTTAGCGCTGGGAAACACTTTTTAAAAGATAAAAAGTGCATTTTTTATACAACTATACAGATCAGACCAAAATGAGGGACGAATGAGGAGGAATGAGGGGCAGATGGACATTGCTCCAAATCAGGGACAGTCCCTCCAAATCAGGGACAGTCCCCCAAAATCAGGGACAGTCTCTCCAAATAAGGGACAGTTGGGAGCTATTCAACCGGACCTCATGCTCAGCAGGTACCAGGGCCCCCCTTCTGAACTGATGGGGTCCGGACCCAGTATAGGAGGGCTAGCTGCCCTGCCTTATCAGCGGCCCTGAATACTGTATATGCGAACTGATCGACCTGCTAAAAGATTGGTAACTCTTTAGTCCTTCTGATTCAGATCTCCTGCTTCCCTGGTCAGCTCCCTGCACAATGGACAGATGGTGATGTAGATTCACTGCCCAAAACCCAGGGTGCAAGCAGCACAGATGTTTGTAAGGACTTGTTCATATGTGCTTCTATACTTCAGAACACTTGCCAGAGGGGGTTTAATAAGCAGTGGGGTCGCCTCCTTACCACCTGCCAACACAGGAAGCTGAATTTGTGCACCAGGAAATAAATGTGTCACCAACCTGGCTGTGCAGTGAGGTAGATGTGTGGAAGGGTTTGTTCATATGTGTCGCTGTACTGCAAAAATCATTCTAGAGGGCGTTTGACAGGCAGTAAGGTCGCCTCCTCGCCGACTGCAATAAATCTCAAAATGCTGGCCCACTACACTGTAACCACCTGCATTGCATGCTGGCGTAGGATGGTTGCGGTGTGGCCCATTCACTGACAGTAGCGGTACATCCAGGGACACTTTGTTGCTGAATGGTCAGTATTGTCTTGCAGGATCATTGTGTGCAAAAAAAGGTCTCCAGGGACAGAAAAATCATCAGGGGCGATTGTCAAAAGCTTGTCTCAAATGGTTGTACAGTGTATTATGTGAGGAATAGAGAACCAAGTGTTTATGTGGTCATTAGACCTTACCTAGATGTGGTTGTAGGATACGGTTATTGTTCAATTCATTAGATTTAAAGATGAACTTCAGAAAATATATTTTTTTTTAAATGTTACATTGGTCCAGTTCGGGTTCATCTAATTCTTCATATCTCACATCGGGAGGGGGATCTGGGGGTGCAGAAATTCACTGTGGTACATTCAGCCAGCGCTGGTCTCTTCCGGTTGCTGTTTAAGCACTTCAGCCCTGGACCATTTGGCTGGCCAAAGACCAGAGCACTTTTTGCGATTCGGCACTGCGTCGCTTTAACTGACAATTGCGCGGTCGTGCGACGTGGCTCCCAAACAAAATTGACGTCCTTTTTTTCCCACAAATAGAGCTTAATTTTGGTGGTATTTGATCACCTCTGTGGTTTTTATTTTTTGCGCTATAAGCAAAAAAATAGCGCCAATGTTGAAAAAAACGCAATATTTTTTACTTTTTGCTATAATAAATATCCCCCAAAAAAATATAAAAAAACATTTTTTTTCCTCCGTTTATGTCGATACGTATTCTTCTACATATTTTTGGTAAAAAAAATCGCAATAAGCGTTTATTGATTGGTTTGCGCAAAAGTTATAGCGTCTACAAAATAGGGGATATGGCATTTTTATTGATTTTTTTTTTTAGTAATGGCGGCGATCAGCGATTTTTATCATGACTGCGACATAATGGCGGACACATCGGACAATTTTGAAACATTTTTGGGACCATTGGCATTAATACAGCGAGCAATGCTAAAAAATTGCATTGATTACTGTAAAAATGTCACTGGCAGTGAAGGGGTTAACCACTAGGTGGCGCTATAGGGGTTAAGTGTGTCCTAGGGAGTGATTCTAACTGTGGGGGGGAGGGGCTGTGTGTGACACGACACTGATCACTGCTCCTGATTACAGGGAGCTGTGATCAGTGAGAGTGTCATTAGGCAGAATGGGGAGATGCTTGTTTACATTAGCATCTCCCCATTCTTCCTCACCGTGAGACGATCGTGGGTTTTCCAGCGGACATCGGGCCCGCGATCACGGTCACGGACCTCCCGGCGGGTGTGCACCTGCAAGCCGCCTCTTAAAGGACAACGTACAAGGTACGTCAATCTGCCTGTACATGCCCTTCTTCCGCAGTATATATGTGCGTGAGGCGGTCGGGAAGCGGTTAAGCGACTAGCCATCTGTATACTGAACACAGGGGATCGCTCACTGAGCACCTCCACCCTTCAGGGAACGTCTTGTCATTTTTTTAATGGCTACAAGGCATTTTCTGATTGGATGAAACAGCGATTGTGACATCATCTGCCCCCTTCTCCCTTGTCCAGTGAGAGAATGTGCTTATTTTTATTGAAAAAAACGATTCTCTGAATGTTGAGTGACCCCCTGTGTTCAGTAAACAGGCGACAATCATTAAGGCCTGATTCACATCTATGCAGTTTGCATATTCCAGATGCATTTTGCATTTTTCAATACATGTTTTTAATCCATTGAAGTCTATGGAACTAAAAACCAGAAAAGCGTCCCTGGCCTTTTCCATAAAATGCACAGATGTGACCTACATCCATAGGAAACCATGTTAAATGGACTGTAGTGTGTTTCTGCAAAATTGAAAATGCACTGCAAAACGCATAGGTTGAACCAAGTTTATGGCCCGTACACACGATCCGGATATCGTACCAAAACTGTCGTCCGGGGAAGAATCGTACGATTTTCCGCTCGTGTGTACACTTCTTTTGAGAGCCGATCACGACAGTTCAGCCGATATTATTTGATCTGACAAACACAAAAATTTTCCTCGTACGATACCAGATTGTACGATTTTCGTTTAGTCAGTACAGTTGTCGTACGAAAATAGAATACAAATACATTACAACACATGACACCACTTCCGATTTTTTTTTTCTGTCGTACGAGAATTTTCGTGACTTTAGTTACCTATTCAATTTCTACTTGCGACTATTAAGCGGAAAAAGTCGTATGATCTGTGGTGTGATATTCGGATCGTGTGTACGGACCATAAGACAGCACCAAGAAGAGACCAGTACTGACTGAATGTAGCACAGGCTATCACAGTGAATTTCAGCCCTCTGGATGTGAGATACGGAGAATTAGATGTAGCCAAAAAATAGATACCGTACTTCCTGGGGTTAGGCTTTAGGCAGATTGAGAAAGTGTCCGCACACCGTGCCGTGTTGTTTTTCAGGGCCGGTTCACACCAGAATCGCACAGGAACGCGTGATTCCTGTGTGTTCCCCCGCAGTGCTATTTCACAGCCCATTCATTTTTAATGCCGCCTTTCCCGCACCACGTTCTAAAGTGAAATTTTTTTTCTAAAATTTTAATTGTAAGGTATAGTTACATTTATATTTGTCAGTAGATAATTCAACGTGTACAATCTAATTGTATTGTGTGTGACTAGGTGGTTTATACTCACAGATCAAAAGCAACTATGGATTTTCTGTAATTTATCCAGAAATCGTTATTTTATCCAAATTAACAGTACTATAAGAAACATACTTATTATGTTTTTTTTTTTCCACATAGGGCTGCTGATTGGATCTGGCTGTGCTCTCTATCCTCTGGGCTGGAGCAGCGAGGAAATTCGGCAAACGTGTGGAAACCTCTCAGCACAGTTTGAATTGGGTAGGTACTGATTTCTCAAGTTGATGTTCGTTAAAATATTGCCAATCTCTTAACTCGACCTGGAATAAATTTGATGGGTAAAAATCGACCAACCTACACAAGACTCACCTTTCCTTCACTAAAATGTCCCCATTGTGTAAATTGGATAAGGTGGAGAGGCAGCAGGGCAGCCGCTCAGCACAGGACCTGGAAAATATTGGAAGTCACTATACTAGTGGTATATCTACTACAGTGATATCCAGATTCTAGGGGGATCCACAGGTATAGTATATGCATAGTTACATTGGTCCAAGCTAGACCATTGTGACTAAGTAAAAAATGACATACCTGGAATTCTTCTTTAACCACTTGATCTACCCCCTTCATGACCAGACCATTTTTTGCTATATGGCACTGCCTTATTTTAACTGACATTTGTGCAGTGAGGCAACACTGTACCCAAATAAAATGTATTTTTTTTTCCCACAAACAGAGCTTTCTTTTGGTGGTATTTGATTACCACTGTGTCTATTTTTTGCACTATAAACAAAAAAAAGACTGAATACTTAAATAAAAACAAAACAATATTTTTTACTTTCTGCTTTAAAACTTATCCAATAAAAAAAAATGTAAAAAATCTAATTTCTTCATCAATTTAAGCCAATATATATTCTGCTACATATTTTTGGTAAATAAAAAAGCGTATATTGATTGGTTTGCACAAAAGTAATAGCATCTACAAACTATTGGATATATACTGGATTTTTTATATATATATATATATATATATATATATATATTAGTAATGGCAGCAATCAGTGGGACTGAGATATTGCGGCAGACAGCCGGACACTAATTGACACTTTGTGGGAACCAGTGATCAGTGCTAAAATAATGCGCTGTCACTGTACTTTAGACACTGGCTGGGAAGGAGTTAAACATCTAGGGCAACCATGTGTGCCTAGCCACTCTTTTTTGTGTACAGTAAAGAAAATCCATTACTTCCCCCTGTCAGAACGGAGCTCTGCCTTGTTTACATAGGCAGAGCCCCATCCATATGTGTTTTGCTGATGATCGGTGGGCGGACATCGATTGGCTGGCACCCGCTGATCAGCTTTTGCTGTGACAAATCACAGCAGAAGCAGCGCGCCCCCTACCCGGAAGTGCAGAATCACGTATATACATTACATCAAGAAAGTATTCACAGTGCTTTACTTTTTCCACAATTTGTTATGTTACAGCCTTATTCCAAAATGGATTTAATTCATTATTTTCCTCAAAATTCTACAAACAATACCCCATAATGACAACGTCAAAGAAGTTTGTTTTAACCACTTGACAACTGGGCACTTAAACCCCCCTCGTGACCAGACCAATTTTCAGCTTTCAGCGCTCTCACACTTTGAATGACAATTACTCAGTCATGTAATACTGTACCCAAATGAATTTTTTGTCCTTTTTTTCATACAAATAGAGCTTTCTTTTGGTGGTATTTGATCACCTCTGGGTTTTTTATTTTTTGCGCTATAAATGAAAAAAGACAGCAAATTTTTAAAAAAAACACATTTTTCTTAGTTTCTGTGATAAAATTTTGCAAATTAGTAATTTTTCTTCATAAATTTTGGCCACAATTTATAATGCTACATATCTTTGGTAAAAATAACCCAAATTAGTGGATATTATTTGGTCTTTGTGAAAGTTATAGAGTCTACAAGTTATGGTGCAAATCATAAAAAATTGATCACATCTGATGTACTGACGGCCTATCTCATTTCTTGTGACCCGAACAAGTCAGGAAAGTGCAAATACCCCACAAATGACCCCTTTTTTGAAAGTAGACATTCCAAGGTATTTAGTAAGATGCATGGTGAGGTTTTTGATGTTGTCATTTTTTCCCACAATTCTTTGCAAAATGAAGATTTTTTTTTTTTTTCCCCCCCTACAAAATTGTCATTGTAATAGGTTATTTCTCTCACATGGCATGTATATACCACAAATGACACCCCAAAATACATTCTGCTACTCCTCCTGAGTATTACGATACCACATGTGTGGGACTTTTTCACAGCCTGGCCACATAGAGAAGCCCAACATGCAGGGAGCGCCATCACACGTTTGTTGACTACCTATTACACTTTTGAAGGCCCTGGAGCACCAGGACAATGACACGTGACACTGACGTGGCACTGATGACAAATGGCACTGATACGTGGCACTGATGTGGCACTGATGACAGATGGCACTGATACGTGGCACTGACGTGGCACTAATGACAGATGGCACTAATACGTGGCACTGACAGATGGCACTAATACGTGGCACTGACAGATGGCACTAATATGTGGCACTGATGACACATGGCACTAATATGTGGCACTGATGACATGTGGCGCTGATGACAAATGGCACTGATATGTGGCACTGATGACACGTGGCGCTGATGAAAGATGGCACTAATACATGGCACTGATGACAGATGGTGCTAATACGTGGCACTGATGACAGATGGCACTAATATGTGGCACTGATGACACTGATGACAGGTGGCACTGATACGTGGCACTGATGACACTGATGACAGGTGGCACTAATACGTGGCACTGATGACACGTGACACTGATGACAGATGGCACGTGACACTGACAGGTGGCACTGATGACAGATGGCACTGATGACAGATGGCACTATGTGGCACTGATGACAGATGGCAGTTATGTGGCACTGATGACAGATGGCACTTATACGTGGCAGTGGGGACAGATGGCACTGGGGACAGATGGCAGGGGCAGATGGCAGGGCAGATGGCAGGGGCAGATGACAGGGCAGATGACAGGGCAGATGGCAGGGGCAGATGACAGGGCAGATGGCAGGGGCAGATGACAGGGCAGATGGCAGGGGCAGATGGCAGGGGCAGATGACAGGGCAGATGACAGGGCAGATGACAGGGCAGATGACAGGGCAGATGGCAGGGACTGTTAACAGCGGGACACCTTTTTTTCCTTTTTTTTTTTTTCTTTTACACTCACCGCCGCAGCGGTTCCGCTCTCCCTCCTCACACGCTGTCTCTGTGTGAGGAGGGAGAGCCGGCGATGAGAGATGATCTCATATGTTTACATATGAGATCCTCTCTCATTGGTACCGCCGATCGCACCGTAAACGGCCGCTGTCATTGGCCGTTGACGGTGATCTGTGACTGGCTGTGTCCGAGGGACACGGCCAGCACAAAACTTCCGCGATGCGCGCTCGCGGGAGCGCGCAATGCGGAAGTAAACAGGAGGCCGTCCAGGGACGCCCTCCCGGCAATTGGAGTCCGCGCTGTAGCCGTCTTTCGGCTATAGCGCGGACGCCTAGTGGTTAAATCTTTGCATATTTATTAAAAATAAAAAACAAAAAAATCCCATGTAAACGAATATTTCCAGCCTTTGTCTTGACACTCAAAATTGAGCTCAGCTGCATCCTGTTTCCACTGATCATCCTTGAGATGTTTCTGCAACTTGATTGGAGTCCACTTGCGGTAAATTCAGTTGATTGGGCATGATTTGGAAAGGCACACACTTGTCTATATAAGGTTCCACAGTTTACAGTGCATGTCAGAGCACAAACCAAGCCATGAAGTCCAAGGAATTGTTTATAGACCTCTGGGACAGGATTGTATTGATGTACAGATCATGAGATGGGTACAGAAAACTTTCTGCAGCATTGAAGGTCCCAATGAGCACAGTGCCCTTCATCAACCGTAAATGGAAGAAGTTTAGAACCACCAGGACTGGTGGAGAGGAGAACCTTCCAGAAGAACAACCATCTCTGCAGCACTCCACCAATCAGGCCTGTATGGTAGAGTGGCCAAACAGAACCCACTCCTCAGTAAAAGGCACATGACAGCCAACCTGGAGTTTGCCAAAAGGCACCCAAAGGAACTTGAGACCAGGAGAAACAAAATTCTCTGGTCTGATGAAACAAAGATTGAACTCTTCGGCCTGAATGGCAAGCGCCATGTCTGAAGGAAACCAAGCATTGCTCATCACCTGGCCAATACCATCTCTATAGTGAAGCATGTTGGTTGCAGCATCATTCTGTGGGGATGTTTTTCAGTGGCAGGAACTGGGAGACTAGTCAGGATCGAGGGAAAGATGAATGCAGTAATGTACAGAGACATCCCTGATGAAAACCTGCTCCAGAGTGCTCTGGAGCGAAGGTTCAACTTCCAACAGAACAACGACCCTAAACACACAGCCCAGATAACAAAGGAGGGGCTACAGGACAACTCTGTGAATGTCCTTGAGTGGCCCAGCCAGAGCCTAGACTTGAACCCGATTGAACATCTCTGGAGAGATCTGAAAATGGCTGTGCACCGAAGCTCCCCAATTAACCTGATGGAGCTTGAGAGGTCCTACAAAGAAGAATGGGAGAATCTGCCCAAAAAATAGGTGCGCCAAGCTTGTAGCATCATACTCAAATAGACTTGAGGCTGTAATTGGTGCCAAAGGTGCTTAAACAAAGTATTGCGCAAAGGCTGTGAATACCTATGTACATGGGATTTTTTTCATTTTTTATTTTTAAAATTTGCAAAGATTTCGAACATCTTTCACATTGTCATTATGGGGTATTGTTTGTAGAATTATGTAATACATTTTGGAATAAGGCTGTAACATGAAAAAATGTGGAAAAAGTGAAGTGCTGTGAATACTTTCCAGATGCACTGTATATGTGATTCAGCACAGCGCAGTAGCACCTGTAGCAGGAAATCTGCTATGGGGCGGTCGGCAAGTGGTTATTGGGATTTGAAGATGTTGTGAGTGTTTATCAATCTGCATTAATTAGAAAAAATGGTGATCCCGCCATGAATGTCCTTATTCATGCACTTCCTGTTATGGTGTGAAAATCATCTACAGGTTGTACTTCTTCCTTGTAACTTTCTTGTACACTCCCCTGGAGGAAGCTACAAGCAGCCTTTATTGAAAAGCATGCTGCAAGTGAAGAGTAAGGGTATCTTAAATTAGCATGTAGAGTCTTAGCCAGTGACTTGGGCAGTATTGTTTAGGTGAGAACTGATATGTTCAAATAGACATCAGTGGCAGCTCCAGGGCTGTTTTTATACTTCCTATCCCCCGGGGTCAATTTTCTTTGCTGCCCTGCGTTAGCTGGCATGCCTTAAAATGGTTGTAAACCCTCATATACCAAATTAAATAAGTAGCTTCGAATGATACACAGAGATGAAACAAATCCTCCTACATAAGTTTTACTTGTTTATATGCAGTCCTCTCTTGTCTACAACCCTTCAAAAGAGTTGATAAAGTCCTTCTGCCTCTGTGAGGAGTACAGAGAAGGGGGTGGAGAGCTGCAGTTACAGCTCTTACTGTATACACTGTGCAAGAGCTAATTGGAGGAAAGGGACACAACACCTCCACATAGGCAGAGGAACAAAGGAACATCCAGAGCTGAATAAACAGTCGGGAAACTTTTTCAGAAGTGACACATGCTGAAAACAGAGGAATGAAGCACCAGAGAGAAACATCACTTAGAGCTTTGGAGAGAGACAAGTAAACACTACAGTTATATGTGCTTAGTTCAAAATTAAATTTTAAAGGGGTTTACAACCCCTTTAAAATGAACTTGTACCCAGATCACACACTAAGTTATTTACATATGTTGAACAGTCCATAAAAGCAGTTTGCTACAAGTCCTAAACCAATCTTAGCTTTTTTTATGGAGAGCAGATCTTGGAGGCTACCAACCGTCTAATGTAAACACACAGCAGGTTTTTCTAAGCTGTTCAAAACAGATTCAAGGGACATTGTTTTGATCTTTGGGAAGCTTGGATAATGAATAACTTCACATTAAAGATGTCTCATGAGCAATAAAAGCAAATGCTGCTTTTTACATTTTAGAAATACCCATGTTTGCTTATATGAAGAAATGCTGAATGAATGTAGAGTAAATCCCATCCTTTTCTCTCAAATTACTGCCCATCTGTTCCTCCCCAGCCAGAAGCCCAACTTGTGGGTGTTCCAATTGTGGATCTCAGGCAAAGCTTGCTTGCTTCCATCCCTGCTGCTGTGAGCACACCTCCCTCTGCATGGTTTATGCAATGACCCGGTGCTGGAAACAAGTGCTGTCAATCAACACTAATTATTCATCTCTTTCAGAACCGTGTAGTTGGACCATGGTGGGTTTACGGGTCACCCTACCCTATCAACCATTTTAGAACATTTTAAAACAAGACAAAATGCTACATGCACTTTGTCCCCTTGGGAAAAGGATGAAAAAATAATTTACAGTGACAATTTTTGTTTACCAGGTCAGGGGGGCTTGGTTTTAAGCTCTTACTGCTTGTTAAGAATATGTACAGTAAATATTGTTCATAGTCCAGGCACAGGTACACGTTAAAGGGTTTGTTCCCCTTTTCAGAAAGAATGAAATGGTGAACCCTACACCCTCCCCCCTGATCCCTGAGCTGTCGGCGCCCACACAGCCGGTGTAGCAGTCCGGGGATTTGAGTTCCCTGCTCTTCTCCCCTTCTCTCTGCAGGTCTTCCACGATGGAGCATAGCGATTCTCTGTGCCAGTGCTGGCCAATAGGAATCGCTGTTATCTGCTCTGGTGTATGAACCCAACAAACTTTTTTTTTTTTTTCAATAGAGTGGGGTAGTTGAGCCAGTGTCCAGCTGGACATCTCTCAACCAGAAGGGTTGCTGGTGCCCAGTAGATCAAAGGCCCATCAGTTCATTATCAGTGGACAAGATCAATGACCTGTTTCTGAAGACATTTGCCCTTAGTATATGCACCTTCTATTCAATCATTACATAAGCAGTCAGGGACGTTTTCACATCTGATTGCACTAAATATGTTTTTGGTTCCTCCTTATTTTTAAACTACATTTCTTCAAAATCATAATTATTTAATGATTGTCTCTTTAATGCATTTTGACTTCAGGCAGTGCTTTGACTTTTTTTTTTTTACGCCAGCCTTCTATAAATATCTTTTCTTAGGAGGAATTTCATGCCGTCTCCCCCATACCTGTTTCTTTATTTTGACTGAACTTCATATTCGCTAATCACTTTGCTTTGATTTTTTTGTGTTACGTTTGAATGATCTCCCTGGAGCCTGTGATGAACATTAATTAATTCATCTAGGAGAAGAAGACTCTGGGGGTTCATTTAAATAATTGTCGCTTGTATATAAATATTCAAGACCATGTTAGAGCGATATACATCTACACATAGTGCTGTAAACAAAGTAAAAGACTTTTGTTTAGGGAATATATATGTAATATAATATATAAATATATATATATATATATATATATATTTGTATCACATGTCGTAACTCATGATGTTTATATCACCATATGGCATACATAAATTCATAAGCTTATACAACTGGTTAGCGAAGCATAAAAAGCTAAATCTTGATAGGAATGGGAGCCCACTGTACAAGAGCTTACACTCTAGAGCACAGGTGTCAAACACAAGGCTCACGGGCCAAATCCGGCCCTCCAGGCCATTTCATGTGGCCCTTGCACCTCTCCTGCAGCTCCAGCCCTCCTCTGGTCCTCCTCCAGACCCCTATTTTCTGCTTTCAAGCAATGCATCCAGCTTCTTCCCAGCAGCAGCATAAGGAAAGGGGTGCACTGTGATGTAAGGGAGAGTGATGGACTCAACTTCTGATGGTGAGGTGGCTCTTGACATCTAAAGTAAAGGGAGGGGATGCGCTGGACATCTAATCTTACAGATACAACCGGCCCTTTTGAGGGCAATCATGCTTATGCATGAAATTGAGTTTGACATCCCTGCTCTAGAGTAATAACAAGAACTAGAAGCTATTATACTTACATAACATTTATACTTATACTTGCACAACATAGCATTCAATCTTTAAGTTTATGTCCAGGCAAAACTTTTTTGGGATAGGGCAGGGAAGGATCCAATAGCTTGTTGGGTTCTACTACTATCCTGGACTCTGTTAGGCAGTTTAATCTTCACTTCCTGTTCCGGTGACAATAGTTTCTCCAAACACGTGCAGGAATTTATTTTTTTTCCTTAGTTTTAGAGTGGGGAAGGATCCAAAACCTTATCTGGTTCTACTGCTATCCCGAGCTCCATTGGAGAGATTTTCCTTTACTTCCAGTGCTGGTGACAGGACGTCAGACAGGAAATAACAGTACATTTTCAACATCAACAGAGAAAGAAAGAAATAAAAAACCCTTTTTTCAGTGGAGTGGGGGAAGTCTAGAACTCTTGTGAGCATTGTGTTGGGGTCTATATTCCAGTTTAAGGTTTTACCTGTCTGGTGAAATTATTGTCACCTGGACAGGAAGTAGGAGAAAATCTCTTCTATCTATTGCAGGAAGCAGTGAGCAGGCACAGGCAGTAAATGGTTATATTGGTCCTCAAAGTTAATGGTCTGAGAATAGGCGCAGACCTTCAGTAATTTACGCATACGCCTAATATAAAAGGCAGAGAATGAGCACTCCTCTTGTACAGATACTGTTGAATAAGTTGTAGGCTTTTTGAAGAGTTTTTCTAACTTGTTTTTACTTTTGTTGAGTTGAAGTACTGTAACTGTAAAATACATTTGGGATTTGGCTGGCTCGTCTCCCCTCCTTCTATTTAATTGCTGAATGTTATCTCCATCTCGCTGATGGGCGCGAGATTTTTTTTTAGCAACACCATGAAGGCTAATTAACTGAGATTGGCTACATACAGTAAGTGAGACCCGAATCGGCTGCCTAAAACTCGGGAAGATGGAAACCATCTCATGATCATTGTGATTTACTTAATGCTAGTATCCTTCTTTATGCTCAACTCCAGGCAGGTCTTCAAAACACCAGCAAATTTAGAAATGCATTATTAATCAATAAATGTAATGTTACATGCAACTTGGGTAAATACATGAATTTTATTTTATGCTCATTGGGAGAGGGAGGGACAGTACCAGTCAACTGTACCTCATGAACTGACAAGAGGATAGAGCAGACAGATAACTTCATTAAGTTTGTTGCTGTTCCTTCGCTGTCCATTCACAGACTAGGGTCAAGCAAATGACTTAGCTATATAAAACAGCTCATATATTTGTATTCCAGTGGTGAGATGTTTGCCTATCGCTGTAGTAGACTGTACAATTATGTACTTGCTGCCTTCTCCATCCACTTCCTGTACTGCAGATGGCAGTAGGAAAGGATGAGGATTCTTTTTTTTCATAGGGGCTATTAGAAGGTGAAGGGTAGAGAAAAAAGTCTTCCAGGCCCAGGTTATGCCATCGCCAGGGACAGTCAGACCTCGTGTCTTTCCTAATCCTAGCAGTGTGGAACTGATTCCTAGCTCCTCTATTCTGCTGTGCTTTAGCACAGAGGCATAGCTTTGCTCAAAGGTTTGTTCCCAGCCGTAAGCCACGCTGAAACATTTTTGCTGGTATGCACTGGCAGGAACAGAGCTGATACGCTGATCCTAGTGTATATCATAGTTTAGTTTTTTATTTATTAATTTTTTTTTTGTACAGGAACCATAGTGGGGGTGGTCTCACTGCCGAGATCTCAAAAAGATATTAGAAGCTGGTAGACACTCACCTTAAAACCCAACTCCAGGATATTAGCAAACTCTTCCCCCACCCCTCTCTTCAACCCCCCCCCCCTCCCCCAACTAACTGCTGGTATGAAAAACAAAATGCCCAATTTACTTACCTGAAGCCACGATCAAGTGACAATCCTTCTCTCTTCTTTAGTGGGTAGTTAAATAGGGTGTCATAGCTCAGTTGGCCAATCAGGGCAGAGGACGTGGAGCAGGTAGTGCCAAGCTCCTGCCTAGCAGTGGGGATACCTCCCAATGGCCAATCGTGGCAAAGAACGTGAAATGGGCAGTGGTGGATTACTGTCTAGCAACAGGGACACCCCCTGCCGGTTGCCCAGCTAACAGCCATCTCTTAGTCAAGGAAAAAGGCTGAGCAGCAGCTACAGCAGGAAGGAGCAGTTGAATGTATAGGAGCATTTCTTTCGCTCCCAAAAATATGGATGTTGCAGTAGTTCTATGTGGAAGTATTCTTTCTATGAAGAAACTTTATTGTCTTGTATTGTCTGTGCAAATATAACACCTTTCCTTCTCCTTTTTATGTGTTATAATTGGATTTGTATAATAAAAATAGGATTTTTTCTACAGCTTACCTGTAAAATCCTTTTCTTGGAGTACATCACAGGACACAGAGCCGGTTATTATAAGAACTACTTGGTTTATACGCCGCTTATAAGTGAATGGACACTGGTAGATCAATCAAACAGGAAGTCCTCCCCCATATAACCCCTCCTACACAGGAAGCACATCAGTTTTGTAGCAAGCAATAAATTCCCAAAAAGAGGGGAGGGACCTCTGTGTCCTGTGATGTACTCCAAGAAAAGGATTTTACTTTTATCGTACATCACAGGACACAGAGTCGGTTATTATAATAACTATTTGGGACATCCCAAAGCAATATCCTTGAGGGGGGGGGGTACCATCATAGAAACTGCCACCAGAGAAGGACCTACTCTGCTATTTGTAATATGCTGAGACCAAAGGCAGTGTCTTCTAAGTTATTGACATTGACCTGGTAAAAATCCTGTAGATGTATAAACCAAAGACCAAATAGTGGTCTTGTACACCTGGGCCACTGACACCCGATGATGGATGGCCCAAGATACTCCCCCACACCTGGTAGAGAATCTCTCCCCAGAAAAAAATGTGTTTTTGCCATTTAAACCATAGGCATCATTGATAAACTGGCAGATTCACTGTTAAATATTCGACCTGGATGCCGCCTGCCCTTCCTGGGCTCGTCTGGCAGCACATACCAGGATTCCTGACTTGTGCCGACAACTCAAGTAGACCCTGAGCATCTGAACTACCTCTAGAGTAGGTAGCAATCTTTCTCTTGCTGACTGTAGATTTGGAGAAAAATAAAAGGCAAGACACTGTCCTGATTCAAGTGAAAACTAGAAACCACTTTAGGCAATAAAAATGGAGGGGACGCAACATTACCTTATGATGCGAGACCAAGATTGGCTCCTTGCATAAGAGAGCCGCCAACTCTGACACTCCACTTAGTGAAGTGATAGCAACCAAAGAAGCCACCTTCCGAGATAAAAGGACCAACAGAATCCCCTAATTGGTTCAAAAATGGCCTCTGCAAGGACAGTCAAGATCAAATTCAAGTCCCAAGGACACAAGAATGGCCAAGTTACATGCTGTATGAGGTATGAATCAAGGAGTGAGAAACAATGGGCCCTGGAAAAAAAATGGATAGGGACAAACTCTGACCCTTAATGGTACTTAAGGCCAACTCCTTTCCTCTACCGATTGGAGAAAGAAAAAGGCAGTGGGACTCTTGTCCTGGACACACCTGTCCCAAACTGTTGTAGAACTTGGAATCTAGTAGATTCCCCTGCAGAGTTTCCCCTGCCACTATTCTATCCCTGGAATATGTATTGGCGATAGAGACAGCACTTGTACTGACCCAGACAGAACGTGGTTCACCTCCCTGAGTCGCATGACCTCTGGTGCCGCCCTGGTGGTTGATATATATGCCTGCAGAGACATTGGCGTATTGAACCTACAACTGGTTTGCCCCATAATCCAGAGCAAGGCGTACTGGCCAAAAATTCCAAGCTATTGATGGACAGTATTCTCTCCTGTGGATATCAAGTCCATTGAACTGTAGCCAGCCTCAAATCAACTTAGAGACACTGGCAACAGTGGTTATTATTTTCCAAATTCCTGAAAAGGAAGAACATCACCAATTTTTGCTCTGCAACACCCTGGAAACAGAGCCTTCTGGCGATCCAATGCCTGGATCTTTAAGTTCCAGACAGAGAGAATGAACCTCTACCAAGACCTGGAGTAGGGCTGTATGTAGGGAACGTGCTTTAACCTAAACTTCTAAGCTTCCTCCTGTAGAAATATATCAATGGAAACCCTGGAATTGACGGCTTCCTGAGCAAAAATTATTGAGGTAATGAGTATTCAGGTGTCTTCAGCAAGCCTAGCGCTGGGGCTAGATGCTTTGTGAACCCTCCAAAGCTGTGGCCAACCCAAAGGGAGGATTTACAAAAAAAAAACATCTTTCCACTGCAAATACAGAAATCATTGATGAGCCTGAAAACAAACCGCCACATGAAGACGTGCATTTACAGATGATTATGGACCCTGAAATCTACCTCTTGCAGGGAGGTCATCACTGAACAGATCTAGCCTATCTGAAAACAGAAGGATGTTCAGCGGCTTGAGATCTTAACCGGTTCCCCACCATCTTACGTACATATACTGCGGCACAATTGCACCGCTGTGCAAAACCCCTGCACGGCAGGGGACCCAATGCGCGTGGCCAGCTTTCGCAAATGCCGCCGGCCATGTGCGATCGCGTGCACGAGCGCCAGTACAGGGATTTGTGTATGTAAACAATCCCTCTGTTGTCAGAGGAGAGGAGACATGTTGTTTGTTCCTAGTAAGTAGGAACTATCCCCATACTGTTAGAACACACCGAGAGTGTCCGATCTGTCCGCCGCAATGTCGCAATACCACTAAGAATCGCAGATCACCACCATTACTAGTAAAAAAATAATGTCATAAAAATGCCATAAATCTTTCCAATAGTTTGTAGACGCTATAATTTTTGCACAAACCAATCAATATACGCTTATTGCGATTTTTTTTTTACCAAAAATATGTAGAAGAATACAGTGCCTTGCAAAAGTATTCACCCCCCCCCCCTTGGCTTTTTACCTATTTTGTTACATTACAGCCTTTAGTTCAATGTTTTTTTAATCTGAATTATATGTGATGGATCAGAACACAATAGTCTAAGTTGGTGAAGTAAAATTAGAAAAATATATACATAAAACTATATTTCACAAATAGAAAACTGATAATTGGCATGTGCGTATGTATTCACCCACTTTGTTATGAGGCCCATAAAAAGCTCTGGTGCAACCAATTACCTTCAGGAGTCACATAATTAGTGAAATGATGTTCACCTGTGTGCAATCTAAGTGTCACATGATCTGTCATTACATATACACACCTTTTTGAAAGGCCCCAGATGCTGCAACACCTAAGCAAGAGGCACCACTAACCAAACACTGCCATGAAGACCAAGGAACTCTCCAAACAAGTAATGGACAATGTTGTTGAGAAGTACAAGTCAGGGTTAGGTTATAAAAAACTATCCAAAACTTTGATGATCCCTAGGAGCACCATCAAATCTATCACAACCAAATGGAAAGAACATGGCACAACAGCAAACCTGCCAGGAGATGGCCGCACACCAAAACTCACAGACCAGGCAAGGAGGGCATTAATCAGAGAGGCAGCACAGAGACCTAAGGTAACCCTGAAGGAGCTGCAGAGTTCCACAGCAGAGACTAGAGTATCTGTATGTAGTACGACAATAAGCCGTATGCTCCATAGAGTTGGGCTTTATGGCAGAGTGGCCAGAAGAAAGCCATTACTTTCAGAAAAAAACAAAATGGCACGTTTTGAGTTTGCGAAAAGGCATGTGGGAGACTCCCAAAATGTATGGAGGAAGGTGCTCTGGTCTGATAAGACTAAAATTTAACTTTTTGGCCATCAAAGAAAACGCTATGTCTGGTGCAAACCCAACACATCACATCACCCAAAGAACACCATCCCCACAGTGAAACATGGTGGGGGCAGCATGATGCTGTGGGGATGTTTTCCAGCAGTCAGGACTGGGAAACTGGTCAGAGTTGAGGGAAAGATGGATGGTGCTAAATACAGGGTTATTCTTGAGCAAAACCTGTACTACTCTGTGTGTGATTTGAGGCTAGGATGGAGGATCACCTTCCAGCAGGACAATGACCCCAAGCACACTGCTAAAGCAACACTTGAGTGGTTTAAGGGGAAACATGTAAATGTTTTGGAATGGCCTAGTCAAAGCCCAGACCTTAATCCAATAGAAAATCTGTGGTCAGACTTAAAGATTGCTGTTCACAAGTGCAAACCATCCAACTTGAAGGAGCTGGAGCAGTTTTACATGGAGGAATGGGCAAAAATCCCAGTGGTAAGATGTGGCAAGCTCATAGAAACTTATCCAAAGAAACTTGGAGCTGTGATAGCCGCAAAAGGTGGCTCTACAAAGTATTGACTTTAGAGGGGTGAATAGTTATGCACATTTACCTTTTTTGTTATTTTTTCCTATTTGTTGTTTGCTTTACAATAAAAAAAAATCTTCAAAGTTGTGGGCATGTTCTGTAATTTAAATGATGCAAATCCTCAAACAATCCATGTTAATTCTGTGTTAATTTTATTGTGAGGCGACAAAACACAATAAATGCCAAGGGGTGAATACTTTTGCAAGGCACTGTATATATTGGCCTAAACTGATGAAGTAATTTGTATTTTAAAATCATTTTTAGGGATATTTATTATAGGACACAAATTTAGTTTGGGTACAGCATTGCATGACCGCACAATTACCAGTTAAAGCGATGCAGTGCCAAATTGTAAAAAGTGCTCTGGTCGGGAAGGGGGTAAAACCTTCCTGAAGTGGGCTGAGGTGGTTCGGATAGACACCATGTCCTTATTTGGTTCTGGAACTGCTACCATTTAATTATCTCACAATAATGAACCCATAACTTCTGTTTCAATTGCAAATGCAAGGTAAAAGACTGATGACTCTGTAGCAGACCTAGACAGTCCCAAGAGATGCACTTAATGTACCAGGTTTCTGCTGGCTAACGATGGAACAAACCACCTCAGAGACTGCCCTAAGATCTTCTGGCCTGAGATACTCCCAAAACACAGCCTCCTCAGATGCCTCCCTCACCCAGGTGGGGAAAGCTTACAGCATCTGGTATTCCCGGGCAGTCTCACATCTATATACTAACCAGGCTTGATCCTGCTTAGGCATCGATCAACCAAGATCAGGCATGATCAAGGTGATGCGGCCGCAATCTGACGAAAAATGAATGTGACAGGAAACACTGCAATGCCAAACACCACATTGGCTCAGATGCACCCGACACCACTGTCCATCCGGAGATGTGGACATCGCCAGATCCCTGAACCTGAGAGAGGTGCCCCTGTCTCCCCCAGCTGCCTCTCCTTTCTGGAACCATTTAACTGGTAGAATAGGTAAATAACGCAGCAACTATATTAGCCAACCTAATATACAGTCCTCCGAGGATGCAGGCCTAAAACAATGTTGGTTTACCTCTATGCAACCCCTTAGGTCTGCAAGTACCCAGGTATGCAAGTGCCTAAGTATGCAAACATGCAGGTATACAAGTATTCTTGCCATTCATGCATTTATGTATGCAGTACAAGGCCAATAAGTACACACGCATGTACCCCCAGTCAAACAAGTACAAATGCATGTAGTCCCAGGCAAACATGCACATATGCATGTAGTCCTAGGCAAATAAGCACATATTTATGTAGTCCTCGGCAAATAAGCACATATGTATCTAGTCCTAGGCAAATAAGCACAAATGTATGTAGTCCCAGGAAAACAAGTACATGTGTTTGTTTACAGCTTAATGTAAATAAACATACGTATGCAGTACAAATGAAAACATGCCAGCATGTGTATAAGCAATATGCATCTATGGACGCATGCGTTTATGTAAGCATGTGCTTATGCAACTATGCATTTAGGCAAAATATGGAAGCGTACGTCCCTGTAAACACGCATTCATGCAATACGTCCCCATGGAAACATGCATTTACGCAATAAGCAAGCATGCGTTTATGAAACGTGTTTATGCAACATTACACAACACATATCTATGCAGACATGTATAAAGATGCATCGTTATGCAACCATGTATCTTAAGGCGACCCTGTATCTTTATGCAACCATGTATCTTTATGTGATCATGTATCTTTAATGCGATCATGTATAACCATGTATATTTATATAAACATGCACATTTATGCAACCATGTTTCTTTATTCAATCATGTATCTTTATGCAAACATGAATAAACATGCATCTTTGTGCAACCATGCATCATGTATCTTTATGAAAACATGTATAACCATGTATATTTATGCGAATATGTAAAAACATGTATCTTTAGTGACCATGTGTTTCAGCAACCGTGCGTTCCAGCAACCATGCTTTTTAGCTAGTTTGCAAGCATGCACCTTCTTAACTGCAGTTGGCCCTATACTAGTCCTGCAGGATTTAGCCACCAATGTAGCCTCTATGCTGTTTCAAAACAGCGAAAAAAATAAGCTTCTGCAGACCAAATGCACACTATACTAGAGATACAACTCCTTAAAATGCACCCATGCTCATGTTTTTCCAAACGTCTATATTTAAACATGCATTTAAGCAACAAGTTTGCAAGCATGTATACTGCGCTGCACCTGCCTAACGAGCAGTCAACAACACTTTAAAGTGAACTGCTAACCATCCAGGGGAGTATCGACATACAGTTGTACAGTCCCCCTGGATAAGCAGTAAATATGCAGCATTATATCATGACTTGTCTGTCACACAGTTCTCCCATAGTAAGTACTCACACTTTGTTAGTATCAATGGGCTGCTGCTATGTTTCCAGAGGCCCTGCTGAACCTGTTGCCACATGGCATCATGGCCACGCTTCCACTTCCTGCCTATATAAAAATAGGCCATACTGAGAGAGCCTTTGCCCTCTAGTGGCTGGAGGAGAAACCGCAGCCCACCTGACTAAGAACCAGCCCACCTGGGCCCCTTAATCTGGGGTCCACTCCCCTGGACTTGTATAGCACCCTGCAGGAAATCACCTTGGTCAGAACAAACACTGCACAGGGTTCCGTTGCGCAGGGTCTAGCACTGTAAGGCTGCATTACAGGCAAACCTCGAAGGAATCTTCTCTCCTTCCAATGAGGCTCGGGTACCATCCAACTTAGGCTGACAACTTTTTCTAATGGATCCGATAGAAGTCCATGATTCCTAATAGAACCTTCCAGACCTCCAAGTATGCTCCAAGAGCACATGTATCACATCAGTGACCACCACCTTACAGACACTGGCGAAAAAACTGATGTGCTTCCTGTGTAGGAGGGGTTATATAGGGGAGAACTTCCTATTTGATTGATCTACCAGTCTCCATTCACCTATAGGTGGCATATAACCCAAGCAGTTCTTATTATAATTGGCTCTGTGTCCTGTGATCTATGATAAAGAAAAGAACATTTTAAATCAATGTAAATATCAATTGGTAGCACTTGAAAAGTACCAGCGTTCTCTTCAATTACGAAATTTCTGTATCCAAATTTAATAAAACTGTTTTTGGCCTGACATATACTTTAACAGGCATACAAAAGAATTCTCAGCTATATGATAAATATTTTACAATCCAGACTAAACATCCTCTATATATGTGGGTGTTGAGGTGCGTAATTTCTACAAAGTAGAAGTAGGAAGTTCCCATAAAGCAGCTCTTATTATCTAATGGTAACATTTTCTTAGAGGTACAGCTGATATGTATTCTTTCCTCAGCCGACCTTTATCTTAGCTCCAGAGAAGGATTTATGATAACACGCAAGGCTTTAACAAAAGCATAACCAATTTTCTGCTTAATAATCTTTCCAAATGATTTATGCGAGTGGTAAATAATAATTGTGTATTTCGATGTGCTCTTAAGTCTGTGAAATTACAGATCTTCTCAAAAGGGTTCTGGTAAACAGGATGACTGGAACATCAACAAGTTTATAGTCCAAAGTAGCACACCTTTCTGCTGGATATCCTATAAATGCTAAAGCTGATTAAATTCAACATGTTGTTCTTTGATTTTTAGTGTACATATCATCAATGAGTTCTAAAAGGAATAATAGCCATAGAATTCCAATGGTGGTTTTATGTACCTTAATTAAAAATAGAGAAAGAGATAAGATCGCTGATTGTGGTCCAACTGCTCTAGGACCCTGTGTTGTTTTTGAACGTGAGGGAGGTTATCAAGAAGCTCAGCTGTTTATATCATATATATATATCTATATAGATATATATATATCTATATAGATATATATATATCTATATAGATATAGATATATATATATATATATATATATATATATATATATATATATATATATATACATACAGTATCCCAGAAAGTGAGATACTCACATTTTTGTAAATATTTTATTATATGTTTTCATTTGACAACACTGAAGAAATTATACTTTGCTACAATGTAAAGTAGTGAGTGTACAGCTTGTATAACAGTATAAATTTGCTGTCCCCTCAAAATAACTCAACACAAAGCCATTAATATCTAAACCACTGGCAACAAAAGTGAGTACACCCCTAAGTGAAAATGTTCAAATTGGGCCCAATTAGCCATTTTCCCTCCCCGGTGTCATGTGACTCGTTAGTGTTACAAGGTCTCAGGTGTGAATGGTGAGCAGGTGTGTTAAATTTGGTGTTATCGCTCTCACTCTCTCATACTGGTCACTGGAAGTTCAACATGGCACCTCATGGCAAAGAACTCTATGAGGATCTGAAAAAAAGAATTGTTGCTCTACATAAAGATGGCCTAGGCTATAAGAAGATTGCCAAGACCCTGAAACTGAGCTGCAGCACGGTAGCCAATACCATACAGCGGTTTAATAGGACAGGTTCCACTCAGAACAGGCCTCGCCATGGTCGACCAAAGAAGTTGAGTGCACGTGCTCAGCATCATATCCAGAGGTTGTCTTTGAGAAATAGACGTATGAGTGCTGCCAGCATTGCTGCAGAGGCTGAAAGGGTGGGGGTCAGCCTGTCAGTGCTCAGACCATATACTGCACACTGCATCAAATTAGTCTGCATGGCTGTCAACCCAGAAAGGAAGCCTTTTCTAAAGATGGTGCACAAGAAAACCCGCAGTTTGAAGATGAGCAAACTAAAGGCATGAATTACTGGAACCATGTCCTGTGGTCTGAGGAGTACAAAGACAAGTGTGTATTGCCTACAGTCAAGCATGGTGGTGGGAGTGCCCTGGTCTGGTGCCGGCACTGGGGAGCTACAGTTCATTGGGGGAACCATGAAGGCCAACATGTACTGTACCATACTGAAGTAGAGCATGATCCCCTCCCTTCAAGCATGAAGTTCACCAGAGCTTCACAGGTTGCCACTGGAGTCCTCTTCCACTCCTCCATGATGACATCATGGAGCTGGTGGATGTTAGCGACCTTGCTCTCCTCCACCTTCGATTTGAGGATGCCTCACAGATGCTCAATAGGGTTTAGGTCTGGAAACATGCTTGGCTAGTCCATCACCTTTACCCTCAGCTTCTTTAGAAAGGCAGTGGTCGTGTACATGAGGCCTAAGACTTTACAATCAATTTAAACATACTTTGCCTAAACAGTCCACAGGCCGGTCTATAAATAAATGTGTATATAGATGTGGTAGATCTGCGGGTAGATTTGCTGTTAAGTCTGTGAGTGAATGCGCTGGCGGGTATGCACAAATCTTTGCAGGTATGCTGGTAAATGAGCAGGTGAGTATGCAAAAAAAAAAAAAGTTCTACAGAAAAATAGGCACGTGTCCAATAAAATATGCAGATAATTTTTCAGGCTGATATGCAGGTATCTAGTAGTATTCTGGTACGTATTAAGGTATACGGGTAAGTATGCAGGTGGATATGCAAGTAGGTATGCAGGTGGATAGGCAGATGGAACCGCAGATGAAAACGCAAATATGCAGTCAGATAAAGAGGGGGATTCAACTCTTGGTTCAGCAGGGAGAGCATACAAACTGCCAAAAATAAACAAGAAAAAAAACAGGAAAAGGAACCCAGCTTTATAGGCAAATGCAGTCCCCTTCCTCAATGCTTTGCTCCACACTTTGTTCCAGCCAGCCCCCTCAATAGGGCTCAATAGGGCTTTGTCCCCGGTAACTGCCCTCAGTTAACTCCTCCAACTTTTTTCCACCTCTGCCTACACAAACAGTTTTATAATTATAGTTAAAAGGTTTTTTCCTGTCGCATCATGGCAGCATACACGTTGGGTTGTGACTCCGCCTCCACAACCTGATAGGACCACATAGCTATAAATTAGAGAGTAGGCACCTGCCCCAGTATTCTCTTATTTTTCCTCACCTGTCAGGACGCACGGATCAGCACCCCCTTACCGCTTCGCCCCAGCCAGGTTCTAGCCTCTCCTGGGTGGAAGTCCTTCTTGTACAGCCTCTAAACGAGCTAAATGGAAGGAGCCCCACTCTGGTGGTCTCAGGGGCACTCATCTCATCTTAAACTGTTGCCAGAAGACAAGCCTTAAACAGGCTTCAAGTGCAAACAGCCCGCAAAAGCCTTAAACAGGCTTGCTGGAGGATTGGCCAGGGAACCATCTATATGGCCTCAAGAAAGTAAGCCTTAAACAGGCTTCATTGTGTGCAGCGGTCTCCATGTCCCCCCCCCCTCTCCCCCCCTCCCTCTCCGGCATACCGTGGGTGTCCTGCTGGGCTCTGTGGTCCATGCAGTGCTGTGGGGGACCGCCGAGCGTTCTCGGCGTCCTCGCGCATGCGCAGTACGGCTCTCTGGGCGCTGCTAAGCTGTTTTCCAGTCTCCAAGATGGCGCCGGGCGCCTCGCAGCGCTACTGCGCATGCGCGGGCGTCCGACGCTAATGGCAGCAGATTTAAAAACCACAGCATTGCTGTGGAGGCTGCTGATGGTTGCTGCACTCTACAGAAGCCTGCCCCGCGATCCACAGCAAGTCAAAACTCTCTACAAAGGTGGGTCTTAACCCCCCCCCCGTCCAGGCTGGGTCAGCTTCTACATTGCTGCTTGTCTTTTCCTTGCAGGTTTCCAACCTACTCATCATGGAGACCGCTGCCCCAGCAGATCACCGCCAGCCGACTAGGTAAGGGGGGGAAGAAGTGGGTAAGTAAGAAGATTGAAAAAGAGAGCACTTCTAACGCTACCTAAATTGGTCAGCCCTACCAGGTCCTCAGGAACGTCTGCGTCAAGACATAGAGAATCCTCACGCAGGAGAGAAGTCGCTCAAGAGGAAGTCGCAGAAGAAGCCGCTCCAGATCACGTTCTCGGCATGGTCGATCCCGCCACAGAAGGTCGTCCTCACGTAGGCACCGCTCCCTTGCACGCCATTCCCGTCCCGCCGGGAACGCATGCTGGATCTGTGGTGCAGCAGCTCTTCCAGATAAACTGGTCTGTCAGAGATGCCTAGAAGAGGCCACGAGAGAGAGAGCCTCAGAAGTCGGGGACTCAGCCCCTCAGGCCTCAATCTTGGATGTGGATCTTTCCACCATTACCTCTCCAGCCCGGGCCAGCACATCAAAGGAGCAAGACTCCCTATCTGATAATGAAGGCCTGGAGGTGTCGGCAGGATTCGACTTTGGCCTCATAGAACCGTTTGTTAAATCGGTCAAGGAGGCAATAGGATGGGAGGAACCCCAGGAAGTCCAGCCAAAGCAGAGAAAATATTTTCCTCAGCTAAAAAAGGAGCCTGAAACCTTTCCGTTAATCGATGAGCTGGAGGATTTAATCAAAGAAGAGTGGCAGAGGCCAGAGAAAAAATCTAGTCTGAACAACAGACTCCAGAAGCTGTACCCACTCAAGGAGCCTAAAGTGAACCCTCTGGTATCCCCTCCGGTAGTGGACGCATCCTTAATGCGCCTTGCCAGGCATATTACCCTCCCGCTAGAGGATGCGGTTACGTTTAGAGACGTTCTTGACCGGAAGATCGACACAGATCTCAAGCGGGCTTACCTTTTGGCCGGAGGTGCATGCAGGCCTGCGATAGCACTCGCGGCAGTAGGAAGGGCCATCTCGAGTTGGTCTTCAAACACGGAAAAGCTGGTATTAGAGGGAGCAGACCAAGAGAAAATTGTGAAGGCATTACAAGAGTTAAGCCTGGCTGGTGATTTCGTGGCTGAGGCCTCAGTTGACACTATCAGGTCTGCTTCAAAGTCTATGTTGGCCTCAGTGATGGCCAGAAGAGCTTTGTGGCTGAAGCCCTGGACGGCGGATCCGGCATCCAAGTCCAACTGGTGCCGTATTCCGTTTGACGGTGAGCACCTTTTCGGGACAAAATTAGATACGGCCATCTCCAAGGTAACTGGTGGAAAATCCGGGCTCATTCCCTCAGATAGGAGGCCCAAACAGAGACCCCCTCCTTTTAAGCGGAATCTCCCAGAAAGGTATAGAGACGCGAAAGCGTACAGACCAGGGAAGGAGTATAGAAGGAACTGGAAGAACCCTCAAACTTCCTTTATAAAATTCCAAAAACCAAAGACCTCCGCTCCCAGTGACCAGAAGCCTTTTTGAAGGTGCGCCCGTCCGGCCAGCAGTAGTAGGAGCAAGGCTTTTCAGTTTCAGGCTGGTTTGGACGGAAACCATACACGATACCTGGACCCTGGCCACCGTCAGTTTCGGCCACAGATGGGCCTTCAAAAATCGACCCCCAAGAGATCATTTCTACCCAACCCGTATTCCTCCTCCCGGGGAGAAAAGGTTATCCCTTCTAACCTATATCCTAGAGCTGCTTCAAAAGCAAGCGATAACAGAGGTTCCGCCAACACAACGAGGCAGAGGATTCTATTCTCCACTATTCCTCGTCAAGAAGAAGTCAGGGGACCTTCGGCTGGTTCTAGACCTGAAGAAACTCAACAGGTCCATCAAAGTGGAGTCGTTCAGGATGGAAAGCCTGCAGTCTATTCTCCAGGCCATAAACTTGGGAGACTGGATGCTCTCCATAGATCTCCAGGATGCCTACCTACACATTCCAATTCACGTGGCATTCCAAAAGTTCCTGCGGTTCTCGGTAGGCCAGGAACACTTTCAATTTCGAAGCCTCCCTTTCGGGATCTCTACGGCACCCAGAACATTTACAAAGGTTCTGCTTCCAGTAATAGCCTCTTTGAGGGAGAAGGGTCTAAGGGTCCACCATTACCTGGACGACATTCTTCTCCTCTCAAACAGCCAGGAATCACTCGTGCAACATCGCGAGATCTTAGTTTCCACCCTAACGAGTCTGGGTTGGATAATCAACTGGCAGAAGAGCAACATTCAGCCTACCCAAAGGATGGTCTTCCTGGGAGCCGAGCTGGACACCCGGGCCAACACGGTAGAACTGCCGAGGGAGAAGTTGTCCCTACTAGTTCAGAAGGTGAAAGATGTGGTTCCAGCATCATACTTACCGGCCAGAGCATACCTCAGCCTGCTGGGGTCCTTATCAGCAACCATTCCAATGGTCAGGTGGGCGCAATGGAATACCAGACCTCTGCAAGCCTCCTTCCTGTGCCAGTGGGACGGATGGTCCATGTCCCAATCGATTCGCATCTCGGAAGAAGCCAGACTATCTCTACGGTGGTGGATCCACCCCGGCAACCTCAGCAGATGCAAACAGATAGTCACTCTCCATCAGGAGGTAGTGACTTCGGACGCCAGTCTGGAGGGATGGGGGGCACACTACCTACATTATGCAGCTCAGGGCCGCTGGCACTTCAGAACCAGAGATGTTGTGTCAAACGTCCTAGAGATGAAGGCAGCCTTCCAAGCCCTCTTGGCATTCAGCTCTCTTCTGAGAGGGAAACAGGTCCTGATCCAAATGGACAACCGAGTGGCTGTGGCCTACATCAACAGGCAGGGGGGTACCAAGAGCATCTCCATGATGCGGGAAGTTGGTCCGGTGATACGGTGGGATCAACTGAACCTGCAGGACCTGAAGGCGGCGTATATTCCGGGAATTCAGAACGAACTGGCGGACTCTCTCAGCAGAACATTCGTTTCCAACAACGAGTGGTGTCTAAGCCCGCAGGCCTTCGCCCTCATATGCCAGACATGGGGTCATCCAGACATAGACCTCGCAGCAACACCAGAGAACAGGAAATGTCAAAGGTTTCTGTCGAGGAACCCCTTCCCCTCAGCGGAGGGAACGGATTGTCTCCAGCATACCTGGAACTTTCGCCTAGGTTACATTTTTCCACCAACGCCACTGATTGCCAAGTTCCTTCTGAGGCTCAAACACTCAGCAGCTCTAGTACTGGCTGTGATTCCCTTCTGGCCACGGAGGCCTTGGTTCACCACCCTCCTGCAACTGAGCACAGCGGATCCAATTCCTCTTCCGGTGACAACGGATCTACTAACCCAGGGCCAGCTGTTACATCCGAATCCAGAGAGATTGCACCTAGCGGCCTGGAGACTGAAAGGTCTAGGTTCCTAGATCAAGGCTGTTCGCAGAAGGTAGTCGAAACCCTGCTTTTAGCCAGGAAATCTTCCACGAATTACACCTACGAGAGAGTCTGGGGGAAGTTCTCTTCCTTTGCTCAGGAACAAGGTTGGGATCCGTCTTCCCCATCAGCAATACAAGTGCTTGAGTTTCTACAGTCAGGCCTAGACAAAGGCCTTACATCTAGCACCCTAAAGGTCCAAGTCTCTGCCATCTCTGCTCTGACAGGGGTTAGATGGGCACTCAACCCTCTTGTAGTTCAGTTCCAGAAAGCATGCCTGAAGCTAAGGCCTCCCAGAAAGCCTTCATTCCCAACATGGGACCTATCAACTGTCCTACAAATTCTATCCGGAGAACCATTCTCCCCTCTTGAAGATACCTCCCTCTGGGACCTGACTCTAAAAGTCTCATTCCTAAATGCCATCAATCCAGCGAAAAGGGTCTCGGAAATGCAAGCTTTACTGATCAAGGAACCATACCTGATGGTTTACCCAGACAGGCTAACCCTGAAACCTTCAGACAAATTTATCCCAAAGGTCTCCTCTGCATTTCACTTTAACCAGGAGATTGACCTCCCGGCTTTGAACACAGATCAGGGCGTTCCTCATCCCCTGGATGTTAGGGGTAACGTTCTGCATTACCTCTCGGTGACCAAGTCTTTCAGGAGATGCGAGAACCTTTTAGTCATCCCACATGGGTTCAGGAAGGGCCAGGCAGCCTCTGCCCGTACCATCGCCTCATGGCTCGTGAAAACTATCAAAAAGACCTACTCCTTAAGCACCCTGCAAATCCCGGAAGACCTTAGAGCGCATTCCACCAGGGCAATGGCTACTTCATGGGCAGCTTACTGTAAAGTTTCAGCGGAAACCATTTGTAGAGCGGCCACTTGGTCTTCAAGAAACACCTTCATTTCCCATTACAAAATAGACGCTGCACGCTTAGCAGCAGTGGAATTTGGGAGGGCCGTCATACAGGCCAATTCTTCTGTTCCTTGTCAATAAATTTGATTTTTTTTGCACTCCCACCCAGTTTGGCGAGTTACTCCCCAACGTGTATGCTGCCATGATGCGACAAGAAAACGGAAAATTGTATACTCACCTTTCCGTAATTTTCCTTTCCTGTCGCATCTTCATGGCAGCATACAATCACCCACCCTCTGAGGTGACATGTGTATATATTTACAGAGAATACTGGGGCAGGTGCCTACTCTCTAATTTATAGCTATGTGGTCCTATCAGGTTGTGGAGGCGGAGTCACAACCCAACGTGTATGCTGCCATGAAGATGCGACAGGAAAGGAAAATTACGGAAAGGTGAGTATACAATTTTCCGTTATATTTCTGCAGCCTGCAGTTCCTACCCGATCTACGGACCGGTCCGCCTGCAAGATCAGGTTTCCCCGCTACAAAATCGTGGCAACTTCTCTTCTTCCCCCAAACTCCTCTGTTGCTCCCGATAGCCGACCTCGGGGAACTTCGGCAGTCTCCGTCTGGTTCCGTCAGACTCCCTCAGACTCCGTCCTGCCTCGCTCAGGCTTGAGTCTCTGGTTCCCTCCTCTCTAGGCGCAGCATCTCGGCTCTCCCCTCGCAGCCACACTCGATGAGAGAGGAACCTTGGGTGCTTCCGTAAACACTGATCTCTGACTTCTGAGGACCAGCCCGGTAAGACTGCTCTCCGGTCTCTCCGGTCAAGCTTCACAGGTCAGATAGCCACTCCGCCGCAAGCAGGAAAAGACATTGAGAAACAGGAATCAGGTGGATACAGCCACTTGCTTAAAAGGCATAGACTTAGGCATAGCCTGGCTTCATATATGAGAACGTTAACTCTCTAGCATATTCCGCCCAGGGGAATACACAGGAGCTCTCAGTCTCATGCTGCTGCTCGGCGCCATGTTGTTGCTCCATTAATGGCTGTGTGTTGAGTTATTTTGAGGGGATAGCAAATATACACTTTATACAAGCTGTTCACTCACTACTTTACATTGGAGCAAAGTGTCATTTCTTCAGTGTTGTCACATGAAAAGATATAATAAATAATGTGTGAGGGGTGTACTCACTTTTGTGAGATGCTGTATATATAAGTATAGTCCCACCATACTGCATTGTGCTGATATAAAACTTATACAGAGAGAAAGATGGCGGCCCTATTGACCTCCTTCTGCAAATGTCTAATCCTTGGCTGTTATTTGCATCAATACTTTCTGGTGCTGACCAAAAAACAAGCTTGAGGGCCAGGAGAGTCAGGATTTCAAATCTGCATACTTGTTTTGGATCGGTAAATAGAAGGTATTTGACCCATTGGATCAAGATAACAACCAGTAAGCTAGTATTTTCAGAAGCAAAGATGAGCATTGGCAGCTTCCACACTTCCCCAGTATTATTATTATAAAGGATTTATATAGCGCCAGCACTTTACAACATAAGGGCAGACAGTACAATTACAATACAGTTCGATACAGTAGGAATCAGAGAGCCCTGCTTATTAGAGCTTACAATCTAAGAGGGAGGGTCAAGCAGTACAAAAGGTAATAACTGTGGGGGATAAACTGAGAAAATAATAGTAGTGCAGTTGTTAGGTGGAGGCAGGATAGGCCTCTCTGAAGAGATGGGTGTTCAGGGATCGTCTAAAAGTGGACAGTGTAGCAGGTAAGCATAGGAGGAGGTGACAAGGGAACTAGAAAGCAGGAGGTCTTGGGGAGAACGAAGAGAACGATTTGGTTGGCATTTGGAGACTAGGTTAGTGATGTAGCTGGGGGCAGTTGTGGATGGTTTTGTAAGTTGTTAGTATTTTAAATTTAAATCGCTGGGAGTGGAAGCCAGTGGAGGGATCGGCAGAGAGGGGTAGCAGACACTGAATGGTTGGTAAGGTGGATGAGTCTGGCAGCAGCATTCATGATGGACTGAAGGGAGGATAGCCTATTTAAAGGAAAGCCAATAAGGAGGGAGCTGCAATGATCGAGGCGAGATGACAAGGGAGGGAATTAGGAGCTTTGTGGTGTCAGCTATACAGTGTACAGATGGTTTTCTTTAAAGCCTATTTCCAGGATTTTTTAATAGATACCCTACCTGCTCAAAAAGGAGCTGTGCTTTCATACTCGCCTCCTTTCTGGCATTGTCACCCACAGACTCAGCAGTCTGCTGTCCAGTATTAGGACTCTTTTTCGTTAAATGGTGCCCAGTTTCATTCAACCCACTTCTCTGAGTCATTAAGCCTCCCCCTACCACCACTATACCCTGCACTAACAGTAAAAGGATGTGGAGAACTGCACTGATATCAAGACGCCAACTACATTTTCTGCATCATGGAGGATCTCCTAGCGCTGGAGAGCGAGAAAACCCTGCATGTCATGTTATTAGCCTGGAGACATCTGGAAAAAAAATGCATGGGTGAAGTAAAGGACTAAGGGATGTGTTAAAAATTAGTTTTAACAAAGTTCAGTAAACTGTTCACATCAGCCTTTTCCCTTGAGCAGTTTACAGTCTAATTCATGTGTTGATAAATGAATGCAGAATTCTGCACCTCCTCTGATATAGGGAACAACAAGCCTCTTATGTATCCACTGACAGCAACTGAAAAGAATAGAAAAGAAAGCAGTCATGTTTTTAGTGCATTGGCTACTTGGCTCTTGGGTTTTGTACAGCCCCAGTCTATCTGTCATACTGACATTGAACATATGTTTACAGTGCAGTGCTAAAGTTCATGGGAAATACAGCTGTTGATAAATTCCAAGGCTTGGATATTTCATGGAAGCCCAAGCACAGCTTGGTTCCAACAAGGGATAGCGCCTTAATGGGACTGGGAACCTGAGCTATATAGTAGTGAGAAATGGCATGAACAACTTAAAAAGTGGTTGGGAAGGTAAGAGCTACAGAACTATATTGTTGTCAGTGTTCCCAGTGTGCAGAGACAACTTCATGCATAAGAACCTTTGCTTTTCCTTGGTGGATCTTGCAACTGATACTGGTGTTGTGTCCTCCACCCAATGCCACCATGTATACTTAAGACATCACAGGAACTGGTGTCTGGGACCTATTAGGCCCAGAGAACAAATCCTGGAGTTTGTAATGTGAAAATGCTAAAATAAAGGCCCCAAGCTGCTGTGGTATGCCCATGCCTCTTGATTCATTGTACAGGGCCATTGAGAAAGTGAATTTGAGTTCCTATTGTTTTTCAGTGAACTTCAAACTGCTATTTAACCAGTGTGGATTTGTAATAAATGGTTTTAAAAAATTTAAACCCTCTTCAGGGAGTTGATTTGGAAAAGGGGCCAGGCAAGGATTAGGCTCCAGATGCTGCAGCTACCGACGGAGGAAGGGGGCTTAGCAGTGCCTCACCCTAGAAGTTACTACTTAGTGGCTCAGCTGCAACATTTAATGGGATGTGAGATAGAAGGTGGGGGCAGTGCAAACGGTAGAATAATGCTGGCAGGCGCTCCCCATAATATTGTGGTGGATGCGATAGAGGCAGAATCTTTTATTTATGACAATCCCACAATAAAGGCAGTTAGAAAGATCTGGAAAACAGTTAAAGTACTGATGGGATACACAGGGATGTTGGAGCTCACCCCTCTTGGGAATAATAAGAATTTGCAGGAACTAGCATTAATAGAAAAGGTTAAAGAGTGGGAAATACAGGGCATAAACAGGTTGATACAACTTTATGATGGAAACATTATGAAAACATTCCTGGATTTGAGAAAAGAATGCGATATACCAAAGAATTCATTTTATAGATACTTACAGATTAGACATGCATTAGCGGCCCCGTTTAGGACACATCCACCAGCATGGAATAAAACTCCCCTTCTCCAAAGGATAAAGGTAGCAGATAAGACTAGAGGACTTATTTCTGCGTTAAATGAACAGATACATAATAAAATACTGTAAGTACGGGTTTAGAACTTCCAAATGGGAGGAGAAGATGGGAAGAGGATATAGGGGAGATAACTCAGGAACAATGGAAAAGGATACTGGAGCTGGGACCGTCCGTATCAGTCTCCCCTTCACACAAAGTATCACACTTGATGTTGATACATAGAAGGTACTATACCCCTAAGAGACTGTTTATGTTTGGTAAAAGAGCTGATGCCAACTGCCCTAGATGCCAGGGAACCGGAGATCTTATACACATGATGTGGAGATGCCCAAAGCTATTCTGATACTGGGAGGGAGTTATTGATACAGTAAATAAAATATACGGGAAGACATTAGAGATGGACCCTAAGCTTTGTATATTAGGGTATAGAAAGGAGCAAGGGGAAAGGAGGTGTATTACAGTGGCAGTGCTGCAGTGTTTGTTTCAGGCAAGAAAATTGATTGCGCAGAGGTGGCAATCTAAGACCCCCCATTGGTGACCGAATGGATTCATATTATAAGTGAGGTAATATGGAAGGAGAAAATAGTTTATGTCAAAAGAGGAAATCTCAAGGAATTTGAAAAAATGTGGAGGCTATGGCTCGACGCAATGGGTTATACTATCTAACAGGGAAGGAGTTGAATGAGACAGGCCTGAAAATGTATACTAGTTAAAACGGTTAAAAAATGTTGAAAAATATAGTACAAGGTGTGCTACCTAGTATATTACGACCATGGAGATAAGAAGGAAGTAAGATGGTAACCTAGGTAGGAGCTTAAGGGATGGGGGGAGGAGGGCAGAGAGGGAAAGAAAAAGATTGTTGATATATAACATAAGGTGGGAAGGGAGAAAAGATAAAATATTGGAAAAATATTATGAGTGTAATGCTTTATAACCTTCTTTCCTCCTTTTTATTGTTGAATTTTGTAATAAAGTAAAAAAACCAAATAAAGATTTAATTATAAAAATAAATAAATAATAAAAAAAGAGATTTGATGCAGAAAGTTATCGGGGCACAACAAGTGAATGAATTGACACATCTACTGGCAGGTGATAGAAGTCAGTTTGTACATGTTTCCTGTAGCATTTTGACACATCTCCCAGACTCTTCTGAATCCTGTCTTGGCTCAGATAACATGTCATTTGAACCTTAAGGGAACCAGTAATGGCTGGGCTTGTTCAAGAATCTGAATATTTTACCTTAAATATTATCATTTTTAGTTATTAGTCATTGTATTTAGCGTTGTGTTTCCTCCTTGCTTGTGTCTGACTATTCTGCTTGAGTTTGGGGGATGTAAAGTTACCTAAAGGCCCCTTTCACACTGAGGCTCTTTGCAGGCGCTAAAGTGCTAAAAATAGCGCCTGCAAAGTGCCCTGAAAGAGCCGCTCAATGCACTCCAATGTGAAAGCTCGGGCTTTCACACTGGAGCGGTGCACATGCAGGGCGGTCTAAAAAGTCCTGCAAGCCGCATCTTTGGATCGCTGTAGGAGCGGTGTATTTACCGCTCCTAAAGCGTCCCTTCCCATTGAAAACAATGGGGCAGCGATCCAAACCCACCTGCAAAGCGCCGCTGCAGCGGCACTTTGCGGTTGGTTTTAACCCTTTTTTGCCCGCTAGCGGGAGTTAAAACTGCCCCGCTAGCGGCCAAATAGCGCCGCTAAAACTACAGTAAAGCGCCGCTTTACCGCCAGCGCCCGCAACTCTTTAGTGTGAAAGTAGCCTAAGTCTGAAAATCACAGTAAATCTTTAGTAAGAAAGACCACACAGGCCTAATTACTCAGATCCTTGTATATGCTTGTTTGTGAGTGATTATCAATGCTGGCATTAGCAGAAGTGCAGTACTTAGACCGCTTCACAGGAAATTAGCCTTGTTAGTTTGTAGGGATCATTCAGGAGATCGGTTAAAGTAGGACTGAAGCCAGAGCTACAAGGAAACTGGAAGAAATCTGCAATCTGATCTTTATGCTTTGAAATATATGTTTTATTTTGTTTTTATTTTTTATGTAGTGTTTTCCCTTTGACTCATTTGCTTGTATGCGTGCTTTGAGCTTGAGTTATTGAGCTCTGTGTACAACAAAATTTTCCGGACAAGTGGATAATTTGCTTGATAAATGGGAATAGGAAGCCAAGTGCTCCACCTGCTGACTAGAGAGAAAGAAATATCCAACATTCATATGCAATATATATATATATATATATATATATATATATATTTATATTATATTTACCTCAACAAAAAGATGAAAAACATTTTCGAAAAAGTATATAATTGTTTTTGTTTTCTGCTTTTTCCAGGTACCTGCAGAATTGGATGGGCCTACTATTGTACTGGTGGAGGAGCTGCAGCTGCAATGTTAATCTGCACGTGGCTGTCATGTTTCTCTGGGAAGAAGCAAAAGCAATATCCATATTAACCACATATGGGGTCCACCATCATAGAAATATCTTGGAAGAATACGATTCTGTTCTTTGAACTGAGCGGTGAAACTTACCAACCAAACAGCTGCCATCAGGAACGTCAAGCCTTTTACAACTTTGCAACCAAGATCTCTGCTTTACAAATTGTCTCCAGTGGAAAAGACATGGTGTTTGGTCTCCACTGCAGGTAGAATTGGTCCTGAGTCTGACCATCTACTTCAGAAATTCTGCCATGCTATTCAGAGGACACAGATATTGGTCTCTTATTGGAGCAAGCTAACTCCTTTCACTAACCCATGCTGAAAGATTGTTCATTAGTGTATAGCCTTCAGGTTTTTAACTAACATGGAAAGCAGAGGGCGGCATACACTGTGAACCCTTATCTGACATCATCTCTGGCAAGATGGACCAGTTGCTGGAAATACTGCTGTAGATATAATGTACATACAGTCCTATATGTATCTGTGGCAGAACTTCCTTTAATAACCAGTCTGTCTCGGCATAGTTGAATTCAGATTTTGGCTTTAATATTCTAAACCCCCCTTTTTTTCTGTGAAAATATTGGCCCGTCCACGCCAATGTATTGTAACTGCTTTTCAATGCATGTTCGTAGTAACCCAAAACTAAAGGGAAAATAGTTTATATAGTGTATAAAGAGGAACAACACTCTGCCTAACTCCCACCAAAAAAAAAAAAAAAACCCTTGCCCCTATCTTAAAATATATATTTTAAAAAATCCTTACTGTACCATGTAGTCCATTGTTGCCTTGCTGAAGTAAAAGTTAGTAAAAGTCTCAGTTTGTCTCTCTTCTTCAGCATGCGCACATTTGTGGCATCTTGCAAACGGCTCTTGGGAAGTACGTCAGAGACTGTTAGAAACCCTGCAGCGTCTGTGCGTATGCACGGGCAAACTTATATCATTTAGCCTAGGCTGGATCTAGGCTGTGAAAAAATAAAAAAGGTTTTAATGATATTTTTGTCCCCTTTATAATTGAAGGGTGCCCCATTATAGCCAATGATAATGCACTGAAAACACACTAAGAACGCTGTAAAAATGCAGTACAAGTTTTTAAAGCTGAACTTGAAAAGCTACCCTTTTTCAGTGTAACCACCATCCCCCTTTCCCTGAAATGAGCGAGGTAAATGCTGGTTTAGTTAAGGGGCGCAGAGATCAGTTGTTATTACTTACCCTATCCTTTGATCCAGCAAGCCCCAGCGCTGATCTCTTCTGTCCAAAGCTCCAGGCTATTGACTATCAACCTTGCAGTGTTCATGGAGGTGGCATGCACGTGACTGTGGCTAACATTGCCTTAAAGGATGGCAGCATTGGATTGGTCATATGGATAAAGTTACATCTTATTCCTGCACCCCTAGACTAAACAAGCTTTTAACCCTTGCAGTACGGGGGTGGGGGCCCACTGCAAGATTAGACTTTTGTATCATTCCTGGCGTTTCAGCTTTAAGTCATTGACTTAACATGCTTACAGGTAGGAACTGAAAAAAAGAAAAAGAGGAACACCCATCTAAAATGCACAAAAAATGCACATGACTTTGAACGAGGCTTCTCCTTTGCTGGAGAGCTTTTTTTAGCAATACCTATCATGTGCACAACTGTCTTGCACTGTACAGAGAGCCTTTTACAGCTACCAAACATGATAACATAATGCTTCCAATTAGCACAATGAGGGGAAGAGGCAAGCCTCTCAATCAGATCTGGATCCTCTAGGGCAGAGGTCTTTAAACTTTCTAAACAAAGGGCCAGTTGATTGTCCTCAACATTTTAGAGGATGGGACTGTGGCCATCAGGAGAGGAAAGGTCCCAGAGTCAGCAGGAAAAAAACAATGCCCCATCTTTAGTGTAAGTGGGAGGAATTCTACCCTATCATTGGTGTCATTGGGAAGAATTATGCCACATCTTTGGAATCATTTGGGCCCAATTGTTGGTGTTAGTGGGAGGAATTGTGCCTATCGTTGATGTGAGTGGGTGGAATCATTTCAATAGGCTCAATTGTTAGTGTCATTGGGAAGAATTGTGCCCCGTCTGTAGATGGGGAGGGGATTATGCCCCATTGTTGGTAAAGGGGAATGAAATAGTGCCATAAGGAACAGATAAAAGCAAACAAAGGACCATATCTGATCTCTTGCTTCATACTCCCTGTTGCTAACATTGTATGGCAGTTTTACCTAAGAAAAAAAAATGTTTTACCTTGAAAATGTCTATTTACATCAAAAGGTTTTTTGAAAAAGTACACAACATTTTAGAGATTGATATATAATCTGTTTCTTTTTTCATTTAAAAGAGAAACGTTTCTCAGACTCCCTTTGTTAAATCATATGTAGAGTAAAAACAGCAAATCCTCTTTCGGAATGAAAGCAAATCACGTTCCCTTCAAAGGCTTACCTTTCCCTTTACACTGTCGTGTCCTTTGGCTTCTCTGGAAGTCAAGTTAGCTGTTAAATGTTGCAGAGAGGTGGATCACACAAATGTTGGACTGATAATAGCTATTTCACAGAACCATATTTTCCTCTATAAAACAGCATGGACACCGAGGAGGTTTACCTAGGAGAAAATCCATTCTGGGTATTGCTCCCCTCCGTGTTGCTGAATAACCAGAACACGGGAGGGGATTCGTTTTCAGTATTATTATTTTTTCCATTGTTGCATATATTTGTGTATAATATTAGTTGGACCAATAATCTCCATTTATACTGTCTTCTTTTACGTGTATATGCACCTACCTATACGAACATGTATATCTCTTTGATATGTTGGTGTTTTATTTTATCTTACACTTTTTGTGTATTCTTACAGACAGCAAAATGACATAGCACAGTTATTTTATATGATCATGTAATGCAATAACCCAACGCGGTACCAGTGGAATTCACTAGATTTGTTTTCTCATGTATTCAGTTAATCACATAAACTGCTAATGTGTTACTTTGACTTATTCATTGCTCTGGAACAGGGGTCTCCAAGCTTTTCAGTACAAGGGCCGTATTGTCAGTGGTGACAACCAACCAGATTGAAATTACTGACACGACACCCAAAATTTACTGGCACAGGCAAGTTCTTACTGGCATTTCCAAAAGTTACAAATATACAGTTTTAAGTGAAAACTTTAGTATTTAGGTTACAAACAAGTACAATATGCAATTAGCAATATGATTTAAAGTAGATAATAAGGCAAAAAACATATTTCTTTTACGATATAGTAAGTAGCTCAGGGACAGGACTCAGGAGGGCAAGAAATTAGAACGGGCGGCACACACACATGAAATTGACTCTCACAGTGACCCTGACAGCAGTGTGCAGCAGCACAGATGATGATGACACCTCACCAACACGAGACGTCCCAGCCTGAGCCACAGTGACAGTCTCTCTCCACACCAGGTGGTCCCTTCAGTTCTCTCCAGTCCAAACAGCACTGACAGTCCCGCTCCCGGGTTGCCTTGCTCCAATCCCACAGACCTGCACACGAGGCTCCAGCCACTCCGCTTGGCTCCCTTGCATAATGACATCACACAACACGCTCAGACATTCCAGACCCGCCGGCTCCACCTGAACACACTGTAGAGGGCACATGAATGGTCATGGCCATTTCCAGACTGGAACTTTGCATGCTCAGTTCCAAGACGAGCGTCACAGCTATATTTTTTACTGGCAACCTTTTCCTGTTACTGCCATTTTCTGGCAGGAGAAAAATGCCATTTTTTTTAATGGCTGCCAGTAAAAATACTGACGGTTGGCAACACTACGCATCGCATATTTTACAAATATTGGGGAGTTATTTTTTCAGTATGATATGATTTAGAACAACAGAAAAAAAAGGTTGGGAAAACAAAGCAAAAAAATATGAACCCATCAAAGTCCCCCTTACATCAGCGTCCCCCTTACATCCAGTTTCCATCAGAGTCCACATACATTAGAGTCCCTTTCAACGTCCCTCTTAGATCTGAGTCTCCCTTACATTAAAAATTCCCTTTATACCCGAGCCTCCCTTACATCAGGGTACCCATCAGACTTCCCTTTTATATCAGAGGGCCAGATCAAATCTTGCAGTGGGCCGGATGTGGCCTGCAGGCTGTAGTTTAGAGACCCCTGCTCTAGAAAAATGGTGGTCAGGAACCCTGTAGGCCTCCAAAGCAACCAATCAGATTGCAACTCCTTTTGTAGGTATGAAAACAAGAGTAAGAATATGATTGGTTACTTTGGTAACAACTGCGGTTTTCCTTTCCCCCCCGTTTTCATAGCGTAACCATGATCAACATCATTCTTTGTGATTTAGTTATCCGCTGTTTTTTATGCTATGTATTGTTTATTTTAATTTTTAAATAATAGAAACAATTACATGGTAAAGTTTGTAATAAAATATGTAAATATACAAGGTTCTTTTACTTTTGGTTTGTAGATGAAACAATAAAGTACGTATGGTACTTTTTTAAAGGATTGTTGTATTTATTACAGATATCTGTTACACATAATACATTATAGTTACAAAAATGTTCCAATTGCTGTGATCTGTTGAGACACTTAAAATTGGACAAAGGTGAACATATCCTTTAGGAAACTGATACAGCAATTAGATTTTTGGTTTTAGCAGTAGGGAGATGAGAACAGTTCTTACAAGCTTAAAAATGCTTAAAATATGCCCCAAAACACACAAAAAAACACTAATTTTGTGCATTTACAGGTACTCCCATTAAGGGGTCAAAAATTACCAATTCTGCATCAAAAGTAGCTCCAGTACACTTTGTAGCATCAGGCATCAAATTGCAGGTGTCAGAGCTCTCATATGTGAACGACCACGAATAAAAACATAGGATTTTGTTTGTTGAGAATTTTGGAGCTTTGAGCTTCAAGCTACAAAATTCTGAGGTGTGAATAGAGCTTTAAGGTGTTTCCTTCTTTTTTTCCATTCTGTAACCAGTGCCAGGGTCTCCCCTTAAAGCGCATGATAGGGGGAAAACATATTTAGTACAGCTATTTCAATACATGTATATTTTCTCATATTTTATCCCATTACAAGCCATGCAAGTACAGAAAAATAACATACACTCAGCTAGTAAGTCCTGTTGTGGGCTGTCAACACACAGCATTATTGTAGACTGAGCGGTGTCAGCCCTGCCCAGTTTCCTCTTGCCAAATTGCTCAGACCTTCCCACTCTCCAACCTCTACAACTTAAAGACTCATTATTCTGTAGTCCCAAGGCAAGAACTGAAAGGGCTTATTACTCTTCTTGATATAACATTTCTTGTGCTTCTGAAACTCTGACACGATCAGCCGTTTTTGTTTAATAATTGAACAGATATTACAAATTGCTTTCAATTATATACTTAACAGACCAAAAGGGAGAAAATAAGACGTCCATTGTTAACATACACTTTAACCCTTTCGCTGCCAGGCCCTGTGCTCCATATTGTACACTCAGGTGGCCAGACCATTTTTGCAATTTTTTCCTTTGCTTTTTTATTTTTCACTTATAGCTTTCATGATCAGTAGAGTAAAAAGAAGATGCTACTGATTTTTTAGACCCCGCTGTATTGCGCAAATGTTTATCAAACCAATATATTTGCAAAAAATACACTAAAACCATTATTAGCAGATAAAAACACAGCAAGTTTTACTAAATTCCTACTAAATATAAAAGCTTACCCTGTATTGAGTTAATAAATAACAAATATTTGTAACTTGTACATTGCGCCTTTTTGGGAAACGGTGAAAATTGAACAGACGCAAAAGTGTAAATATCCAAATTTCTCTAAAAATCTGAAGATTTTCATTTTTCCCTTACAGCTTTCAGAATTTGTGAAAGGACCCCAAAACCATATATTTTCTGAAAGCATATGACCTCTAGAATAAAAATAAGGTGCTACTGATTTTTTAGACCCTGTGGTATTTGTGCAAATGTTTATCAAACCAATATATTTGCAAAAATTACACTAAAACCATTATTAGCAGATAAAAACACAGGTAATTATACACAATTCCTGCTACATTCCTACTAAATACAAAAGCTTAATCTGTATGGAGTCAATAAATAACAAAAAGTTTAAATTTTTACATTGCACCTTTTTGCAAAATGGTGAAAATCAAATGTACGCAAAAATGTAAATATCTAAATTTCTCTAAAAATCTGAAGGTTTTCAGTTTTCCCATATAGCTTTCAGAATTTGTGAAAGACCCCCAAAACCGTATATTTTCTGAAAGCATATGACCTCTAGAATAAAAAGAAGGTGCTACTGATTTTTTTAGACCCTGTGGTATTTGTGCAAATGTTTATCAAACCAATATATTTGCAGAAATTACACTAAAACCATTATTAGCAGAAAAAAACACAGCTAATTTTACAAAAATTCTCCTAAATCCCTACTAAATATAAAAGCTTAACCTGTATGGCGTTATTAATAACAAATATTTGTAAATTCTAAATTGTGCCTTTTTGCAAAATGGTGAAAATCAAACGTACCCCAAAATTTCTCAAAAAATCTGGAGGTTTTATTTTTTAACTTACAGCTTTCAGAATTTGAAAAGACCCCTCAAACTAGACATTTTACACCAAAATCATTAATATTGCACATAAACACAAAGTAACTTACACAATTCCTGCTAAATTAGTACTAAAGCATCGTTCACATGTGGCATACTAAAGTGTACACCCACGGAGGGCCATGTTTACCCGCACAGGGATGCACAGGTGTTCCGTGCATCCCCATACAGGCAGTCCCATTTATATCAATTGGGATGTGACGGCTGCACAGGCATAGATGCTTTTCCCAATCTGACATCTGTGTGGGTACATGACCCCAAACGCAGGCTGTGTGAGCTCAGGGACATGCATGCGGACCTACATGGATGTAAAAATGGCTCTGTTGGTGCAGTTGCTGCATCCCAAATGACGCAATCAATGGGACGGCCTGCATAGAGATGCAAGGAACACCTGTGCATCCCTGTAAAGGTACGCTGTGTATGCCCTGTGTGAATAAGGCCTTAGGCCCCTTTCACACAGCACACCGATCGGATCTGCCTGTCCGTTTTTCATGCGGGCCCATTCGGACCACCTATTGTTCTCTGTGGAGAGGTTGATGTAAATGTACATTTACACCCCCCTGCATTCGATCCAGTCCGCTAAAAACAGAAGGATGGGGATTCCTTTCCCCATCTGTCTAGCAGACCGGATCGGATGGCATCTGATGGAAATGGACAGGCGGTCTGTTTCCATCCGACCGTCCCATAGAGAATAGCGAGCTATATCCGTGTCCGCTCTGCATGAGCGGAGCGGACATGGACCTGCCATTCGCCTGCGGGGATTAATAGACAGATCCCCCGCTGAGCAGGCGGATCTGTTTGACAGAGTCTGCTCCATGTGAAAGGAGTCTTACCAGGAGTGGCCGGTCCATTAGGGGAGCTGGGGCGCCACCCCCCCTGCAAGGCGCTGAACTTTGTATGAGTTTTTTTTTTTCAAGTAACATCATTAGAGCCCGAGGCTCTAATTGGCTTGAAAAAGGTTGGGCTCGGGGGGCGCAGAGCATTGCACCCCGAACCCATCCACTTGTGATAGGGAATTAATATTCGCTATAGTCTTCCGGCTTCTCCTCTTGGCCAATCAGAATGGATCGGGTTGGTGGGGAGGAGAAGCCGAGGTATCCGTGCAGGGGTGAGTGCAGGGGGGAAGGGACCGTCACCATGGAGGGGTGAGTGCGGGCGAACCTGGGGGGTCTTACTATGTTGGTGTTTTTTGTTTTGTTTACTTTTTACTTTTTTTTTTACAGGGGGGGGGCTTTGGTGAGATATCAGAGGTCTAAACAGACCCCCATATCTCTTTTTTTTTTAGACAGAGAAAGGGACTGAATATAGTCCCTTTCCCTGTATCACATTGTATTACACTTTACTAAGCCCCTCATGCCCCAACTTCACCCCCACCTGCACTGCTCCCCCTGCGCCCCCCCCCCCCCCCCCCCGCGTGCTTTCCAAGCTGACAGATCATGGAGATCTGTGCAGGGAGAAGCAACAGGCAGCAGGAGAGGAAGGAGAGATGCCGCTCAGAGAAGGGATGGATTGGGGGTGCGGGGGCATTTTGGGGGGCGATCTGACTGGTGGGGGGACACATCTGGCCCCATGCAGAACCTGAAGCCGGCGGGAGTGGAAAAGGAGGGATGCCAGCTAATGATGGTGGCTGCAGGGAGCAGGTTTTCAAGGGGGGGGTGGTCTGATCGGGTGGACGTGGGGTAGTTAGTACTGGGGGTAAAGGGGATAGGAGAGGAGAGTGGGGGGGCAGTTTCAGATGAAAGGGTGCGGCGGGGGTGGAGAGGCAGGGGACAGGGAAGCGGCGGCATGGGTGGAGGGGCGGTCACATTAGGGGTTGATAACTCTGATCAGCGGGTTGTAATCTGCTGATCAGAGTTATAGAATTGTTCAGTAGAGTCTGCTGAACAATTCTGATATAGGCTTATGGTCATGGAAGTGACCATAAGCTTATAGGAGAGGGAGAAAGGAGGTCTGTAGACTGTACTGACTTGGCCACCTGCGGACACTCCTGTAGGTCTGTACGGCGTATGGACTTGGCAGTGAAAGGGTTAATGGTCCTTCACCTTTCTGATGACATTGAGGAAACAATGCATTGATGCACACCCTCAGGAAAAGGATTCAGCTAGAGTCTATGAGACAAGATGTAAATCCTTCCCATACCAGCCATAGAGGAAACCCCATCAGGTGAGGTTCACAACTTGTTCCTGGCTCTGCTAATGCAATGTACCAGATATATGGGGAGACATGGAGAGTGTCTAGATCAGGGATAGGCAATCTTAAAGTGGTGGAGATCTACCCAAACGACATGGGAGAAGTCAAAGTTTAAATCAGGTGGTGAGGAGGCAACATATCTCCTCCTCACCACCTGTCAAACACTCGGATTGCTTTTCAGAGGAGCAGCAGTGCCTGCTGCACTTGTGAATGAGACCTTAGTGGCATTTGACAGTGGCATTGTTAGGGCTCGTTCACACGTAAAGTGCTCAGGAGTTTTGTTGTGCTTTTAGAAAGTGCACCAAACCCACAGAATATAATAGAAGTCTATGGCTAAGCACAACACACCCACAGGAAAGTTGCAGGTACACTGCACCCGCGATGTTGGTAAACCGCAGCACATCAGTGTGAAGCAGCCCTACACTATTATGCTCAGTGCATTGCTTCACACTGACCCGAAGATCTCCTCTTTCCTGTTGCTGGTGTCCATCCTCAGAGACATCTTTGTGTGGTAAATAAAATATTCAGTGCGATAATTGATATTTAAAGTGTAACTTTTTGTTTTGTTTTGGATAGAATGGAGCAGGATAAGAACGCCTGTCATTTTTTTTTTTTTGTATAATCTTTATGCAAAGTTTTGTGAGAAAATACAGCTACTTCATTCTCAAGATGAAGATTCGGCAGGACACAGACAGTAATAACACTTGTCAGGTTTTTATTGCTGTTAGGGAGATTCATCCTCTCAAGTTGCCCTGTTTACCATTATCATCTTAGGTGAAAGTAAAAAAAAAATTTTGGGTTGCCATCAGAACACTAATAGAGGGGAAATCTTCCATTGGGTACACTAGTTCTGGGGAACCCGGTGACACTTCGGGATTCACTTACTTTGGTGGTATTTCCTCTCACTTCCTGTTTTGGCTATGGGACAGGAAGTCTCAGCAATGGGAAACAGATAGCAGAAAAACTGATGGGGGTTAAAACCCTCACTTACTCGATGTAACATTTAAAAAAAAAATGTTTAGTTACACTTTAATTATTTAAAGTTAAAACAAGATCTTGTCATTTTAATAAACATAGAAATACATTAAACATAGAAAATATTATACACAAAACCCTATAGAGTACCTTTAAAGTGTGTGTGTAGACATGACCCAAATTTACCCTCAGACAACTTTCTCCACCTTCAGAGTATGTCCTAGCATGTATTTTTCTTACCTTGTTCCTGTAGCGAAAAGCGTTTTTTATTGCTTCTAAAATTCTTGCAGGAACAATTGCTGAGAGCTCCTAATCACATAAGCCCACCTCCATAACTACATACCAAATTCTTGAAATTCTAACAGTTATTTTCCTGTACCTATTTTACCCCAACATACACTATAAACACACAGGGGTTGAATCGTGTTTTTGCATATATTTTGTTAAACACTTTCAGGCCAAACACAGTTTTACCATTTACTTGTTGCCAGTAAAATATGAAATTTTACATTTCTAGCACTTGGCTGATTCTTCTGCTTTGCTGTTGTTGTTTTTGTTTTTTTTTTGTTTTTTTTTACAATGCTAAATAGCCCAAAGCTGAATACCAGGTATGGCAGTTTTACACACCTATACAGGACCAGCTTGGGCCAATGTAACTATGTATGTGCCATCAGTGGCATAGCTAGCACATCTGGCACCCGGGGCTGGTAATTTTTTTGTGGGTGTGGTCAGATTGCATCAAAAGTGGGAGGGGCTTAAGTGCCACAAGTGAGTATGTAACAGACAGTAAAAACCTCAGTACACTAATTTTAATGAAATAAAACTGTACTATTGCATATCCTTTACAACACACAGCTAACCTTAAAGTGATATTTTTTTCTTTTTTTAAATAACAAACATGTTATACTTACCTGCTCTGTGAAATGGTTTTGCACAGAGCAGCCTGGATCCTCCTCTTCTCGGGTCCATTGCCGGCGCCCCTGGCCCCTCCCTCCTTCCGGGTGCCCCCACAGCAAGCAGCTTGCTATGGGGGCATCCAAGCAGGCGCACTCCTGCCCACTCCGTCCCCTGATTGGCTCACTGGCTGTGATAGAGAACAGAGCGGGAGCTAATGGCTCATGCTGCTGCCACAAGCCAATCAGGAGTGCAAGTCCCCGGAGAGCCAAGGCTCTTGTGGACATCGCTGGATCAAGAGGGGGCTCAGGTAGGTATTAGGTGGGGCTGGGGGGGGGGCTTCTGTACACAGAAGGTTTTTTTACCTAATGCAGCTAATGCATGAAGGTAAAAAACTTTGTGCTTTGACAACCACTTTGACAAAGAATCTGCTGTACTTGGAATGCAGTAGTCAGGAGTAGGAAATATAAAACACAGTGAGGGGTGCAGTCAGAATCTGGAACAGCTGCGCATGGCAACCAATCAGCTTCTGTCTTCAGCTTGGTCAGCTTTGAAAATGAAAGCTGTAAGCTGATTGGGGCTCATTCAGACAGGCGGTGAGACAGGTCCTGTATGCTGAGCCACTTTTTGCTGCATCCACCAGAGAGCTTCACCTATAGAATTGGGTGCATGGATCCGAATGCAGACACTGTGCATCGGATACATGCATCCCTTCCTGTCTGCATGTCAAATTTTGACATTAGACTATGTCCAAGCAGCTGCTACTTCCCAATTGACTTTGACTGGACTGCCTGCACAGGGAAGCACAGAACACCAAGTATCCCCACGCAGTACATGGCCATCACACTGGGCATGGACGCATATGCTCCATGTAAATGAGGCCTAATTGTCATGTGGGCCAGATAACAGAAAAGAGGAGATGTCTTGGTATGGGAATCTTATTTTTTAATCATAAATACGTAGGTGGATGCTGCATCTGTCCTCCTGCCGGCTCTAAGGCTGAGAACCGAGTAATCAAACACCACCAATCAATCAGTGCTCCCTGAGTAGAGAGCTGGTGACTGTCAGACTCTGGCTGCCTGCTTTGCCTCCCTCCCCGCGTGCTCAATGAAACGTTGAGCTGTGGAGGGGGCGGGAGCCAGCTCAGGCTAAGCTGGGTGCCGGTCCAGGCATGTGAGCGGATCGCAACCATATGGTTGCGATCTTTCCCCAGCCTGGACCGGCTCTGTGACGTTAGCTGAAAGCACGCTGTCAGCTGAAAACAGGTCACAGGAGTGCAAAACAGTCTGCACTCCTGTGATCCACAGGAGAAGTACAGCCAAAGAAGCAATAAATCTATCACACGACCTGTCTCACTGCTTCTGTTTGGCATTATTTGCGCCAATTGATAAATGTCCCTATTTATGTTGTGAACTCTCCCTCCCGGGCCCAGGCAGGCTTTTCCTAAGTCCAGGGTTTAGATCCAGGCTCTTTCTCCCTGAAGCTGGCAGATCCTTCAGGCACCCTCTTTCCTAGTCCAGAGGGCTTCCACTATCTCCCTCTCATTGTCCAGGGCCTCCAAACACCTGCTGTCCTTGTCCAGGGCCTCCAGACACCCCCTTCCTAATCAGGGACCTCCAAACACCCCATAACCTAGTTCAGTATCTCCCTTGTACCACCCACCCCCACCCCTATCCAGGGGCCTTTGCCACACCAACCACCATTTCCTCTGCACTCCCCTACTAGTCAAAGGCCTCCTCTACAGACTCCCCCCCCCCCCCAAGTTCAGAGCCTCCTCTGCACCCTGCGTTCCAAAGTCAGGTCCTTTTTTGTCACACCAACACCAATTTTCAAGTTCAGGGCCTCTACATCCCCCCCCCCCCCCCGCAGTCCAGGGCCTCCTGTGTACTCCTCTCCTAGTCCAGGGCTTTCGCTGCATCTCCTAGTTCAAGGCCTCCTCTGCACCTCCCAGTCCAGGGCCTCCTGTGTACTCCCCTCCTAGTCCAGGGTCTCCTCTTCTAATCCAGGGTCTTCGCCACATCAACCCTTTTCTGGTCCAGGACCTCCTCTGCACCCCCCCTCCAGTCCAGTGTCTCCTCCGCACCCCCCCATCATCCGAAGGCCCCCACTGCACCCCCCAGTCCACGGCCTCCTCTGAGTCCCCATCCCTCAGTCCCGGGCCTCCCCTGCACCCCCCCTCAGCCCAGGGCCTCCACTGCACCCCCCCAGTCCAGGGCCTCCTCTGCCCCCCCCAGTCCAGGGCCTTTTCTGCACCCCCAGGCCACCCAATCCTTTGCCATACCAACCCAAACTTCCTAGTCCAGGGCCTTTTGCACACAAACCCCTCTCCTTGTCCAAATAAATGTCTTCCAGTTCCACAAAGGCTCTCCCATGCTGCAGCATCGCTCTGGAATGCCTTTATATAGTGCTGGCAGGTGGGAGGAACAGAGTGATTCAGCGCTAGTGCGTCTGTGCAGTCTCCCTCCTATTTGGTTCTCTAGTATTTGGTAAACCATGCAGAGGGCACTGCCTGTCCATTACACTTGATCGGGCGGCAATGACACCCTTAGAGCAGCGCTTTCCAGTGCGGGTGGGGGTAACAAAACCCTGGCGATTCACTCCTAGATGCGTCACCCGGGGCATGTCCCTCCCCTCCTAGTTTCGTCCCTTTGTGCCATATCTGGGAGATCCCCATGGAAGCTGGAAATCACTGTTATCTGGCACCATTACCACTTTAGTCTGAATTAACTTCCAGGGCCTGTGCCAAACAGCCGCCCTGCTGCACTATGAACACAGGAGTAATCTCTTAGTGTATGAAGTGGAGAAGACTTTGAGAAAAAAGAAAGTGCACCCTGTATGTTGCAGAGACCTTGAAACTAATGGAGATCACTGGAGTAGCATTGCATACAGCAATGTTTTCCAGCTTCCATGGGGATCCCACAGTTATGGCACATACATAACTTACATTGGTCCAAGCTGGCTCAATGTAACTATGTAAAATTATCCATATGTGGAATTACAGACTCTGGTGTATATTTTAGAGGAGTGGCTCCATCTCATAACCCACTTCCCCCACTGCTCTGTTCAGTTTGGCTTATGGAGATTTAATTAATTGGTTTGTCTGAAAGTAAACCGCTTCCACTGTGCTCTCTCTTTAGATAACCTACAGTGATCTGTGAAACATTTCTTCAGTATACCCTATATTAACCACTTGCAGACCACCCTATAACAGTTTTACTGCTACAGGGTGGCAGCTTTGTGCAGGATCATGTATATATATATATATATATATATATATATATATATATATATATATATATATGTGATCCTGCACTTCCGGGCAGGGGGCATGCACGTGATTACACAGCGGAAGCTGATGGGCGGATGCCGGGTACTTGATGTTCTCCAGCTCCCGCCGATCGTCAGGCAAAGAGACAGAACTGCGATCTGCCTATGTAAACAAGGCAGATTGCCGTACTGACAGGAGGGAAGGGATGGAGTTTGTGTCCCTGCTTAAATTCTATCTCTTCCCCTGGTAAAAGCACCTTCCACAGTATAGTAAAACACAGGTTAGGCACACAGTTACCCTTTGATCGCCCCTGATGTTAACCTCTTTTAACCCCTTCCCTGTCAGTGTCATTGGTACAATGACAGTACATATTTTTAGCACTGATCACTGGTTGCCAAAAAGTGTCAGTTAGAGTCAGAATATCTGTCGCAATATCGCAGTCCCGCTATAAGGTGCTGATTGCCACCATTACTTGTAAAAATAAATAAATAAAAATATCCCATAGTTTGTAGATGCTATAACTTTTTTTGTGCAAAGCAATCAATGTACGCTTATTGGGATTTTTTTTTAACAAAAATATGTGGCAGAATACATATTGGCCTAAATTTATGAAGAAATTTGATTTTTTTTTCAATTTTTTCTATTGCATATGTTTTATAATAGAAAGTAAAAGTATTGTTTTTTTTTTCAAAATTTCAAAATTGGAATCAAAAGAAAGTTAATTTTGCGGGAAAAAAGGAAAATTACATTTTATTTAGATACAGTGTCGCAGGACCACGCAATTGTCAAAGTAACGCAGTGCCGTATGGCAAAAAATGGCCTGGTCATGAAGAGGGGCATATCTTCCAGAGATCAAGTGGTTAAAAGTGTTTTTGTAAAATAAAGGTTTTTTTTTTTTTTTTTTATAAAAAGTAAAAAAAAGACAGTTTAAAACATATTAACTAAAAAATTATTACAGTTCACCTTTAACCATTATAGTCCCCCTTTAAAAATGCCTGAAGTCTCCATCATGATGCACAGATATGGTAACATGACAGCCTCAGAATGTTCGCATCACATACATTTCCTTGCCAATGTGTCAGAAACAGCAATTACCTTGTCAGCACAGCACCCGCTTGCTCCTTCTTTGTGGCATGGCAAGAACACGATGCCCAATTTAAAATAATGAAGATCAAATGCTGTCCGCCTCTTTCTGCCACTCTTTACTCAAAGGTCTCCAATAAGTTGTTTTACAGGTACGGCTTGCTGTTTGCATTGCAGGACTTAAAGCGGTAGTAAACTCTGCTTTATGACTTGTACCTACAGATAAGCCTATAATAGGGTTTACGTGTAGGTACAGTGCATATCTCCTAAACAAATACCATGCAGACTGACAACACAAGCTCAGTCTAGGATTGTGGTGGTTGGTGCTCAAAATTTGGGGGGGGGGGGCGCAAACAAACTGAAAAATTCTGAGAAATACTGAAACAAAAACATCAATTGCAGCCTCACTGTGCCATCAATTGCAGCCACTGTGCCCATCATATGCAGCCACTGTGCCCATCATATGCAGCCACTGTGCCATCAAACGCAGCCAACTGTGCCCATGATATACAGACTCTGTGCACAGCAAATGCAGCCACCTGTGACCATCATATGCAGCCACTGTGCCATTATATGCAGCCAACTGTGCCCATTATATGCAGACTCTGTTCCCAGCCAATGCAGATTCTATGCCCATAATATGCAGACTCTGTGCTCATCAAATGCAGCCAACTGTGCTCCATCAATTGCAGCCTTTGTGCCCATAATATGGAACCACTGTGCCCACCCGCCCGCTGTCTGCACGGCACTTACCCCGTGGTGGCGTAAGTGCAGCTGGTCAGGCGGCGAGCTGTGGGACGGTAGCGCGGCGATGGATGCTGTGTCCTCCAACTCCTCCGTGCGTGTCTTCTTCCTGTATTCCTTGGCGCCAATGGGATCGCCTCTGCCTTCAGCCAATCAGGTGCCCAATAATACATCCGTGCCTTCTGATTGGCTGAGAGGCGGTTCTGTGTTGGTAAAGCAAATATTAATTTGCTTTGCTAACACACCTGGTTTGCGCTCGCAGTGCACCTTTTTTGACGCCTATTAGAGCCTATGGCTCTAATCAGGTGCTTCAAAAACACCCCCCGCTGCTGTAATTCAGGCGCCCGGCGCCCGAAAAGGGGCCAGACGCTTGAATAGGGGGTGGCTACAGTGGCCATGGATAGATTCATGCTATGTAAACAGAGGGGGTGGCTGGAGAGAGGGGGCCGCGCCCCAGCACCCCTAATAGACGCACCACCACTGGTCTAGAAGATGTTTTTTTGTGAATGTATTGCAATAAGCTTGAAAGCTATCAGCAATCAACATTAGGACAAAATTCATAGCACAAGGTTGGCTGCAGGTACCCTTGAAAGTCTCAAAATGTCCCAAAATGTCCCAGATGCTGACTTCCACCAAGCATCCACATGCCACTCTTCAGGGAGACAAAATTCTTTTGAACGACATTTGTCAAGTCTTCGAATGCACTGAGAAATTTTATACAAATGTTCATATAAACATTTGTTTGCATCAGCATGTTATATTTAAAAGAGAAGTATGGGAATTTAGTTTTTTGCAGAATCATACCTACCTAGGTGGATACAGCATTGGTCCAATGCTGCATCTGTTCCCCGCTGGCTCTAAGGGTGAGAACCGAGTGATAAAACACTGTTGATCGCTTGGTTCTCAGAACTCCCTGAGCAGAGAGCTGGTGACTGTCAGTTACCGCTCTCTGCTCTTCCTCCCTACCCCGCTCACTGAATTGTTGGGCTGTGGAGGGGTGGGAGCGGCCGAGCCAGGTGCCGGTGCAGGCATGTGGGCAGATCTCAACCACATAGTCACAATCTTTCCCAAGCTTGGACCGCCTCTGTGACGTCAGCTAGTTGCGATGCATACTAGATCATTATGTATTTGTCTTGCAGGGGTTGTTTGTTTTTTTTTTGTTTTTTTCTGAGGTTTACAACCTCTTTGAAGAAAGGTTTTGTTTGTTTGTTTTTTTCTTAGTTTTGGATATAGTGGAAAGGGATTGGAACCCCTGCCAGTTTTTATTGCTGTCTCCCATCAGGGAGTTTTACCCTCTCTATTTGTCCTGCTTACTGCTTTCTCCTGTCTTACCTGGAGATCCTCTCCTTTAGTTGATTGTTGAGCTGTGTGACAAACTTATGACACCACACCTGGGAGCTTCCACTAAAGAGCTGCTTCCTCGCTGCTAGGGCAAAGAAACCGAGTAGTATAGCTGAAAATTGCACCCAGGGAACTAGACCACACTAGCTTAGGTGCAAACTGGAACTCTCTTTATTGTAAATTCACATATTTATTTTATAGCACACAAAATCAAAGAGCTTGATCACATTATCCTAAACAATGCAAACTTTAAACAGTAATATCATCAGTACATCTAACAGTACATCTAATGAGCAGCTAACAGTAACCTAATTAAACAGCAATCTAATTAACAGTAAGCTAATCAATAGCCAGGCACCCAGACAAGTTTTGATTAGTCAGGGAGCCCACCCCAGACAGTCCAGCAACAAGTCCACAGCCCTGGATACTCAAAGTACATTACACATGCTGTATTTCAGGTGTTTGGCTTTCACTTGTGTATCTGTCCACTAGAAAGATAAGATAAGACAAAACTCATAAAATGTTCCAGCAGTCTGAAAAAGTGAAATTAGTTTATCTTCAGAGATTTCTGGAGGGAGATTGTTGATAAATAGTTCTGTCTTAAGTGGAGGAGCTTCTCCAACCCAGTCTGCAGGAGGGCCACCATATTTCCTCTGACAATTAACCTGTACAAGATTAATATTACACCTTTCCATCCACTCCAGAAGGGAGGCTTTATTGTCTTTATTCAGAGAATTAATCCAAGCCTCGCTCCCAGCGTTCATCCTGTTGTTGTCCATCATTAGAGAATGATCTGCTCTCTCCATGGGATCAGAGGCTGAACTGAACTCTTTTCCATGCTCTGACCAGGAGAAGCAGACAAAATCCCCAGTCTCCACCATGGGCCATAATCAGTGGCACTAAGTCTAGCCCCTAGTCCCCTCCAAAAGCCACAGTGACAGTGGTTACCGTGACAGGCTGCCTAACAGGAATATCAAGTAGGCAGTCCGATGGCTAACAGAAGAAGCTCCCACAATAGGTTAACAACACTTGCTAATTGCAAGGGTTTAGCTTAGCGTTGTCCGAAATAAACAAGAAGCACAGCTACTGGCACGGCCTCAAGGTAAAAATCTTTGCAACAGATTAACAAAATACATATTTTTCTTTTTTACACTTTTCGCTGTAATTGTTATTTAATAGTACATTTTGTTGTAGTGATTGCTCAATATCATGATGCTGAGATACCTATTTAATTCTGGAAGATATAATGCATTTTTATGGTTGCACTTCCTCCTTTTTTCCAAGTATTTGTGTAATAGTTGATCACAGCGAAACAAAATTATTTCTTTGGAAGACAAGATCTTAAGAGATAACAGCGGAAGTGTAGCTTGTCTGATTCTTGTGGGACGCTTTGCCTGCTATATGGATGGCGGAATCCTCAAAGGGGAAACATCACTTGAAGGGAAAATGTTATTTTTGTTTGCAGCGAGCCCTGATGTTCTTTTAATTACCTGTCGGGGGACCTGTCATTAGTCATCTTTGTATTGTGTTTGCCATGCCGTTGAAGAGTCTGGAAAGTCCAAATTTGCGGTCTGCTACTCTGGTTCTGTCTCTTGTGACGTGAAGTGATACAACGTGTCGGACTGACTCAATTCAACATCACGATAATGATCCTCTGCAGCTTTCAGCTTTCTTAACCTGACCTGAACTAAATATGATCTGTGTCCAAAGTGGATCTATAATGTAATTCTATTATGTTTTCAGAAATATTGCAACAGTTTCTGTGAACAAAAAAAATAAATATTTTTTCTAATTTGAGATGCAATAGGTGATATATCTGCTCCGATGTGAGTAGCGAAGGGTATCGTAGTCCAGGGAGGAGGGAGAGCACAAGACTTCAAGAAGTCACCAATAGAATCTGCAATAAGAATAGCTCTTTAATTGATCAAAATAGAATCTATTATTGGAGTATGTGGGTAAGTATGTGTCTGTGGGGAGGACCGAGACACATACTTTATTGTGGGAAGAGCAGAGACACGTACTTTATCATTCTCATTCACACGCTTGTACTTGTCCATCTAAGTACAGAGAGCCGTGTTGAACCACCCAGGAGTGGTTGGGCTAGGTGCAGCATTGTGTGGCGGGCAGTGAGCACACAGTCCAAATTTGGTAAAAGTAATATATTGTAGAAAGATTCAGCTAATACAAACAGGCCAGGCGGGGAGGCACACCTCTCTGGAACCACTTACAATCTATAAAAGCACAAGCAGTCTGAAGACTCAAACAATGCCGAAAGCATCTTCCATGAGGAGCGAAATGGGACCCGACCGGTTCACACCCAAAGGGAAGGCTTACTAGTAGAGGTTGTCCCTCTACTCATTCTCATTCAATCTCATTACTCCTCTGGAACCTTTCCCAATCTCTAAGGACTGTCCCTGACAGACAGGGAACCTGTCCCTACACTAGCCACTCGCATAAAACGTGCCAAGTCCGGAAGCTGTAGTCTGAAGTAGACTTCCTGACCAACGATGGCTGCTAGAGTTACATCGGGCACCAGCATACAATCGGATTGCTGCTCCTCTGTGACCGAGGAAATCACAGAGGAACCAAGTTCCTCTCAACTCTCTCCCTCATCTGCATTGCCGCTGCGGTCAAGTGCCACCTGCAGTGGAGAATACAGACTGCCCCTGCCTACACGAGAAGATCTGTGCAGCTTCACTTATTTGAATAGGCTGACTATATGTGGTTGCATGGACCACTTCCACCTCCCACATGGATAAGCACGGCACTCTGCATGGGTCTACTGATCAGTGTGGTCCTGTGAAAGGGTCTTCAGCACAGTTTCTTGGCGGCTAGCACTCCCACTTTGCAACACTGGGGTTCTTTGGTTCGTAAGCTCCATGAGGAAAGGGATTGATGTGAATGTACATTATGTAAAGCACTGCCTGAATTGCCGGCACTATATAAATATCTGTAATAATAATGTACTGATTGACATACTAGCTGTTCTCCAGATTAAAAGAAAATTTTGTTGCAATTAATTGGACTTTTAGGGTTGCAACAATATCAACACATCAATGTATGACAAATACTTTACTACAACATGTATTATACATGAATAATAAAAAAGATTTTCTGTTATACATCTATGAGGGATGTCGTGCACAAGTGACCTCCCACCAGTCTTCACTTCTGATTTAGTGTTCTCCAATTTAAAAGAGACACGGTTGCTTTTTTTTAACCCCTTTCCTCTACCGCCAGGGCCGTCTTTAATATGGTTTGGACCCCGGGCAAACATTTTTTTTGGGCCCCCCCCCCCAATTCAATTTTGCTCTTCACCCCAACATCTCAAAAAACAGACACACACATAGATTTATCTTTAAAAAAAAAAACTTTAATAATGTAAACATAAAAGAACTGGTCCACAAACGTATTCTTAGCGCGATCTGTAACAGTACGTACTCACCAACTGTAGTAGCACTTATATGTTAATATATCTTAATAACTTTCAGTAATAAAGTGCAAATCAACATTATGTTTTGTGTGTAAAACAAAGAGCCATGTTGTCTAGTAACACAAACATAAATATTCATAAATAATAGAACAATTAACAACAACACATAGCAATTAAACAAACAGTATTAAAACTTACAACCCGTAGAATCCAAAATCAAACATTCAAAACAAAGTGCGTATGCTCCACTCCAATTTAGAGAATAGGTAATCAGGTAGCAGAGTTACATAATATACTACACTAAATCTGGAAGCTATGTGCTTCTGTGCTAAATGGGTGATAAAACCACCCTTTCATCAGCTTTCGGTCCACAAAAAAGCCAAAACAAACCATTAAACGAGGCCTGACGCCACGGACTAGGCCGAAGCTGCGGCCTCGCCTAAAAGCTCATGCCCGCAGCGCCTCGGGACCGGCGCGGTTCCCAAAAAAAAAAAAAAACTTGAATCGTGAATCGAGTTTTTTTTAAGAGAATGGAAGATTTTTTTTTTTAAGAAAATCTCCCAGCCCTACATCAGGGCACAGTACATCAGGGTACAGGACATCGGGGCACAGGCCACAGTACATCAGGGCACACAACATTGGGGCACAGCACATCAGGGCATGGGGCACAAAGCACATCAGGGCATGGGGCACATCAGGGCATGGGGCACATCAGGGCATGGGGCACATCAGGGCATGGGGCACATAGCACATCAGGACACATCAGTGTACATTGGGGCACATCAAAGCACATGGGGCACATCAGAGTACATTGGGGTACATCGCCGCGGACCTCAGCGCAGAACTGGGAAACCCCAGTTAAGAAACGATGTAATAGGCAAATGTATGTGTTTTGGCGGCCCACATTTGCGCAGCCACAGCAGCCCATTCATTTGAATGGGCTGCCATGCCTGCGTTTCCTGCAGAAAAAAAAGGTGCATGCAGCATTTTAATAATGCATTGGCCTTGAAATTCATTCGGCTTTTGCACCATGCGACTTACCTGCAGTTCCTGCACACACAAACGTACTGTGTTTTTAAAAGCGTGGCCTAAACATCTAAAAATGCAGCAAGTTTGCTGGAGCAGGAACAGCAGGTAAGTCACATGGTGCAAAAGTAAAATGAACAGACAGTGCTGTATTTCATTGCTTGATGTGCATAGGTGTGTGCAGCCTATTAAATGCTGCATGCACCTTTTTTTTGCAGGAAACGCAGACATGGCAGTCCATTCAAATGAATGGGCACTGTGCCTGCGCAAATGTGGGCCACCAAAATACATACATGTGAACCAGCTAGGCCCAAAATAAGCCCATCAAGCAGTTCACACTGAGGCGCTTTGCAGGCGCTATAGCGCTAAAAATAGTGCCTGCAAAGTGCCCTGAAACAGCGGCTCCATTTACTCCAGTGTGAAAGCCCCGAGGGCTTTCACACTGGAACGGTGCCCTGGCAGGACATCAGAAAAAGTCCTGCCAGCGGCTTCTTTGGAGCGCATTAGGAGCGGCGAACTCACTGCTCCTAAAGCGCCCTTGCCCATTGAAATCAATGGGCAGCGCCACTGAACCACCTGCAAAGCGCCGCTACGGCAGCGCTTTGCCGGCGGTTCAGCGGCGCTGCCCATTGATTTCAATGGGCAAGGGCGCTTTAGGAGCGGTGAGTTCTTTTAACCCTTTTTCGGCCGCTAGCAGGGGTTTAAAGTGCCCCGCTAGAGGCCGAAAAGCGCCACAAAAACGATGGTAAATCGCCACTAAAAATAGTGGCGTTTTACCACCAATGCCTGGGTGCTTTCAGTGTGAAAGCAGCCTAAATACAGTATGCCATGTTCCTGTAAATAATGCTGTGTGTGCTCTCCTCTGAGGCCTCACTCAGCCTGGACAGTGGACTGCAGATCTGCTCATTTTTTTTTACTTTCCTTTCATACACAAGACATGGCATGGGGATAGGGGGAGAGGGAGCCAGGGGAGGAGAAAAGACCTTACCTGGTCGTGAACGGTGGAAAGCTCTGCTAAATTCTCCACACTGCTGCTCCACACAGGCTTCAGTGCACTCTCCACTCCGCGCTGCCCAGGGCCCTGTCTCACTCCTCCTCCGCTTCACCGCTCCTCCGAGTCCGATCACTGGTGCACAGCACTGTCTCTGCACACATAGCAAGGGGCGGGGCCAGAGCATCAGTGGAGCTCAAGGCCCCGCCCACCCGCGTCCCGCTCCTCAAATTAAAAAAAAAAAAAAAAGGCACTGGCACTGTGGGCGCCGTGCGAGCCGCCGCGGCTGACATTATTCAGCGCCGATTTGCGGGCAGCACGCAGGGTTAACGGGCAGCTCTGCTTTGGGCCCCAAGAAATGACAGGGCCCTGGGCAGCTGCCCCGTTTGCCCTGCGCTAAAGACGGCCCTGTCTACCGCCCTCTGCTCTGTAAGAGAATCTAAATATCAGAAGGCAGGCATTGAGATCATGGGGCCGATGAGATTGGCTGTCAGAGTGGTCACATGATTGGAAACTCTCAATCACAAGTATGAATCAGGGCTTTTAATGACATCTTAGTTGCTGTGCTAGGAGAGCACAATGAGCTCGCTCTCAGCACAGAAAGCCGTTCGTTCTCTATGGACGCATATATGCGGCCGTTTGCATTAAAGCCCACCCACCCAGAGGCTGCCTACCCAGCAGAAACACGTTAGGAATATTCACCGGTAGCAGAGGAAGGGTCCTTTCACATGGGCTTGTCCGCCCCGCTCAGCAGGGTATCGATCCGTTGATCCCCACTGAGCAGGCGGATGACAGGTCTGTTTCCGCTCATTGTGCAGACTACCTGTCCGTTTTCATCCGATCTGATCCCCTAGATGAATGAAAAATAGGGTCACCCTCCGTCATGATTTCACAGACAGGATCGGATCGGAGAACAGCGGGTGTCAGCCGACATTCGCCGCACCATAGGAGTGAATGTATGCTCCAATCAGGTCCGCCTGAAAAACTGACCTGATCGGAAAGCCTGTGTGAGAGGGGCCAAAGTGGTCTGTTAGCAATCCTGTCACTGATGGGAGTGATTGTCTGACATTAGCCTAAAGTTGGCCATATTAAACTCCATCCATGCTGGGACATTGTATTATGACAGCGAGACCCGACGCTGTTAGAATACACTGATCAGCCGCTGCAGTCACTAATCCAAAAACATTTTCCAGCTTGCTGACTTCTGTCCAGCAAGGATGGCCACACGCTGATCGAAATTTCATGCTGAACCAAATGAATTTTGAGTGTATGGTCATTTCATTTGTATTCCTCATAAACAGATCTGAAAAGAAAATGTGCTCCCATGTTGGATTCTGCAAGGGAAAAAGTATGAGGGAATGTAAGGAAAATGAGGAAATAAAAATGAAGACTTGTATTACTTTGGTAGAACATATTTCTGAAGCAGTAAGGCTGGGTTCACACTAGCTATCAGGTTTCTTTGATAGTAAGCCCCAGTAGAACGCCAACGCAGGCTTCCCCAGAGTGTGGAGTCAAAGCCCCAGCCTGCTTCTTCACCCAGGGCCACTGATGGTGGGGATGGACTTGCAGCAAGCTGGAACCAGGTTGTGGCCCCCAGGTACTCCCAACTGATAAGGAGGCCACTCACATGTGCAGAGTACAGATGGCAGGAGACAGAAGAGGATCCAGGAAACAAGCAGAGGTCAATGCTAGCGGCAGACAAGCACAAATGGAAGACGAAGCCGGGGTTGGTACATGAAATGGTAAGGGAACAGGAGCTTACACAACTGTGAAGATGTTCAGGCAAGGAACACTACACTGAGCATGTGTATATATAGGGAAGCAAACTGGCAGGCAACCCAGGGGGTGATAGAAAGTTAATGAATATATATCCACAGTAGAGCGGTGATGCCCATAGGTGAACAGAGAAGTCAGCAGCATAGGATAATGGAATTGCAGGTCTAGCAGAACCACCGTAGCAAGGAGAAAAGAAATGCACAAACAGAAATCTGCAGTCTAGACCAGTGTTTTTCAACTCCTGTCTCCAAGGCGCCCCAACAGGTCATGTTTTTAGGCTTTCCATTATTTTGCACAGGTGATTTGATCAGTTTCACTGCCTTAGTAATTACCACAGCTGTTTCATCTGAGGGAAATACTGAAAACATGACCTGTTGGGGCACCTTGAGGACTGGAATTGAGAAACACTGGTCCAAACCTTGACACTAGTGTGATTTCAAATGCAACTTGAGTCGCACAAAATTACATGACAATGGAAATCACATTGCTTTAAATGGTGCCCATTCACATCAATGTGACTGAGCATGGAGTGATTTAAGAAAGGGTTCCTATACTACCTTGGTGTGATTCCAGTGCAATTTGGGCCCCACAGACTTCAATGGAGATGCACAGAAATTGCAAAGAAATGCAATTCTGCTGCAATTTGGAAATCGATTTAATGTTTTTTTTAAACCTAATCTCTCCTCCCAGGGAAATCCTTGGTCCCTCAAATGAAGTAGTAGTAGTAGAAGTAATAGTATTAGTAGTAGTAATAGAAGTAGTAGTAATAGTAGTAAAACGCACAGGCATAAAATCACATCAAAAACACACAGAATCGTGAACTGTGTCAAAATTGCAATGAAGTTGTACTATATAATCGCAGCTCAAATCGGAACAAAGTTGCATTGCACTAGTGTAAACCAGGCCTTAGGCTACATGTACACAGGCCACCCACGGTTGCCACCTCATCCCTTTACATATTAATTACACAGGTTCTGTGGCTGATTAATGTGATAAACCCACTTAGTACCTTATCTGTATTAAACTGGCCTCAGAACCTGGGTAATTCATATATGTTCGGGTTTAAAGGGATGAGGTAGCAACACTAAAGATGACCTATTTCTTCTGAGTATTGTAGAAAAGGGAACACTATGGGGTGGATTTATAAAGCAGTGAACCTGACATTGACTAAACATTCCCTGCAGGTGAATCCTTCAGGTCCACCTGTTTAACCCCTTCATGCCTAAACCTTTTTCTAACACTCGTTGCTTACAAGTTAAAATCAAAATTTTTTGCTAGAAAATTACTTATGTAGCCATGGTGTTGCAGCTAGTAACGAACAATCCACCAATTCCCCCCCCGCTGCCAGACTTCATACACCATTTTCAGAGACAATGAACAGTCTTTTGCTGGTTTTGTTTTTGTTGTTTTATTGGGGGGGTACAACTTGGATGGGAAAAGGGATACGGGATGACCATAGGATCTATCATTGCCATCATATTTAAGATTTAAGCACAACAGCACAAAGTTAGAGCCCGAAAATTGGATGTGCATTTAAACTGAGTATGAATTTCCTCCTGCATCTCCATGCAGACTGTTGCTCCTCTGCATTAACTCTGCAGACTATTCCTCTAAGAATTCCCCATCCATCACCGTGTAAGGGATGAAGACACCACTTTTGACCGTGTAAAAATTCTGGTCTTAGAACTTCTTCTCCTCCTGCACAAACTTGTTTCCTCCTGCATAAACTTGTTCCCTCCTGCACAAACTTAATGTTACTAAGTTAAAGTATGTCACATCTTCTGCCTTTGAATGATAAGGACTCACTCTGAATAAGCCCCTCATCTGGCTCTGGTTGCTCGCTGCTACTAGGCCTGAGGCCTGCAGAACCTCTTCCCGGAGGCCTAGTAGTATAAAAGCATTACTTCAGATGGTGGACTACTGCTCCCAGCCAGTCCAACTTGCAAATCCTGTGCCCTCAGGCCACACCGACTTGACACAAATCCCTACAGTCTCTTCTCTGATCCAGGACTCCCCATCATTCACCGTGTGTATAATGGATACTCTGCTAATGACCTGTAGAAGCAGAGTTCCCTCACAGACTTCCTGGCTCCTCTAGCTCTCCACTGTGGTAACACTCACCGACCTTCCACTGCCCTGAGTCCTTGATGAGGAACTTGACCAGACCATGCGTTTCGACAGCTTCACCTGCCCCTCTGCTCCAGGAGTTCTCTGCCACCGACCGTGTGGTGACAGAGACATTGCCAATGACCGTGTAGAGGCAAAGTTGCCTCACAGCTCTCCCCGGGACTCCTCCTGCGATCGGTACACTCCCCCCCCCCCCAGATGGGGATGTCCCCCTGCTGCTGCCTAGCATTCCATTTCTCACTTCACTCAGCCGACTTCTCCCCCCAGTGGCTTATATAGGAGACCCGCCCCCTGCCAATACCGATTGGGGATTGGTCAGGGCTCCCTCATGAGCTGCCTGCCACTCCAGCTCTAGGCCCAGCCCCTCTTCGAGAATCTTCTCTCTGAAAGCAGGGGAGGCGCCCCAGAGCTAGAGCACAGGTGGTCACACCCACTGCTACTCTAACTACTCCCAGTCCCCAGATCAAAACAGACAGGCCTAGCTTGCAGCATAGGCCTGCCTAAATTTGCCTGTGCTGTACAAACCCTAGTAAAATAACCCTTACAAGCACATACCTATTGGTAGAGGGTGCTTAATTTAGAACCCCCAAACATTCTATATATTTATTTTTAGCAGAGACCCTAGAGAATAAAATGGTGATTGTTGCAATACACACTCTATTTGTGCAGTGGTCTTTTAAATAGAGCTTTCAAAGAGTTGCCACCTCATCCCTTTAAACCCGAACACCTTTGAATTACACAGGTTCTGAGGCTAATTAAATGCAGATAAGGCACCAAGTGAGTTTAATTACCACCTTAATCAGCCACAGAACCTGTGTAATTAATATGTGTTCAGGTTTAAAGGGATGAGGTGGCAACCATAGTCATCTTAGGATAAAAAAAAATGAAACATCTGCTAAATTCTCCATGGCTCATGCACTATGCTGCTCTGATTGGTGTTTAATAGATCTTAATTACCTGGTAATCATCACCGTGTGTAGTACACGTCCAGTCTCCGCTTACCTATAGGGATGATATGATTACCTCCACCCCCTGTGAAGTGTACAGGTGTCTTACTGCTCTGCTACTTCCACTGCTCATATATCTCTTCAGAATCCGCATTTAAAAATAGCTTCCTCCTCTCCTCTTTCTTCCTACAGATCTGGCTTCTCTCCTTTATAAAATAAGATCTTCTATATTTCAAGGTTAATTGTACATGGGTGAAACAGTCAGAATGCTTCCATTCTGCTGTCAATCAAAGCCGGCTTGTTCTGCTGAAGATGTGCAGTCTGCGTCTGTTTCTTCCTCCTGCATATCACAGAAGCGGTTATAGATTCTTGTTCATTAAATACAACGGGAGGGAGCCTGGGGATGGGAGAAATGAATGAAACCTATTATGATTTTCAAATTTTCCTCTACACATGCTTAATGAAGTGAATTAGTCTAATCTGTAGGAGATCATTACAATCCATTATCTGATACTGAATGACAGTACAAGAGCATGTATTATTAAACAATAATACATTTAAATAAGTTGTTGAATACAAGGTTAAGTTAAACTAAACCGCTTACAGTATGTGCTCAGACTATGTACAATGTACAATGAAGGACTCATTCTCACCAGATGCATCGGGCTATGTTGGTCACTATTTCCAGCACAGCCCCAATGGTATAAACGAGGCAAAATGTGTTGTGTACAACACAGCAACATTGCATGCAGGTTGTGATGTGAACCAATGCACCACAATGTTGCTGCACTGAAAAGAATTTGTGACATTTCAATAAAGTTCTGTAAAAAAAGGAAACCTTGCCATGTGCCAGGATCGGCACATCTGCACTTTGAGACACAGTGCACACTAGCAGCATTGCATGCTCAATTGGACTTTGACTGGGCCATTCTAAGACATGACTATGCTTTGATCTAAACCATTCCATTGTAGCTCTGGCTGTATGTTTAGGGTCATTGTCCTACTGGAAGGTGAACCTCCACGCCAGTCTCAAATCTTTTTCAGACTTTTACAGGTTTTCTTCTAATATTGCCCTGTATTTGGCTCCATCCATCTTCCCATCAACTCTGACCAGCTTCCCTGTCCCTGCTGAAAAAAAGCATCCCACATCATGATGCTGCCACCACCATGTTTTAGGGTGAGAATGGAGCTCTGGGTGATGTGCAGTGTTAGTTTTCCGCCACACATAACGTTTTGCTTTTCGGCTAAAAAGTTCAATTTTGATCTCATTTGACCAGAGCACCTTCTTCCATGTTTGCTTTGTCCCTCACATTTCTTCTCGCAAACTGCAAACGGGACTTCTTATCACTTTCTTTCAATAATGTCTTTCTTCTTGCCACTCTTTCATAAAGGCCAGATTTGTGGAGTGCACGACTAATAGTTGTGCTATAGACAGATTCTCCCACCTGAGCTGTGGATCTCTGCAGCTCCTTCAGAGTTACCATGGGCCTCTTGGCTGCTTCTCTGAATAATGCTCTCCTTGCCTGGCCTGTCAGTTTAGGGCATGCAGTGCCTTGAAAAAGTATTCATAGCCCTTGAAGTTTTCCACATTTTGTCATGTTACAACCAAAAACGTAAATGTATTTTATTGGAATTTTATGTGATAGACCAACACAAAATGTCACATAATTGTGAAGTGGAAGGAAAATGATAAATGGTTTTCCAAATTTTTTACAAATAAATGTGTAAAAAGTGTGGTGTGCATTTGTATTCAGCCCCCCTGAGTCAATACGTTGTGGAACCACCTCTTGCTGCAATTACAGCTGCAAGTCTTTTTTGGGTATGTCTCTACCAGCTTTGCACATCTAGAGAGTGAAATCTTTGCACATTCTTTTTTGCAAAATAGCTCAAGCTCTGTCAGATTGGATGGAGAGTGTCTGTGAACAGCAATTTTCAAGTCTTGCCACAGATTCTCAATTGGATTTAGGTTTGGACTTCGACTGGGCCACTCTAACACATGAATATGCTTTGATCTAAACCATTCCATTGTAGCTCTGGCTGTATGTTTAGGGTTGTTGTTCTGCTGGAAGGTGAACCTCCTCCCCGGTCTCAAGTCTTTTGCAGACTTTTACTGGTTTTCTTCTAAGATTGCCCTTCTTATGGCTTTTAATCAACAATGGCTTTCTTCTTGCCCCTCTTCCATAAGGTCCAGATTTGTGGAGTACATGAATAATAGTTGTCCTGTGGACAGATTTTCCCACCTGAGCTGTGGATCTCTGCAGCTCCTCCAGGGTGATTATGGGCCTCTTGGCTGCTTCTCTGATTAATGCTCTCCTGGCCAGCCTGTCATTTAGGGAGGACGGCCATGTCTTGGTAGGTTTGCAGTTGTGCCATACTCTTTCCATTTTTGGATGATGGATTGAACAGTGCTCCGTGAGATGTTCAAAGCTTGGGATATTTTTTTTATAACCTAACCCTGCTTTAAAATTCTCCACAACTTTATCTCTGACCTGTCTAATGTGTTCCTTGGCCTTAATGATGCTATTTATTCACTAAGGTTCTCTAACAAACCACTGAGGGCTTCACAGAACAGCTGTATTTATATTGAGATTCAATTACACACAGGTGGACTCTATTTACTAATTAGGTGACTTCTGAAGGCAATTGGTTCCACTAGATTTTAGTTAGGTTATCAGAGTAAAGGGGTCTTGAATACAAATGCATACCACAGTTTTCAGATATTTACCGTATTTATCGGCGTATAACACGCACTTTTTCCCCCTTAAAATCAGGGGAAAATCGTGGGTGCGTGTTATACGCCGATCCCCCGCCAATTGTGACCCTTTTGGTGACCCTCTCAGCCGCTTTCGACCATTCTCGGCGGCTCTCGGCCGCCTTCGGCCATTCTCGGCGGCTCTCGGCCGCCTTTGGCCATTCTCGGCGGCTCTCGCCCGCTTTCGGCCATTCTCGACGGCCCTTTCAGCCATTCTCGGCGGCTCTCGCAGTCCCGCTGCGTCCGAAAGCTGCCGAGAGCTACCGAAAGGCACCGAGTGTATCCGAAAGCCATCGAGAGCAGCCGAGAGCCGCGGTGCCATTTTTAAGCGACAAGCTGGCAAATGACACAGGGACAAGGCTACAGATGGACACTGACTACACTGACACTGGCTACAGATGGACACTGGCTACAATGACACTGGCTACAGATGGACACTGGCTACACTGACACTGCCTACAGATGGACACTGACACTGGCTACACTGACACTGGCTATAGATGGACACTGACAAGGATGCAATGATGGACAAGGCTACAGATGGACACTGACAAGGCTGCATTGATGGGCATTTAAATGTAAGTTTTTTTTCCATAAACTTCCCTCCTAAAAGTTTTTTTCCTTAAAATTCCCTCCTAAACTTGGGGTGCGTGTTATACGCCGGCGCGTGTTATACGCCGATAAATACGGGTATTTGAAAAAAAATTATGAAAACCATTTATAATTTTCCTTCCAATTCACAATTATGGGCCATTTTTGTTGGTCTATCACATAAAATTCCAATAAATGACCTTTACATTTTTGGTCGTAACATGGAAAAATGTTGAAAATTTCAAGGTGTATCAATACTTATTCAAGGTGCTGTAACCTTCTCAGCACATATGCATATCCAACACCTGATTAGCTGCTAGTACTTCCCATCCCTGTCCCTGTCTGCTACAGTACAGGGATACCAATAAATTACAGTAGATTAATCTAAAAATGCAATTTTTTGATATTTGAATTCTTAACTTTATCAAATTATGTATTTTTCTATCTGCCTGAACTGCAACTGTAAATCTAATGCCCGGTACACACGATGAGATTATCGGACGAATGATCGTCCGTTTTTTTTTGCATGCTAATCTCAGATCGAATCTGATGAGTTTACTAAAGTCACGAAAATTCACGTACGACAAAAAAAAAAATTCGGAAGTGATGTCATGTGTTGTAATGCATTTGTATTGCATTTTTGAACGACAGCTGTACTGATTAAACAAAAATCGTATAATCTGGCAAAAATAAAAAAAATTTCCGTGCATGTCCGATTAAATAACATCGGATGAACTGTCCTGATCGGCTCTCGAAAGCTCTGTACTAAGGATCAGATTATCGTACGATTGCTCTGAAATCAGTATTTTTCGTATGATTTTCTGATTGTGTGTACCGGGCATTAGGCTACCTATGAACATCAGGCTAGCGCCAACCATTCTTGGTAATGTGGATGGGGGAGAAGAAGAGCATTAATTATAAGCTATAATGATTGCAGAAATGACTATTTAATACCCCATAATTATCCCTTGGTAATAAAACTGGCTAATATAATAGCTATTGTTGTCACTGCATGGATCTATAGATTTTCCCTCGTATTAGGTAAAAGTGACCTTCCAGAGGACTGAACCAGTTGAAAGAGCAAAAATCAATCAGGCCATGCATTCAGTTGACATAATGTTATGTAATGACACTATTCTCTAGAGATAGATCCCCGGACCCATTAATTGTTTGTAAAATTCTATCCCATGTTCCAATTAATTTAAAGTTAGAAGCGGTGTAATGCAATATCTAATGGTCATTTGAAATGGCAAATAAAAAGCATATTGAAAGCAATTTATTTACAATTGCTCATTATTTCCTTTTTAATTTCCTGCCTGTCCTAGTGTCAAATAGATCATCTGAGCAAGCAGGGCAATGTAGAGATTGAAGATTGAATATATTTCTATGTATTTAATAATCATCGGAGTTTAATTCTGCACAAATGGCTTCTGGCTCTAGGGGAAAGACATACTTTTGTTTTCCTTTATCCATTTACAGAATGTGACTCATACATAAAAGAGAACTTTGTGTCAAAAAATACATTCTGTAATAAATGTATGTATAATTAAAAAGCTTTTTACTTATTTGTGAGATTAGTTTTTAGATATCCCGTTTAGAAAATAAAATAGTAGACTCATATAAATATATACTCCTGGAACCACACAGTGAGGCACCAACATCCCTGCAACTTTAAACAAAAAAATACACTAGAAATAGTGAACTTTAAAAGTGCCTAACAATATACATACAATAATGTATTCAAATTAGACACATTTATTCACAAACTATTAAAAGTACAACACATTAGTGCCATACATGACTTATTTACAGATCCACAATGTATTGACATTGAAAATCATTTGTTTCACAGTATAACCTTAGCTTTCCCACCCCACTCCGAGAATATATACAGTGCCTTGCAAAAGTATTCATTCCACTTGGCATTTTCACCTTCTTCCATACATTTTGGGAGTCTCCTACATGCCTTTTCGCAAACTCAAAACGTGCCATTTTGTTTTTTGCTGAAAGTAATGACTTTCTTCTGGCCACTCTGCCATAAAGCCCAACTCTATGAAGCGTACGGCTTATTGTCGTCCTATGTACATATTCTCCAGTCTCTGCTGTGGAACTCCAGCTCCTCCAGGGTTACCTTAGGTCTCTGTGCTGCCTCTCTGTTTAATGCCCTCCTTGCCCGGTCCGTGAGTTTTGGTGTGCGGCAGTGGCGGCCCGTGCATTGTGGGCACACGGGCGCCGCCCCCCCCATCCATGCACCCGGCCCCTTTCAGGACACCGGACATATGGACTCTTATGGTGGGGGTGGAAGGGGTTTTTTTTTTTAAGCACCTGATTAGAGCCTCTAATAGGTTTCAAAATAGGGTGGGCTCGGGGTGCAGAGAGTGCACCCTGATCCCACCTAATTGTATGACAATAGCAAGTTAATTTTTGCTATTTTCACACTAACCTTGCTCCCCGCCAATCAAGAGGCAGGGCATCAGACCTATTTCCTGATTGGCCAAAGCCCCAGGCCACCCTATTTGATGCCTGGCACTTAGGAAGAGGAGCGGAGGAGACACACGCTGGACTGGAGGATGGATACCTCCGCCGCCACTCTGGTGCTCTCAGAGGGGAGCCTGGCAGTAAGTGCATGACCACAGGGGGTCTGTCAGAGCTAAGAGCCATGAGCCATGCACGGGGGGGTTGGGGGTGCTGCCAGATCCACAAGCCCCGCGATGGGGTGCTGTTAGAGTGTCAAGCTCTAAGGGGGTGCTGCTGTCAGAGCCCAGAGACAGGGGGGCAAGTGTGCTGTCAGAGTCGTAAGTCCCGCGAGTGGGGGGGTCGGTGTGCACAGTGGCTGCACATGATGGGCACAGTGACTGTATTTGGTGGGTATAGTGGCTGCACATGATGGGCACAGTGACTGTATTTGGTGGGCACAGTGGCTGCACATGATTGGCACAGTGGCTGTATTTGGTGGGCACAATGGCTGCATATGATGGGCACAGTGACTGTATTTGGTGGGCACAGTGCCTGCACATGATGGGCACAGTGATTGTATTTGGTGGGCACAGTGGCTGCACATGATAGGCACAGTGGCTGTATTTGGTGGGCACGGTGGCTGCATATGCTGGGCACAGGGGCTGCATATGATGGGCACAGGGGCTGCATTTGATGGCAAAGTGGCTGTATTTGATGGGCCCAGTGGCTGCATATGATGGGCACAGTGGCTTCATTTGATGGCACAGTGGCTGCATTTGCTGGGCACAGTGGCTGCAATTGATGGCACAGTGGCTGCATTTGATGGGCAAAGTGGCTGAATTTGATAGGCACAGTGAGGCTGCAATTGATGTATTTTTTAAAGCATTTTTCAGAATTTTTCAGTTTGTTTGCGCCCCTCCAAAAATGTTGAGCACCAGCCGCCACTGGTGTGCGGCCGTCTCTTGGCAGGTGTGCTGTTGTGCCATGTTCTTTTTATTTGGTTATGATAGATTTGATGGTGCTCCTAGGGATCATCAAAGATTTGGATATTTTTTTATAACCTAACCCTGACTTGTACTTCTCAACAACATTGTCCCTTACTTGTTTGGAGAGTTCATTGGTCTTCATGGCAGTGTTTGGTTAGTGGTGCCTCTTGCTTAGGTGTTGCGGCCTCTGCAGCCTTTCAAAAAGGTGTGTATATGTAATGACAGATCATGTGACACTTAGATTGTACACAAGTGGACATCATTTCACTAATTATGTGACTTCTGAAGGTTATTGGTTGCACCAGAGCTTTTTATGGGCTTCATAACAAATACATACGCACATGCCAATTATCAGTTTTTTATTTCTGAAAAATAGTTTTATGCATATATTTTTCTAATTTTACTTCACCAACTTAGACTATTGTGTTCTGATCCATCACATATAATTCAGATTAAAAAAACATTGAACTAAAGGCTGTAATGTAACAAAATAGGTAAAAAGCCAAGGGGCGTGAATACTTTTGCAAGGCACTCTACATCCTTTGTTGTAGTCACATCAGATGATCCTAGATGATAGTAGCAGGAGGGATCTCTAAAGTTATGTCACAACGCGTTTCGCAGGTTACAAATATCCCACAGTATATGTGTGATTTGCTTGCGTCTATACAATGTGAAATATGTTTAACAGTATATATAGTGTATATGTTTCCCTGGGTAAGGCAGAGGCAGGAATTTCCACATGCCTTACCCAGGGAAACACATATACTACAAGACAGTTTATTGGATGGTAGAAGGTTATGATATGCTGCTATATAGCTTCTGTCCTCCCTAATGATCATGCACTATTGTGGGGCAATATAAGAGGGTTAGTAGAATGGTATAATTTCTATTATAGTGAAGGGATACTCCCTGAGACTCCTCCAAGTGTTTCACAAAGCCTGAGGAACTGATATTTGGTACCCTTTGAAACGCGTTGTGGCTTAACTGTTGCAATCCCCCCTGCTACTATCATCTAGAATCCTGAAGTCATCTGACGTGACTATAACAAAGGATGTATATATTCTCGGAGTAGGGTAGGAAAGCCAACAATACACTGTAAAACAAGTGTTTTTTAATGCTAATACATTGAAACTGAAACTTTGAATACCTTGTGAATACATTTGTATAATTTTAATAGCAGCGTATCTTTTTATATGTATATTGTTAGGCACTTAAAAAGTCCCATTTCTAGTGTATTGTTTTGTAGAAATTAAATAATTGTCATGTCCTGTTGGGCCTGTAGCAGGATATGAAGCCTTATGTAATTTTCTGTTTTTGTCTGTTTCAGAAATAGCAATTGCAAAAATCTGATTGTTAACAGTATTTTGGTGATTTACTGTAATTCTCATTTATTGGAATAAACCTTTAAGCTGGATTAACATTTACCAGACATTGCAAGTGATTCACACAGCATTGTTGTGCATATCACATGCGATATCTGTGTGATGCAAATTCAGCCATACAGTTTGTATGGCTCAAAACGCATTGCATTCGAAACAAAATAGTGCCGGACCCTTTTCTTGGTTTGCACTGGAATCAGATTGCATTGGTAGTCAGACCCATGTGATCCGATTCTACAGTTCCACAGCAGTTGTGTAATTGTTCAATTGTGCAATTGTTTTAACAAATACTTGTTTTCACCAGGTTTTTTTAGCCTATATTTATTAAAGGCATTTACAGTGTCAATTTATTCTTATCCCTTGAAATTTCCACATTTTATTATGTTACAACCAAAAACGTAAATGTATTTTATTGGGATTAAAAAAAATGATTTACAAAAATATCTAGAAAGTGTGGCGTGCATTTTTTATTCAGCCCCCCTGAGTCATTATTTGTAGAACCTCCTTTCACTGCAATTACAGCTGCAAGCCTTTTTGGCGATGTCTCTACCAGCTTTGCACATCTAGAGAGTGACATTTTTCACATTTTGTCATGTTACAACTGTGGTAGACCAACACAAAGTGTCACATAATTGTGAAGTGGAAGGAAAATGATAAATGGTTTTCCAATTTTTTACAATTAAATGTGTAAAAAGCGTGGGGGGTATTTGTATTCAGCCCCCCTGAGTCAATACTTTGTGGAACCACCTTTTCCTGCAATTTACAGCTGCAAGTCTTTTTGGTGATGTCTCTACCAGCTTTGCACAACTAGAGAGTGAAATTTTTGCACATTCTTCTTGCAAAGTAGCTCAAGCTCTGTCAGATTGGATGGAAAGCTTCTGTGAACAGCAATTTTCAACTCTTGCCACAGATTCTCAATTGGATTTAGGTCTGGACTTTGACTGGGCCATTCTAACACATGAATATGCTTTGATCTAAACCATTCCATTGTAGCTCTGTGCTCAGAACGTACCATTTTGTTTTTTGCTGAAAGTAATGGCTTTCTTCTGGCCACTCTGCCATAAAGCCCAACTCTCTGGAGCGTACGGCTTATTGACGCTCTATGTACAGATACTCCAGTCTCTGCTGTGGAACTTTGCAGCTCCTCCAGGGTTACCTTAGGTCTTTGTGCTGCCTCTCTGATTAATGCCCTCCTTGCCCGGTCTGTGAGTTTTGGTGTGTGGCCATCTCTTGGCAGGTTTACTGTTGTGCCATGTTCTTTCCATTTGGTTATGATAGATTTGATGGTGCTCCTAGGGATCATCAAAGATTTGGATATTTTTTTATAACCTAACCCTGACTTGTACTTCTCAACAACATTGTCCCTTACTTGTTTGGAGAGTTCCTTGGTCTTCCTGGCAGTGTTTGGTTAGTGGTGCCTCTTGCTTAGGTGTGTTGCAGCCTCTGGGGCCTTTCAAAAAAGGTGTGTAATGTGATGTAATGACAGATCATGTGACACTTGCGCACAGGTGGACATCATTTCACTAATTTCGTGACTGCATTTAGAAATGTGCAGATGTGACGAATGGTAATGCAAGCGCACCGTACATTGCTGCGCATTTTCTAAACACACAGAAGTGAAAGGGAGGGGCAAAGACATTTGCTCTGCCCAACTATGGGAGCATTGCAGACCAAGAATAAATATAGCAGTTAAAGTAGTGGTAGTTTTAAAAATAAATAAAACCGTTTTATTGGTTTAAAAGCATATCATACGCTAGGGTGGCACGAGCCAACCATTATATAAAGAATTACAAGTGCATAGGAGCTACATTCGGTGGTGGATCAGGAAAGAAGAAGGAGCGTGAAGACTAACCATGAAGACTCTCCTGCGTCAGTTGTTGGAGAGAGCAGGCACCGCCAATGTGGATGAGTGGATGAAACGATGCCTAGCTTTGCCTGAATCTAGACTTCCTTCTGCCCCAATTCCTCCATCTCTGGTTATTGTCCCTCCAATGAGTGATTCTACACAAGGTTGCTCCTTCGCCCAATCTTCCGGATGGAACCTTCCACTTGGTAATAATATTCGGAGCTGATCTTTCAGGCTGGCACATGTGCAGTTCCTCCGGCCTTTTCCGCTATAGGAAATCTACGTAGGTTCAGTGGTAATGGTATTCCTCTGTGTAATGAGGTCCGCTCCCGCCCATCTGCATCATAAGATTCTCGTTCAGACCCGAAGCATCTCCCAGGCGCACGCTCAGTTTCGCCAGCTGTGTCATCAAGGGGAGGAATACTAAAGCTCGCAGGATCAAATTCCTGGCCCCCCTCACAATCAGAGGCTAATAAAAGAAGATTTTCGCACAACAAGCAAATGTCTCACAACAGGATGTCTAAAAAGATTCCTGCTAACAATTCTGTAATTGGTGCATCTTTATTACAGCATACTACTGCTGCGACTTCAGATATTCATCAGGTAGTGTTACCATCAGCTGATGTGTCTGCAGTTTCTATGGGTACTTCTGATGACGTAGCTCCGCCTGCTCCTTACATCAATGAGTCTCCCCCTGCTTCATCTGTGCAAGCTGGTGAGTTGAATAACTGCCAATCAATTTTCAATTTAGCTTGCAATTTAGGAAAGTTTTTTTAAAAGATTGGATAACATTCTTTGTCTATCCCTTCTACTGATACTGGTATAGCGGGAGTTTGGCTCGATTCTAATTCTAATATTCCACCTGATTCTGTTCCTATACTGCAGTTATTAGCAGTGAATTCACCGGTTAATAATCCAACAGTGCCTAAGAGTTGTTTCAAGGAAGTGTTGCCTTGTGAAATCTCGCCACTTGGTTTTCATTTAAATTCGGCTGTCAAAACAAAAATTTGGAATGGTGATTATATTGATATCATGTCATTAATTCCATCATTCAAAGATAATAAATTTGAGAAAAAAGATGGAGAGAAAGTAGTGGATGATAGATCTAAGTCCGTCCCGTGCAATTTCTCTAATTGGCTTCACGCGTTCTGCATTTATGCCAGCGCTTTGGGTGAACGTCGGCCTGAGTTATGCAGCAGTCTATTTCAGCACGTTGACATCATATTGAAGGCTTATAAAAATTTTAATGGTCTCGCCTGTTTTTTTTTGCGATGAGTCATTTCGTCAAAAACTTGCAGTCCACAAATCATTGAAGTGGGGTGTCAAAGATGTTGGATTGTGGCTGAACTTGTTATTACCACAGAAACAATACACAAAGCCAACTCCTCTGGTTAATTCTGGTTTCCATAGGGGTGTTTGTTTTAGCTTTAATGAGGACCAATGCAAATGGCCTCATATATGTAAATATAAACACGAGTGTACATTTTGTGTAGGAACACATCCAGGTTCACATTGCTTTAGGAAAGCTTCCTCTACTTCCACCCCTTCACCACAGTTTAATTTTCTTAAAAGCGGACACCCTGGTGAATCTCACAAACATGTTATCATGGCTTCACATTTGGCCAAACCAACTGATGGCAATCCGGTTATTTGAGGGTTTCCAGGATGGTTTTAAATTACCCATTTAACAAGGTAATGGTTGTTTAATATACCCTAATTTGCCTTCTGTTCGTAGACGTCCTGATACTGTTGAAGTGAAAATATTGAAAGAGGTATTGGAGGGTAGAGTTGCTGGCCCTTTTGATTCCCCTCCTTTTGTCAATTTTAGGGTTTCTCCATTGGGCATCATTCCTACGTAAGAGCCAAATTCTTTCAGATTGATACACCACCTTTCTTATCCTAAAGGATTGTCATTAAATGATGATATTGATCTGGAATTTTGCAGTGTCTCCTATTCCTCTTTCGATGACACCTTGCTGAAAATACAGCATTGCTTGCTAAAGCGGATATTAAATCGGCTTTTACCTATTCATCCTCAGGCATTTAACTCTTTATGGTTTTTCTTTAATGGTCATTTCTATTTCGATAAATGCCTCCCTATGGGTTGCTCGTTGTCATGCCATTATTTTGAGATGTTTTCCACATTTTTGAAATGGGTTATTTGTTATCAATCTGATTCGACTAATATATTACATTACTTAGACGATTTTCTTTTTATGGGTCCCGCTGATTCTGGCGAATGTCTTTATCTCTTTACTGAGTTTCAGGTGGTTTGTCGGTCTTTCGGAATCCCTCTTGCTGCAGAGAAGTCTGTACTTCCTACTAGTTGTTTAGACTTCTTTGGGGTCAAATTAATGGGGTGGGCGACTACATGGCAAATGAGGTTCAATGTAGAAAAATGTAAAATAATGCATTTGGGTGTCAAAAATATGAATGCAATCTATACACTGGGGGGAGAACCTCTGGGGGAATCTAGGATGGAAAAGGACTTGGGGGTCCTAGTGGATGATAGGCTCAGCAATGGCATGCAATGCCAAGCTGCTGCTAATAAAGCAAACAGAATATTGGCATGCATTAAAAGGGGGATCAACTGCAGAGATAAAACGATAATTCTCCCGCTCTACAAGACTCTGGTCCGCCCGCACCTGGAGTATGCTGTCCAGTTCTGGGCACCAGTCCTCAGGAGGGACGTACTGGAAATGGAGCGAGTACAAAGAAGGGCAACAAAGCTAATAAAGGGTCTGGAGGATCTTAGTTATGAGGAAAGGTTGCGAGCACTGAACTTATTCTCTCTGGAGAAGAGACGCTTGAGAGGGAATATGATTTCAATTTACAAATACTGTACTGGTGACCCCACAATAGGGATAAAACTTTTTCGCAGAAGAGAGTTTAATAAGACTCGTGGCCACTCATTACAATTAGAAGAAAAGAGGTTTAACCTTAAACTACGTAGAGGGTTCTTTACTGTAAGAGCGGCAAGGATGTGGAATTCCCTTCCACAGGCGGTGGTCTCAGCGGGGAGCATTGATAGCTTCAAGAAACTATTAGATAATCACCTGAATGACCGCAATATACAGGGATATGTAATGTAATACTGACACATAATCACACACATAGGTTGGACTTGATGGACTTGTGTCTTTTTTCAACCTCACCTACTATGTAACTATGTAACTATGATACTGACTTAAAGCCGAGTTCAGCTTAAAAAAAAAATTAAAAGTCAGCAGCTACAAATACTGCAGCTGCTGACTTTTAAAAATCAGACACTTACCTGTCCCAGGGTCCAGCGATGCGGGGGAAGGAAACCCCACTCGTCTCCCCACTCCTCTCTGTGGTGCCAGCATTGTCATTGTGGGCACCCGGCTGTGGATTCACAGCTGGGCACGCACTGCGCATGCGCAACCTGTGACTGGCCGGGCAATCATCTGGGACCTGTGTCCCAGATGATTGTCGAGAAGGGGGGGAGAGGTGAACTGACTTTCGGGGCCGCGTAGCCCCAGCTGGATTCACAGCTGGGCACGCACTGCTCATGCGCAACCTGTGACTGGCCGGGCAATCATCTGGGACCTGTGTCCCAGATGATTGTCGAGAGGGGGGGGGAGAGGTGAACTGACTTTCGGCGCCGCGTAGCCCCAGGAGGAAGTGGGAGCTGGAACCCCCCAAAAAATGCTATATGTGGCGTGTCAGGGGGTCACCTTCCCTTAATGCGGAAGTTCCATTTTTGGGTGGAACTCCGCTTTAATGCAGTTTCCTCTGCCACCTGATAAGATAGCTAGACTTCTTGACTTAGTTGATTTTGTTGTCTCTAAACATAAGGTTATGTTACGAACCTTACAATTACTTTTAGGTTTATTGTCTTTTGCTTCAAGAGTTATCCCAGTTGGCAGGGTTTTTTCTAAAAGACTTTATAGGTCCATTTCTGGTATTACGTCTCTATTTCATTTCATGCTGATTTCAAAAGATTTGCGTGAAGATTTATTAGTTTGGAAAAAAATTTTAGTTACCTTTAACCACTTATCTACCGGGCACTTTCACCCCCTTCCTGCCCAGGCCATTTTTTAGCTTTTAGCGCTGTCACACTTTGAACTACAATTGCGCGGCCATACAACACTGTAACCATGTGAAATTTTTATCATTTTCTCGATTCGGCTGTAGTAACCCGGAAGCAAAGTCATTACATCACTTCTAGATTACTAGAGTCTTAGAGGCACCAGTTTAAAAAAATAGAAAGTATTCAAAAACGCAGATCTTATAGACCCCACATCCTTCCATAAGAATACCTGCCACGTGCCTAATGCTGTAACAAGGGATGTTTACATTCCCTGTGACAGCAATAAAAGTGATCAAAAAAAAAAAAATTCAAAGCAACATTGTAAAAAAATATATATATATAAAATACTAATGAAAAAAAAAAGCAAATGCGTGTGTCAGTCCTGAACGCACACAAACCGCGATCGTCCCACACATGTGAGGTATCACCTCGAACGTCAGATCATGGTAAGTAATTCTAGCACTAGACCTCCTCTAAAGTGGTAACCGCTTTTAAAGGGTCGCCTATGGATAGTAAAATTTACGTTGTTTGTCACTGTTGTGCGGGCGTGCGCAATTTTAAAGTGTGACATGTTTGGTATAAATTTACTCTGTGTGACATCATCTTTTATATTTTACAAAAAAATTGGGTTATGTATTTTTTGTGCATTACAATTTAAAAAAGTTTACTTTTTAAATTTTTTCACAAAACTGCATTTGAAAAACTGCTGCACAAACACCGGGTGACATACAAAATTGCAAAACCCACCAATTTGTTCTCTAGGACCTCTGCTTTAAAAACAATATATACTGTTCGGCAGTTCTAATTCATTTTCTAGCAAAAAAACCCACAAAAATTTACATGTAAACAAAAAGTGCCAGAAAATGGCTGGTCTTTAACTGGTTAACTTTCTGATTTAAAGTTCCACTTCCTGCTTCTTCCCACTTCACCGCACAGAGGAATGGAGTGTGGGCAGGGTAACATAATTCCATTCCTCCCCCAATCACCACCCACATGAACGCCCAGAAACACCCACAGTACCCTAGGACCCACCCACATTAACTCGTGTCCCCAGGACATGGCACAAACCCGATCTCAGTAAAGAGCCAATGATGCGGCTCTTTACCCATGTGATTGGCTGTGTCCAATCATAGCCGATCACATGTAAACACAGAAGTGCCCTGATTATCTGTGCAGCCCCAACAGTGCTTATCGGCAATGCCAGTCAGTGCCCATCGGTAATGCCAGTCAGTGCCTATTGTTAATGCCACTCAGTGCCCATCAGTGATGCCAACTTGTGCCCATCAGTGATGCTAATTTCTGCCCATCAGTAATGCCAGTTTGTGCCCATCAGAAATGCCAGTCAATGCTGCCTTTCAGTGCCTGCTCATCAGTGCCGCCTATCAGTGGCACCTATCAGTGTCACCTATCAGTGCTCATCAGTGCCCATCAATGCTGTATATTACTGCCTCCTCATCAGTGCCCTTCAGTGCTGTCTCATCAGTGCCCATAAGTGCCACCTTATTAGTGCCCAATAGTGCAGCCTATCAGTGCCCATCAGTGCAGTCTCATCAGCGCACATCAGTGAAGGAGAAAAATTACTTATTTACAACATTTTCTGACATAAACAAAGGACCTTTTTTTTTCACATTTTTTGGTCTTTTTACGTCTTTTTAGCAAAAGATTAAAAAAACCATAAATACCATAACCATAAATTCTTTTGATGAATAAACCACCAAAAAAAAGCTCTATTTGTGTAAAAAATGTTTTTTTTTACATTTTATTTGGGTACAGCGATGCATGACCGTGCAATTGTCATTCAAAAATATGCACTGTCACTGTACTAATGACACAGGCAGGGAAGGGGTTAACATCAGGGACGATCAAAGGGTTAAATGTGTGCCTAAGTTGTGGTTACTCACTGTGGGGGAGGTGCTTTGACTCGGGGAAGGCAAAGATCTGTGTTCCTGCTTGGCAGAAACACAGGGTCAATACCTTCTCTTCTGACAGAACGACAATCTGCCTTGTTTACATAGGCAGATCGGCATTCTGCCTGTGTCCTGTGTAGGGATGAGCTTTATGTTCGGGTCGAACATGAGTTCGACGCGAACATTGGCTGTTCCATCGTTCGTTGAAATTCGAACATTATGGTGCGCTCGCGCCAAATTTGAGCGGCGTCTCACGCCCCATAATGCACTGTAACATCGCAGTGCATTGCTGTCTGATGATTGGCCAAGCATGCACTATGACCTGCATGCTTTGGCCAATCACAGCGTCGTCAGTAAATAGAGCCATAATTGGGTGCCTTTGGCCAATTATGGCTCAGGGGGTTAAGTCCACGCCCCACACTATATAAGGCCGCCTGCACGTCGGCCCTGTGTAGTGTGTTGCTGGCGTTGACCGAGAGAGAGTGTCATTTAATTTAGATTGAGCAGGCAGGCGATTCAGTTAGCTGCAGTGTATTTAGTATATATATATATATACATTCAGGCTTGTGTATATATATATATATATATATATATATACACACTGTATCCAGTTTAGCTAGATCTGACTGCAGGCTGTTCCTGGTGTACTGTTTCTAATATACTTTAGACAGGCAGGTGATTCAGCTAGCTGCAGTACATTTAATATATATATATATATATATATATATATACATATATACATACAGTCTCATATATATATATATATATATATATATATATACTTACAGTCTCATATATAAATATATATATATATACATCCACTGTATCCAGTGTAGCTACATATATACATACAGTCTCATATATACATATATACATACAGTCTCATATATATATATATATATATATATATATATATATATATATATATATATATACACATCCACTGTATCCAGTGTAGCTAGATCCGACTGCAGGCTGTTCCTGCTGTACTTTTTCTAATATACTGTCAGGCAGGCAGGTGATTCAGTGAGCTTAAGTGCATAAAATATATATACAGTCTCCTACATATATATATCCACTGCATTCTAGTAAAGCCAAGCCTATATCTGACTGCAGGCCATTCCTAGTGTACGTTTTCAAATATACTTTCAGGCAGGCAGGTGATTCAGTGAGCTGCAGTGCATAAAATATATATACAGTCTCCTACATATATATCCACTGCATTCTAGTCTAGCCAAGCCTACATCTGACTGCAGGCCATTCCTGGTGTACGTTTTCAAATACACTTTCAGGCAGGCGATTCAGTGATCTGCAGTGCAAAAAATATATATACAGTCTCCTACATATATATCCACTGCATTCTAGTCTAGCCAAGCCTATATCTGACTGCAGGCCATTCCTGGTGTACGTTTTCAAATACACTTTCAGGCAGGCAGGTGATTCAGTGATCTGCAGTGCATAAAATATATATACAGACTCCTAAATATATATCCACTGCATTCTAGTCTAGCCAAGCCTATATCTGACTGCAGGCCATTCCTGGTGTACGTTTTCAAATACACTTGCAGGCAGGCAGGTGATTCAGTGATCTGCAGTGCATTAAATATATATACAGTCTCCTACATATATATATATATATCCACTGCATTCTAGTCTAGCCTAGCCTATATCTGACTGCAGGCCATTCCTGGTGTACGTGTTCAAAAATACTTTCAGGCAGGCAGGCAGGTGATTCAGTGATCTGCAGTGCATTAAAATATATATACAGTCTCCTACATATATATCCACTGCATTCTAGTCTAGCCAAGCTGCAGGCCATTCCTGGTGTACGTTTTCAAATACACTTTCAGGCAGGCAGGTGATTCAGTGATCTGCTGTGTATTAAATATATATACACTCCCACATATATATATTCACTGCATTCTAGTCTAGTCAAACCTATATCTGACTGCAGGCCATTCCTGGTGTACGTTTTCAAATATACTTTCAGGCAGGTAATTCAGTGATCTGCAGTGCATTGAATATATATACTGTCTCCTACAAATATATCCACTGCATTCTAGTCTAGCCAAGCCTATATCTGACTGCAGGCCAATCCTGGTGTACGTTTTCAAGTACACTTTCAGGCAGGTGATTCAGTGATCTGCAGTGCATTAAATATATATACAGTCTTCTACATATATATATATCCACTGAATTCTAGTCTAGCCAAGCCTATATCTGACTGCAGGCTATTCCTGGTGTACGTTTTCAAATATACTTTCAGGCAGGCAGGCAGGTGACTCAGTGATCTGCAGTGCATTAAATATATATACAGTCTCCTACATATATATATCAACTGCATTCTAGTCTAGCCAAGCCTATATCTGACTGCAGGCCATTCCTGGTGTACTTTTTCTAGTAAACTTCAGGCAGTGTTTTGCTAATAAAATTTTACAGCATGTCTGAAAGGCCACCAAGGAGAGGCTGACGCTCACAGGCCACTAAAAGAGGGCAAGTAGGCTCTATGTCTATAGCCAACAGTGCTGGTCCTGAACACGGTGCATCCTCAGCATGTGGCCGTTGGGGCACGCTTGTCCTTTTTTTTTGGCAGCTGGCCGTGTTGATCCACAACATGCAGAAGAGTTGGTAGAGTGGATAACTAAGCCGTCCTCATCCTCCTCATCCTCTGTCACCCAGGCTCAGAGTACTTTGCCTGCCAATGCAGCTGCCAAAGCAGCCTATTCCATCGGCTCAATGTCATCAGTCACTCCCTCCCTAGCCCCACCATCATGCACGGAGGAGTCCCCTGAACTGTTCGACCGCAGTGTCCGGTACATGCTGCAGGAGGATGCGCAGTATTTTGAAGGCTCCGATGATGGTACCCAGGTATAGGAAGGCAGTAACGTGAGCCCAGAGAGAGGGGGTGCCCAAGAAGGACCAGAAACTGGCAGTCATGTTTCCCCAGCTGCAGCATACTGCAAGGTTTGCTCCAGTGATGAGGAGGGAGGGGATGATGAGGTCGCTGACTCTACATGGGTGCCTGATAGAAGAGAGGAGGAGGAGGAGGCACATCTCCAATGAGGCAGGATGCCATCCAGGGGCCAGCTTAAGGGCAGCCACCCGACTGCATCACACCGCAGAGCTCCGCATGTGCAGGGCGCTGCTGACTCCCTGTATATTTTGAAAAGTTCTTTGGTGTGGGCCTTTTTTGATACGTGTGCAGCAGATCGCACCGTTGCTGTTTGCAACATATGTCTGAAGCGTATCAAGCGTGGCCAAAACAGCAGCCGCTTGGGCACCACATGCTTGACCAGACATACGTCGACCTCCCATGCAGTCCATTGGCAACAGTACTTAAAAGACCCACACTAAAGAACAAGGCGGACCTCTCCTTGCTCCTCATCAGCTGGGATCTCCAACCCCACTATACCTTCAGTCCTCTCAGAAACTTGCACTGAGAGGAATGAAGGTCTAGAATTAGGTGTGCCAAGTATCGCTACACCAACATCAGATTGTAGCAGGCACATTTCCCTACCCCAGTTGCTAAACGTCGATAGAAATTAGGTCCAAACCATCCACATGCTCAGCGGCTAAATGCTAGCTTGGCTAAATTGCTAGCACTCCAACTGCTGCCTTTTCAGCTGGTAGACTCTGCCCCCTTTCGTGAATTTGTGGAATGTGCGTTACATCAGTGGCAGGTTCCCAAACACCATTTTTTTTCTCGGAAGGCCATTCCAGCTCTCTACCGGCATGTGGAAGGCAATGTCTTGGCGTCATTGGACAGGGCAGTCAGTGGTAAGGTGCATATTACCGCTGACTCATGGTCCAGCAGGCATATAGAGGGACGTTACCTTTCTTTCATGGCGCACTGGGTAACTCTGCTGGCAGCTGGGAAGGATGCAGGACAGGGTGCAGTATTGTTGGAGCTTGTTCCACCACAACACCTCCAAAATGCTAGTAGTGGTGATTATGCCCACACCTCTCTCCTCCACCCCCTCCTCTTCTTCTTCCTCTATGGCCTCTACCTCTGCAGATTTGTCCTCAAGCACCAGCGGTGCTCCGTAGGCATTCAAGGGGCTACGCAAGCACTCAGGCAAGAAGATGCCATGCGGTGCTTAAGTTGGTCTGCTTAGGGGACAGGAACCACACTGGGGCAGAGATTCTGTCAGCTCTGCAGGGGCAGACTCAGAGGTGGTTGACGCCACACCAGCTTTAGCCAGGAATGGTGGTTTGCGACAATGGCACAAACCTCCTCTCCGCCCTCCGACAGGGACACTTGACCCATGTTCCCTGTTTGGCTCACGTCCTTAATTTGGTGGTGCAGCGGTTCTTGTGCAGGTACCCAGGCTTACAGGATCTCCTGAGGCAGGCTAGGAAAGTCTGTGGGCATTTCCGCCAGTCATATAATGCCACTGCTCGGCTGGCTGACCTTCAAAAGGAATACAACCTGCCCAAGAACCCCCTCATTTGTGACATGCCCACCAGGTGGAATTCAACGTTGGCAATGCTGCAGCAGCTGCCCATGCAGCAGAGGGCCATCAATGTGTACCTGTGTAAGTATGGCACCAAGACAATAATATTTATTTATTATATTATAATTTATGATTTTGTGTTTCAAACTTCATCATACCTGGGATATCTATTAGACTCTTGGTGGGCAGATTTAAGTGTGTTATTGCTAAGAATTACAGGCCTACAATATAAAACGCCAAATTTCTATGCAAAATAATTGTACCGATTTGAGACGCAAAAATCTGAAATAATCATACCGCCAGGGAGGTTAAGGGGAACCCCGCACCCAAATTAAAAAAAGAAAAGGCGTGGGGCCCCCAGGCCCTATATACTCTGAACAGCAGTATACAGGCGGTCCAAACAAGACAGGGACTGTAGGTTTGTTCTTAAGTTGAATCTGTTTGTAATTTGGAACTGATACATTTTTTAAGTGTAGCTCCAGCCAAAAAAATCTATTTTTAAGCTTTTTGAATAACATAGGGAAGGGTTATCACCCCTGTAACATTTGTTTGCTGTCTGTGCCCCTGTTCAGAAGATTTCACCTCACTTTCTGTCCCAATGACAATTGGATTTTGAAAATTTGGGGTTATTAGGGAAACAAGGATTGGTGCTAATGCATCAGTGGAGACACCTTTTTCCCATAGTCCTGATGAAATCAATGGGGCCAAAAACACTCCAATCTACCTAAAAGAAGCTTATGTTTGTTTTTGAGTGACAAGTGTTGTGTTACAGGCAACAAAACGCTCAGATGTGAACAGGGGCCATTGAAATGAATAGGATTTTGCTTTTTGAGTATCTGAGGAAAACGCTTAGGTGTTAATGGGGCTTTAATAATAGATTTTAGAGCAGAACAGATAGATGTTATGCTTTTTGTAGTAAAATACCAGGGAAAATGCATAAGCCGAGTTGGAAAGCAGCCCACTGGTTTAAATAAGCCATTTGGCAAACCTATCCTTCCCATCATGCTGGTGGGCATTGTATTTATAACATGGAGTAAAAGTGACAGTAGAGGCTCACCGGTGGTGAGTTGATGTTTCTTTAATAGCAATAGCTGTTGAAAGTGGTGGAAAATGAAATATCGAATTGGGATCCTGAGCCCCCACAACTACCATGTTTCGCCTGCCTTTGGCTACACAATTATTAAAGCATTACAGGAGAGGTTTTTAGAGAAATACCTTACAAGCTTTATATATACCCATCTTCACAAACTGCTGTTTCTATGCACACAAGCTATTGTACTTGGCTGCTTAGTCCCTGTTAATATCATACAAGAACAGATTGAAGAAAGCCTGATTAATTGTAAATTACAGAATGCCAGATGGGCTAATTGCTAAATAACAGCTGATGTTTGCATTTGTTATTTTAAAAAACACAGCTAGGAGAAGTGGCATAAAAGCTGCATGTACCATTATTTACTCATAGGTATTAAGATGTTAACACCTGTTAAAAAAAAAAAAAAGCGAGTAATTGAAAAATAAATCTTTAGAAAATTCTTCCTTAGAACAGTTCATTGTGCCTCGGGGGTTTTAGGGATTGTTTGGAAATCCTGTCTACTCTAAGCAATAATGCTGGCCATGAATGTGGCAATTTGATCAAGCAATTGAACTTTCAGTTCTAATTTTTATCTAAAATCACACTGCAATCGAAGATATAATCTGGTGTTTTGATTGACCTCAAGAAGCTGGAATTGAAATTACTCCAACTGACCGTAGAGGAAGAATCTGGTTGCTTGAAGTTGCTAAAGTTATTTACTCATTTTGATTCAGTTCAAATCAATTGCAATTTTCTTTCTATATTGAAGCTATCAATTGATTGTCCAGTTTTGACTTTACAGTCAACATGTGGCCAACCAAACTCATAGGTGGTGGATTGTTTAGTTTCTGGTGATTGTTTTTGATTCCTGATGGATTTAAAGTGGTTGAAATTGACTGAAGATTTCTATGTGAATGGCCAACTCATAGGTGTCCTGTAAGAATAAGCTTGGGCATGTTCGAATCAAACCCACCAGGAAACCAGAACTGCACACCGCCAATCATAGGCAGTGTGTGTATGTGCAACTGTAGGTCAGGAAATGCCTCACTGCCTATGATTGGCGGTGTGCAGTGACGGCTTCCTGGTGGGTTTGATCCGAACACTCCCGAGCCATCACTAGTGTCCTGGTAATGTCAAGAGATGCATGAGGTGAGCTGAGCTGCCAGGAGCTACTCTGTAAACAATATCTATAATTTAAAGAAAAAAGAGGTTGCGCTAGTGCTAATGAAATAAATAATTGACAGTGACAAAATTCATATATGTCAAAAAAATCAATGTGTAGAACTCTAATATTGAAAAAAGTCCATAAATTGAAATCCCAAACAAGTGTTATACGGAGTCCAAAAAATCAATAAACATCAGTGAAATGTTATTAAATGTCCAGAACCCCGATAGAAAAAATAGGAATAAAAATAAAAATAAAACTAATTGTGAGAAGTAAAAAATCCAAGTGATGAATAGTGAAGATCAGTAACAGCGAGGAAGAGTCCACCACCAGGTACTGAAGGGGTTACTTCTTACCAGAATGCCATGACCCCCCACTACAGAGGATCACAGCAAGCAGGGATCTTTTAAAGCCAGAATGGAGATTAGCAGCAGTGTCCACCAGGGGTCATCACCTCAGCAGCCGCTCCAACAACCCAGGGCATTGATACCATGAAAATAAAAAGGGGCTCACATAGTGTAAAACCACTTAACGCTTTATTAAAATATATAAAAAGCAGATGTACACTTACAAAGTGTCAGATAGTTGAACAGCCTTAAGTCCGGCTCCGTGGCCACCGGAGCTCGGACAAACCCGTCCACTGGAGATAGATTCGCTTGGGGGTGACGTCAGCGCGTCGTCTGGCTCCGCCCTACGCGTTTCGTGACATCATCACGTCTTCCAGGGGCACAGGCGGCGCGCTGCGTCACCCTTCTTAAATAGTGCTGAGTCCGACCAAGCCTCACTGTGGATCACCGCACTCGCCGGACCGCACAGACCACCGCATACACTTCCGGTGTCAAAGTGCATCCAACGGTGCGATCGACCAGCGGAGACCACATAGCCCAGCCAGCACAAATTTAGATCAATATATAATCATAAAGCCTTATGCATTAGACCATTCCTCAGCGGGGTGCCCAATACAGGATAAGCTCAATGACCAACATCAATACATGCATATGCACAATTACACACAAAACAAACAAAGCGTACTATGTTAAAAAGTACTATATTAAAAACTTTCCCAATTTGTACCACCATAGACCCACCAATCAACAGAAAACGATCCAGGTTGAATAGATTGAACTAAAGGGAATCCTGATCACATTATGGAGTAATGGATAGAGGGCCCATGGAAGCCTCCAAAAGGGGAGTTAATAAGGGACAAATAATATTATAATATTTGTCCCTTATTAACTCCCCTTTTGGAGGCTTCCATGGGCCCTCTATCCATTACTCCATAATGTGATCAGGATTCCCTTTAGTTCAATCTATTCAACCTGGATCGTTTTCTGTTGATTGGTGGGTCTATGGTGGTACAAATTGGGAAAGTTTTTAATATAGTACTTTTTAACATAGTACGCTTTGTTTGTTTTGTGTGTAATTGTGCATATGCATGTATTGATGTTGGTCATTGAGCTTATCCTGTATTGGGCACCCCGCTGAGGAATGGTCTAATGCATAAGGCTTTATGATTATATATTGATCTAAATTTGTGCTGGCTGGGCTATGTGGTCTCCGCTGGTCGATCGCACCGTTGGATGCACTTTGACACCGGAAGTGTATGCGGTGGTCTGTGCGGTCCGGCGAGTGCGGTGATCCACAGTGAGGCTTGGTCGGACTCAGCACTATTTAAGAAGGGTGACGCAGCGCGCCGCCTGTGCCCCTGGAAGACGTGATGATGTCACGAAACGCGTAGGGCGGAGCCAGACGACGCGCTGACGTCACCCCCAAGCGAATCTATCTCCAGTGGACGGGTTTGTCCGAGCTCCGGTGGCCACGGAGCCGGACTTAAGGCTGTTCAACTATCTGACACTTTGTAAGTGTACATCTGCTTTTTATATATTTTAATAAAGCGTTAAGTGGTTTTACACTATGTGAGCCCCTTTTTATTTTCATGGTATCAATGCCCTGGGTTGTTGGAGCGGCTGCTGAGGTGATGACCCCTGGTGGACACTGCTGCTAATCTCCATTCTGGCTTTAAAAGATCCCTGCTTGCTGTGATCCTCTGTAGTGGGGGGTCATGGCATTCTGGTAAGAAGTAACCCCTTCAGTACCTGGTGGTGGACTCTTCCTCGCTGTTACTGATCTTCACTATTCATCACTTGGATTTTTTACTTCTCACAATTAGTTTTATTTTTATTTTTATTCCTATTTTTTCTATCGGGGTTCTGGACATTTAATAACATTTCACTGATGTTTATTGATTTTTTGGACTCCGTATAACACTTGTTTGGGATTTCAATTTATGGACTTTTTTCAATATTAGAGTTCTACACATTGATTTTTTTGACATATATGAATTTTGTCACTGTCAATTATTTATTTCATTAGCACTAGCGCAACCTCTTTTTTCTTTATGCTTTTCCACATTTGATGTTTTTGTGAAGGTTGCTGCTGATTCACTGTATTTTATTTCAACACTTGGTTTTTAGCGCAGTTTCTTTTACCATTTTTTCAATATCTATAATTTAGTAATACATAATTGAAAAAAGTCTAGAAGCATATATACTTGACTGTTTTATGGTTCATCATTTCATGATGTTACAGATATAATTGTAGCAGTACGAACAGCTGCTGAACATCACCAAATTATCGATCATGGTATTAATAATTTTGTAGACTCTTGTACAAAGAGGGATTTTTGGAGGCAGACTGGTCTGAAACCTTCCCTTTGGATTAATATAAGCTCAAGATCCTTCAAGGGATTTCAAGCATTGTCAAGGTAACTAGAGTATTGATCTAGACCCTTCTGTTATTTAAAGTGGTTGTAAACCTTAGATTTTTAAAAATAAAAACAAACATGCCTATACTTACCTACTCTGTGAAATGGTTTTGCACAGAGCAGCCCAGATCCTCTTTTTCTGGGGTCCCCTGCCGGTGCTCCAGGCCCCTCCTCTTCGGTGGGTGCCCCAATGAAAAGCGGCTTTCCCTGGGGGCACCTGTGCAGGCTGGTTCCCGAGTCCTGTTGCTGCGTCCATTGACATAGAAAAGGACTCTTACCTGCTCTGTGAAATAGTTTGTGCACAGAGTAGGCCCAATCCTCTTCTTCTGAGGCCCTCTGCTGGTGCTCCAGGCCCCTCCTCTTCGGCGGGTGCCTCCATAGAAAGCTGCTTTTCCTGGGTGCACCCGTGCGGACTTGCTCCCGAGTCCCGCTGCTGCGTACATTGACAGCGGGACTCGGCCCCACCCCCTGCTCCCGTGTCACAGGGTTTGATTGACAGCAGCGGAAGCCAATGGCTCTTGCTGCTATCAATCTGTCTAATGAGGAGAGAGACAGCAGCTGGAGCCGCTGCGCTTGTGTACATCGCTGAATCGGTTCGGGCTCGGGTAAGAAAAAGGAGGGGCTGGGGGGGAGCTGCAGCACAGAAGATTTTTTACCTTAATGCATAGAATGCATTAAGGTGATAAACCCTAAAGCCGCGTACACATGGCCACACAGAAAAAGTCCGATGGGAGCTTTCGGTCGGACATACCAACTGTGTGTATGTCCCATCGGACTTCTCTCTGTTGGCATTTCTGACAGACTCAGATATAGAACATGTTCTAAATCTTTCCGTCGGAAATGCCGACGGAGTTTAGCCCGTTGGCAAGTCCGGCCGTGTGTACGCGGCATAATGCCCCGTACACACGGTCTGACTTTGTTCGGACATTCCGACAACAAAATCCTAGGATTTTTTCTGACGGATGTTGGCTCAAACTTGTCTTGCATACACACGGTCACACAAAGTTGTCGGAAAATCCGATCGTTCTGAACGTGGTGACGTAAAACACGTACGTCGGGACTATAAACGGGGCAGTGGCCAACAGCTTTCATCTCTTTATTTATTCTGAGCATGCGTGGCACTTTGTGCGTCGGATTTGTGTACACACCATCAGAATTTCCGACAACGGATTTTGTTGTCGGAAAATTTTATATCCTGCTCTCAAACTTTGTGTGTCGGAAATTCCGATGGAAAATGTGTGATGGAGCCCACACACGGTCGGAATTTCCGACAACAAGGTCCTATCACACATTTTCCGTCGGAAAATCCGACCGTGTGTACGGGGCATAAGGCTTTAGAACCACTTCAATGTACTAAAACAGCTTCAGTAAAGCATCTTAAGGAACATCAATAGATGATGCCTGGACCTTCTCAGCCCAAGAGTGTTGCTCACCGGGAAAGAAAGGCATTTTTGGAAGACTGTGGACAGCCATATTTGTGATGTTTGTTCTCCTAAACTTGGAAATATACATGGACTGACAGGTAAACTAAAAGCCTTTCTCTGATGACAGACTTCCGATGCTTCCCTGACACAGACCAAGATCTGGATGCACAGGATTACAAGCAATAGTTGTTTGCTTCAAAACTAATAACTAACTAACCAAAATAATAAAGTCATATTCAAGCAGATAAAATATCCAATCAAACATGAGATTTAGCAAGAAGCTGCATAGTGCTACAGCTTTGCGGATTCTTTGTGTTTTCTCAAGGCAACTTTATCCTTATTAAAGTCTGTACTCAAATTTTGAACATCAGATGAAAAGTTGTGAAGCAAAGTACTTTGATTGCAATGTTCAAACTGTACATAAAAGTTTAATTAAAGGAGAAGTATGGGAATGCAAAAATAGAAAGTACATGCTACCCTCATACCTGCATTGCACTTCTTTATTTCCCCAGTCGTTTAGTTTTTTCAGAATAGTCTTTTGAAGATCCCAGAATCAGCCTCTAACGATTCTTTCTCAGTTCAAAAGTTTCCAGGGGGCGGAAACATCTCCACAATCTATCCCCTCCTACACTCCCTCCCTCTGGAGGACATGTGGGTGTGTTTGGTGAAGAGGTACACACCCAGGCTGCTATCTAGAATGAGCACGTTCTTCACATGCCTCTGTTTTCATGGCAGTGTGTCCCCAGCTAAAACCCGGAAGCAGAGAGACAGTGTGATACAAGCAGTAAAGTCCTCACCTTTCTCTTGCTGTTATCTGCAAACCGATGGGGGAAGGGGTGAGTTACTTCTCATGTCCAGAAATGAATGCAGGTAATTTCTCTACACATAGTACTGTGTTATATCAGAAGAGGAGATGTGGTGAGGAGCATAGTGACCTGTGCCTTTTGTCTGTTCTCTGAAATGTACACAGTGCTATGTGTAGAGAGCATACCTGTGTACAGTACATAGGTGAGGAGAGTGACAACTCCCCCACATCTAAAGTGACCCCAATATGTCCCCAGGGTCTCCTTTATTGTACATACAAATCATCCCTCTGTCACTGTACTCCTATACAGTCCCATCATCCCCATCCTTGTACGGCAATGAATGGCACGGTATGGCATGTGATGTCTCTGTACGGCATGTGATGTCTCTGTACGGCATGTGATGACTCTGTACGGCATGTGATGACTCTGTTCGGCATGTGATGGCACTGTACGGCATGTGATGACTCTGCACAGCATGTAATGGCACTGTACGGCATGTGATGACTCTGTACAGCATGTGAGGGCACTGTACGGCATGTAATGACTCTGTACGGCATGTGATGGCACTGAACAACGTGTAATGACACTGTACGGCATGTAATGACACTGTACGGCATGTGATGGCACTGTACGACATGTGATGGCACTGTACAGCATGTGATTCTGTAATACTCTATATTTACAATGAAGGAAACATTATTGCTGTAGGGGTACTAGGTAAAACACCAATTATGGGGGACCAAAGCTCTGTCCATGTCTGAGGAGCTCTGGGCTTCAGTATGAAAATACAAGTAGATGTGAATGGAAGGTTTCATTGTCTCATATAAAATCCAGATAGTCAATAAAATGTAGTCTGATTTTATTTCATTTTACTATATCAGTAATGCATGGAATGCCTGTGTGCTGTCACATCCATATGTATTCTGCTTTACAAATATATTGTTTTCACTTTGGTAGATGGTAATAAGTAGAGGACATTTACATACACAGAACTACCAGTAACTTCTTCTCCCTTAGTCACTGACTGAAGTGCTCTTATCTCTGCCGACTCTTCTGACTATTGAAACCTGCTGCGGGGAGGAGGGAGGAGAGAGAGAAGGGAGGGAGGAGAGAGAGGGAAGGGGGAGGGAGGAGAGAGAGAAGGGAAGGGGCAGGGAGGAGAGAGAGGAGGGAAGGGGGAGTGAGGAGAGAGAGAAGGGAGGGAGGAGGGAGGAGAGAAGGGAGGGGGAGGGAGGAGAGAAGGGAGGGGGGAGGGAGGAGAGAGAGAAGGGAAGGGGGAGGGAGGAGAGAGAGAAGGGAGGGGGGAGGGAGGGAGGAGAGAAGGGAGGGGAGAGGGAGGGAGGAGAGAGAGAAGGGTGGGGAGGGAGGAGAGGAAGGGTGGGGGGAGGGAGGAGAGAGAGAAGGGAAGGGGCAGGGAGGAGAGAGAGGAGGGAAGGGGGAGTGAGGAGAGAGAGAAGGGAGGGAGGAGGGAGGAGAGAAGGGAGGGGGAGGGAGGAGAGAAGGGAGGGGGGAGGGAGGAGAGAGAGAAGGGAAGGGGGAGGGAGGAGAGAGAGAAGGGGAGGGGGGAGGGAGGGAGGAGAGAAGGGAGGGGAGAGGGAGGGAGGAGAGAGAGAAGGGTGGGGGAGGGAGGAGAGAGAAGGGTGGGGGGAGGGAGGAGAGAGAGAAGGGAGGGGAGCAGCTACACTCTGTGAAGTCTCGGAAGCGAGCAGAGAGAGGAAATCAATCAAGCAAAATGACAGGAAAGTAGGTGGATCCAGACTCCAGAGCCAGACCATTGTTGGTTTTACACTGTATGAAAGTCTGTAGACCCTCCCACAGGTATTTAGCTTGTTTTTATCAGAATGGGGGCACTTCTGAGAGGGCTGAAAAGATATCAGCAGCTTACATAGAATAGATGTGAGCAAAAAAAGGGAAACCCATACTTCTCTTTTAAAAATGTGTAGTTTGTTTAAAATGTGAAGAGAAAGGGAAAGCATTTGTATGAAAGTACACAAGACGGTCCAGGAGTTTTTTCTTTCATAACTTGAAGAGTTTTGTTAAAACTAAAAGACAGAGAAAGTGGAGACATTTGTCCAAAACTGGAGGGCAAGCTGTAGGAATTTATTTAAATATGGAGGAATTTTTTAAAACTATGAGCAGGTAGCCAGCCAAGCCTATTCTCCCTGTACCTTCTAATGGTAGTCATTGCAAAAAGCCTGTTCTGCTATTGGGCCAAGATGCTAGTGAAGGTCTGGAAGCTGGAGACAATGGTCTGGGGGCAGGTGGAGGAGTTAAAGCCTGTGATAACAAGCTTTATTCTTGTGTTGATTGCATCCTATCGAAATTAGAATTTATTGACAGGTGCATTTAGCTCCTTCTCTACCTACTTCAAGTGGCCTTTGCATTTCCATAGACTTGTATGGGAATGCAAATCCCCCCTTAAGAGGACAATGCCAAGCAGCACGGGCCCTTATGGAGAAAAGGAGAATGAGGAAACAATAAAAGGCAATTGCTATTTTAGGTATATAAACACTTTAAACAACATTTTTTGAATTGAAACTTACATAGGGCTGAGGACTCTGTACCCACTGCTATGTGACAATTGGATGGGAAGAAGGGCGTTACATACTCCTTCCTACCCAATAGTACCAGTATTTTGTCTTACTCCTTACAGCTGTAGAGAGTGAAGTGAAGGGAAGGGGACATGGGCATGTTCTTCTTGTGAACCTGTTGATTTATCCTGTCAGAGCACAAGCAAAGGGTACTCCCTGTAGCTCAACCTATGATGCTCCACATCCCAATCCTGCATGTCATGGGTTAAACATCACTAGGAAAGTACAGTATTATATTATGCAGATTACCATTAATTACACCTATACTAACTAAAGGGAATATGTATTGATGTGAATATACGCAGAACATTTAACACTTAGCCTAGTCCTGCTTTTAAAGTATTAGCATGCCCTTCTGTCTCCATTGAAAAGAGATGTCAGCAGGTCTTTGCATTTCATCAATCATATGCATTTTTTATAACAATCTAAGGGTACAGTTCCAAAAATGTTATTGACTCATAACTTCTGTAGCTTACATTACACAGATCTAATAATTAATGCAAAAGACTGATTGCAGAGGGATTAAAAAGAAAGTGTAAAAGTGCCCTAAAAGCTTTGGGAAATTAATAATTTGAGTCTCTCTAGAATCATAACAGTTCCAATTCTGTTATTCGTCTCTGAAGTGGGTGCACCACAATCACTAAGCATAACTACATATTTGCACATATTTGTACATTGTATACAACTGTCTATTTGTACAACTTTGTTTTGATCCTAAAAACTATATAGTCAAATGCCTGAGGCCACACAGGGCATTTGAAAAAATGAGGTGCATTGCCACTACCAAGGCCAGGAAAAAGCAGCTGTAAAAACGCGCTTTTAGTAGCTTTATGCATTGGCGTTATTGCACGTTTAGCGGTGTTAGCTTTTTAGCAGCATTTGTCTGCCTTTATTCAAAATCAGTGGTTCCCTATGAGAGCTGTCTTACGTGATCCGACTTTCAGCCCATTGATTTGAATAGAAGTCACATCCAAGTTGGGTTATGATGATCCGACTTGTGGTGCGACTTGTGCTCTGGGGATCTTGAAGGGGAACCACATGCCAAAATAAAAAATAAAAAGCGTGGGGTCCCCCCCAGATCCATACCAGGCCCTTTGAGTCTGGTATGGATCTTGAAAGGGAACCCCTCGCCAAAATGAACAAAAAAAGTGGCTGGGGTCCTCCTCCAGGCCCATACCAGATCCTTCGGTCTGGTATGGATTTTGAGGGGAATCCCCACTCCAAAAAACAAAACAAAAAGAAAAGCGTAGGGTCCCCCCCAAAATCCAAACCAGACCTTTATCCCAGCATGCAGCTTGGCAGGTCAGGAAAGAGGGGAACGAGAGAGCGCCCGCCCCTGACCATACCAGGCCACACTCCATCAACATGGGGGGTGGGTGCTTTGGGTCAGGGGGGCTCTGCGCCCCCCACCCCAAAGCTCCTTGCTGGAAAAACTGCACTTGCTTCCTATCGCCAAGCGAGTACTATTCAAGGCAATGTGCTATATGTATAGGGCACACCGGAAACTGGGCCCAATTTATTTGTCTGAATGGGGCCCTCACCATGTACCGTCAAGACCACTCCGATCAGCCAACTTACTTCTCACAGAACCGACAATCAGCAGAATAAAATTTACTGATAACAGACGCCTGGTTACAAAGGGCAATGAGCTGTGGAACTCCCTTCCAGCCTCTCTAAGGTCCTTTACCCTCCCTCCTGAGTTTCAGGAAGGGTTTAAAACCTTCCTCTTTATCCAGGCCTACAGATAATCTGATGAAGAATAGAAGTCATAAAAACATGGATTTTGTATGCTCTTTTTCCTCCCCCATCTGGAGGGTTAGTCCCCCCCCCTCCCCCGGTTCTTCTCTGTTTTTACCTTACCTCTTTCATATCGGGCACCCTATGCTCCTTTTTTTAACGTTCTTTTGGAAAGCTCACTTGATTTTAGGGTCTTTGTGTGCCTAGACACGCTCCTAACGGAAGCACATTCGGCGCAGTACAAATCCCATATCAAATCAAATCATATTGATGGGGACAAGGGCCTCTTCCCGACAACCCTGGGTGGTGGTTGTGGGGGGTCTCTCGGAAATGGGGAAAGGTGCCAAATGTGGCACCAGAGGGGGGGGGGGGCAGATAAGCGGAGCTTCCACTTTTGGGTGGCGCTCTGCTTTAAGAAATTTAGGTAGAACTGAAGTTTTCTTTGCATGTGTCAGGAGGTTCCAAAGGTGACAAAATTAGAAATAAGTTTAAGGCTTTGCTTCTTTATCAAAGGGCCTCAAAGCATTGCTATTCTTTATTTGTCAATGTTTTCAAATTTATTTATTTTTTGGACTTATACAGACTTTGTATAGATATATATATTGTGACTGAATAAAATAATCTAAAGCTCCTAAAAAGTGTCAAGCTGAAATCCACAATTTCAATTTAAAAAGTCTTTCTGGCTGTCCAGTGGTTAGGAGCCATCTGTGAGAACCTCAGGTTTCAGATGCGGTGCATCAGGCACAGTCCCAACTGAAGCAGAGTTCATAATCATAGCATCAGATAGGAGGTTCCTTCAATGAAAAAGATAGCCACGTTCATTACTTTCACCTCAGCTACCAGAGATCAGTGTTTCAGATCCCTGGCCATTTTTCAGTGCTGGGTTTGGTCAATGCAAGGAAAAAAACTACAACTGCGTTTCAAACATTCTAAGGTGCCAAATGGCTATACTAATTAAAAGTCCTATTGTTGCTAAGATTTCACTTGAAATGAGATGCCCATTTACTCACTATGCTCATGTAGCGCTGACAACTTTTGTTGTTAGTCATATGTGTGTTGTAAAAGAATATAAGTTGATCTAGTGCCATCTAGTGGACAATTGAAATGGTACAACACGTTTATGTTTCATGATTAAGAGAAGTGACATGGAAGTGATTGATTGTTTCCTTCTGAACATTAACTATGACCTACCCACAATGCTCCTGGACAAGAGAAGAACTGAACTGCATTATGGGAGGATATAAAAGGGCTGGGAGCGGCCATCTTAGGTCTCTTGTTCCTGGGACGCGTGGCCTGCCAGCAGGACTCTGTGGGTGTGTGTGTCCCACAGGGTTGCGGCCTACCTTGTGAAGGAGCGGAGCAGTGGCAAGGATCCTGCCATCGTATCACAGTGTGCTGAAGTAGCAGAAGTGATTGTTCCGGAGACCCGTGGGGGAGGTAACCGAGGACTCCCGGTTCTCAGTAAACGGAACAGTGTGACGGCGTGTTGGTGGCTCCATACGGACTGAGAACTGCTGAAATGGAGACATCCATCTGCCCGGATCCCGTGTGGTGAGAGGGTTAACACCCAGAACTTTGTTTAATACTACACACATTTAGGACGGTTACAGAGTATTGCTGGGACTGATAGTCCCACGGAACAAGTTAAGTTGGAGAACATTACATTTGCATAGATTTCAGTATTCAACAACGGATATTAGATGTTTGTCTTCTTCATATAAGAACACTTAATCAATCTTCTGGATTATAATTGTCTTAGTGTATTACCTTACACTGCGCAACACCCAAGAAGAACCCTCTGTGGATTACAATTACAAATTTGTAGCTAGTGAAGATTGAAGACATCAAGACTATCTCTTTTATTGCAGGGCCCTGCATTTAGTTACAAAGGGTAGTGACTTTACGGTTTAGAGCAGGGGGAGCTCCCTGGTACAGATAGATATATATATATATATATATATATATATATATATATATATATATATATATATATATATATATATATATATATATATATTTTTTTTTTTTTTAAATATATTTGTGTTTATTACCAAGATTGTCATAACTGTCTACTATACTGTTGCACTACGTTGGTGTGATAGTGTAGTCACTGTAATAATTCTTTATATAAATATATCATTTATTCAAACAAAGAAGTTATTTTGGTTATTACAGAAGTTTATGTGCAGTGTAGTTATTTCTCCTGCAGGTGGAGCTACAAGCACCCAGGTAGAGGTAAATATAACTATAATGCCCCGTACACACGGTCGGACATTGATCAGACATTCTGACAACAAAATCCTAGGATTTTTTCCGACGGATGTTGGCTCAAACTTGTCTTGCATACACACGGTCACACAAAGTTGTCAGAAAATCTGATCATTCTGAACGCGGTGACGTAAAACACATACGTCGGGACTATAAACGGGGCAGTAGCCAATAGCTTTCATCTCTTTATTTATTTTGAGTATGCGTGGCACTTTGTGCGTCAGCTTTGTGTACACACGATCGGAAATTCCGACAACGGATTTTGTTGTCGGAAAATTTTATAGCCTGCTCTCAAACTTTGTGTCGGAAAATCCAATGGAAAATGTGTGATGGAGCCCACACACGGTCGGAATTTCCGACAACAAGCTCCGATCGCACATTTTCCGTCGGAAAATCCGACCGTGTGTACAGGGCATAAGTGTGTATTGTGGGTTAAAGTTGGTATTGATATCATTACAACACTGCACTACAGCTGTGTCAAGGGGATTGAACAACTTAAGAGGGGTGAAGAGAATAGAGGCCCAATAATAAACCAGCAGCTCCATCGAGAGTTATTGCTACACTCAGATGCTCAGATTCTTTTCCCACCACTCCCAGAATTCCTGGACCAGCCCAAGGAAGGTAGATTTTTTTTACTTCCCTCCTCAGCAGCTCAAACTACACCTGGAGAGGCAGAGGTAGTTAGTCAAGTGATTTTCAGCCAGGTGAGAGGCCCTCCACTGTCAGAAGTGGCATGTGGGCATCCAGACAAGAACCTAAAAGCATGCAGCTTTTCTGAAAAACCCAGCTACTGTAGGAAGGACCTCCTCAGTTGCTAGTATTCTAGTTCCAGGAGGGTAGCCCTTCTTTGTCCTATGTCACCAGAGCTACCCATGACATCACTGAGAGGGATGCTATCTAAGTGCAAGTAGCTCTGTGTGTTCTTAACTGTTTTAGTGAAATAGACTACATAGACTATGTTATGTAGCCATTCTGACCCTGTTTTGCAATCTTGACTCTAACTTTGCAACTGTTTAAAGCAGTTGTAAACCACGCTTGGTCAAGCTGCAATCACATAGCCGGAGCTGAGCTTGCGTACCTGGAAGACAGACAGGGGGAACAAGTCAACCCTCCTAGCGGTGACTTTACAAGCTAGCACATTATGTCATTGCCTTGCAGGTTTTTTGGTTTTTTTTTGTTAATATCAGCGGTTTACAACCGCTTTAATAAAAGGCCAGTTACTCTCTTTCTGATTATTCAGCTAATTACCCATCCTATAGCACACTGAATGCAGACGTTTTCTAAATAGTTGGGTGGCTATTTAGTTACACCAACAACATGGACCAGGTCATAAATGCAACAGATTCTAAAGTAGAGGTTTTAGCCCTATATTTCTCCTTAATTTGAGCTACACATAAACAGAATACAATCAATTCCCTTTTTTACTATATTAGTTGTTCTGGTGATTGTGTGTTGAAGGAAATAAGATGGATTATTGTACACACAGTCATCAGGTGAAGGGAAGCCTCTCATATCAGTCTGCATTGATATGCTTTTTATTGATGAATGTCTGCCTCTTGTCTTCATCACATACAGGGATTCTTCTGGAGATGGGTGATTCTTTTCATTAATGGCAGGCATTGTGTTCCCTGGGTATTTCTTAGATCAGATATATCTTTGAGTAGTATACTCATAAATGGCATATGAAAAAAAGTGAACCTACATTTCCTGCTTTGTTTACTTTAACAACAAAACTATGGAACTCATTTAAAAAGCAGCCATATGACCTCACAGAATACTGCACTAAAAAAAAAAAACACAAAAAAACACACACACTCAATGTGCGTTACAAATGTGATCTCCTAGATAGAGCTGAATACAACTGAATGAAAGTTCTGTTAAAAATAAACAAAAGCTAGGACAGCCAGGTCCTGTGACTTGTCAAAGTTAAACAACTAAAAATATAAACAGTTATAGCGCTGATAGACGTGATTATACAATAAAGTGCTGAGTGCTAAAAATAAATAATATACATTAAGTATTGGCTGTAATCCAAACACAACTGCTGGTCACCACAATATATATGCAATATATGAGAAACAATTAGTGTTGCCCAATTGGAAAAACAACCTAAGAAACAGGCTAACAGGAACCAATAAATGGTTTAAAATAAAATAAAAGTGAACTCTGATCACAATATATGAGTGCAAAACATGAAGAATAGTCCCAAAATAAAATAACTGGCACCAGCTGGGCACAGGGAACTCAGACAAACAACATAGTGATGGCCCAACGGCTCCTCAATCAAAAATGTCAGTCCGTCTCTATGATCCAACAACAGGTGCTTCTAAAGTGGATAAATAAATATTTTGGCTGATATTTCAAACAGTGGAGCCATGGATCTTGTAATCGGTCACCCAAAATAGAAAGAGGAAAAATATATGGTGAAGTACTGCGGGATGCAAGAGCCAATTGCGCTACAAACCGCTACTCACGCTTTCCCTGGTTGCAGTCAGGCATATCAGGCATATCAGATGCTTCCGCGATCGCCGCTTGGTAGCGTGCGTTCCACGGAGCCAGGAAGATGAAAAGCGTCACTTGGTTGTGTGAAGGCCGGATGTTACGTCGACGCGTTTTGCCCCTCCCCCAGGGTGTCATCAAAGGACCTTTGTTCAAAGTTCCTTTGATGACGCCCTGGGGGAGGGGCGAAACGCGTTGACGTCACATCCGGCCTTCACACAACCAAGTGACGCTTTTCATCTTCCTGGCTCCGTGGAACGCACGCTACCAAGCGGCGATCGCGGAAGCATCTGATATGCCTGACTGCAACCAGGGAAAGCGTGAGTAGCGGTTTGTAGCGCAATTGGCTCTTGCATCCCGCAGTACTTCACCATATATTTTTCCTCTTTCTATTTTGGGTGACCGATTACAAGATCCATGGCTCCACTGTTTGAAATATCAGCCAAAATATTTATTTATCCACTTTAGAAGCACCTGTTGTTGGATCATAGAGACGGACTGACATTTTTGATTGAGGAGCCGTTGGGCCATCACTATGTTGTTTGTCTGAGTTCCCTGTGCCCAGCTGGTGCCAGTTATTTTATTTTGGGACTATTCTTCATGTTTTGCACTCATATATTGTGATCAGAGTTCACTTTTATTTTATTTTAAACCATTTATTGGTTCCTGTTAGCCTGTTTCTTAGGTTGTTTTTCCAATTAGGCAACACTAATTGTTTCTCATATATTGCATATATATTGTGGTGACCAGCAGTTGTGTTTGGATTACAGCCAATACTTAATGTATATTATTTATTTTTAGCACTCAGCACTTTATTGTATAATCACGTCTATCAGCGCTGTAACTGTTTATATTTTTATTTTTTCAAGTTTATACTTTTTTACAGCAGCGATAGCTTCCAATTTAATTCCTTTGTTGCGAGCGCTGTCTCCTTCACTCACTAAAGTTAAACAACTGTCTCTCCTCCAAAGAACTCTTTCTGCTCCTTTAAATAGAGAGAACTCTCTACTAGATACACACAGCAGCCCAATTTTTATAAATAGGATGGGTCATGGTGTGGGTAGCAAATCGCAGGGTAATGGAAAGCTGATAGCAAAATACTCCACTATAAATGAGCCCATATGTGTTTTAACCACTTCAGCCCTGGACCATTTGGCTGCCCAAAGACCAGATCGTTTTTTGCGATTTGGCACTGCGTCGATTTAACTGACAATTGCGCAGTCGTGCGACGTGGCTTCCAAACAAAATTGACGTCCTTTTTTCCCACAAATGGAGCTTTCTTTTGGTGGTATTTGATCACCTTTTTTGAGCTATAAACAAAAAAAGAGCAACAATTTTGAAAAAAAACGCAATACTTTTTACTTTCTGCTATAATAAATATCCCCAAAAATATATATATAAAAAAAATTTTTCCCTCAGTTTAGGCTGATACGTATTCTTCTACATATTTTTGGTAAAAAAAAAAATCGCAATAAGCGTTTATTGATTGGTTTGCCCAAACGTTATAGCGTCTACAAAATAGGGGATAGTTTTATGGCATTTTTATTAATAATATTTTATTTATTAGTAATGGCAGCGATCTGCCATTTTTATCATGACTGTGACATTATGGCGGACACATCGGACACGTTTGGCGCTATTTTGGGACCATTCACATTTATACAGCAATCAGTGCGATTAAAAATGCATTTATTACTGTGTAAATGTGACTGGCAGTGAAGGGGTTAACCACTAGGGGGAGCTGCAGGGGTTAAGTGTGTCCTAGGGAGTGATTCTAACTGTGGGGGGGATGGGCTACGTGTGACACGACACTGATCACCGCTCCCGATCACAGGGAGCGGTGATCAGTGTCACTAGGCAGAATCGAGTCCGCGGGACCCACGATCACACTCATGGAGCTCGCGGCAGGGTCGCGTTGGCGCTGCCGGAGGTGCGCACGCGGCCACGCGGTGGCAAATTCAAAGGGACGTAACTGTACGCCCATTTGCCTGTCTGTGCCATTCTGCTGACGTAAATGTTCGTGTGGCGGTCGGCAAGCGGTTAAGTGTTCACTTTATATACAACTTATTCATCTTAATAAAGAATTTCAGAACTTTTTAAAATCTATTCAGATGCTATTTTTCTATGCTACTGGCTGTATTATATGACTCTTTTGGCTCTTATGGCTCTTTTCCCATAAGAATGGGCCCTATGGTCAGAGAACATTCTTCTGTACACTAAAGTACATATATCAAAATCCAAAACTTAAAAAAAAAAAATTTTTGTGTAGCACCCTCTAGTGTGTGCTACTAGAAGTGAGTTTAGGTAAAAGCATTTGTTTGTCCCAGGGATAAACCTGAGTCACTGAATCTGGGTCAGGGTTATTAGAGACCAGGGCTGGATGACCCAGCCTGGCAGCTCTCTGGTGCCTCCCCCCTGTTTCTAGAATGTTGGAGAACATTCTAGAATATAGAGGGTGGAAGCTAGGATGGGTTGCCTTGAATATTTATGGGCCCTAAGCCAATCCCCAGGAGTGGGCCTGGCAGGGGACAGAGAAGCCCATTAAATAGACATGGGTCATGCCAGCAGGGGAGCCGGGAGGAAGATGGATAAGTAGTTCTGAGGAGAGGCTGTCAGTGGTCCTTGAGGTACCCCTGCCGTTGAGGGGTTTTACCTTGGGCTGGAACTCGGAAAAGCTGGCCTGGAAGGATCCCACCACAAGAGGTAGTTAGAGGGATTCATGCCAAACAGGCAGCGGGAGAGAGCAAGCAGAGACAGTGAGTAGATCAGCATTATGCAGGGACAAGACAAGGGGAGAGAATGTCAGCTGTTCAGTGCTCTCTTGAAGACAGCGGTGTGCTGACTTCATCCAACCTTGCCCTGGGGAGTCTTTATGTGTGTGTGCCAGTCGGGAGGACTGGGGGAAGCAAGCAGCCATGTGGGATGGTGCAGCCAAGTGGGCTGGTAGTCTTCTGCAGTGGTAGAACTGGGCTCAGTGTCTACAGGGAGGAAGAAGGAGATGCCGTTCTCTCAACAATGTGCTAATTTATCCAGAAAGGGAGCGGATATTCCTAGCCTGTAATGGGCTGTTGCTGAATTGAATTGACAAAAACACTGTTAATTCCACCGGAGTGATCAGCAGGCACTGTACGGTGTGAACCAAATTTGTTCAGGAGCAAGGAAGAAGAGGATTTCTGTATAAATAGGGAGGAAGTTGTCCCCTGTTTGTTCCGTGTTCTGGATATTTTTCAAGCTGGGCATCCCATAATTCCCTATTCCATCCAAGTTATCATCTCCTAATAAAACAGCAAAAACAAGCCAAGGACTGATTTCTGTGTTTGTGTGAATGAAGGAAATGCTAAGTGACTGGCTGTGCAGCAGTGGGGACCCGGAACATCAGCATCTCCTGCGGGGGAAGTGCTAATTAGATAGGAAAAGAGATAGATGTAAATAACAATTGTGTATAAATGTGTGTTCATGTTTAATAAAAACTATAATGATCAGCTTTTAGGTGGGTGGCTTAAAATCACTCAGTCCATTTGCTTAAGGTGTGTTTTCAGGCTTCTTGACCAGGTTTATTCAGCAATGAAGCAAAACACGTTTAGAGTCCATTCACACTTAAAGTGTTACCAAACCCACAACAGTAAAATTAGCCTGTATATACAGTAAAACATGCCTGTTATACTCACTGGGGAACCTAAGGGGTTAATCCTCTGCATTGTGTAAAAAGGCTGTTTGATCCTGTCTTCTCTGATCCTCCCCTTCTTCCACAGTCCCCATTTCATCTCCTGATAGTACAGAGCCAGGAGTCACTCTGCACATGCTCAGTTTGGCGTGTATTGCTAGAGAGTTTTTTTTTTTTCTTGGGAGAGTGCATGTGATCAGCCCAAGGCCAATCAGCACTGTCCAGACAGAGGGTCAGGGGTTTTGCATTCTTATAGGACATTCGTGAAAGAATGAAAACTCCTCCTACAAGCTTTAACCAGACACTGATAGAAGTCACAAGACTGCTCCAACTGCTCATGAGAAAGGGTATTTTGCAGTTTGTATTTACTAAAATAATTGCATTTCCATGTTCTGTGTACTGTGGGAGACCAGATATAGTGGATGCAGGTTCCGGGGTTTAGTAACACTTTAAGCGCTACATTATGCTCATTAAAGGAAATGTGTTAACGCACATTATGTCATGTTTTAATATGTGTTGCATTAAGGCAGCCCATTTGTGAATAAATGAATGGACTGCCAATGCACCAAAACAGATAAAAAAAAAAGAGTATATGACCCTTTATTAGCAATGCAGCTGGGATGCGTTGTATGTTGGACTCTACTGTCCAATGCCTTGGGCTACCATTCACAACTAATAGCACTGCAACACACTGCATGTATGATTGTCATTCATTAGAACACCTTTCCTTAAAGCGCAAGTATGAATGGAGCCTTGAGGTTTACCCTTTTAGGGGTTTGTTTCAGCTTAATGCAACCTCAAAATAATGTCCAGCCACCAGAATATTTTATTGGTCTGTGCAGAATCTCAACCTGTTCAATTACAGTTTGACTCTGAAGACAACTTCCCATTGCTGCTCAGGTCCAACTTTGGTATTGATCAAGTTTCTGCCGGTTCCCACAGATACGCCTGGACTCCCAGTGGGGGGGGATTTACTAAAACTGGAGCACTCAGAATCTGGTGCAGCTGTGCATGGAAGCCCATCAGCTACTAACTTCAATTTGTTCATTAAGCTTTTAAAATAGAACCTGGAAGCTGATTGGTTTCTATGCAGAGCTGCACCAGATTTTGCACTCTCCAATTTTAGTAAATCAACCTCGGTGTGTCTTCTCTATCTTCTGCCCCAGAAACACTGCCTGACTGCAGTCTGTCTCCATTCTGAACCCAGCCTACCAATCTTTAATCAGACTAAATCCTAGTACACACGATGAGAAAATTGGATGAATGATCGCCCGATTTTTCACAAAGGTGCATGTCATCATGTAACCAAGAATGATATTAAAGTGGTTGTAAACCTAGTTACACCACTTGTACCTACAGGTAAGCCTATAATAAGGCTTACCTGCGTGGTTTAGAAGATATTTACCATATACACTTGCACCGACATCATTGGTGCATGCACACTGAAGTAATGGCCTGCTCGAGCCGTTTCTTCAGCAGCTGTGCCGTGACTGGCAGCTCCTATGCGCATGCGCAGGAGTGACGTCATCGTGGCTCCCGCCAATCACAGCGCCGGAGCCCGCGAACCCGGGAATAACTCCGGGAGCCATGTTGCCGGTCACAGCGGTGTGCGGAGCCGCTGCAACAGCTTAGATCTAAGGTAAGTATTTCATAATGAGCTAGAATGCGATGCATGCTAGCTCATTATGCCTTTGTCTTACAGGGTTCTTTTTTTTGTTTTTTCTGGTTTACAACCACTTTAACTTGTGTAAAAAATCTTGAACAACAAAGGCAAATATAGCTACGTAGTAACAGAGAAAGTGATATAATGTATGTGACACTTTCAGCCATGTCCATCAAATACGTTCAATTGTTTCCGTCCGATTACTGTACACATTGAATGAAAATCGTATGTTGTGTTAACTTATGGTAAACATTTTCTAGCTTGCACCTTTGTCTTTTTTCATCTGAACAATCAGAATCAGCTGTCAAAAAGCACTAAAACTAATGAACAGATAATCCACCGATTGTTCCCCTTACAGAAATTTTCGTCCGAATTTCTTATCATGTGTGCTGGTCATAACTTGTCTTACTGGGTCTTGTTCAATTCCATCCAGTGGATGTCAGTGGATGTCAAAGGGCATACTCTTTTATTCCACCCAAACCATCTGTGCTACCTATGATAACATACTGTACATAGCAAGACAGCCATTTTTGGAGTGCCACCATTTTGGTTATGACCCAAGCTCTCTCATATTAGAATGTCCCCCCTAAGAACCTCCATCTCCCATATGTCCATTTACAAGGTGGACCTATTTTATTCCTGAAACTTTTATTCAGTTTAAAAGCAGATTACAGGTAACCACACTGACTGAATTGAAAAATGTATTTTATGACTTCTGATGGAATATATAAATAAACTAAAAGCAGTTTCACTTATTTTGCCTGAAGTTGTTCTTGAAATCACTCACATCTAGGGCTCCAGCACTGGGAGTTGTCAGCTTTATGTCATACTTTGCCCCCTTTCAGCTCTTATAATTGTCACATTTCAGCTTCCCATGGTGGGGAGCTGAACAGATACAGCCTTTAGCAAAATTCAGTATTGAAACACCAATGGCAAATAAGGCTTCACTGCCTGGTTCCCTTACCAAGAATGGAGGCGGCAGCAAACGAGAGTTGATCTGACGATCGGCTGGCGTGCCGACATTGCGGGCTCCCTGGACAGGTAAGTGCCCTAATAATAAAAGTCAGCAGCTACAGTATTTGTAGCTGCTGACTTTTAATTGTTTTCACCCAGGCTGGACCTCTTCTTTAAGTTCTTCTAACAACATAAGCCCTACCCATACAAGTGCAGGTTGGTGAAGGTTTGTAGTGGCTTGATTGAAAGAATAGTATTCACCTCGAAAAATGTACCTAATATTGTTAATTTTTGTTTATTTATTTATTTTTTTATTTAAATTATTGTTGTTATTTTTTTAAATGTAGCTATTTATTTATTTTTATTCTTCCCTACCCCCCATTATGGACGGTTTCTCTAGGAAAGAAAGCCGAATACTTCTTTCTCTTTCTTCTCAATTCCATTCTTATTTCCCTCTCTTTCAGGGTATCCCCTCGGACACCATATGCTTGCCCTCTCTCTGTTTTTAAAAGCTGGAAAATGCTGGGTGGCATCATACTATCTTACATTTTGCCAAATTTGATACGACCTGTTATTTCACCTATGCTGTCACTTTCTGTCTATATGAACACTCTTTTTCTGGAGATGTTTGTTTGCACTTTGGCATACGTTGTAAATGATGGCTTATGACCTTAACCGATGTGAATTTCATTGTGTCTGTTTGTTATAATGCATGCCCTTCAAACCAGGGGTCTCAAACTCAAATTACCTGAGGGCCACAAGACAAGTTTTCATATCCCACAGGGGCCGCATGCAAACTTTCAAACTTCAAAGACAGCACTGGTGTCAGGGGGACGTATTATTAACCTCAGCACTGGTGTCAGCATTAACCCCCAGCACTGGTGTCAGCAGACACACTATTAACCCCAGCATTGGTGTCAGCGGATGCACTATTAACCCCCAGCACTGGTGTCAGTGAAAGCACTATTAACCCCCAGCACTGGTGTCAGCGGACACACTATTAACCCCCAGCACTGGTGTCAGCGGACGCACTATTAACCCCCAGCACTGGTGTCAGCGGACGCACTATTAACCCCAGCATTGGTGTCAGCGGACGCACTATTAACCCCAGCATTGGTGTCAGTGGATGCACTATTAACCCCCAGCACTGGTGCCAGTGGACGCACTATTACCCCCAGCACTGGTGTCAGTAGATGCACTATTAACCCCCAGCACTGGTGTCAGCGGACACACTATTAACCCCCAGCATTGATGTGAGCGGAAACACTCTTAACCCCCAGCATTGGTGTCAGCGGATGCACTATTAACCCCCCAGCACTGGTGTCAGCGGATGCACTATTAGCCCCAGCATTGGTGTCAGTGGATGCACTATTAACCCCCAGCACTGGTGTCAGCAGACACACTATTAACCTCAACACTGGTGTCAGCGGACGCACTATTAACCCCCAGCATTCGTGTCAGCAGACGCATTATTAACCCCCAGCACTGGTGTCAGCGGACACACTATTAACCGCCAGCATTGGTGTCAGCGGATGCACTATTAACCCCCAGCATTGGTGTCAGCGGACACACTATTAACCCCCAGCACTGGTGTCAGCGGACACACTATTAAGCCCAGCATTGGTGTCAGCGGATGCACTATTAACCCCCAGCATTGGTGTCAGCGGACACACTATTAACCTCAGCATTGGTGTCAGCGGATGCACTATTAACCCCCAGCATTGGTGTCAGCGGACGCACTATTAACCCCCAGCATTGGTGTCAGCAGGCGCACTATTAACCCCCAGCACTGGTGTCAGCAGACGCACTATTAACCCCCAGCATTGGTGTCAGCGGACACACTATTAACCCCCGGCATTGGTGTCAGAGGACGCACTATTAACCCCCAGCATTGGTGTCAAGCGGACGCACTATTAACCCCAGCATTGGTGTCAGCAGACACACTATAAACCCCCGGCATTGGTGTCAGCGGACGCACTATTAACCCCCAGCATTGGTGTCAGCGGACGCACTATTAACCCCAGCATTGGTGTCAGCAGACACACTATTAACCCCTGGAATTGGTGTCAGCTGACGTACTATTAACCCCCAGCATTGGTGTCAGCGGACACACTATTAACTCCCGGAAATGGTGTCAGCGGACGCACTATTAACCCCAGCATTGGTGTCAGCAGACACACTATTAACCCCCGGAATTGGTGTCAGCGGATGCACTATTAACACCCAGCATTGGTGTCAGCTGATGCACCCCAGCACAACTCCTACACTCCACAAATAACTTCTCCACCATCACACTTCACAAATACCCCCTGTTCACAAATTTCAACCTCAGTCACCCCACCAAGGACTTTGCTCAGCCTCAGTGTAATGGCTCACTTACCTCTACTGGCAGTCAGCTGGTGGCATGATCTTCAGCCTCCCGAGTCCTCTCCTCCTGTCAGGTCCTGGCTCAACACAGGCCTAGTGGCAGGGCACCCCAAGAATGCCATTATCTCCAGCCCTGAGGTGGCAACAGGACCCTGGATCTGGGCACAGCCTCCGAGGAAGCACAGCTCTGATCGATCATCAGTGCCTATGTGGGCGGGGCGATGGGCGGATCCTCGCTCTGCTCTATTCTCTCTCTGCTCTCCTGTGCTTCGTCTATGTTTCCTTTGCTGTGCACTCTGGGCTGCAGCAGCATGCGGGGGGAGAGGACACAGGAGACAGAGAGAGAAAAAGCTCCCAGCTGCTGCACGGTGCACCCCACGCACCTGCCAAGGATCGGCCCTGCCAGCGGGCCATTTGTAACCGGTCCGCGGGCCGGGACTTGGAGACCCCTGCTTTAAACGAAAGAATTAAAAAAAAATATATATATATATATATATATATATATATATATATATATATATATATATATATAATATTAGAGAGGTAACAGTGTTAGAAAGTTGGCAAGCTGCAAAGATTATGTTGCAATAGAAAGTAATAAGAAAAGATCTAAGCGTTCAATGCCTCTGCTGAGAATTTTGAAGATGCATTACTTGTTTAGAATGTAAAAGCCTTAGAATATTTAGCTAATAATATTACTGACAAATTCAAATAAGATTGTTAAAGAAAGTTTTACATCAAATGTGTATGAATAAGTGTCAGAAACCATGAATCAGACTGAGACAGAAGTACAGTTAAATCACACTTGTTTAATAATTATAATAAAAAGGTAAACAGAGTAAACATAGTCAAAACATAGCCAGAGTTCAGGAACCGGAAAGGATAGTCAGACAAGCCAAAACGTCAGGGAGCCAGAGATGAGCGTAGTAGAACAGCAAGCAGGATCTGGAGCCAGAAAGAATGTCAGCCAAACAAGTCTTTAACAGGAACGCAGGAGATCATCTCTAGGGATGTGACCAAGGTGAAGGGTGAAGGTAGAGATCATCTGGGCTGGACGGCTTAAGTTGGCAGGACTGACGAGCAGGATATCATCAACAGGTGAGTCACTGTAGAGAGAAAGGAGCTGGCAATTAGCCGACAGCTGAGCGGCCAGCTTCGAGAAGGAAGGGCTGAGCCCAGCCCTAACAATAAGTCAATGTAAGTAGCAGTTATACAATTTGTCATTTAATTTATTTATGAAGACAGTGTTCTTTAAAGGCGCTATTTGTCTGCTACTAGTACCTCAGTATGAATGTTGAGCAATGATTCCATAGATATTACTTGTATTATGGGTAGAAATGGAGAAACAAAAAAAGGTACAGAGGTGTAAGTTCTGAAATGCTGAGTATTTAAGAAAGAGACAGTTAAAGCACAAAGCGATAGTGGAGAGAGGAGAGGGTTTTTTTTAAGAACATGTTACCACTTTCATGTCCAGAGCCTGACTACAGGTTCATAACTGTACAGGGTACTCACACTGACATATCCTCCTGAGTACGAACTATCCACGGGACTGAATAGAGAATGCACAGCCCATTGTGGGCCCAGGTTAGGAGATTTTTATGAAGCAGTAGATCAGTGTTTCTCAACTCCAGTCCTCAAGGCGCACCAACAGGTCATGTTTTCAGGATTTCCACTATTTTGCACAGGTGATTTGATCAGTTTCACTGCCTTAGTAATTACCACAGCTGTTTCATCTGAGGGAAATCCTGAAAACATGACCTGTTGGTGCGCCTTGAGGACTGGAGTTGAGAAACACTGCAGTAGATGTTTCATTTTAATATTTAAATACAGGCATGCATAGCTATTACTATCTCAGATATCTCATATATATTGCAACAGACTGTCCCGCATCTCCTCTTTCAGCCTGGATCTTCTGCCACTGATTTGCAGATAAGGTTGGCAAGTGGACCTCCCAGTCACCATTATCCTTGGTTATCTAGGCAATAAAGCCCAGCTACAGTAAAAATGTACCATCAACAGTCTCCCCAGAGACCCAGTGGTAAGCCACAATGCCCAGCCATATCCCAAATGATCTAGTAGTTATAAGGCTCAGCAATGTTTCAGGAAACCCCAAGGTGAATTAGTATAAAGCTCTTCAATCTGCAGTCTTCGTTTCTCAGCTATTCAAAGTGCAATATTTATACAGCTTCTCTGAGCTTTCATAAAGCAGGAGGCGGGGAGCTGAAGTTCCTGCAAACACATCTCTTCCCCTAGTAAAAGCAGCACACATAGTAAACACAAACACTGGCTAGGCACACATTGAACCCTTTGATCACCCTGGATGTTTAACCCCTTCCCAACCAGTGTCATTAGTACAGTGATAGTGCATATTTTTAATCACTGATCACTATATCAGTGTCACTGGCTTCCACAAAGTGTCAAAAGTGCCAGTTAGTGTCCGACTGTCTGCCGCAATATCGCAGTCCCGCTCTAGGTCGCTGATCGCTGCCATTACTAGTATAAAAAATTAATAAAAAATTCCAGTATATATCACATAGTTTGTAGACGCTATAATGTTCACGTAAACCAATCAATATATGCTAATTTGTTTTTGTTTTTTATCAAAAAAATGTAGCAAAATACATATTGGCCTAAATTTATGAAGAAATTAGATTGTTCCATTTTTTTTATTGGATATTATAGCAGAAAGTAAAAAATATTGGGGTTATTTCAAAATTGTCTGTCTTTTTTTGTTTATAGCGCAAAAAAATAAAAAATGCAGAGGTGATCAAATGCCACCAAAAGAAAGCTCTATTTGTGGGAAAAAAATGGCATAAATATTATCTGGGTACAGCATTGCATGACTGTACACTGTCAGTTAAATTAACGAAGTGCCGTATCGCAAAAAGTGGCCTGGTTGTGAAGGGATAAATCTCTTGGAGGTCAAGTGTTAGTTAACTAATTCAGAAATTAATTAGTTATAATATTAGAAATGATAAATACTCTCTGGAAAAGAGTAGTTTATGCTTTAAAAGAAATGCACGGTGGGGTGTACACTGCATCACAAAACCCAAGACAATCTTTGAAAATAGTCAGGATCACATAATAAACTGGTTTTGGTAAGTATAGGAGGGAGTTTATGGGAAGTGAGGTTAAAAGTGGAGCTTTCCTTTGATGTAATGCCCTGCTCTAAATGTTTTTCCTTTTTTTTCTCCCACATAATGCAGCAAGAAATAGCATCAGTTTTGGACGGAATCCTTTAGCTGTTTCTGACAGTAAGAACATTTTCCTCTCAAATAGTTGTTTAGTTTACAAATTTATTTTTCCTTAAATGGACTTTTCTGAAGTTTTATTTCAGATGCCAAAAATATAATCCTAAGGAGACTGAAACGTCAATAAATTTAAACACAACACGGCTACAGCAGCAAACAAGTTTAGCCATGCCTAGTAACATGTCGTTCTGTGATATACAACCATATTCACAGCCTGACTAAAATGTCCAGAGGGAACCAAAAAGTCTTTATTGGAGTTCATGTAAAGTACACCACTGTCTTCATAAAGGTGGTCATGTATCAGAGTGATCCCAGAACTGGATATCTTATTTAAGGTGGAAAAAATAATTATTTGATCCCCTGCAGGTTTTGCAAGCTTGCCCACTTACAAGGAAATAAAGGGTCTATAATTGTTATCATAGGTGTATTTTAAATGAGAGACAGAATATCAACCAAAAATCCAGAAAAAACACATAATACAAATGTTATAAATTGAGTTGCAGTTCAGTGAGTAAAATAAGTATTTGATCCCCAAGTAAAACATGACTTAGTACTTGGTGGAGAAACCCTTGTTGGCAAGCACAGAGGTAAGACGTTTCTTTTAGTTGGTTACAAAGTTTGCACACATCTCAGGAGGAATTTTGGTCCACTCTTCTTTACAGATCTTCTCTAAATTCTTAAGGTTTCTTGGATGTCGATTGGCAACTCAAAGTTTCATCACTCTCCATAAATTTTCTATAGGATTAAAGTCTGGAGACTGGCTAGGCCAGTCCATGACCTTAATGTGCTTCTTCTTGAGCAAGACCCATCCACGACCCATCTTCAGTGTTCTGGCTGAGGGAAGAAGGTTCTCATCCAAGATTTTACAATACATGCCCATCCTTTGGAGGCAAAGTGGACCTATACCTTTAGCAGAGAAACAGCCCCAAAGCATAATGTTTCCACCTCCGTGCTTGACTGTAGGGATGGTGTTCTTAGGGTTATAGTCAGCCTTTTTCAGTCAAGTTAATGCCAAAGAGCACAGTTTTAATCTCATTTGACCACAGCATTTTCTCCCAATCCTTCTCTGAATCATTTAGAGGTTCATTGACAAACTTCAGACGGGCCTTTACATGCTTCTTGAGAAGGGGGACCTTTGCGGGCGCTGGAGGATTTTAATCCATGGCAGCATATTGTGTTAACAGTGGTATGTTTGGGATTGTGGTCCGAACTGCCTTGAGATCATTCACGCACCTCCCATGTAGTTCTGGGTTGATTCCTCACTTTTTTCATGATCATCCTTTCTCTTATGAGGCGAAATCTTGCATGGATCTCCAGAACGAGGGCAATTGATGGTTATTTTGTATTTCTTCCATTTGCGAATAATCGATCCAACAGTTGTCTGTTTCTCACCAAGCTTCTTGCTCAAGATCTTGTAGCCCATTCCAACCTTGTGCCGGTCTACAATCTTGTCCCTGATGTCCTTTGACAGCTCTTTGGTCTTGCCTATGATCGTGAGGTTTGAATGGAAGAAAGAGATTCCGTGGACAGGTGACTTTTATGCACATAACAAATTTCCGTTAGGTGCACCTTCTTAAATTAACAGAACTAATCTGTGTACCACATGAGCAGATACTGTAGCCAGTCTGTGGGAGCCAGAATTATTGTTGGTTGGTAGGGGATCAAATACCTATTTTACTCACTGAACTGCAACTCAATTTATAACATTTGTATCATGTGTTTTTTTCTGGATTTTGGTTGATATTCTGTCTCTATCATTTAAAGTACACCTATGATAAAAAAAAACCTAGACCCTTAATTTCTTTGTAAGTAGGCAAATGTGCAAAATCTGCAGGGGATCAAATTATTATTTTCCCTACTGTATGGGTAGAGAATAGATTTGAAATAGTCTTATGTATGTATGCATATCTGAAGCATGTGCAGGTCGTGTACACTCCATTATCTTTTGTTTACACCAATCAGCCCTACCATGAGGCTGGGTTCACACTGGTCCGACAAACGCTCCGACATTGGGAGCTCATGCCACATGACGTGTGAAATTTAATGTTACCCTATGGGAGCCGTCCTAAATGGTCCGACACAAGTCGTTCCGACTTTAGAAATGCTCCCTGTCCGACTTTGATCCTACTTCAGCCCATTGACTATCATTGAAGTCAGATCGCCGTCTCGCATGATCCGACTTCGGCACGCAACTTGTGCTCAGATGATCTTGAGAGGGAACTCTGCGCCAAATTTTAAATAAAAAACCGGCATGGGTTCCCCCTCCAAGAGCATACCAGGCCCTTGGGTCTGGTATGGACCTTAAGGGGAACCCCCTACGCCGAAAAAACGGCGTGGGGGTCCCCCCCAAATCCATACCAGACCCTCATCCGAGCACGCAGCCCGGCCGGACAGGAATGGGGGTGGGGATGAGCGAGCGCCTGCCCTCCTGAGCCGTACCAGGCCGCATGCCCTCAACATGGGGGGGTGGGTGCCTTGGGGGAGGGGGGCGCGCTGCGGGCCCCCCCGCCCCAAAGCACCTTGTCCCCATGTTGATGAGGACAAGGGCCTCTTCCCGACAACCCTGGCCGTTGGTTGTCGGGGTCTGATGGCGGAGGGCTTATCGGAATCCGGGAGCCACCTTTAATAAGGGGGCCCCCAGATCCCGGCCCCCCACCCTATGTGAATGAGTATGGGGTACATGGTACCCCTACCCATTCACCTAGGGAAAAGTGTCAATAAAAAAACCACAGTACACAGGTTTTAAGATTAATTTATTAGGCAGCTCCGGGATCTTCTTCCGATTTCGGGGGGGGGGGTCTTCTTCCGACTTCTCCCGGTGTTCCACCTCTTCCCCCGGGCCCCTCTGCTATCTTCTTCCAGCTCTTTTGCCAGCGGGGGGCCCGGTCTGCTGCCGCTGTCTCGCTGCTGTCTTGCCGCTTCTTCGTTTCTTCTCTTCTTCCGATGTTGACACGACGCTCTCTCTGGCTGGAATGCTGTGTGCGAGCTGCGGAGCCATTTATATAGGCGGTGACCCCGCCCCCTTGTAACGTCACGGTCCCAGCATGCGCAGGGACTCTGGGGTCACGCCCCCTTATGACGCCAGAGTCCCTGCGCATGCTGGGACCGTGACGTCACAAGGGGGCGGGGTCACGTCTATATAAATGGTTCCGCAGCTCACACACAGCATTCCAGCCGGAGAGAGCGTCGTGTCAACATCGGAAGAAGAGAAGAAGCGGCGACAAGACAGCGGCAGCAGACTGGGCCCCCCGCTGGCAAAAGAGCTGAAAGAAGATAGCGGGGGGGCCCGGGAGAAGAGGCAGAACACCGGGAGAAGTCGGAAGAAGATCCCGGAGCTGCCTAATAAATTAATCTTAAAACCTGTGTACTGTGTTTTTTTTTTATTGACACTTTTCCCTAGGTGAATGGGTAGGGGTACCATGTACCCCATACTCATTCACATAGGGTGGGGGGTGGGATCTGGGGGCCCCCTTATTAAAGGGGGCTCCCGGATTCCGATAAGCCCTCCGCCCGCAGACCCCGACAACCAACGGCCAGGGTTGTCGGGAAGAGGCCCTTGTCCTCATCAACATGGGGACAAGGTGCTTTGGGGTGGGGGGGCCCACAGCATGCCCCCCTTCCTCAAGGCACCCACCCCCCATGTTGAGGGCATGCAGCCTGGTACGGTTCAGGGGGGGGGCGCTCGCTCGTCCTCACCCACATTCCTGTCCGGCCGGGCTGCGTGCTCGGATAAGGTCTGGTATGGATTTAGAGGGGACCCCCACACCGTTTTTTCGGCGTAGGGGGTTCCCCTTAAGGTCCATACCAGACCCAAGGGCCTGGTATGTTCTTGGAGGGGGAACCCATGCCGGTTTTTTATTTAAAATTTGGCGCAGAGTTCCCCTAAAGATTCATACCAAACATAGTGCCGGGCATTGGCGATGATCCAGGTCGGATCCCCGTTCATTGAAAGTCGGATACATGCCGGCTTCATGTCGCAGGGCAAAGTCGGATCCAAAGTAGGACGGCTGTCGTGTCGCACCAGTATGAACCCAGCCTTAGGATCACTGACAGGTAAAGTATATAAAATTGATTATCTCGTTATGGGGCGTACACACGGTCGGACTTTTCGGCTACAAAAGTCCGACGGACGCCGACAGACCAAATCCGGCGGACAATCCGATCGTGTGTGGGCTTCCCCGGACTTTCAGCGGACTTTTCCAGTCGCAAATCTGACAGATTTTAGATTTGGAACATGCTTCAAATCTTTACGTCGTAACTCCGCCGGACCCAGAAATCCGCTCGTCTGTATGCTAGTCCGACTGACAAAAACCCACGCTAGGGCAGCTATTGGCTACTGACTATCAACTTCCTTATTTTAGTCCGGTGTACGTCATCACGTACGAATCCGTCTGACTTTTGTGTGATCGTATGTAGGCAAGTTCTTCATTAGAAAGTCCGCCGCAAGTCCGCCAGAAGTCAGTCGAAAGTTTGTCGGACGGGCTGTCGGACTTTTGTAGCCGAAAAGTCCGACCGTGTGTACGCGGCATTACACTGGAATCTGAACATGGTTGGGATATATTAGGCAGCAAGGGAACATGTTGCCCCTTTAGCTGATATGGTGAGAGCAGAAAAAATGGACAACCATAAGGATTTGAACGACTTTGACAAGGGCCAAACTGTAATGGCTAGACGTTTGGGTCAGAGAAACTCCAAAACTGCAGCAGGATGTAGGATGTACTGTAGGATGTTCCCGGTCTGCAGCGGTTAGGACCTACCAAAAGTTGTCCATGGAAGGAAAACCGGTGAACCATTGACAGGGACATGGGCAGCCAAGGCTCATTGATGCACATAGGGAGTGAAGGATGACCCATGTAGTCCAATCTGATGGAGAGACTGTAGCTCAGATTGCTCAAAAAGTAAATTCTGGTTCCGATAGAAAGGTGTCAGAATACACAATACATCGCAGTTTGTTGTGTAAGGGGCTGCATAGCTGCAGAGCAGTCAGGGTGCCCATGCTGACCCATGTCCACAGCCAAAAGTGCCTACGATGGGCACATGAACATCAGAACTGGACCAGATGACAACAGTTTCACCAGACAGGGAGTGAGCAAAAAGGGGCAAAAGGGGCACAGACAGAAATAAAAATCTGACAAGGGCTGACATCTTCTCCCGTTCTTTCTTCTGGGATCGCGTGCTCCAGGGCTGAGAGTGGCCGGAGCCGTAATGGCAAGCCCTCGGTTCTGGCAAGATGCTCTGAAGTTTCGGCACAGTACGTCAGACCTTCAGAGCGCATGCGCCGCTGACGTCAGCGGCTGCATGCAGGGTGAATATCTCCTAAACCATGCAGGTTTAGGAGATATTTATTTTACCTACAGGTAAACCTTGTTATAGGCTTACTTGTAGGTAAAAATAACAAAGCAGGGTGTACAACCTCTTTAAAGCTCTACTGTAGGCAAAAAAGTATTATGTTATGGGTTAGAGTAATGGAGGGTTAGAGTATTTAAAGTCATTAGTACAGGAAATATCTCCAACTGGGGTACAGGCTGGGTTCAAATTTCTGCCAATGTTTCTATTGCTGTCTGTGCCTTTCTGTCCCAGAAACAGCCATACCTTCCCCATTTCTTATATGGGTGTCACAGGGCCAGGAAATATAGGGACCCCCCCCCCCCCTTAGAATTTTTAACTCCTACAAACTATCCAAATAAAAAAAATACACAACAAAACAAAAATGGCTATAGTAAGGCTTTAAAACACCTGATATCTCTTGGGGGACACTATTTGTAACATATTTGTGCTGGGGTTCCTGGGTCTGCACACCTGCATTGGTCACTATGGTCCAGTAAGCCTTCATCATAATTGTATTTCATATTATGGAAAATACAAGAGATACTGCAACGTACAAAAAACTCCCAGGTGGACAGGAATTATGTCAGGGAGAACTCTTTGTTGAAGGAATATCCCCAATAGGGTCAAAGACAAAAATAAAAACCTGATGGAAAGATTAACCTTTCTCCACTCTACCTAAATCTTAACAAAGGAAGATGGCATTGGGCTTAAAATTGTTTGGAGCTCCTAGCAAAGTAGACATCAATACAAATTATTTTTTAGATTATCTTAAAGGGATTGTAAACTCTCAAATGTTTTTCTCTTAAAGTAACAAATAAATATTATACTTTCCTACTCTGGGCAGTGGTTTTGAGCAGCCCTGACCCTCCGCTTCTCGGATTCCCCACCGGCGCTCCTGGTCCCCCCCCCCTGCTGAGTACCCTCATAACAAGCCGCTTGCTATGGGGGCACTTGTGGGCCACTCTGTGGGTCCATAAGACACACAGAGCGGGGCTCAGACCCGCCCTCTGCTCAATCCTCACTGGCTGTGGTTGACAGCAGCAGGAGCCAATGGTCAATGAGGATGGATGCTGCTCTCTTGCACATCGCTGGATTGAGATCAGGCTCGGGTGAGTATTAAGGGGCACTGGAGGGGAACAGTATGCAGAAGGTTTTTTACCTTCCTGCATAGAATGCAGAAAGCTAAAAAACTTTCTGCCTTTAGAACAACTTTATTATAAATGGCCTAGGCTAGATGGGAGGGTCCGATCATCTGCTTAAATTGAGAATGAGCCTTGCTCCTCATTTGCTAACCCACTAACCACTTTCTTTCAACAGTCAAGTCCCATAGTCTGTACTGTCTATTGTCATTTTAGCATTGCATAGTTGAATGACTGGGAACGGAGCTTGTCACTTGGAGAGGGTTGAACTTATTGTCTATTTGAGCAGTAAAACTCCATGTACAGTCTGGGCCTAGGATCCAAGTGGCTCCACAGGCACACACAAAATCTGTTTGAAGAATAACACAAGCACTGTGGTTTGCTTAGAAACATTTAGACCCGTAGAAAGTCTTTGAAGAGAATGCTAGCATGGCCTGAATGTTTCATGCAACCTTATGTCCAACAATTGTGGAAGGTTTGGATAGGCAACTTTTTCCTAACTGGCATTTAGGGTTGCTCAACAAGTGCTAAAAATTCCTCCACGTGAACATACCCTTACCAGACTTAGTGGGAAAGGGGCAGAATGTGATTCAAGCATGTGTATAAAATGGTGTATGAGTTGTCAGTTTGTTTTTTGGAGGGGAACTGTCCATAAGGAAAATGCAGATATTTTCCTGTATCGGTCCTGGCATTGAGATGTGCCCATTGTAACCCAAAAATGAATACAAGCAGCACATGAAAAATTAGACCTGTGGCTCCAATCTCATGTAGTCTGAGAATCTAAGAATCGGCCTAAAAAATAAGCAGAGAGGCACAGTGATTTTCCAGTCTGTTCATTTGTAAATAAGTCTTAGGGGAGAAGCGCCAAGAAAAAAGCTGGGTATGCTAGGATGCCTGGAAGCAAGAAACTGATCTGTAGACATGCAGGATAAACATTCCTTTGGTCTAACCAAGTGTAGAATCTTACATTTCCTTGGAGATTATAAATGATAAAGTACTAGATTTAGAGTAATCTCTTCAATAATTGTCCATGTTAGTAAACAAAAATGTAAAAAGGACTGATAGCATTCGATACGGAATATCTATCTATCTATCTATCTATCTATCTATCTATCTATCTATCTATCTATCTATCTATCTATCTATCTATCTATCTATCTATCTATCTATCTATCTATCTATCTATCTATCTATCTATCTATCTATCTATCTATCTATCTATCTATATTCTTTACAATTAGTTCATACTATTGTGGTGCAGTAATGTGCAGAATACATGAGTCACTTTGAATAGCACCCTGACACACTATGGCAACGTACAATATATTACCAAAAGTATTGGAACACCTGCCTTTACACGCACATGAACCTTAATGGCATCCCCAGTCTCAGTCTGTAGGGTTTAATACTGAGTTGGCCCACCCTTTGCAGCTATAACAGCTTCAACTCTTCTGGGAAGGCTGTCCACAAGGTTTAGGGGTGTGACTATGGGAATGTTTGACAATTCTGCCAGAAGTGCATTCGTGAGGTCAGGCACTGATGTGGACGAGAAGGCCTAGCTCCTAGTATCCGCTCTAGTACATCTCAAAGTTGTTCTATCGGGTTGTGGTCAGGACTCTGTGCAGGCCAGTCACGTTCCTCCATCCTATACTCGCTTATCAATGCCTTTCTGGACCTTGCTCTGTGCACTGGTCCAAATCATATGGTGGAGGGGGGATTATGGTGTGGGGTTGTTTTTCACGGGTTGTGTTTGGCTCCTTAGTTCCAGTGAAGGGAACTCTTAAGGCGTCAGCATACCAAAACATTTTGGACAATTTCATGCTCCCAACTTTGTGGGAACAGTTTGGGGGTGGCTCCTTCCTGTTCCTACATGAATGCACACCAGTGTACAAAGCAAGGTCCATAAAGACATGGATGAGCGAGTTTGGAGTGGAGGAACTTGACTGGCCTGCACAGAGTCCTGACCTAAACCTGATAGAACACTTTTGGGATGAAATAGAGTGGAGACTGCGAGCCAGGCCTTCTCGTATAACATCAGTGCCTGACCTCACAAATGCGCTTCTGAAAGAATGGTCAAACATTCCCATAGACACACTCCTAAACCTTGTGGACAGCCTTCCCAGAAGAGTTGAAGCTGTTATGTCTGCAAAGGACGGGCCAACTCAACACTGAACCCTATGGACTAAGACAGGGATGCCATTATAGTTCATGTGTGTAAAAGCAGGCGCCCCAATACTTTTGGTAATATAGTGTACCTTTGCTGCAACGGGTTGCAACACACTGCTGTGCGTTGCATTCTTAAAAAAAGGTGTGGTTTTTGCAGCAATTAGATCCATTAGCAGCCCATTAAAAATGAACTGACTACTTTAACACAAGACATGTTAATGTGTGATGAAACATTTGTTAACATGCATGCATTACTGCACTGCACTAAAGTGAACTCAACCTTATTTAATGTAAGTATACAACCCTATTTTTCAAGGAGCAAAATAAGCTTAACCACTTCAACACCAGGCACATTTACCCCCTTTCTGCCCAGGGTAATTTTCACTTTGAATGACAATTGCGCGATCATGCAACACTGTACCCAAACCATTTTTATCATTTTGTTCACACAAATAGAGCTTTCTTTTAGTGGCATTTAATCACCACTGGGTTATTTATTTTTTGCTAAATAAACTAAAAAATACTGAAGAGTTTGAAAAAAGAAACACGTTTTTCTTTGTATCTGTTATGAAATTTTGCTAATAATTATCCTTCATAAATTTAGGCCAAAATGTATTCTGCTACATTTCTATGGTGAAAATTACCTAAATCAGTGTATATTATTTAGTCTGTAGGAAAGTCCACAAACTATGGTGTGTATGTATACTGTATCTGAAAATGGATCAATCCTGATATAGTGACGGCCTATCTCATTTCATGAGGCCCAAAAAATATCAGGACAGTACAGATATCCCCCAAATTACTCATTTTTAGAAAGTGGACAGTCTGAGGTATTTAGTAACCAGTACAGTGCAGCGTCATCATATAACCGTTGTGGTGATGATCAGGGACACTGACTGTTGACAGTGCGAAAAAAAATTAAAAAATTAATTAAAAAAAAACATGTCAGCCCTCTCAGCAGTGACTTTACAGCGCTGAAGGGGTTCGTTCCAAGGTGAGTATTTCATAATGTACTAGTATGCGATGCATACTAGCACATTATGTCACTGCCTTGCAGGTTTTTTTTTTGTTTTTCTGAACATCCACGGTTTACAACCGCCATAAAGCTCACCTGTGCCAAGACACATATTCTTAGCAAGCAGTACATGGGCTTTCAAACAAGCACTCACCAGTGGCGGCTGGTGGTTTTCTCTCCTGGGGGGGGCGGCAAAAATCCACCCCCCAGTCGGCAAACCCCCCCAGAGGACAGTCAGGACAACAAAGCCCCACACTTACCCTATCTAGGAAGCGGGCGGGTGGCATGTCCGGCAGCTTTCTTCCTCCTCCTGTGGTGTGGATTACTGCGGCTTCCGCCTTGCATCCCCCTCCTCCTCCTCCTAGGCGTCTAATAGGATCGCCTTTTCACCTTTCAGCCAATCGGGTTACAGGTATCAGACCCACGCTACCTAATTGGCAGAGAGGCAATTCAGTGTTAGAAAAGCGAATATTAATTTGCTTTTCTAACACACTTTGGTGGGCTCCGAGCGCAATGCTCTGCGCCACGAGTCCACCCTATTTTGAAGCCTATTAGAGCCTATGGATCTAATCAGGTGCTTAAAAAAACACCCCCGCCACTGTAATTCATGCACCCGACGTCTTGAAAGGGGCTGGACGCATGAATAGGGGGTGGTCGCGGCAGCCATGGATAAATTCATGGTATGCATGAATCTATCTATTAATCATTTAGGGGGTGGCGTGAATAGAGGGGGCAGCGCCCGTGCACCCTCAATGGACGGGCTGCCCCTGATGCTTTCTATTCTGTCCAGCTGCTTTTGCCATGACTGAAGTCAGAATGGACAGCTGTAGGAGAGATAAATGTGTTTTGTTTTAGTACATTGTACAGGTGTGCCATTTTACAGGCAAATTGTTTGACAACTCATTGCTTATTAGCCTTGAAAATGGTCAGAATTGATTTGAAAGATTCAGCTCCCATTGACTTCAGTCGGGTTTGGATTAAAGTGGTTGTAAAGGCAGAATGTTTTGTATGCAGAATGGTAAAAAAATCTTCTCTATGCAGCTCCCCCTGCAGCCCCCTTTAAATACATGGCTGACCGATCCAGTGATGTGCACGAGAACCGAGACTCTCTAGTTTCTCATTGGCTCAGATATAGCAGCAGGAGTCATTGACTCCAGCTGCTGTCAATCACAACCAGTGACGGGTGAGCAGGGGGTGGGGCAGTCTTGTGGACACACACAGCAGGGCTGGGGAGCAAGCACACACGAGTGCCCCCATAGCAAGCAGCTTGCCACCTTCATCTAGTTCTAGTTCCTTTACAATCACTTTAACATTCAGAACCCATCCTTAAAGAGGAGTCCCCCCCCAAAAAAAAATAAATTTAAGGCCAGTAGCTACAAATACTGTAACAGCTGACTTTTACTATTAGGGAACTTACCTGTCCAGGCATCCAGTGGTGTCCTTACCCGAGCTGATTCTTAAATTGGTTCTGGCGGTGTCTTAGCCATCTTGGCTAAGAGAAACCGGCAGTGAAGCCTTGCGGCTTCACAGCCAGTTCCCTACTGGGCGTGCGCGCATGGCAATGCGCTTTCCTAATGGGCTAGCTGCGGATAGAAAGGAGGAGGGGCCAAACTTCCTGCTCACTTTGCCACAGCGAACTGAACTGGAAGTGGGAGCAGGTACCTGACAAAACCAGGTTTTGCCAAATGTGGCAGCGGAGGGGGGAAGGAGGCAGACAAGTGTATCTTCCCCTGTTGGGTGGAGCTCAGCTTTAAGTGAATGTCTTGCTTTTTTTTTTTTTTTTTTTTTTTTTACAATAGCTTGCCTATTTGCCTTACAAAATGGCCGGAATGTGGTATCAAGATTGCCCCCCCTAGACATCAATGGGGTTTGCAGATAAACTATGTTTTGCAGATTTCAAGCAGGAATTATATCCAAGATGTTTCATTCACATGCTTACCCCAGATATACTGTAAGCATGTGAATGAAACATCTTGGCTATAATTTTTCTGATTGTGGATATGTATACTTACACTGTATGTTTATTTAAAAGTACTTGACCTAATATGCCCTGAAGAAGCCCAGAGGGTGAAACATGTTGGAATTTAGCCACCAAAATACAATCATTTCAAGCAGTATGATATAAAAGTGTATATGTGAAAATATTTTAATGATGTTTAAATAAATTTTATTTTTTATATATTGAGTTCTGGTTGTTGTAAGCACCTAAAATGTCCCAAATAATTCTTCTCTTCTTGCTATATATATATATATATATATATATATATATATATATATATATATACATATATATATATATATATATATATATATATATATATATGTATATATATATATATATATATATATATATATATATATATATATATATATATATATATATATATATATATATATATATATATATATATATATATATATATACGGGATGTAGTGCTATCATTGATTGGCAATTCACCTATAATCACCTCTTTATAACAATGAAATATAGTCACCCAAAAAGGTCTAATTTTCTCCTCCTCAGTTTTTTCCATCCATATAATCTATTTGTATCTATTTGCATAAACTATAAGAAATTTCTGAAAGAGAAAAAAAAAAATCTAAAGACATCAGAGAGATACAGGGCTAGATCTATTTCTGTATATGGCTAACAATAACATCCCCATCTTATTCTGAGTGAATTTGATGTGTAAGGTGGATCTAGATTACAGACACAGTAAGGAGACATGCTCCCTGCTGTCCGTCTGTAATGAAAAGTCAGGAGATTTCCCCCTTGCTATTTGATGTGAGCTCAGAAGTCAGAATTAAGCCCACAGCTCTGTAACATCACTAGATGCCAGATTTGCTGCTCGCTGGATCAGTTATCTTCACAGAGACGGTAATACAAAAGGAAAGAACAAAGTGGGCTACACACCATCTGGGGGCTTCTCAGCAAGAACAGCGTCTGATAAAAGAGAAGGCAGATTACTTCATACACCAGATTGGGGAGAGATTTCATCTCTGGATGTCATTTCTGACTGAGATAGCAACTCTTCCTGCTTTTTCATCTATGTTCAATGTTTTTAGCAACATGAGTGACAATTTAAATGTAATATGGAAAACTCAAAGTGGATCAGAAGTTTTCAGCGCTGATATTGTGGAGCTGTCAGATCTTTGCTGACAGCTTTCAAATACTTTTTTGCTATGGCCCCGACATTTTTTTAACTGTAAAATATTGTGCTGGTATGAAGGGATTAAGCAAATGACATGCCAGCACTTTGATAAAGTTATGTATTAACTAATCACCAGATAATGCATTAACTGCTAGTCCAGCACCAAATGACAGGTTCTCTGGTTACACCTGTATGTGGGGCGCAGCATGGTGTGGAGACAATAATTCACACAGGCAGGTGCAAAAGAACCTAATGTGACAGACCCAACCGGGACAGGGGCTTTTGGAGGGGACTGCAGGGTAGCCATTTGCCTACTGACTATGGGCTCTGGCTTTTAAGGGAGCACTACTCTTTGGAAGGTGTGTGCCTGGGGGACTCTTGGAGTGGTCTTGCTTTGGATTCGGGTCCATGTCTCCCCAAAACACACAGATTTGTGGCCTTTGTACCCAAACCAGCAATGGCCGCTTTAGACTGTGAGACTCAGAGCAGATGTTAATATAATCAGCTCCAAAACAACCTGATGCTGGCGTCTTCTGCTATAATGTGTTGATAAGTATGACTCTGTCATTGTGTGCCTCCTAGGTGTGAATCCCCATTGTTAAGTGCGTCACCTATTGTTTCTGTCTGTCTGCTCATCATGATTACCCTGTTTCCCCCGAAAATAAGACCTAGCGTGATTGTTGGTGATGGCTGCAATAAAAGCCCTACCCCCTAAATAAGCCCTAGTTAAAGTCCTTGTAGGTCTTCTTTTCAGGGTAGGGCTTATTTTTGGGGAAACAGGGTAGGGCTTATTTGGGGGGTAGGGCTTATATTACAGCCATCAATGACAATCACGCTAGGTCTTATTTTCGGGGAAACAGGGTAATATTGTGTCCACTTTACCTTGTTACCTTAATATTGTGGGATGTTATATGTTTATGTAGATTAGCTTACTGTTTAATTAGATTGATGTTTATGTTGGCTATTCCTTAGCTATGTTAACTATCTTACTGTTTGCATAATGTGATCAAGCTCTTTATGTGTGGTATATACTGTATATTCTGTGTGAGTTTACAATAAAGTGAGTTCCAGTTTGCACTCAAGCTAGTGTCATCTAGATCTTGGGTGCAATATTCCACTATAATACCTGGTTCCTGGTTTCAGACAGGAGGAAGCTATATCTTGATGGAGGCACCCAAGCTGGATGCAGGACGGTCCATCACAAACTTGTATTGAAGAAATGCAGTAACAGTTCAGAACACACCCAGGGGAAGGTCACCAGGCCAGGCATGCTCACAGTTCAGCAGTGGGACAGAAACGAATTTCAGCCGAAATTAGAGAAGGGACTGAATGCGGCCTGGCCATCAGTTCCAATCAGGAGATTAACCAACAAAGTCTGGGGAATGCCCAGGAAAAAGCCAAAGTCTACTTACCACCAGCTTGCAGACAACCAAATTGACCTATCTAACATTAAGCGTTAAAAAAGGGGTTTAGTCCGCACACATTTGCAAACGCATGCGTGAGCCACAGAGCCACGTCACAGCACCCTTGTATCTGTGGTCCTAACACTAAACTATGAGTGTCCCCACAGTGGAGGCACATGCATTTTAATGGATAAATGAGAGCAGGTAGACTGAAGGGGAGCCCATCCCTCCTTAAAGGTACAGGAGCACACCAAACACCCAGCAATAGCACAATGGCTGCAAAGGTGTTGGTGCGTTGCTGGACCAATACAAACACACACGTGATAACAAAAGCTTGCCACCACTCTCATTTATAGATGGCTATCACAGTAAGCAGCATTGGGAGGCTAAAACAGGTACCAACAAAGTCTGGGGAATGCCTAGGAAAAAGCCAAAGTCTACTTACCACCAGCTTGCAGACAACCAAATTGACCTATTTAAGAGTAAGTGTTAAAAAAGGGGTTTAGTCCGCACGCATTTTCAAACGCATGCGTGAGCCACAGAGCCGCGTCACAGCACCCTTGTATCTGTGGTCCTAACACTAAACTATGAGTGTCCCCATAGCACGCCTAAAAAATAGGTAGAGAGATGCCGCAAAAATCTCCACCCTCGCCATCTCCACCGTATAAACAGGCAGGGCAAAGGGGTGGAGTCAGGGACAGAGTCATGGGGTGGCAAAATTAGGTTTCGCCTAGGATGTTGAAAATCCTTGCACCAGCCCTGATTTTATAAACCAAATATGGACAGAATCTACACTATTACATGCTGTTAATTATACCCTGTGGTATTCTCCTCCCCTTTCATTAACCCCTATATGTTATAATGCTTCAACCAATAAAATTGCCAAAAGTGAAAAATGTGGAAGTCAGATGAAAGGTTACTTTCAGGTGGATGCTACAATAACACCATTAAATATATACATACTATTACTATTATGTACTACTATGTACATGTTTATGTTACTCAGGTGAGTAAGGCTCAGTTCACAGCGCCAGACATCGCATGTGATTCGCAACACATTGTGAACCGAGCCTTAGGTCCACTTGTGTGATGTGGGAACCAGCGCAATTCCAATGCGGGCTCCCGCATCACGCCTGAAGCGCCAGTGGTTCACATTGCCCTCTGCGAACCGATGTGGGTGTCAATACAAAGTTAATGACACGCCCAGATCGGTTCGCAGATCGCAGTGCGAACTGTGAAATGATGCAGGAATCTGATCGCATAAGTGTGAACACTCATGCGATCCGATTCCAGTGCGGACCAAAAAAAGGGTTCTGCACCATTTTGGTGCAAATGTAATGTTAATTCAGCCATACAAACTGTATGGCTGAATTTGCATTGAACAGACATCGCATGTGATCTGCACAGAAATGCGTTGTGAATCACTTGCGATGTCTGGCATCGCACAAGTGTGAACCAAGCCTTATATCAAAAAGGAATGAATCTGACCTACATGGATCTGAGAGACCTGTGACAATCACTAACAACTGCAGAATTGTATGAAAACAGATGGTCGATGATCAGCGTTGTCTGATAAGGAGTTTCACATTGTAATGATAATTTTTACTTGTATTCGATTCTGATTAAAACCATATGACCATATGACATATCTTGTGTGTTGTAAAAAAAAAGTAATTTTTAATGCTGTCTGACACATTTACCTTTTTATATCACAGGAAATCAAAATTATTTACCATGAATATCAAAGCTCTGTCAGATCCCCTGCTGCTGCCTTTGCCATTATTCTGCTATATTTATACAATAAGGCAGGTTTTCATAAAATGACTGATATCACAGCAGTCTTATCCAAGAATTAGAGAACGGCCTGAAGACACAGTAATAAATTCTATTACTAAAAATAACACACTGTATGAATGAGATACATACTGTTCTGGCTGTACTGCCATACAGAATATCCTTATTAGGAGATAAGCTCAGCATTACCCGGCAGTATTATATCCCTAAATTCCTTTATAGGCTCTCGTAAACCAGCACTTGGAAAATCTATGAAGATTTTGTAAAGATCTAAAATTAAAAGCTAGGTACTCATGGATATGAGGTGGAGAGTGGTAGTGGGAAAATAACCTGACCATCAAAATCGAATATATTTCCCAGAAAGACACACAAACATGCATTTGTATCATGCATGGGCAGTGATCTGTGAAAGTGGAGCTTACGTTCTTGGCGAGAATGATTGGGAATAGGAAAAGAAATTTCCAACTCAGTTGAGTAGCACAGTAAAGCCTTCTTAAAACAGAAGATATTCACGTCTCATACCATCACATATCCCAAAAATTAAAGTTAATTCCTCAACTTCAGGACAGTGGACAGAGTTATGCAAACCATTCCTTTTTCCCTTCTGGCCAGATGCACATTAAGAAACGCAGGTTTAACAGTAGCCTAATATCATAGAGATATTTAGTCCAACATGTATGCAGCTGTTTTGGGCTTTTTGGCCATCATCAGTGCAGTGTATAGATATCATAATTTACCGTATATGGAGTAAGGCTTGGAACCAGAAGGGGTCTTCTGGTATTTTTTGTATAACCATTGAACCCCAGCAGTGACCTTTACTAATATCTCACTGTCATCTGTAGCATGTCTCCAGTCTCCAACCAATTCTGTGGCCTTTCTCAACCTTTTTTACCCCAGAGGAAACTATGACATACTTTTCAGGTTTAAGGGTACTCCTGATAAAACTAATTCATTGGAGGTCAGTGGGAAAAATGCCCCTTACATTTGTCGCCAGTGAGAAGAATGTCACCCATACAGACAGCTAAAAAGATAATTGATGTAATGAAGCTGGCTCTGCCAAGTGTCATTGGAACTGAAACTATGCAGGCGCCATCGAATGGGAGGTCAATCAGTCGCAGCTCAAGGAATCCCTAGCAACCGCTGAAGCAACCCTAGTTGAGAATGGCTGCTCTAACCCAGATTCTTAGACAGCAGTGGTTGTAAACCCTCTTATATACCCTCAGATGATACACAGAGATGAAAAAAATCCTCCCACATAGGTTTTAACTGTTTGTCTGCAGTCTTCTCTTTCCACAACACTACAAAAGTGCAGTTTTGTGATAAAATCTTGATGCATCTGTGAGGAGTACAGAGGAGGGGGTGGAGAGCTACAGTTACAGCTCTTATAAACTGTGTGAGAGCTGATTGGAGGAAAGTGACACCCCCCCCCCCCCCCACATAGGCAGATGAATGAAGGAACATGCAGAGCTGTATTCAGAATAGACAAACTATGTGCTTATCTCCCTCCCCGACACAAATGTTCTCTCAAGTGTCGGGGAAACTCCTCAGAAGTGACATATCCTGATAACAGGAAGTAAGCACCAGAGAGAAACGACACTTAGAGCTTTGGAGAGAGACAAGTAAACACTACAAATATATGTGCTTAGTTCAAATTTCATGACTGGGTTTTATAACCACTTTAACTATCTATTACACCACACATTACAACTGTCTGTTCTGAGGACAGGCATATGCTATTCTTTCGCATTTATTTATAAACAGCATTTGTTCAATATTTGTCACATAAAATTAGCATCATACAACATATTAGTAAGTGATCTGACAAACAACTATTTTCATTTCCGTTTTTTATTTAGCGCTGTTCAACAACTGCCTTTTAATTTCTCTGCACAAATCTGCCATGCAAATGAATTCAAGATGTTAACATTGGCAGAGTTAAAGTATACAGTAAAAGACTCTGAAGCTGAATTTAGTTATAAATAAGATCAGATTACTGTAAAATAACAGGGACTGTTTCCATTGGAAAATGCTAGCACCGTTTGGGGCCCTATTAAAAGGGGTTTGGAAGTCATTGAAAACTGCTCTAATGAGTTACGGTTTAAATGAAGGAATAATATCCATCATTTGGTGTCTCCCAGCGACCACTGATAAGCAGAATAAATTTCAAGTCTTCAGCCCAAACCTGTCAGCCTCCCTCCCCCCCAAAAAACTACCAAAACTGGTCTCTGGAAATCCAACAAAACGAGTCTGTTGGAGCAAGTTTAGATTAGTTGCTCAGTGCAGAAACTTAAGCTGGCCTTGTAGAATTTTGTTAGAAAATGTTCATTTTGAAAACATTTGGTTAATTATCTAAGAGTTAAAGGGGACGATTTGACAACCAGTTTCAGCCAAAGCAAGCAACAAAATTGAAGGATAAAGATGAAAACAATTTAGCAAATCTAAGAAAATTAACACATTTCTAAAAAAAAAAAAATTCATAAAATCATATCTATTTTTATGTGCAAGCACTTGTCAAAGTTTTGTTCTACAATAATCAAGACTTTATCATGGCTCTCAAACGAAAAGTCGTTCACAGTTACTTGAGTCCATGAAGACACCATTGAATGGTTGGATTAGAAACTTTCTTATCTGAACATTCAAACTAAATTCTACAGGTGTAAGGTCAGCATGGAACACCTTTCTATTTATGACCATGCTTAATCAGCTTTCAAAACTTTTATGCAATTCATCTAATGAATGATAATTGTCAGTTGCCTACTATGGGTTACTGTACTTTTTTCCTGGTGTTTGACTTTTTACTCGTAAGGAACTGAAAATCATATTAACTGATTATTTTTTCTTTTTCGTTTAGTTAGATAGGTTCCTTCATTGCCCATTCCACAGGTTGGGAACTGGTCAGTGAACAAGCTATACTGGGGAAAAGTAAAGTGACCACCTTGGCTAAGTTTTGTGACAGGGGTGCTTGGATAGCAAGACTGGCAGAAAAGAATTACAAGTAGGTAGGTTATTTCACATTTATGTGTTCTAGCTTTTTACAGGGAGTTTACCTTTTATAATTACATTGTGTTCCATTTCTTCTTAAAAGCTGTAAATCTAATTTTTTCCCAAGATATGAAGAAAACATCACATGGATTTTATTAAAATTCAAGGAAGATATTACATTTCACCTTGTGCTTATTTGTTATGAGAATAAAATGGTTCCAGATGTTTCCATGGTCTGGACATTCCATGACATCATGCTCTAAATTAACATTTGCTGCATTATTCATACCATGTGTTTGAAATGAACCAGGCTTACTGATTACAACAAAAACAGCCAAGGTTTAGCTTTCCAGTGACCAAGCAGATTATTCACGTAAATTCACTGCATTAAATATGAATAATTACAACAAGTCTCTATATTCATATGCAATGCACATGCATGGTTCACAGTTGTCACAATCAGCGGGTGTACTCACACACAGTGTTTTAATCGTGCCTGGGCATGGTTCAACTCCCTAGTCCAGCTTGTTTAGTGTGAGTGCTTTGAACCATGCCTGGGCATGGTTAAAGCAGAATTCGAGGCAAGGTGTATATTTACATAGTTACATCTGTCCAGCTTGGACCAAAGTAACTATATATGTACCATACTTGGCCAATGCCTTTGGAAGCTAAAAATCACCGAAGTAGACACCACTACTTCAATAATCTCCATTTTGTAACTTTTATATGTTTCTTAGAAGGATCCATAGTTCACCACAAGTATTTCTAAACCAATTCAGTGTGATCTGTCCCAATAGAATGGTTTAGGGACAGGGTGAGCTCCCTCTCAATAATGTACAATGGAAAAGTCCATCTTGTAAACTTTTAGCCCTTTGTTAGGGAAGACAGTGTTCAAATCTAGTTTACACCTGATGAGATGACATCTGCCAGGTCCCCAAAAATGAGGAAAACTATGTAGGATTTTTTCATGCCTGGAGTTTCTAGAAGAGAGCATCTTACAAAGGTAAGCTGCAATTTTAATTTGTTTTACATAAGTAATGCTATGTGAATAGGGACATGCAACAAATATAAAGTAAGTGTTATCCTAATTTGGCTGCAAAAGTGGACATTTATTTTCAGTGTTAGGAATGTACAAAAGGTTGCAAAGAGTACGGTCTTGGAAGTCATTCTTCGTGACACCAGAATTGAGAGCCTGACCTCATGATCATATAGTGTATGCTACCAGTGCCAGAAAAATATCTACTGCAGGTGACATGTCTAACATGTTACACATGTATGTTTGTTTGTTTTGCTTTAAATAATTTTGTTCCATCCTCACTCTGTAGCTAGGAGAAGCTTTCTATAGCTAGTCCCACCCTCTTTTCAGTGTGCCTTTAGTTTTTGTTCTAAGTATATGTAATTTCTGGAGACATACTATGACTTTTTTTAACCTATCTGTTGTTCATCTGTAAAGATCTGCACAAGTTTTCGATTAAAGCTTTCTACAATCTGCAAGATGTCACGTGGAATAAGTCATTGTCTGCCAAAGCTGCTGAGATTGTAAGTTATAGCTATTTCACCACTCCTGGATCATCAACTCCTGTTATAGAGATCACACTTGCAACTCTAATGCCGCGTACAGACGATCGGACTTCCGACAACAAAACCGTGGATTTTTTTCCGACGGATGTTGGCTCAAACTTGTCTTGCATATACACGGTCACACAAATGTTGTCGGAAATTCAGAACGTCAAGAACGCGGTGAAGTACAAGATGTACGACGAGCCAAAAAAATTAAGTTCAATAGCCACTGTGGCTCTTCTTCTTGATTCCGAGCATGCATGGAACCAGCTCTCAAACATTTCTTTTTGGAAAAATTCCGACAGCAAATGTCCGATGGAGCATACACACAGTCGGATTTTCCAACAACAAGCTCACATCGAACATTTGTTGTCAGAAATTCCGACTGTGTGTACGTGGCATTAGATTGCAGAGGCAGAACAATTTCCTTTTGGTTCCTTGCAGAAAGAACCATGTCAATAAATGTAGTAAAGCAGTAGGGATTAGCCGAACAGACCCCTGTTCGGTTCGCACCAGGACTTCCGAACACCGCAAAAGTTTGGATCCGAATAACGAACCCCATTAAAGTCAATGGGACCCGAACGTCAAAAATCAAAAGTGCCCATTTTGAAGGCTTATATGCAAATAATTGGGCATACAATGGTTATAGGGGTCCGGGTCCTGCCCTGGGGGACATGTATCTATAAAAAAAAAAAGTTTGTAAAAAACGTCATTTTTAAATGAGCAGTGATCTTTTTTTTATTTTTAAAGTGAAAGCATAAAAATAAAAAATTCCTTCCAATTTAGTGCCTGGGGGTCCCCTTAGTCTACCTGTAAAGTGGCAGATCTGTACCATGTCTAGAATCTGCTGCAGCAATAATTGCATTTATAAAGCCAAAAAAAATGACATTTTACTTGCAAGCTGCCTTTATTTTGCTCAGCAGCAGCTAGAGAGCCAGTGTGAATGATGAGGTCACAATGTAGTGCACTGGGAACAAGATTAGAGATTTTTTTTTATACATTCTGGTGTCACTTTGACTTTGGATAGAAGTAACGGGTGCATAAAACTTGGTCTTTGGGTGTTGGGGGCGCCTTCCAACAGTAACACCAAATAGGTACTCTTGATGAAAGCAAGAATTGGCCTTGCTGTAAAAAACTGCAATGATATGCACCTGTCAAACAGGTGCAGAAAAATTGGTCTCTGAGTGTTGGTGGTGCCTTCCCACTGTAACCCTATAGAGGTACTCTTGATGAAAACAAGAATTGGCCTTGCTGTAAAAAATTGCAATGATATGCACCTGTCAAACAGGTGCAGAAAAATTGGTCTTTGGGTGTTATTTGTGCTCATGAAACCTATACCAAAATCATTCTTCCAGATGAAATGATTGAACACCCTCAAAGCTAGGCAGCCTCGAAGTCCTGCAGAGATGCCACATCCCAAAAAGACTTAATCAGTGACATCTGCATCTGGAGCTTCATAGCTGGTAATCCAGGACTGATTAATTTTTAAGTCAAACGGTCCACGGAGTCTGTGGACAGACGCGTTCTATGATCAGTAACGAAACCTCCTGCAGCACTGAATGCCAGTTCTGAAAGCACGCTGGATGCAGAGCAGCCCAACAACTCAATAGCATACTGGGCAAGTTCAGCCCAGCAGTCTATTCTCATGACCCAGTAAGTCAGTGGATCATCAGCTGAAAAGCTCTGCATCTCTGTTTTGGCCCCGAGGTAATCATCCACCATGTAATGCAGACGCTGCCCATGGGATGTGGAAGCTGACAGCCCTGGGCAGCGAGGACTAAAAAAATTCCGAAATGCCTCACTTAGGCAGATGCCTTCTCCAATGCTCCTCTCTTGACCAACAGAAGACTCAAAATGACGTTTTCCACCACACTGTAACCTACTGGAGTCAGGAAAAATGTTCAATAAAATCCTCTTTAACGTGTCCTCAAGAGATTTTATCTTCTGCACTCTCTGTGGGAACGGGATGAGTTCTGAGACCTTCCCCTTATAATGGTGGTCAAGGAGGGTTGCCAACCAGTAATTATCCTTCTCCTTTATGCCATGTATTCTTGGGTCCTTTCGCAAGCTTTGAAGCATGAGGTTGCCCATGCGCCTCAAATTTGCTGAGGCTTGAGAAGCAGACTCCTCGTGGTCACTCAGGATGACAGCATCTGGAACTTCCTCCTCACAGCCACGTACTACTCCCAAGGGTCCTGGGGTTGGAAAGCCATCACTTATAGATTGACACATGTCTTTCTCTTCTTCGAAGCCTATGAAAGTGCCAGAATCCTCATCCTCCTCCCCTCTCTCCTCCTGTGTGTTCTGTGACATAGGAATGATCATGATGGTGTCTGGATAAAGTGGGCCTTGAGAGGAAAGGAAGTCCTCCTCTTCCCCCTGCTGCTCTGCCTCCGGTGCCCTGTCCATAATGACACGCAGAGTCTGCTCCAGCAGGAATACAATAGGGATTGTATCACTGATGCATGCACTGTCACTGCTCACCATGCTTGTGGCCTCCTCAAATGATGACAATACAGTGCATGCATCCTTAATGAGAATCCCCTGAGAAAGACACTTGATTAGCCCTGTGTCATCACATGTAGGGGAGGGGCCAGGACGGTGGAGGAGCTTGGATACTAAACTGGCATTAACGCACACAGAAGTAAATAGCATTAAACTTGCATTAACGCAATCAAATAGACGTGTTCAACTACACTGACGCTATCTGAACTGTCCCTACTCTAGCTATACACTAATGTCAAGATTACTGACACAGCCTCACTACACTACACTGAAACTATATGAGCTGTCCCTACTCCACACTAATGTATGTATGAATGACATGGTCTCACTACACTATAGTGAAACTATCTGAGCTGTCCCTACTCTAGGTGCACACTATGCAAAGCTGAATGATGGACCTCCTCACTACACTCACACTATCCATAGACTGACACTAAACTAATATTGTGACCGGTTCGGGGGGGGGGGGGGGGGGGCGAACAAACGGTCAAACTACCCGTTTGTTTGGCTGTTCGTCAAACATCCAAACGGCTAAAGTTCGGCCCGAACTTATGCTCGGGCCAAACTGTTCGCCCATCCCTATAATGCAGTATAATTCTAATCTTCAGTGTCTGAAATAAAGCACAATACCAACTCTTCCAGTCAGGACTGCCACCCAACAACAGATTACAAAGTTGTGTCTGTAGCCCACACCTTTGTATGGCCAATTTAAGCCAAGATTTGAACTTTTCTGAAAGCTATTCTGTTTAGATAAAACTACAACAAATGCATATTCAACTGACAGGCCTCTCAAACGATTATCATCAAAGACTATGATTTCAGAAGACTTAGAGGACTAATTGCCATCAGGTTTTACAAAAGTGCTTTCTGAGATAAAAGTTGCTGAAGTGGCCAGTATGGTGACTCCTCATACTAGCTTGTTTGCATTATTTTGGAAAGGTGAAATGTCTGCATATAGCATCAAATTCTAAGTACAGGGTGCAGCCGGTAAACAAATTAAGCCTAGACTTTTGATAAGCAGAGGGCACCTCCAAACTACTTAGTGGATGAACTCTGCTGGAAATAGAACTCAAGAGCTGGTGTCCTACACACTGTCTTCACAGTGGTAACTATATGTGGTCCCATAAACAAGTACTGTAACGTCTACAGTGCACATATAATCACACCAATGAACCTATTGATATGAGCATATATGTTACTCCATGTATGTGAGTCATTTTTTACATGCAGGAGACAGCACATATCCATCAATAGTAGCTCCCGTGAAGAACCTTTGGTTACAATCTGAGAAAAAAATATATAATGTCCTTGAATGTGGTGCATATGCACACAGGAGCTGATTTAAATTACTTACCTTTAGAGAGGCATTCATGTGGCTACTGTATTGATAGCCATTGATTTTTTATCTAATCAGGTTGACCGCCAATGTAAAGTTCTCTATGAAAGACACATTGTTGTGCTTTGTTATCATCACAAGATAACAGTTTATGAAATTCAGTGTTGCATTAGGAACACTTGATCTGATAATTAGTTGGAAGTCATTTTGAATCTTCATTTCTTTTTGCTGTCTGGATAGTGCATTACGCACATTAAAAATTTATAATATTTATATTGTATCATAGTGGAATTTGGGACAGCGCTGAAGAGGAGGGTTGTGCCATGGCTTTTATTACAGCTGCACAACACATACTGGTAATTGGTCTTTTGCCTGTCCCTGCTTGTTTGGGCACAGCTTCCAGAGTTCAAGTCCTCTTTAAAATGCTTCTGGTTGCTCCAACAGACTCTCAAGTCTGGGCTCTGACAAGGCCATGCAAGGACATTCACCTTTTTTCAACCACTGTGTGGTCATTTTTGCAGTGTACTTTGGGTCATTCATTGTCATGTTGGAAGGTAAACCTTCTTCCCATTGACAACTTTCTGGAAGAGGGCAGCAGATTTTCCTCAAGAATTTGACGATATTTTGCCCCATCCCATTATCCTTCTATCCTGAAATGTTCTCCAGTTCCTGCTGCAGAAAAACACCCCCCTAACAGGATATTAACAGCTCCATGCTTTACTGTAGGAATGGTGTTATTTGGATGGATTTCCGCCAGACAAATCATTTGCTGCCGAGGCCAAACAATTCAATTTTAGTCTCATCTGAACATGACAGCTTTTTTCATCTGGCCCCTGAATCTTCAAGGTGTTTTGGCAAAACTCAGTTGTGACTGCATGTGGCCTTTCTTGAGGTGTGTCTTTTTTTTTTTTGCCACTCTCCCATACAAGCCATATTTGTGGAGAATTTGGGATATTGGTGTCAAATGCATACAATGACCACTCTTTGTCAAAAATTCCTGCAACTGCTTCAGAATTGTTGTAGGCCTCTTGGTAGCCTCTTAGACCAGTTTCCTCCTGGCTCTTTCATCCAGTTTGGAGCAACGTCCTGATCCAGGGAGGGTCTGTTGTGCCGAATAACTTCCAATTCTTAATAATAGGCTTCACTGTGCCTCTAGGCATTGATAAAGCATTTGACATTTTTTTGCATCCATCTCCTGACTTGTGCCTGTCCACAACTTTATTCCAGGAAATCCCAGTGACAGTGCCTTGCCACCCATAGTTGATTGTTTGCTTCAGTTGCACTACTAGCTCTTTTCATGCTGAGCTAATCAAAATGATCACAGTTGAAAGTCAAAATGACTGTGTGCCATTGAGAAGGTGATTAAGTTTACAAGTTTTTTTTTTAGGGGGTGGTCCTTTTTCCAACTCAGTGGTTCTGTTTTGTTTTTCTTTTCTGAGATGTTTGTGTTATATCTTTCACTTGAATGTTTTAATACAGCTGGATAAAACAAAAACTGTGTCTGTCCTCATTTCAGGCTGCAAAGCAACAACATGTGTGTTAAAAGGGGGGTGATTCTTTTCTATACCCACAGTATGTAAGCAGGTGAAGTTAGCTAGTCTACTAGGTGGTTCTGTCCCAGAATAGTGTGTAGTAACAGAGAATAGTGTAATCGGTGCCAGGTCCCTTTTAGCCCTCCTATAGTAATGTCATGATTGAGTCAGTGGGCATATACAGTATCTCACAAAAGTGAGTACACCCCTCACATTTTTGTAAATATTTTATTATATCTTTTCACGTGACAGCACTTAAGAAATTACACTTTGCTACAATGTAAAGTAGTAAGTGTACAGCTTATATAACAGTGTAAATGTTCTTTCCCCTCAAAAAAACGCAGCAGACAGCCATTAATGTCTAAACCGTTAGCAACAAAAGTGAGGACACCCCTAAGTGAAAATGTCCAAATTGGGCCCAAAGTGTCAATATTTTGTGTGGCCACCATTATTTTCCAGCACTGCCTTGACCCTCTTGGGCATTGAGTTCACCAGAGCTTCACAGGTTGCCACTGGTGTCCTCTTCCTCTCCTCCATGATGACATCACAGAGCTGATGGATGTTAGAGACCTTGCGCTCCTTCACCTTCCATTTGAGGATGCCCCACAGATGCTCAATAGGGTTTAGGTCTAGAGACATGCTTGGCCAGTCCATCACCTTTACCCTCAGCTTCTTTAGCAAAGCAGTGGTCTTCTTGGAGGTGTATTTGGGGTCATTATCATGTTGGAATATTGCCCTGTGGCCCAGTCTTCGAAGGGAGGGGATCATGCTCTGCTTCAGTAGGTCACAGTACATGTTGGCATTCATGGTTCCCTCAATGAACTGTAGCTCCCCAGTCCCGGAAGCACTCATGCAGCCCCAGACCATGACACTCCCACCACTATGCTTGACTGTAGGCAAGACACACTTGTCTTTGTAGTCCTCACCTGGTTGCCGCGACACACACTTGACACCATCTGAACCAAATGAGTTTATCTTGGTCTCATCAGACCAAAGGACATAGTTCCAGTAATCCATGTCCTTAGTCTGCTTGTCTTCAACAAACTGTTTGCAGGCTTTCTTGTGCGTCATCTTTAGAAGAGGCTTCCTTCTGGGACGTCAGCCATGCAGACTGATGTGATACAGTGTGCGGCATATGGTCTGAGCACTGACAGGCTGACCCCGCACCCCTTTAATCTCTGCAGCAATGCTGGCAGCACTCATACGTCTATTTCCCAAAGACAACCTCTGGATATGACGCTGAGAACGTGCACTCAACTTCTTTAGTCGACCATGGCGAGGCCTGTTCTGAGTGGAACCTGTCCTGTTAAAACGCTGTATAGTCTTGGCCACTGTGCTGCAGCTCAGTTTCAGGGTCTCAGCAATCTTCTTATAGCCTAGGCCATCCTTATGTAGAGCAACAATTCTTTTTTTCAGATCCTCAGAGAGTTCTTTGCCGTTGAATTTCCAGTGACCAGTATGAGAGAATGAGACTGATAACACCAAATTTAACACACCTGCTCCCCATTCACACCTGAGACTTTGCAACAATAACGAGTCACATGGGGAAGGAAAATGGCTAATTGGGCCCATTTTGGACATTTTCACTTAGGGGTGTACTCACTTTTGTTGCCAGCAGTTTAGACATTAAAGGCTGTGTGTTGAGTTATTTTGAGGGGACAGCACATTTACACTGTTATACTGGCTGTACACTCACTACTTTACATTGTAGCAAAGTGTCATTTCTTCAGTGTTGTCACATGAAGATATAATAAAATATTTACAAAATTGTGTACTCACTTTTCTGAGATACTGTATATGCCAGGTTGGGAGGAGCCCTGTGAAGTTTGGGCATTGGAGTGAGATACACCATCAGCATGCAGATGTAGTCAGTGTTTACGGTAGAGGCCCTGGAGAAGGCTGTATGACAGGGTGAGATAGTTTTGCACCCAGAAGAACTGGCTGGAATCTTCCTGTCTCTTATTGTTAGTGGAGGCTTAACACTGGCGTTGCTATGGGGGGGGCGGGGGGTGCGGCCCACACCGGGTGACACCCACCAGAGGGGTGACACCGGGCCGCCGCTACATAGTGCACTATGTTGCTTGCAATGGAGTGGTTGGAGCAGAGCACCCAGCCGTGCAGGGGAGGCTGCCTGTACCCCTCTCCAGCCAGGCAAAGCTGTCACTCGGAGACTTCCAATATCTCTCGAGGCAGCCGGAGTTGGTGGGCGGAGCTGGGGGTGTGGCTGCCTCCTCCACTCCTCCCACAGACTCCTTCATTATGGCTGATCCCGCAGCTGAAGGAGAAAGAGAGGCAAGGAGACAGCAGCCCCGCCTGCGTGTCTTCATCTGCAGGCATGCTGTAAGTTGCTGTGTAAGCTATGAGTCCTAACCTACCCAATACCAACCCAAACTGGCAATATACAACCCCAAACTGCCCAATACCACCCCAACCTGCCCTATACCACCCAAACTGCCAATATACCACTGCAAACTTCCATATACCATCCTAACCTGTCCTATACCACCCCAACCTGCCCTATACCACCCCAGCCTGCCCTATACAACCCCAAACTGCCCTATACCACCTCAACCTGCCCTATACCAACCCATACTGCCCTATACCACCCTAACCTGCCACTATACCCCCCTATCCCACCCTAATCTGCCACTATACCACCCTAGCCTGCCACTATAACACCCTATACTGCCCTAACCTGCCACTATACCACCCTATACTATCATTTACAATGGCCAGTTTGGGGTGCACCCTGTGACTTTGCGCTGCCTGCAGGGTGCTGGGCAGCCTAGACAGGAGGGTGGTGACACCATGTTTTTACCGCACCAGGTGACACCAACCCTAGTGATGCCACTGAGACTGAAGCAAATTGCAAAATGTCTTTCAGGCCAGGCCAATTGTTCTATGCCTTGAAGGACCTGGGAGAAGTGTACTAAAGCTAGAGGTGCAGCTACAGTGATCGATTTCTGGCACGAAAAGCAGGGAGTCATGTGCTGTATGCATAGCCTATGGAAAGTCAGAGCCCTCTGAGTGAGTACTATTGACCCTGGGAAGGACAAAGACTGTGCAAAGGGAAGATGGCTTAAAAATTATGTACTGTGTGCTACTTTCACATAATCACTTCTGCAGTTCATCCACTATATATGATTGATAAAGTAATGCCAAGTGACCCCCGGATAGTATGTCTACTGGTTACTGCCACCTTCTGAAGAAACATCTGTAAAGTGCAGAAACTGTACTATTGGTGTAGACATGCTTTCATTTTGATTCATCCCTTCTTTTAAATATAAAGTCTAATGGCTAGGGTTGTTGTGGGAGGCCTATGGCATGCAGTTTTGCACAATATGGCAGAGATAGAGGGCTGCAAGCAGGTGGGTTGTTCTATTAAAAAGTGGGGTGAGGACTTGTATCCCTTGGCACAAACACATGGCCAATCAGAAGTCCCCTTACATTGATGTCTGTGATGGGGAAATTAGTTGTGAAGTTTCATTGAAGCACTGGCTAAATCAATTAAATTCTTACTACACAAAGACAGAATGCTGATTTTAATACCTTTTGTAAAGTTACAGTATGCCATGATCTCTGTAGCAGATTTCAATTTAAGCAGAGGAACTGTGGTTACTCATGCAATTAGGATTTGATGAGACAAGAAAAAAACTTTTTAATCAAACATGAAATGCAATTTCTTTAATGAGGGCATGCTGCATTTTAGCTTACGATTACCATGAAATTGGTGATGAGCTTAATTACTTTTAGAAATAGTCTGAGAATAATTGAGCAATTCCAAAATGTTTCATACCCAGGGGTGTTAGGTGGTCTAAGTCAGAAAAAAATAAATGAGTGTTTAAAGTAAACAATGTGTGAAAATAATAACCAATCAGATGATGGCTATCATTTTTTTATATATACAAACAAGCACTGTGCCCAGATACAGTGATATTATTTATTTAATACCAATGTACAAATGTACCAATGCAGCGGTAGGGCTTGCTTAGCTTCTGCACTGCATAAATCCACTCTTGCTTGGTTGACATCACCTATTCCTGGCCATCTGCTGGGCCAATCAGACAGCTACACAAGAAATATATTAATCCCCACTGCAGAGATGACACTTAAAGCAAATAAAATAGTATAGCACTGTGAATGACTTTCACGTCCTATCAATTCAAATGAACATATAAAGATCTGCATGAATTGATCACACCAATTAAAACCATTTTAGACTCTTCCATAGACCACAAAAAACCATAAACAGTATTTAATAACAAAAATAAATTACACCTGGGATTTCTGTGTCTAAATGTGCATCATAGCAGTGGCGTCGCTAGGGGGTAGCTTTTAGGACTATAGCCCAGAATCTGGGACAACTAGTCTCTGCAGGGGTCCCCAAGGGGAGGGGAGGCTCTCTGGGGACCCTGATATAAGTGGGGGGCTCTCTGAGGACCCTGATGCAGGGGGGAGGCTCTCTGGGGACCCTGATTTAAGGAGGAGGCTCTCTGGGGACCCTGATTTACTGGGAGGCTCTCTGGGGACCCTGATTTAAGGGGAAGGCTCTCTGGGGACACTGATTTAAGGGGGAGGCTCTCTGGGGACCCTGATTTAAGGGGGGCTCTCTGGGAACCCTGATGTAAGTGGGGGGCTCTCTGGGGACCCTGATGTAAGGGGGGCTCTCTGGGGATATATATATATATATATACACAGACACACACATATATTATATACATGTGTGTGCCCGCTCAAGCGTATGACTTTCTTTACTGCGCTGCTATGGGCTCTAGCCCCAGATATTTTGTAGACCTAGCAACGCCCCTGCACCATAGTAAAATAAAATCAATATAACTAAATAAAATCTGCTGTATGAGGTTAAAATATACTCAATGTCTTACACAGGGCTCACTTAATTAAAAGCTTCTCCAGATCTCCAGCATATGTGTAAAGTCCATGATTAAAAAAAAACAAAAAAAAAACAATTCACAAAGCTTGAACACACAGATAATGATATTTATTTACAGCAAAGTGAAACTACAGTGCCTTGAAAAAGTATTCGTACCCCTTGAAATTTTCCACATTTCGTCGTGTTATAACCAAAAACTTTAATGTATTTTATTGGGATTTTATTTGATAGACCAACACAAAGTGGAACATACAGTAATTGTGTGTCAGTTTAGGTGGACGGCCATGTCTTGGTAGGTTTGCAGTTTTTCCATACTCTTTCCATTTTCGGATGATGGATTGAACAGTGCTTTGTGAGATGTTCAAAGCTTGGGATATTTTTTTATAACCTAACCCTGCTTTAAACTTCTCCACAACTTTATCCCTGACCTGTCTGGCGTATTCCTTCATGATGCGATTTGTTCACTAAGTTTCTTTAACCAACCCCTGAGGGCTTCACAGAACAGCTGTATTAATACTGAGATTAAATTACACACAGATCGACTCTATTTAGTAATTAGGTGACTTCTGAAGGCAAGTGGTTCCACTAGATTTTAGTTAGGGGTATCAGAGTAAAGGATGCTGAATACAAATGCACGCCACACTTTTCAGATTTTTATGTTTAAAAAATTTGAAAAACATCATCATAATTTTCCTTCCACTTAACAATCATGTGCCACTTTGTGTTGGTCTATCACATAAAATCCCAATAAAATAAATTTATGTTTTTGGTTGTAACATGACAAAATGTAATGAAGGTAATGAATACTTTTTCAAAGTACTGTAATTTTCAAATCGTATTGGTTCTCTAAATTAAATAACTGTCTTTTTTTGCAAATAAGGGTTCCTAAAGTGTATTTCCACTTTTGCAGCCAAATTAGTATAAAACCTACTTCATATTTTTCCCTATTCACATAACTTTTTTTTTTAAACTGCAGCTTACCTTTTCTTTAGATGCTTTATTCTGGAGCAGAAAAAAAAAGATGATAGTTTTCTTTGTTAAAGAGGGGGCTGGTGGGTAACTGTGTTTGCCATAATAAACATTGTCTGTACTGCACAGGCAAATATTCATTATCAATTGGAACTAGATTTGAACACTGTCTATCCCAACAAAGGGCTAAAGTTGTAGAGCAGAGGTCTCAAACTGGCGGCCCTCCAGCTGTTGCAAAACTACAAGTTCCATGAGGCATTGCAAGACTGACAGTTATAAGACTCCCACAGGCAGAGGCAAGATGGGACTTGCAGTTTTGCAGTTTAAGACCCCTGTTGAAGAGTCTAGGCTTCTTGCATTGTATGTTAAGGAGGACAGACTTGGGACAGGCTCACTTTAAAAGTGTTAAAAAAACCTCAGTCAGCCATGAGATTTTGTCCTTAGAAACATTTTTTGGGCATGTTGTGTGAATAGGAACACATATATATAGGAGCATATTGTGGGTTTTTCCTAAATTTTGCTGCAAAAGTGGAAATATGCTTTAGGGCCTTTATTACCAGACTTTTGTTTTCATCATAACTGCTTCTCTTCCACTGCAGGTCAATGAGAAATCAAAAATATCTTAAAACAGGTTGATGTAGCTTAAAAGGAGCTTAAATGCAGGTCAGATGCATCTGTAAATCAGTTGTCAATGATCTCAGACGCATCTTAAAATGTAACTATACTCAAAAACAAAAATGTAACATATTGCAGGTTACTTCCTTTTTAGGATTAGAACATTTTCAGCGAGCACATAAAATACCTGATGAACTTGCCAGAAATTCAGCGTACTTGTCACATCCTGAAAGCTTAAATGCAAGCACAAACATCCTCATTTATTAACTACTAATCCTATCAATCCACTATGTACTGGAAATTAACAAAAGCAGACATGTTTGAAGTCCAACCTATGTGACAACCATGGCTGTCTCCATAGGTACAATAGAGAAATGAGTGTAGCCAAGGGACAGCAAATGTGTTATTTGCAGGATTACTTGGTAAAAATAAAAGAAAAAAAACAGAAAAAGGAAAACTAGTATAGCCATTGCATTTTAGGACTGATAATCTGCAATATATTACATTTATGTTTTAGGATAGGTGTAAGGAAAATGGCTGCACTTTGGTTCACTATATATTTTTGATAAGAGGCCTGAACTTCTTTTTATTATACAAGATAGGTGAAACACTTTTTATGCAAGGCTTTGACAATGTTTAAGTGGAAATTTTACTAAGCAAGCTGTCTGCAAAAACAGAAACTTGCGGTGACAATTCTTGTGAATATGTACGGGAACAAGTTAGAACATCCCACCGCAATTCTGGGCCTAATGCCAAAAGGCACCTTATCGAAAGTATCTTAAAAGGTTATTTCTATATTACTCCCTTTTCTCGGAATTAAGCTAAGAAAAATATATTTTGATAAGGAAATTTTGGGTATTTTTGTTAGGTACTTTTTAAGCACGTCATATAGCAGAAATATCATTTCTTTACACATATGTCATATACCATTTAACTTGTGATACTTGTACTCTTGTGATTGGATAAGCTAAGGGACCGCCCCTTGGTTTGCCCCTAATGATGTATAATGAATTGTTGCCATATATAACATGTGAAAATATACAATACGATATATTCTCGATATCCAACGTGCTGTGTGGTATCGTTTATATCCCAATCGATTGAAGAGGCCTTCTTGGTGTCTGAGCTCAGCTCGAGCAAGGAAAAGGTTTGGGGGCGCATTTGACCAGTTGACCAGTTGATGAATGTAGGTTGAACCTTAATCCCACTAGGCTTACCCAGTCCCCTATGGAGGGTGCCTCATCCTCACGCTCCTCCATCCATGAACTATTCAAATGTGTGCTAATGAGCCAAGATTCTGTGACCGAGCTATTCCCTTTCATACAATTTGAAATACTGTAGGAGGACATGTTCTCAATGCATTCATCAGGGTCTGTTATGTTGTGTGTGAGAAGTTCTTGTGTGCAGTCATGACAGTCTTGGGGAGTGACTGGGAGTTTTAGCAAAGCGTGTAAGAGTTTGATTGCCGGTGTTACTTCAGCACAGCTTTTGACAGTTAAGTTGTGCGTGTTTGTAAGAATGATTTCATACCCTGATGAACGTTGTGTAGTCATGTGTTGGGTGTTCATATTTTGTAACAAATGGAGGACACTGTGTGATGTGTATAGGGTGGTTGGAGTCCCTAGAGTGATCTTTTGTGCTTCTTTTACGGTCATGGCACAGGCTGCTAGCGCTTGTAAGCAGTAAGCAGCATCCCTTGGACTGTCACTGGTAGTTTTTTTGAGATGTAGGCTACGGGGCGGTAGTGGGTGCCATGCATTTGGGCTAGAACTGCAGCAAATGCATGACCCCTGACCACACAGTATAGGGCATAGGGCTTTTCATAATTTGGTAGGCCAAGTGCCGGAGCCGAGGCCAGTGATTTCAAAAGAATTTGAAAGGCGTCAGTCATTTCTGGGGTGTATGTGACCAGTTTCGGTGCCTGTGCTGTTGTTGCCTGCCTTAGCAGAGAGTCATAGTAGGAACAATCAGGTATCCACTGCCTGCAGTATACTATTGAACCTAGGAAGGACAATAGTGACGCTTTGTCCTTTGGTGGGCCGAGACAAGTGAGGGCTTCGACCCGTTTTTGAGACACGGTAGTAAATTTTACACTGGTGGATTTGGGGCTCATAGCCAATGGGACATTAGATATAGAGGGACTTCTCACACACAACATAACAGACCCTGATGAATGCATTGGGAACATGTCCTCCTACAGTATTTCAAATTGTATGAAAGGGAATAGCTCAGTCACAGAATCTTGGCTCATTAGCACACATATGAATAGTTCATAGATGGAGGAGCGTGAGGATGAGGCACCCTCCATAGGGGACTGGATGTCCCTAGTGGGATTGAGGTTCAACCTACATTCATCTGGGGATGTACCCGCCCCTCATATGCCCCACGGATGGATGGTGTGCTGTGGTCTTTGGTGCCACACTACCATCCCATACCCCCTCGATAGAAAGACCTCAGGATGGTGCACCCTGGTAGAAATGATCCCTTTCATTAGGTATACTTATAAAGTACATTTAAATGCTAGAATAAGCTAGCTGCATTTGCTTATCATCTCTGGCCCAAAGCTCATCACCCCAAGACCTAATGCTTGTGTGTTCTACAAACTAAGCCTACAGTCAGTCTGCTGCATAAAGTAGAGAATCACAAGCAAGCACTAGATCTTACGTCTCTTCCTTTATGGGGATTGTAACAATAAAGCTTTGGAGATCACAGATTGATTACAATAGTTAGGTTACAGCACCAGCAGTAGCTCCACTTGGGATACAGAATATTATTAGCTTTTATAGCAATAATAAAGATGTTTCCAAATTATAAACACTTTGAATTTATTTCATTATTTTGCCAAACGCTTTTGCAGCATGGAAATAGTTCCGGACTTCCATTGCTTCTAGACCTCATAAAACAGTTGCATGGCCTGCTTGAGCAGACATTGCTAATTGTGCACATATAATTACAGCCATGAAAAAAAAAATTTGAGAATGACACCAATATTTATTTTCACAAAGTTTGCTGCCTCAGTTTTTATGATGGCAAGTGGCATATACTCCAGAATGTTATTAAGAGTGATCTGATGAATTTCAATTAATTGTAAAGTCCTTCTTCTTCATGAAAATGAACTTAATCCCATAAAGAAACATTTTCACTGCATTTGTGAAGAAGGCTTCAGGGCACCCAAGAAAGTCCAGCAAGCACCAGGGCCGTCTCCTACAGTTGATTCAGCTGTGGGATCGGGGAAACACCAGTGCAGAGCTTGCTCAGGAATGGCAGCAGGCAGGTGTGAGTGCATCTGCATGCACAGTGAGGAGAAGACTTTTGAAAGTTGGCCTGGTATCAAGAAGGACAGCAAAAAAGCCACTTCTCTCCAGGAAAAACATCAGGGACAGACTGATGTTCTGCAAAAGGTACAGGAATTGGACTGCTGAGCACTGGGTAAAAGTACTTTTCTCTGATGAATCCCCTTTCCTATTGTTTCGGGCACCCGGAAAAAACCTTGTCCGGAGAAGAAAAGGTGAGCGCTACCATCAGTCCTGTGTCATGCCAACAGTAAAGCATCCTGAGACCATTCATGTGTGGGGTGGATTGCTTCTCAGCCAAGGAAGTGGGCCCACTCACAATTTTGCCTAACAACACAGCCATAAATAAAGAACAGTACAAAAACATCCTCCAAGAGCAACTTCTCCCATTCATCCAAGAACAGTTTAGTGAGGAACAATGCCTTTTCTAGCATGATGGAGCACCTTGCCATAAGGCAAAAGTGATAACTAAGTGGCTTGCAGAACAAAACATTGAAAGTTTGGGTCCATGGCCCGGAGACTCCCCAGACCTTAATCCCATTGAGAACATGTGGTCAATCCTCAAGAGGTGGGTGAACAGAAAAAAACCCTACAAATTCTGACAAACTCCAAGCATTGATTATGTAAAAATGGGCTGCCATCAGTCAAGATGTGGCCCGGAAGTTGATTGACAGCATGCCAGGGCGAATTACAGAGATCTTGAAAAATATTGACTCTTTGTAGTGATGAGCTCTGTATATATGTGAAAAAGCTTAATGTAAATAAAAGATGCAACTAAAGGCAAACTTTTTTTTTTTTTAGTTTTGGATAGAGTGGAGATGGATTAGAGCGCCTATTTGGTTTCACCAAATTCATCCTCATTGTTTGTCCTGTTTACCATTATAATTAAAAGTGAAAGTAAAAGAAAATCCCCAAATTCGGGTCCCCAGAAAAGTAATAGAGCATAAATCTTCCAATGGACACTAGTTCTGTTCACCTGGGGAGCCTCAAGGAATTCCCTTCATTTGCAGGGATTTCCTCTCACTTCCTGTTTTGGGAACGGAACAGGAAGTTAAGGGAAATCTGACAGGGGTTATAACCCTCCCTTACTCTCCAAAATTAAACAGAAAAAGAAAATTGTATCAAACTTACCGTAATTTTCCTTTCCTGGTGCCTATCCATGGCAGCATACTGAACCACATGTATGCTGCCATGGAGGTACCAGGAAAACAGAAAATTGTATCATACTTACCGTAATTTTGCTTTCCTGGCGCCTATCCATGGCAGCATGCATGTGGTTCAGTATGCTGCCATGGAGGCACCTGGAAAAATTTTGCCTATAGTTCTACTTTAAAGTGGTTGTAAACAACATTCATGAAGTTTGACCTAACCACATATATCTGTAGTGTTTACTTATCTCTCTCCAAAGCTATAAGTGCAGTTTCTTTCTGCTGCTCTGTTCCTCTGTTATCAGCAAGTGTACATTCTGACAAGTTCTCCGACACACGAGATAACAGCAGCCGAGCATTTGTGTCGTGGAGGGAAATTAGCGGGACATAAGCAGAGAGCATGTCTTTGCATAATACAGCTCTGTATGTTCCTTCTTTTCTCTGCCTATGCGGAGGGGGTGTGTCCCTTTCCTCCAATCAGCTCTCACACAGTGTAAACTGAGACTCTCCTCCCACCCCTATGTGCTGTTGAAACAGGAAGAATGATTTCTAACACTATCTGCACATTCCAAGGAGTGTAGAAAGCTGAAGACAGCAGGTATACACGTAAAACTTATCTACAGAGATTTGCTTCATATCTGTGTATCATCTGAGGCTGTTCACTTCACTGGCTATAGGAGAGGGTTTACAACCACTTTAATAGAACTGAAGGCAAAATTGTTTTAATTTTACAAATATGATATTGAAAGGGCTTGGGATGAACTTTCACACTGCCAGGATTGCTGTATCAGTTGCAGCAACATTATCTTTCCTTTTAAAGATAATGAGTTAAAGTGAAATTGTGCATTGTACATACAGGGAAAAGCAACCGATTATTTATATGCAACAATTTACACAGCACTTTACATATAAGTTGTACATTCACATCAGTCCCTGCCCTCAAGGAGCTTACAATCTACCCTGTTTCCCCGAAAATAAGACCTAGCATGATTGTCAGTGATGGCTGCAAAATAAGCCCTACCCCCCAAATAAGCCCTACCCTGTTTCCCCAAAAATAAGCCCTACCCTGAAAATAAGACCTACAAGGACTTTAACTAGGGCTTATTTGGGGGGTAGGGCTTATATTGCAGCCATCACCGACAATCACGCTAGGTCTTATTTTCGGGGAAACAGGGTAAGATTCCTAACTCACATTCATACATACATATATTGGGCCAATTTAGACAGAAGCCAATTAACCTACCAGCATGTCTTTGAAGTGTGGGAGGTAACCCACACAGGACAGGCATAGGGAAACTTGAAAACTCCATACAGATAGTGCCATGGTTGGGATACAAACCAACTACCCTAGTGCTGTCAAAAGGGCTATCCACTTAGTCACAGTATTATTTCCACTTTGGGCTCCTTTTACCAGGGCAGTTTTCAGAGGGCAGCAGATTCCAGATGATCCTGCCACCTCCAGTATGCATATTTTTTTTGGCTGTTTTTTAATCCCAAGAGGGATTTTGTATTAAAATATTGTGCCGCAATCACAAGCCAAGTAGTTTGCCTTAGGCTGCTTTCACACTGAGGCACTTTACAGGTGCTATAGCGCTAAAAATAGTGCCTGCATAGCGCCTGTAAAGAGTCTCTCCTCTCACTCCAGTTTAAAAGCCCGAGTGCTTTCACACTGGAGCGGTGCGCTTGTAGGAGGGTAAAAAAAAGCCCTGCAAGCAGCATCTTTGCAGCGCTGTAGGAGCGATGTATACACTGCTCCTAAAGCGTCCCTGCCCATTGAAATCAATGGGCAGCGCCGCCGAACTGCTGCAGCGGCGCTTTGCCAGCGGTTTTAACCCTTTTTTGGCCGCTAGTGGGGGTTAAAAGAATAGTGCCGCCAAAACGGCGGCAAAACGGCGGTAAAGCACCGCTAAAAATAGCGGCACTTTACCGCCGACGCCACCAACACCTCAGTGTGAAAGCAGCCTTTGGGTTGCGCCATTGATGCCAATGGATAATTTGACAGGCGGCGCCACCTGTAAACCTGGCAAGCTGAGTTATATTTGCTATGGCAGTGATATGTGTACCACACCCTCTGGTTGTCAAGGTACATTTTACTGGATGGTAAAAACGTGGATAAACGCCTGTTTTTACCCCCTCCTGTGTGGAAGGGGCCTTAAAGATAGGTCCCTTAGAACTACGCACTCACCTACTCTCTCCAAATGTTCCAACTCCTCTGCAGCAATGGGAATTCCCCTCTACCTTTGGGTATGGAGGAGCATGTGACTCACCCCATGTGGAAGGGCTAGTGCCTAGTGGATGGATCAGCACTATTACATGGGTACAAAGAGACAGTCTGCCCTGTGTAAGCTCCAACCATAAATCTTGAGCTTACAGAGAGTGGCGGAGCGAAAGTAAGGTAAGTGTAAAGCGCTGGAGATTGGGATAATAATAAGAATTATTATTAATAATTTAATTTAATATTAATAATTAATGATAATAATAATATAAAGTTAGCATGTTGCTTTATTCAGAAAATTTCAACAAATTTGCTTTAATGACATGAAATACTCACAATGCTCTTATTATCCAGAGATGTACTGATTCATGTAAAAGTGTGAATTTTCCTGACAGGTCCTTTTTAACATTAAAAACAACATTGTTCTGATGACACATTTGGACAATATGGAAAAAATATATCTTCAAAAAGTCCTTGAAAATCTAAATATTTGCAACTTTGCCAAGCTATGTTTTTACACAGCTCTTTAATTTATTCTCCTAAACTGTATTTCAGTAAATTTTCTTAATTTTTGTAATTACATTTGATTGCAGATTGTGATCTTGTCCTATTTCCATGAAGCAAAGCCAGCCAGTTCAATTTACTTCTAAAATAGCCTTTTGCTCTTTCGACCACTTGAGTTCGCATTTCTCTCTTTTCTATGAAAAACTTAGCTCTTTATTCTCAGCTTTTTCTGCCATGAAGTAGACATATGGAAATTCTCTTTTTCTTCTTGAACAAAAGATCCTGATTGAATATTATTCAGAACATACTATAGAATTTAACTTAGTATTACTGACTCCGATGGGATGGCAATCAATCACTGAATCATCCACTATTTCTGCCTTATAATATTAGTGCTGATGCAGATGAAAAACTTTTCTTTTTCTTTTTCTTTCATATGCCTGGGAAACTCAATATTCAGAATGTAAAGTAGGGAATACATAAGTTGAAGATACACGTAGTGGAATAACATTTTTAGCTAACATAAGGCAGGTGAACGATCTTGCTTATTAATGCCTGGTTCACACTGGTGCGACATACGCTCTAAGTTTGGGAGCTCATGTTGCATGAAGTGTAAAAATCAATGGTTCCCCCATCCTAACTGGTCTGACACAAGTCGGTCCGACTTTAGAAAAAGTTCCTGCACTACTTTGGTCCGTTTTCAGCCTATTCAATATCATTGAAGTCGGATCAAAGTTGGATCCTCGTCCTAACCATCCGACTTGTGATTACAGCAGCAGGAAAAGGAATTTTTTGTCACATTGGGATTGTTTTGATTGGTCAAAGGACAAGTTGGACTATCTTAAAGTCAGAGCAAAATTGTATCCTGTTCATTCAAGTAAGACAGAAGTAGGACGGAAGTGGGACGATTTCGCAGGGCAAAGTCGGATGACAGTCATACAACAGTCATATTGTACCAGCGTTAACCTGACCTAATGCTGGAAATTATTTCTGTTGCTGACTAGCCAGACTGCAATACCAGGTTTTGCCTGCAGAAGTGCTGTGTTCAGAATTTGGAATAGACTCGGTCATATAAAACATTGCTACTGCATTGGGGGCTCAGTTGCAGGGCGCAGTTTATACTGATAAACCCCTTAAAAATAAAAGTTCATTTTTTTTCAAGAAAAAATTCTACTGAATAAAGGAATATGCATCGTAAGGATTGTTACTTGATAATAAAATTGGCATTTGCCAGACTATGCTGTTTCTCAAACGGAATGTAGAAGTGGGAGATTTTGCTTTCAATATGAACACCTGAGCAATCTTGTAATAAGTAAGAGAGCACCATCCACATCACTCTAGCTGTTTATAGTGTTAGAAAGGCATCTCCGAAAAAATGAAATCTCTGCTGCTGAGAATTTATCTAATTTAGTTTTTGCCTTTTGCCAGACTTCTAAGAAAAATAAGTAGCCAATTACATGCATAGGAAATAATGTAGCTGGGGCATTCACCTCCCAAATTGCCTTATTGCAAAAGTGAAAGTTTGGGAAAATCACAGCAGCAGTGTCAGTGTGACCTCGTTCACACGGGCGTACACCCATGTGAGGACCATATTTTGCCTGCAAGGGATACACCGGTGTTCTGTGCATTCCCATGCAGGTAGTCCCATTCATGTCCATTGGGATGCAGCAGCTGCACAAACACAGACGCTCCTTCCAATATTGACATCCATGTAGGTATTATTTATTAATTTCAGATACTTATACAGCGTCAGGTACTTATATAGGGTACGGGTGTGTGTACTCAAAGACGTGAGCGTTTGGAGACCCTCACTCATGCAAATGTCAAATTGGGAGCAGCGGCTGTGTCCCAATTGACATGAATGGGACATGAGCATGGAACACCTGTGCATCCTGTGCAGACAAGGCCCTCACATGGGTATACGCTTAAAGCGGAACTTCACCCAAAAGGTCAAGTTCCATTTTGCTGCCTTTTTCCCCCTTTAACTTTTGGCACATTCGATTTTTTTTTGGAGGGGAATGGGTATCTAGTTTTGATAGTTATCCCACTCCACTCGGCGAGCAGAGCAGAAGTTCGACCCCACCCCACCTCTGCCCGCAGCCTCTTGGGACACGTTACAGGTCCCAGAAGGCTGCTGGACCATTCATAGAGCTCAGCGTGGCTCGCACAGCTGTGAAGTCGCAAGGAGTCACATCCGGCTTCTCACACTAAAGATGCCAGTTCCGGGGACCTGAAGACCAGGGAAGAACCGGCCCAAGAGAGGACAGCGCTGGATCCTTGAACAGGTAATTGTCCTTTTATTAAAAGTCATTTGTATTTGTAGCTGCTGCCTTTTAATTTTTTATTGCTAGGGTGAAGATCCTCTTTGAGTACTCCTGTATGAATGGCTCTATGCATCTTTAAACTTAAAGTGGAGATCCACCCAAAAAGGGGAAGCTCCTCTTGTTTGCTTCCTCCCCCCCTCCGCTGCCAAATTTGGCACCTTTTTGGGGGGAGTGGATATCTATCAAAACCAGGTATCCACTCCCACACACTCGTTGTGCGGCGAACTACAAAACTTCCGGCCCCTCCTCCTTCCCCATGCTGCCTTCTGGGAGATTCACAGGACCCAGAAGACAGAGGGACCAGAAAGTGCAGTGCGACTCGCACATGCTAGATGGGCTTGGGGTGCCAACATTGTGGGCTCAATGGACAGTTAAGTGTCCTAATATTAAAAGTCAGCAGCTACAGAATTTGTAGCTGCTGATTTTTTTTTTTTTTTTTCCCCAGGCTGGAACTTCACTTTAAAAATACAGCCATGAGTTTTTGTTTACTCAAATTATTTTTACTTTCTTTTTTTTTTTTTGACATATAGAGTAATTATTTCACTGGGTACAATATTTTAAATAACTACCCTGCTCAGAATTATTTTTATGGAGTAAATGTTAAAAAAAAAATAAAAAAAAGTAAACTTTTTTTTTGGAAATAGTACAACTGTCTTTAAAAATGTATTTCTTTCCATGTGCACAGTGAATGCGCATGGATAAAAATACAAAGCTAGCTGCAGCCTATAAGGTTTGTTTACTAACAAACCTCATGCAATCATCATATAGCTACGTAAGAAAATGTAGATTGAAGATCACTTTTAATTTTTTTTATTGCTGTCACAAGGAATGTAAACATCCCTTGTGACAGTAATAGGCATTGACAGGTATTCTTTATGGAGGAATCTGGGGTCTATAAGACCCCAAACCCCTCCTCTGCACTTGAAAATTTTCAAAATGCCAAGATCAGCGTTTTTGAATACTTTTGATTTTTGAAAACTGGCGCTGTTGGCTCCTGAGTAAACTGGAAGTGATGTCATGACGTTGCTTCCGGGTTACTAAACCCCAGTTGTTATTACAGGAGATCCAACCGTTAGCTCTAAAAAACGGTATCAGGGTGATGCCTGCAGCCACTTGAAGCCAATGACATATAGGTACAAGTGGTTAAAAGTCTCCCAGCACACAGCATTTTGTTGATCAAAGTTAATCAATATTGGTGGATGTGAACTGGTTAATGTACACAATAGCATTGATAGAGTACTATATAGTATATGAATTGTTTTTTTTTTTTTGTTTTGTTTGTTATTGTTGAATTTCCTTTTCACTCACCAGAAAGTGTAAAAAAAAAAATGATTTTACAATAAAATGAAAACTTGTACTGCATGGTTGATCTGCTTTTAACAATACTTCTAATTTTTGTTTGATCCTGTCACTATTTCTCCTAATTATGAACAGTTGGAAGTCATGACATCAGTGTCTCATTGCCTCTATAAGTAAATATAACCTACAAAATGCTAAAGGATTCCGCCCATCAAAATCAGGGAAAGCCAGTTAGACGCATTTTCATAGCAGACATAAAACTAACTATCCATGTCAACTAAAAGTTTGTTTTAAAATTACAGAAAGCAATGACAGTTTATGATCCACTTTATCATCATAACTAAAAGAGGTAATAGGTAGGATAAAAGCATGATATTAAACCTTCAAACCATATTCTGGGCAGGAAAATGAAAAGATGGATGGGAGGAAGGTATGATTGATAGCGAAGTCTTACTTCTGCTCACACAATATAAGCCTATCATAAAGACATCACATCATAAAGCAATCATATATCAAATACTATGCTGTCTTCGCTCTCGATTTTAAATTGTATATTATATGAAAACTTAAAGTGCACCTAAATTGAAATATAAGTACTCCTCAAACACTAGTATAGTCACCGATGAGTTATTTTCTACTCAGTAATGAAAGCTAGAGTACAGCTATGTCCCAGAATTCCCAGCTTTAGTGTCAGCGTAATGATACCAAATAACACATTTGGTAGATTAATAGATAATCATAGGCACCACATACCTAATATCAAATTTGTTGTATAGCATGGAATCATATGGGGATTTGATGATAGAATAAGATGAATTTCTTGGTTCGTCTGTTCCCTTTGACTCATGATAATGGAAATATGCAGATTATTCCTGTTTCTGAATAAGCTAATTGAGAAGTGTGTCTAAAACTGAGCCGACTCCTCTGCACAAAATTGTATCTATATGGAAACAAACATTTTTCCAGTCCCAAAGGATTTACATTTATAGAAGAAATGAATATTGAATATGAGGTATAGTAAGTATCTAATAGAGGCTGGCCACCAGGGGTAACAGAAGACCGTATTACATATTCTTTATTTTAGTGAATTAGTCTAGTTTGTATGAATTTTATGATGCAACAATAAAGATGAGTTTTATAAATAAGTGTTAATGTTTGCCATGAGAAAAAGTGATTGATGGAGCAAATAAGCAACTAACGTGTTTCAGCCTAATCATAGGTGGAACAAATAAACGGTAGAAGTGATTTTATGAGAAGCTACAAAACAAATAACCTTTCTTTTACAGCTGTTCTCTAACCCTACCCCCCACACAAAATAAGAATATAATCCCTCTTGATTAACTATGCACATTGGAAGGACTTTATTAAAATTGTTATTCTGCTTCTTTAACCACTTCAACCCCGGAAGGATTTACCCACTTCCTGACCAGGCCATTTTTTGCTATACGGAACTGCATTGCTTTAACTGACAATTGCGCAGTCGTGTGACGTTGCACCCAAATGAAATTGATGTCCTTGTTATCCCACAAATAGAGCTTTCTTATGGTGGTATTTGATCACCTCTGCGGTTTTTATTTTTTGTGCTATAAACAAAAAAGTGCGTCAACTTTGAAAAAAATATATATATTTTTTACGTTTTGTTATAATAAATATCCAAAAAAAAATTCTTCCTCAGTTTAGGCCAATATGTATTCTTCTACATTTACCATTTTGGTAAAAAAAAATCCCAATTAGCGTATATTGATTGGTTTACGCAAAGGTTATCAAGTCTACAAAATAGGGGATAGATTTATGGCATGTTTATTATTATATTTTTTTTACTAGTAATGGCAGTGATCTGCGATTTTTAGCGGGACTGTGACATTGTGGCGGACCGATCGGACACTTTTTTGGGACCAGTGACATTTATACAGTGATTAGTGCTATAAAAATGCACTGATTACTGTATAAATGACACTGGCAGGGAAGGGGGTTAACATCAGGGGCGATCAAAGGGTTAAATGTTCCCCAGGGAGGTGCTTTCAAACTGTGGGGGGAGGGGACTGACAGGGAGTAGCGAGAGATCACTATTCCTAATCACTAGTAACAGACAGACAATCTCACTCTACTCCCCTGACAGAACAGGGATTTGCTTTGTTTACACTGGCAGATCCCTGTTCTGCCTCTCTGTGGAGCGATCACAGGTGGCCCCGCTGATTGGCTCTCCCGCTAGCGATTGGGCATGGGGATGGGGCCAGGAGTGCCAGCAAGGGACCTGAGAAGAGGAGGATTGGGGCTGCTCTATGCAAATCCACTGCAACAGAGCAGGTATAAGTATAATGTTTGTTTTTTTTAAACAAAAAAAAACAAGATTTTTTGCATCACTTTAATCCTAAATCATGCAGGCACTAAGCAGTAAAAGTAAGCTAACCTGGAATTTATTTCCTGAGCAAGTTGCATTCACTCCCCCTCCCATCTGTAACACTGCAACCTTTTCATCTTAGTCTTTTTATAATCTCCCAGGACAGGCTGTGGAATGTAAATAATAGTAGTGCATACTGAAGTCACATTACGTCCAAAGATCCATCACATTGGAAGGGCTAGGAGCAGAGTAAAACCCCAGACATGAAATCTAGGGAGATTGATTGATGCGTAGGGGTATCATGTGGATGACCACATTGCAGTAAAATGCTAAATAACGGGTTCTATATAAATGTGTAGTTGTATCATGATTGATGGGTAATGTTATTTTCATGTAAATGCCAGAGCTCATTTTTTTACAACTTTCATAAAATTGTAATTGCTTTTTGATAAAATAAAAGAATTTTAATCCAAAAATGTGAATATTTTTCTTGGCTGCTAAAAACCCCCCTGAGGGAATTTTCCATTTTATATAACGTTTTGGGGTGTGCAGCACCAACAGCTCATATACATGTGTTATTCTATTCTAAGTGATTGACATCTAACATCCACCCCTGACTTTCCAATGTGAGCACACCAATGGCACTGTAAAAGCTCTGTGCAGAGTCCCAAGTGGAAATGATTTTGAGCATCACACTTCTGTCCTCAACGTATTTATATCCAATCATAACCAGTCTTCTAGCGATTGGTGTTTTCATTGTTTGGCACAGGTTTGTTTTAAAGCTGAAGTTGCAACTCTACTTCCTGTCACACATCCAGGGTTTAACATGGCTGAACGACTTCTCCTGGATAACGTTTGATAAATGAGTGTTCTATTCCTTGATTCCACCATCAATGACAGCATTGCATCATCATTTGAGGATGTATAGGTCTCTCTCAGATTAATTACAGGAGTTCTCCGGGTTACAAACAAGGTTCTGTAGGTTTGTTCTTACATTGAATTTGTATGCACGTTGGAACAGGTAAATTTTAGGTGTAACTCCAGCCAAAAATTATTTTTTACGTTTTGGATAGCATAGGGAAAGGGTTAACACCCCTGTATCATTTGTATTTAGGTCGGTGCCTCTGTTCAAAAGATTTCACCTCACTTTCTGTCCCTGTGATAATTGGATTTTTAAAATTTTGGGTTGTGGAGACACCTTTTTCCCCATGATAACTCTTACAGGAGTGAATTTCCCTTCCTAGGCGTAGATTTCCTCACACTTCCTGTGGTCTCTCTCCGATAGTGTGAGTTGTATGTAAGTAAGATATATGTAACTCAAGGACTGCCTGTACAGTGATTTTTTGGTGATGTCAGTGGAGTTCCTCCTTACAACCTTTTCCTGTTCGATGGGATTTTCTACCTGCAGAAGCACAGAGCCTCCATAGGGGCTACGTTTTTCCACCCTCTCTTGCTAATCAGTGAAGGGGTTAGTGAGAGGAGATCCATGTCTTTGCAGGTGGAATCCCCCATGAACCAAAGATAGTGTGGCATGGGAGGTCCATTGATGACCTCCTCCTTGTTTGGAGGGAGTCATTGGAAACAGGAATAAAATTGGCTGAGATTTTTATTGATAATAATTAGGGGTGCAAAGGATCGTCATCGATCCGTGATCCGATCCGCGGAGGTTGATCCGATCCGCGGAGGTTGATCCGTACGGGACACCTCTGTGGCCTCGGCCATAGGAAAGGCCGCGGCTTTGGCCTAGCTCCGGAGCGGCGGCCATCTTGGTACACCCGGCGGCCGTTTAGCACGTCGAATGACGGAGCGATCACTTGTAACAAACCAGCGTTATGTCATGACGCCGGTTCCTCTCTCTCTCCCCTCTGTGTACTGATCTGTACAGTGGAGGGGAGAGATCGGATGGCAGCAGTGCCAATACTCTGCAATGCCCTGCCGCAATACCCTGCTGCAATGCCCTGCCAATACCCTGCTGCAATGCCCTGCCAATACCGAGATTGTGGATATTACTGTGGGGGATATTTTTTTTTTTGTTGATCCGAAAATGATCCGAACCGTGACTCCTGATCCGAGGAACAATCCGAACCGTGAGTTTTTTGATCCGTTGCACCCCTAATAATAATCTTAGCATTTTTCTTTACGTATGAGTGGGATATTACCACCATTAACTTTTGGGACACCACTTTCAAATAGGCATGTGGATACAGATAAGGTGCCCACCATCACCTATAAATTGTGTGCTAGTAACTCTACCTTTGAGGCCACACGCTGCCAGGGGGACAAGTTATTAGGGCTGTACCTATAGGTGAATATCCGTGCCCATAGGAATAGTTTCTCTGATGACCTGTTTAAGAAGTAGTTGGAAATCTCTGATATACAATAGAAAAGAGGGGCTATCTGGCTTGGTCTCATGATAGGGGCAAGAGGATAGCGAGTCACAGAAGAAGGATCTATTGAAAGAACACAGCAATAAAACAGTTATTTTTAGAAGGCCCATCCTTGCAATAGCTTTCTCTGAGAAGCATCATCCAATTGTTGAAATAGTAAAAAGAAACCTGTCTATTTTGTTTTCTGATAACAAATAGTATGAAGTATTGAAAAAGGGATGTAGGTTCTCAGCTCCAATCCTGGGATCTCTGCTGTCTCTCAGTTATTTCCAAGATTATTCTCAGAGACCTCGGAGAACATGGTTAACCACTACTGTGGACACTATACATTTGCAATGCATGTACTGTTGTAAAAGTTATTTCATGTGCTGTATGCACTCTTTACTATGGGGGGCTGCATCACTTGACCTTTAGATTCCAAATCGGTTAACTATTTTGAGGGTTGGAACTGTTTTGCTACCCGCCCCTCCAGTGTTTTCAAACATTTTTGTTTGAAAATGAAGGTGAAATGTTATCTTTTTCTTTTCTTGGGGTGGAGAGGGTGTTTATGACACCTGGAGTGCGAAGTGAACCGGATATTTACACTCTGTTCCACGATGGCTTATGATTTGAATACCAAACTGGACATAAATCCTCCTACATATGTTTGACTTGTTTATCTGCAGCCCTCTCTTCCCTACACCACTTTAAATAGGCAGAATCCTGTTAAAATCCTTTTTCATCCTTTAGGAACACAGAGAAGGTGGTGGAGAGGCTGCAGTCACAGTATATGGGAGCTTATGGAAGAAAGGAACACCCCTTTTCCACACAGTAGAAGAACTGCTTTGTGAATAGACAAGCTCCGTGCTGAGCTTGCTCCACGACACATTTTATCTCATGTGTCGGGAAAACTGCTCAGAAGTGACTCATGCTGATAACAGAGGGACGAAGCACCAGAGAGAAACGACACTTAGAGCTTTGGAGAGAGATAAGTAAACACTACAGATATATGTGCTTTGCTCAGATTTCTTGACTGAGGTTTACAACCACTTTAAGTAGTCATATGATACTGGTGTTTGTTTTAGATTTAACAGCTTCATTTTCCTCCAACACTTTTTACTTTTGTGATCATATGATTAAGTGTCCTTTTTGTTGTATAAGTGTGACTATGCTGGTTTTAATATATTATTCACTGCATACACAAGTATGTGGGGAGGAGTATTTTAAGCATTAAGAAGAATGTTCAATTAGCTTTTAAGGTTGAAACACGTTAGCAGTATGGATAAAAAACTTGTACACAAGTGCTGGTTCATTTTCTCCTCAGCCTCTAAAACCTTAACAGTAACCAAATTACAATGTATTGGCGACTGCGTACCAGTCACCACAAGGTGCCTTCTACTACTACTCGCCCCCTGAAAAAAACATTTTTAAAGTATGGAACAGTTCCAGCAATTGGTGACCAAATTACCCGACCTAATGACTGTCAAATGAATGTCGCTTCTCTGCCTTTTGGCTAAGATCATGTGTAATATCTGTTCTTATTAGTTACCAGTGGCACTGTGCTAACAGTCCCAGCCTATGGTGGGCTGGGGTGGCGGTGGCTATGCAAATAAATTATATATATATTCCCGCACTATTATAAAGATGATATTTTAACTGCTGCAAGCACCGAAAAAGGTCAGTCCATACCCGCACACATGAATTACCTGAAATAGATGCTGTTAAAAGATAAGGCTAAAATCAAACTAGTACGACCTGAGCAATATACAGTGGGGCAAAAAAGTATTTAGTCAGCCACCAATTGTGCAAGTTCTCCCACTTAAAAAGATGAGAGAGGCCTGTAATTGTCATCATAGGTATACCTCAACTATGAGAGACAAAATGTGGAAACAAATCCAGACAATCACATTGTCTGATTTTTGAAATAATTTATTTGCAAATTATGGTGGAAAATAAGTATTTGGTCAATATCAAAAGTTCATCTCAATACTTTGTTTTATATCCTTTGTTGGCAATGACAGAGGTCAAACGTTTTCTGTAAGTCTTCACAAGGTTGTCACACACTGTTGCTTGTATGTTGGCCCATTCCTCCAAGCAGATCTCCTCTAGAGAAGTGATGTTTTGGGGCTGTCTCTGGTCAACACGGACTTTCAACTCCCTCCAAAGGTTTTCTATGGGGTTGAGATCTGGAGACTGCCTAGGCCACTCCAGGACCTTGAAATGCTTTTTACGAAGCCACTCCTTCGTTGCCTAGGCAGTGTGTTTGGGATCATTGTCATGCTGAAAGACCCAGCCACGTTTCATCTTCAATGCCCTTGCTGATGGGAGGAGGTTTGCACTCAAAATTTCACGATACATGTCCCCGTTCATTCTTTCATGTACACGGATCAGTCGTCCTGTTCCCTTTGCAGAGAAACAACCCCAAAGCATGATGTTGCCACCCCCATGCTTCACAGTAGGTATGGTGTTCTTTAGTTGCGACTCAGCATTCTCTCTCCTCCAAACACGACAAGTTGTGTTTCTACAAAACAGTTCTACTTTGGTTTCATCTGACCAAATGACATTCTCCCAATCCTCTCCTAGATCATCCAAATGCTCTCTAGCAAACCTCAGATGGGCCAGGACATGTACTGGCTTAAGCAGGGGGACACGTCTGGCACTGCAGGATCTGAGTCCCTAGCGGCGTAGTGTGTTACTAATAGTAGTCTTTGTTACGTTGGTACCAGCTCTCTGCAGGTCATTCACTAGATCCCCCCGTGTGGTTCTGGGATTTTTGCTCACCGTTCAAGTGATCATTTTGACCCCACGGGGTGGGATCTTGCGTGGAGCCTCAGATCGAGGGAGATTATCAGTGATCTTGTATGTCTTCCATTTTCTAATTATTGCTCCCACAGTTGATTTCTTCACACCAAGCTGCTTGCCTATTGCAGATTCAGTCTTCCCAGCCTCTTGCAGATCTACAATTTTGTTTCTGGTGTCCTTCGACAGCTCTTTGGTCTTCACCATAGTGGATTTTGGAGTGTGACTGTTTGAGGTTGTGGACAGGTGTCTTTTATACTGATAACAAGTTCAAACAGGTGCCATTAATACAGGTAATGAGTGGAGGACAGAGGAGCCTCTTAAAGAAGAAGATACAGGTCTGTGAAAGCCAGAAATCTTGCTTGTTTGTAGGTGACCAAATACTTATTTTCCACCATAATTTGCAAATAAATTCTTTCAAAAATCAGGCAGACAATGTGATTGTCTGGATTTGTTTCCACATTTTGTCTCTCATAGTTGGAGGTATACCTATGATGACAATTACAGGCCTCTCATATCTTTTTAAATAAGAGAACTTGCACAATTGGTGGCTGACTAAATACTTTTTTGCCCCACTGTATATAAACAGTTAAGTATACAGTAAATGCTAAAGGTAGTAGTACACGTGAAGAAATTCCCAAATAGATAAATGACTACAGTCTTATAGGTAAATGCAAAAATACAGTGATGCGTACACTCTCCAACTGAATGTAAATATAAAGTGACTTGTCCTTAACCAGGTAAATACAGGGCATTTTCACCCCCTTCCTGCCCAGACCAATTTTTAGTTTTCAGCACTGTCGCAGTTTGAATGACAATTGCGCGGTCGTGCAACGTTGTACCCAAACAAAATTGACGTCCTTTTTTTCCCCACACATAGAGCTTTCTAAAAAAACACAATTTTTTAACTTTTTGCTATGATAAATATCCCAATTTTTTTTTTTTAAACTAATTTTGTCCTCAGTTTAGGCCAATATGTATTCTTCTACATATTTTTGGTAAAAAAAAAATAGAAAATCGCAATAAGCATATATTGATTGGTTTGCACAAAAGTTATAGCGTCTACAAAATAGGGAATAGATTTATGGCATTTTTTTTCTTTTTTTTTACTAGTAATGGCGGCGATCTGCGATTTTTTTTTTTGTGACTGCGACATTATGGCAGACACATCGGACACTTTTGACACTATTTTGGGACCATTCACATTTATACAGCGATCAGTGCTATAAAATTGCACTGATTACTGTGTAAATGTGACAGGCAGGGAAGGGGTTAACACTAGGTGGTGATCGAGGGGTTAACTGTGTTTGCTAGGGAGTGTTTCTAACTGTAGGGGGCGGGGACTCACAAGGGGAGGAGACCAATCGGTGTTCCCCTTTACTGGGAACACGCCATCGGTCTTCTCTCCCCCGACAGGACGCACACAGGTCCATGGCCCTGCTCAGTTACCGGGCAATCGCGGGTGTCCACCAGACATCACAGCTGCCGGGCACATGCACCGGGTCCTGAGCATTGCGGCGCACGCGTGCGCCCCCTAGATGGCCAGGAAGCCCAGAATGTCATATGATGCCCACCCAAGAAGGGAGATCCCATCTGTGGGCGTCATATTACTATGGGCGGGTAGGGAAGTGGTCAAAGTGCAGAAAGTTGTGCAAATATATGCAAAATGCAAAAGTGATTTCTCCTCTTCCATGCAACAAACCCAATGTGCAAAGTGCAGAAAATAATTTCTCCTCTTCTGTGCAACACACTTCAGTAAAAATGGCCTCTGACTTTACAGTTATGAGGCAGCCGCATGTGTATGTAATAATGAAGATCAATGGTGTTCACGATGCTTGCTTCTTGGTAGCATACTCACAAAACAGTGGAGCAGATCTAGTGTAAGCAGTGGTCTCTCTCTTCCAATGGATGTATATGTAATGTAGAGGAAGAAGAAAGGGGAGGATTCCGGATAGTGTAGTATCTTGAAGAAAACATTTTTATTTGTTAAAAGTAGTAAGGCGTACTCACATTTCGTTTGTAAGTTAAAAACAAAACACCACGAGCGGCGAGCTCGTATGTTGATGTCACTTCCGGTGCCTGTCTGTCCCAACGTGTATCGTCACGGTCACGTGACTTCATCAGGGGACAGAATGGGCCAATATATATAATTATGCAACCCGCCGTACAAAACACCAGAGCCTGTCTAAGGGATACCAAACATATGTTGCAGATTATAGAAGGCATATCCAAAGAAGAAGGTCCCTGGATTATGGCTACAGCTGACGTATCGTCACTATATACCATAATATTCCATCACAAAGCCTGTGAAGCAGTCAAATGGGGCCTAAAGGAACACACTATGCTATCTTGCATTCAAAGAAAATACCTCATCAAATGTTTGGACTTCTCTTTGAAGAATAGTTATTTCTGGTATAATCTGAACTATCATCGACAACCAGGAGTTGCCATGGGAGCAAAATTTGCTCCCAGCATAGCAGGCCTATTTATGGTCCAGTGGGAAGAGGAAAATGTCTTTAACCGGTTCCCGACCGGCTCCTGTACTTTTACGTCGGCAGAATGGCGCGGCTGCACAAAGTAACCTACCTGTACGTTACTTTGAATTTGCCGCTGTGTGCGCGCGTGCCTGCCGCGATCTCCGTGAGTCGGGTCGCGGGTCTCGCAGACTGGATCGCTGTGGGCATACCCGCGATCGCCTCACGGAGAGGATGAACGGGGAGATGCCGTTGTAAACAGCATCTCCACGTTCTGACTAGTGACAAGTGTCACTCGATCTCTGCTCCCTGTCATCAGAGCAGAGATCAGTGACGTCACACACCAGCCCATCCCCCTGACAGTTAGAAATCACTCCCCTAGGACACACTTAACCCCTCCCCGCCCCCTAATGGTTAACCCCTTCACTGCCAGTGTCATTTATACAGGAATCAATGCATTTTATAGCACTGATTGCTGTATAAATGACAATGGTCCCAAAAATGTGTAAAAAAATGTCCGACATGTCCACCATAACGTCGCAAATAAAAAATTATTAATAAAAATGCCATAAAACTATTTTGTAAACGCTATAACTTTTGCGCAAACAAATCAATAAACGCTTATTATTTTTTTTTTACCAAAAATATGTAGAAGAATATGTATCAGCCTAAACTGAGGAAAAAAAATGTTTTTTTATAAATTTTTGGGGGATAATTATAGCAAAATGTAAAAAATAATGCGTTTTTTTCAAAATTGTCGCTCTTATTTTGTTTATGGCGCAATAAAAATAGCAGAGATGATCAAATACCACCAAAAGAAAGCTCTATTTGTGGGAAAAAGGACGTTAATTTTGTTTCTGAGCCACTTCGCACGACCGCGCAGTTGTGAATTAAAGCGAGGCAGTGCCGAATCGCAAAAAACGCTCTGGTCAGGAAGGGGGTAAATCCTTCCGGGGCTGAAGTGGTTAAGAATATACCTGGAGAACTAGCGATATATAAAAAATATATCGATGACATTTTTATCCTATGGAAAGGAGATCGAAACCAGTTGGTTCTTTTCCTGGAAAATTTAAATGAAAACGACAGAAAGATCAAATTGTCCTGGGATATTAGCGAGAAGAATATATCATTTCTTGACTTGGAAATTATACAAGAAGAACACAAATTAATTTCAAAAACGCATTTTAAAAACGTAGACAGAAACCGTTATTTCCCGTTAGAAAGCTGTCACCATAGAAATTGGCTCTACAACATTCCTAAAGGCCAACTAATGCGCCTGAGGCATAATTGTACCAACAAAAGTGACTTTCTGGCCCAGGCTGAAAATATGCGACATAGATTTATCAAGAAAGGCTTGAATAATCAATTTGTAAAAAGAAAAATAATAGAAGTAGCCGAGATGAATCGCAATTAATTGATCAAAGACAGAAAGAAACAGGAGTTACCAACAGATACAGTACCAATTATCCTCAATTACAATATAGAAAAAAATCATAAAGCAACACTGGCATATATTATTGGCCGACAGACAGTTACAAGATGTCCTACGTACCAATTCCAGATTTGTATACAAAAGAGCACCAACCATTCAATATAAATTTGTAAAAAGCATACTAAACCCACCAAATGAAAAGAAACACAACTTTACATCTACAAGTACAGTGAACACGTATGAAGTCAAAGGCGTTATATGTTGTAACACAGAAGGGGCTGTTTATACCCTGGCATGTAGCTGTGGGTTGCAATACATAAGACATACCAAAAGACCTTTAAAAGTACGTATCCTAAGCACATTGTATCGAAGCATTTCCTCCTATGCCACAACAAAGACCCCACTCATTTAAAATTCTGGGGGATAGAACCATACAACAAACACTGGCGGGGAAGTCATAAAGTGGCCGCTACTATACTTCTCTATCATTGAGCTACAAGAAAATGGGCGCTCATTCGACTTAATGCTCCAGACTATTTAAAGACATTTCCAGTGCCAGTCTTTATCCCCTGATGAAGTCACGTGACGATACATGTTGGGACAGACAGGCATCGGAAGTGACGCCATCATACGAGCTTGCCGCTTGTGGTGTTTTTTTTTTAACTTACAAATGAAATGTGAGTACGGCTTACTACTTTTAACAAATAAAAACATTGTCTTCAAAACACTACACTATCCGGAATTCTCCCCTTTCTTTTTCCTGGTGGCTTTGCAAATCCACTGGTGTAATGGTAACATGGATGGTTAGTATCGGGGAGATTCGAAAACCGGACTGCTCAATGAACGGAGGGCCGTGAGTAGGTCTCTTCTAGAGAAAGCCGGAAGGGTTACCCCCTGGTAGGGATGGTGAGACACTGGTCTGGCCGAAGGCCAGGTCCTGAAAGAAGCGCGTGGTGTATGTTACCCTGGAGTGGCAGTGCAGGGGTATCGTAATTTTCACTGTGAGTTGGGCACTTTGAGTTTTACTGACATCTAGGTCACTACACCATCACATTTTTTCACACCTGCCTCTTGGGCTGGGTCTTTTGGCTAGGACCAGAGGAATTTTTTATTCCTGGCCGGAAGGCCAGCCATTGTATTGCACAATGGCACTTTGCACGTTTTCCACTTTTATTTGTGTGTTTGTCACTTTTTGTTGATTGGTGTTCACGTTTTGTCACATTTGACTGGTAGGGTGTAGGTCCTCGGGCCTGCCCTGAAAGTCTTGGAAGGGGGTGGCTTTAAAAAAAAAAAAAAAGACTGTCAAATTAAAGGTGGTGAGCTGCCTACTTCTATCCAAATGGGACTTTCACAAAATAATTATTTAAATAAGAATGTTATGGGGCCCCCGTGGCCATGTGGGGAGGCACTGTGAGGGTTGAAGCTGAGGCCCTATGATGCTTGCATTGCATTGTCAGTGTCAATCTGTTTACAGGTTTGTTAAAGGTTCACTTTTATATGGTAGGATATGAAAGCAGTTTATTATTTAAGAAATTGAGTCAGTATGCCTTATAGGTTTATTATAATTTTATTAAAACATTCACAGATTTCATTACAAAAGTCTCTCTTCCCTGCAGGGATCCGACACCTAATCAACCTCCTCATAAGTAACTAGAATACCGATTTACCAGAATGACACAGGGAAATCCTGTGTGAGAAATGCTGAGGTGCATGATAAAAATATCTATATCTTACATTTACATCTAGAACCATGCACTGTAGCTCAGGGGTAGTCCTGAAGATATTTTCACAAGTATATTCTGCTCTGTAACTTGAGAATCTAGGATGAATGTCTCAACTTGAGCATTTTTCATATATATCCTTACTATACACAATATATTGGAAAAACACACAAAACAGGGAGATTTTTGTTTTTATGTTGCTTTAAGTCTTTTTAGAGTGTAGTGCTTTCCCCTGCAGGAGCCGCTTGATATGATTGGTTCTCTGCCACAAACTCCCTTAACTGCTGGGTCCCCGCTGATAAACCTGGGTATAGAATGAAGGCCGTTCACACTTGTGTAACTTAAGCATTAGTACATTACCACTCTATAATAGTACATAGAAAATAGGCCACAAGCAACCAGATGGTAGATTAAATGGGTGTATTATGGCAAGGCTATTAAACAATGCATAAACCTATAAACAGGCAATTTAACATGTCTAAAGATGCTGTACTAGACAATGTGAACGCTGACTCATAAGATGGCAATTAAGTGAACTGTAGTAACGCTAAGCCAAATTTTAACTGATGCAAACAGGGTTAAAGGTATCGTCACTAACCGAATAATAAACATCCTCATATGCCTAGTACACATACAGCCCCAATAGAGGGTGGGTGTATGCATTTCTGAGAACAGGGTATCTCTATAGGTGGCTATAAAGTACCTGGCACCTAACCTGTCAGTATTAGCCTACTATTGTTCGGGCCCTTCTGTAAGGTGGTGCATGTGAAACTGTCACTTTAAGAATGTGCAATGGATGGCTGATGGGCTGTTAAGTAAAGAACAGTTTCTATTGTGTTAATTGTGTGCAGCAAATGATTAAGCTTTGAGAGATGAGGGAGAGCAGAGATCTGTCAAAGTTGAAGGAAAGTAGACAAGGATGACAACTTTGCCATAATGTGCAAATATGCGGTGTATGCTTGCACATTATGGCAAATACATCCAGCGACAAACTACAGAATAGGTTCTGCTTTAAGTAAACCTGGACTGAGAAAAACAAATGTAGCACCTGCCTGCATAAAAGGGTGTCAAAGCAGACCTTTATCGCCTCAAGGAGAGGACGAACGGGGAGATGCCGTTGTAAACAGCATCTCCCCATTCTGCCTAGTGACAGCGTCACTCGATCTCTGCTCCCTGTCATCGGGAGCAGAGATCAGTGATGTCACACATGCAGCCCATCCCCCTGACAGTTAGAATCACTCCCCTAGGACATACTTAACCCCTCCTCCCTGCCCCCTAGTGGTTAACCCCTTCATTGCCAGTGTCATTTACACAGGAATCAGTGCATTTTTATAGCACTGATTGCTGTATAAATGACAATGGTCCCAAAAATGTGTCAAAAATGTTCGATGTGTCTGCCATAATGTCGCAGTCACAATAAAAATTGCTGATCGCCGCCAAAACTAGTAAAAAAAAAAAAAATACTAGTAAAAATGCCATAAAACTATCCCCTATTTTGTAAACGCTATAACTTTTGCGCAAACCAATCAATAAATGCTTTTTGTGATTTTTTTTTTACCAAAAATATGTAGAAGAATACGTATCGGCCTAAATTGAGGAAAAAAATGTTTAATATATTTTTTGGGGTTATTTATTATAGCAAAAAGTAAAAAATAATGCGTTTTTTTCAAAATTGTCGCTGGTATTTTGTTTATAGCGCAAAAAATAAAAATCGCAGAGGTGATCAAATACCACCAAAAGAAAAATCTATTTGTGGGAAAAAGAGGACGTCAATTTTGTTTCGAAGCCACGTCGCACGACTCCGCAATTGTCAGTTAAATTGACGCAGTGCCGAATCGCATAAAGTGCTTTGGTCAGGAAAGGGGTAAATCCTTCCAGGGCTGAAGTGGTTAAAATTTTCTAATTTTTCTCAACCAAATGTGTAAATATAGCCATAAAAGGCCATGTGTATGCTATAGGTCCCTGTAACAGAGAGGGACCCAGAGCTTTCTGGCTGCACAGTGAATTATATAGGTATGGTAGTATTCACTGAATATTAATGATTGTTTATATCATTGTGGAACCTCTAGAAAATTGTTTTTATTTTTTATTTTTGCTACAGTAGTGAAACCAGTTCAATTTTAGCAGTATTTCTGAGCCCATATTATACTATACATGACATAAATGTGCTATAATGGAGCATTAATCTACTGTACTTTGCACTATAATGTGAGCACATAATGTACAAGGGCATAATAACTACATTTGGGATTAACAGGTCAATACTGGTAAGGTGTTTGACTAGTTTTTTTATATTACAGTTATAATTATCCCATTAATTTTGAACCACAGGGGATAAATTACAAAGCATCATATATGCTAATGCTGACATATCAGCTAGAACTGTAATTCAAATCTGTCCCTTTTCCGTTCATATGCCTATGATAACAAATAACGAGATAACATCATTTACTTTGAGCTGGATAATCTTCAGAAATTCTCTGTAAATCAGTTAGATAATGTGAATGATGTCTCCTATTTTTTATGTACTGTATTTACAAGATTGGAAACTTCAAGTTCAAAACAAAGTCTAATAATTCCAACAATAGAATGTAACACATCCCTTTTGGGAGATTTTCCCTCACTTCCTGTCTGGGCAGAAAGTGATAAGGGCAAGGACTCAGAAATTTGCATCACACAGGATGAAGGAGTGTGTATTACAAAGGATGCAGGACTCAGGAGTGTGTATCACACAGGATGCAGGACTCAGGAGTGTGCATCACTCAGAATTAAGGACTCAGGAGTGTGTATCACACAGGATGCAGGACTCAGGAGTACGTATCACACAGGATCCAGGATGCAGGAGTGTGCATCACACAGGACTCAGGAGTGCATATCACACAGGACGCAATACAGGCAGTCCCCGAGTTCCGAACACAATAGAGACTATAGGTTTGTTCGTAAGTGGAAGTTGTTCGTAAGTCGCAACACTGTATTTGAAAGTGTAACTGCCGCCTGTGCATGGATGTGGGATGTTCCGGGCGCTTGTTATGTTATCTGGGGTGTAGTATGGCAGTGTGGGATGTGTTCGGAAGTGCTCGAAAGTGCTTGAAAAGGTATCCAGGACCCGCGTGGAGCACAAGTGGCCGGCGTTTGAGGCCGTTCGTAAGTAGGAGTCAGTCGTAACTCGGGTGTTCGTAACTTGGGGACTGCCTGTACTCAGCAGTGTGCATCACACAGATTACAGCTCTTTGTACATATTGTACAGGGATCAGGATGCTGGAGTGTGTATCGTACAGGATGCATAACTCAGGTGTGCGTATCACACAGGATGCAGAACTCAGGTGTGCATATCACACAGAATGCAGCACTTGGGAGTGTGTATCACACAGGACTCAGGAGAACATATCACACAGGATGCAGGACTCAGGAGTGTGTATTGCATGGCCCCAAAAAGAGTTTAACTCTGGAAATGCTCAATTATTTGAATGTAACTAAAGCGGTATTAAACTCTACATTTTTTCTATAACTAGCCCCTTTTGTGTTGATGTGATAATGTGCTAGTTCATGCTCTCTGGGTCGTGATGACTTCACTTCTGCGCATGAGCATTGGAATCACTATCGCGCCACAGTGCTCTCTGCTCTTACGGTGCACTCACTGTGCCCTGAATGGAGAACGTACTGCGCATGTGCCAGTAATGTCATCGGCTGGAGTCAATTTGAAGATCTCCTAAATGGTGCAAGTTTTGCCATTTCTAAAGGTACTTAAGGTCCAGTTCACACCACATGCAGTCCAGTGCATTTTTTTCTGCATCAAAAATGCATGGAAACTAGGTTTTGTGGTTTTCAATGGCATGGTTCACACCAGTGCAGTCAGTTCCAGTGTGTTCCAGTTCCAGAAAAAAAAAAAAAGTAGAACATGCTACATTTTTTCTGCACTGGATTGTACTGGAACGCTGTAAAACGCATCAAAAACGCACCGGAACGCACCTAAATGCACCAAAAACACACTGCAACACACTTGTCCTTATTTAGGGTTAAGAAAAAAGAGGGGGAAAAAAAGTGCTGTACTGGACGCATCAAAAACGCGCATGCAGAAAAGCACCTGGAACGCAACCAGACTGCGTCTCTATGGTGTGAACTGGCCCTTAAGGCAAAACATGGGCATGGGAATTACTATAATGGCACAGTGCTCTCTGCAATCACGGCTCACTCACTGTGCCCTGAACGCAGAGCATACTGCGCATGTGCTAGTAATGTCATCGGCTGGAGCCTATGTAAAGATCTCCTAAATGGTGCATGTTTCACCATTTCCAGGGTACCTACAGGTAAAATGTATTATAAGCTTACTTGCACAGCAGAATTTCAAATTGGAGTTTAACATCACTTTAAGTGCATGTTATTCTTAGTGCTAAGGGGAAGGACATGCCAAGCTGCCTTCCTTTTGATGCTCAGTCAACTTTTCCCAATGCACTGTCAATAATCCCTAAAAGCAGGACAAACTTGTCTAATGGAACCTGTTTATTCAGAAACTACAAGAACACAGATGCTGCAGTATAGACATTTTTAATAGAATTTTCTATATGCAAGTCTATTGGATGAAATGAAAGCAACATTATCAAATTTGCTTACACTTCAGTATACTTGAAATGGCTGCACTGCTGGTGAATCATTGGTGTATAATGGACGCAGTAGAGGCCAAATGATATCAAGAGCTTGCTCATTACATTTGTGCTCATTCCCCTTTCAGCAGGATAATGGAAAGATTCATTCACTGTGCACATGACGCACATTAAGTGGCACAAGCTGTGACGGTTAGAGACACTATGAGCACACTACCTACTAAGACTGTGTACTGCAATATAATTGGGTGTTTTTGTATGATTAGAGAGTTTCACAACTCAGTAGGAAAATATCCTTCTCCAATGAGTGTTATTTCATAGCAGATTTTCCTTTTCACAAAGCTTAGAATTACAGTGTACACTTCAAGGTCCATTTTCTTAAAAGCCCCATTTAGCTCTCATACAAAGAATACATAGTTATCTCTTTAGATATCGGATGCATTGTTGGAAAGCTTTTAAACAGTGCATTATAGCCTCCATCTTGACAAACATTATGAATAAATCAGCATGGGGAGAACTTGTTTTCAACAATTCCGTTCGGCATTAAATCGTTTTACTGCTTGAGAACAACGTGCATTGAATGGTGTTGATAGTCATATATGATTATCTAATTGAAAGTGAAAAACACCAATCACAGATCCTTATTCTGGTTCAAAAACAAAATTTGCAACGGAGTTGGAATCTACAATGGCAGGAAAGGGCTATATTTTTCTTTAAGCCTACATCTATGGAACATAATGCTTCTTACAGATATATAACACTTGGGCTAAGGGAAAAACATACAATAGACCCAGAGCTTATATGATATGCATGCAGGGATTGAGTGGGTTTTACACCAGTAGCTTTGTTGGGCTTATAGGTAAAACTTTTTTTTGGGCCACAGAAAAATCACAATTATATTGCAATTGCAAGGCCTTTAACCCCTTCATGACAGAAGGTAAAAAAAGATGCCTGAAACCAGTTTTGAAAGTTTGTGTTGTGTTGTATAGTGCATATAATCACAATTACTTAGTGTATTCAGCTTAATTATACCTTGTTTTATTCTGGATATATTGAGACTTCATTTGGTAGGAAATGGTAATGAATATCTTATGATATTTTTTTTTATTATCAAAGGAAAACTGACCCCAAATAGTAAAAGAAAAATTAAAGATTATAAAGATTATGTATATTTCTTGAAAAAAATCGAAAAGAGACTCCGCGCTTAGGATCAAAAGAAGGTGTGCAGCTTCCCCTGATAGACCCCCTAGGGGGCTAATAAATGAAGTAAGTGAAATGGGGAGGATGGCGCTACCTATACTTGGGGGGATAATTCTCACTGATAGTACAAAAAGTGTGCACCCTACACGTTACAATGCTTAAATAACCAAACAATGATAGTCCAATCGTGATAAACACCTATGATATATAAAGTGCAACCAACCAAATCAATTAATGATATATAAATAATAATAAGGCAGCAAAAAAAAAAAAGTAAAAAAAAAAAAAAGTTTATTACTGGCCCTTTAAAAAAAAAAAAAGGAAAAAAAAGGTCCTTAAGTGCACTGTGTTCGGACGCCGGACACAGTGAACTTATGGGAAGCGCCACGTCTATGCAATCATGAGATTGCAGACGTGGCGCTGCATTTGCGGGCGATTAGCCCGCCTTGTGGCGTTTTCTGAAGCGCCGAGTAGCTTCCGCCCCGCCATAGTAATACATACTACAGGCGCCAGGTGGAAGCTACTCGGCGCCCGAGAGAGGAAACAGGAAGAATGCTGGTGCCAGTGTGAGGAGGAGGACACTGCAGGAGACCCAAGGTAAGTACCGCTGTGTGGAGAATGGGGGGGCAGAGGCTACATTTGGGGGGACAGAGGCTGTATTAGGGGGACAGGCAGCATTTTGGGGGGATAGAGGCTGCATTGGGGGAGGCAGAGGCTGCATTTTGGGGGGGATAGAGGCTGCATTTGGGGGGGGGGGACAGAGGCTGCATTTGGGGGGGGGGACAGAGGCTGTATTTTGGGGGGGATAGAGGCTGCATTTTGGGGGGATAGAGGCTGCATTTGGGGGGGGGCGGAGGCTGCATTTTGCGGGGGGACAGAGGCTGTATTTGGGGGGGACAGAGGCTGCATTTTGGGGGGGACAGAGGCTGCATTTTGGGGGGGCAGAGGCTGCATTTTGGGGGGGACAGAGGCTGCATTTTGGGGGGGACAGAGGCTGCATTTGGGGGGTCAGAGGCTGCATTTTGGGGGCAGAGGCTGCATTTAGGGGGGGACAGAGGCTGTATTTGGGGGGACAGAGGCTGTATTTGGGGGGGCAGAGGCTGTATTTGGGGGGGACTGAGGCTGCATTTTGGGGGGGAGAGAGGCTGCATTTGGGGAGGGTAGAGGCTGCATTTGGGGGAACAGAGGCTGCATTTAATGGGACACAGGCATGCTGCATTTGGGGGGACAGAGGCTGCATTTTGGGGGGACAGAGGCTGCATTTGGGAGAACAGGGCTGCATTTAATGGGAACAGAGGCTGCATTTAATGGGAACAGAGGCATGCTGCATGTAATGGGACACAGGCATGCTGCATTTGGGGGGGGACAGAGGCTGCATTTGGGGGGGACAGGGGCTGCATTTGGGGGGGACAGAGGCTGCATTTGGGGAGACAGAGGCTGCATTTGGGGGGACAGAGGCTGCATTTAATGGGACACAGGCATGCTGCATGTAATGGGACACAGGCATGCTGCATGTAATGGGACACAGGCATGCTGCATTTGGGGGGGGACAGAGGCTGCATTTGGGGGGGACAGAGGCTGCATTTGGGGGGACAGAGGCTGCATTTTATGTGACAGAGGCTGCATGTAAGGAGGGACTCCGCTGGGGGCACCTGATGTAAGGACGGACTGCTGGGGACGCCTGATGGCATCTGGTTGTAGGGGACATGGCTAGTGACACACTTGGGGCTCCCATTGGTTCTGCATTATGGTGAGTTGAATGATTTAATGTTATATTACAATGTAATAATAGAAATAATGCGCTTCAATCATCCTGACACCATAACAACCATGGTGCCGGGATGATTGAAGTGCTAACACCAGGTGTTTGAAGTATCTTTATCTGCTGATTGTTAAACTTTCTATTGTTGTGTAGGATCTGGGCCTGCTGTCCTTCTCTCCCTCTCCCTCCATCCCTCGTTCATCTCAGACGCTAACCACACCACCTTAGAGCCACGCCCACTATTTCACTGAAACCACGCCCATTTTCACCAAGTGGGAGGGGTCAAGTGGGTCTGGCGTCCCCCCATCCTAAAACTTCACCAGCTGCCACTGAGGGACAGAGGCTACATTTGGGGGGACAGAGGCTGTATTAAGGGGGGGGATAGGCAGCATTTTGGGGGGACAGAGGCTGCATTTTGGGGGGGATAGAGGCTGCATTTGGGGGGGACAGAGGCTGCATTGGGGGGGGGGACAGAGGCTGCATTTTGGGGGGAATAGAGGCTGTATTTGGGGGGGGACAGAGGCTGTATTTGGGGGGGACAGAGGCTGCATTTTGGGGGGGACAGAGGCTGCATTTGGGGGGGCAAAGGCTTCATTTTGGAGGGGGGACAGAGGCTGCATTTGGGGGGGCAGAGGCTATATTTGGGGGGGACAGAGGCTGTATTTGGGGGGGGCAGAGGCTGTATTTGGGGGGGCAGAGGCTGCATTTGGGGGGGCAGAGGCTGCATTTGGGGGGGGATCACAGGCATGCTGCATTTGGGGGGGCAGAGGCTGCATTTGGGGGAACAGAGGCTGTATTTATTGGGACACAGGCATGCTGCATTTGGGGGGGACAGAGGCTGCATTTGGGAGAACAGAGGCTGCATGTAATGGGAACAGAGGCTGCATTTAATGGGACACAGGCATGCTGCATGTAATGGGACACAGGCATGCTGCATTTGGGGGGGGCAGAGGCTGCATTTGGGGGGGGGGACAGAGGCTGCATTTGGGGGGACAGAGGCTGCATTTTATGTGACAGAGGCTGCATGTAAGGAGGGACTCCGCTGGGGGCACCTGATGTAAGGACGGACTGCTGGGGACGCCTGATGGCATCTGGTTGTAGGCGACATGGCTAGTGACACACTTGGGGCTCCCATTGGTTCTGCATTATGGTGAGTTGAATGATTTAATGTTATATTACAATGTAATAATAGAAATAATGCGCTTCAATCATCCTGACACCATAACAACCATGGTGCCGGGATGATTGAAGTGCTAACACCAGGTGTTTGAAGTATCTTTATCTGCTGATTGTTAAACTTTCTATTGTTGTGTAGGATCTGGGCCTGCTGTCCTTCTCTCCCTCTCCCTCCATCCCTCGTTCATCTCAGACGCTAACCACACCACCTTAGAGCCACGCCCACTATTTCACTGAAACCACGCCCATTTTCACCAAGTGGGAGGGGTCAAAAAGGAAGGGCAGGTTCTGGCGTCCCCCCATCCTAAAACTTCACCAGCTGCCACTGAGGGACAGAGGCTACATTTGGGGGGACAGAGGCTGTATTGGGGGGGGGATAGGCAGCATTTTGGGGGGGATAGAGGCTGCATTAGGGGGGTAGAGGCTGCATTTTGGGGGGGACAGAGGCTGCATTTTGGGGGGGATAGAGGCTGCATTTTGGGGGGACAGAGGCTGCATTGGGGGGGGGGGACAGAGGCTGCATTTTGGGGGGAATAGAGGCTGTATTTGGGGGGGGACAGAGGCTGTATTTGGGGGGGACAGAGGGTGCATTTTGGGGGGGACAGAGGCTGCATTTTGGGGGGGACAGAGGCTGCATTTTGGGGGGGGACAGAGGCTGCATTTTGGGGGGACAGAGGCTGCATTTGGGGGGGCAAAGGCTTCATTTTGGAGGGGGGACAGAGGCTGCATTTGGGGGGGCAGAGGCTATATTTGGGGGGGACAGAGGCTGTATTTGGGGGGGCAGAGGCTGTATTTGGGGGGGCAGAGGCTGCATTTGGGGGGGATCACAGGCATGCTGCATTTGGGGGGGCAGAGGCTGCATTTGGAGGAACAGAGGCTGCATTTGGGGGAACAGAGGCTGTATTTAATGGGACACAGGCATGCTGCATTTGGGGGGGACAGAGGCTGCATTTGGGGGGGACAGAGGCTGCATTTGGGAGAACAGAGGCTGCATGTAATGGGAACAGAGGCTGCATTTAATGGGACACAGGCATGCTGCATGTAATGGGACACAGGCATGCTGCATTTGGGGGGGGGCAGAGGCTGCATTTGGGGGGGGGGACAGAGGCTGCATTTGGGGGGACAGAGGCTGCATTTTATGTGACAGAGGCTGCATTTGATGTGACACAGGCTGCATGTAAGGAGGGAATCCGCTGGGGGCACCTGATGTAAGGACGGACTGCTGGGGACGCCTGATGGCATCTGGTTGTAGGCGACGTGGCTAGTGACACACTCGGGGCTCCCACTGATTCTGCATTATGGTGAGTTGAATGATTTAATTTTATATTACAATGTAATAATAGAAATAATGCGCTTCAATCATCCTGACACCATAACAACCATGGTGCCGGGATGATTGAAGTGCTAACACCAGGTGTTTGAGTATCTTTATTTGCTGATTGTTAAACTTTCTAGAATACACATATTTCTATTGTTGTGTAGGATCTGAGCCTGCTGTCCCTCTCTCCCTCTCCCTCCATCCCTCGTTCATCTCAGACGCTAACCACACCACCTTAGAGCCACGCCCACTATGGGAGGGGTCAAAAAGGAAGGGCGGGGTCTGGCGCCCCCCCATCCTAGAACTTCACCAACCGCCACTGGTTGGCATTCATGGTTCCCTCAATGAACTGTAGCTCCCCAGTACCGGCAGCACTTATGCAGTCCCAGACCATGACACTCCCACCTCCATGCTTGACTGTAGGCAAGACACACTTGTCTGTGTAGTTCTCACCTGGTTGCCGCCACACGCGCTTGACACCATCTGAACCAAGCACATAGATCTGGACTGTTAGAAGTCCTCAGTGCTGGCTGTGTGTTCAAGATTGCTGCCTCTGAACACACAGCCAGCGCTGAGGACTTCTAACAGTCCAGATCCATGTAGCAAAGGCACCCTCCAACAGGATCATCCCACAACTATTTTTGCTAGCAGTCCTGATGAAGGAGGAGTCGTTAGTCCCCCAAAACGCTTTGGCCTCTTTTCATTGCTAAAACTTCACATAAAATACAACTTACCGTACTTACCTCTTTGATCACCAGGCGCTCCCTTATCCTCATTTCTTCTACATTACACGCGGAGTCGACCGTAAGGACGCGTACAGAGGTAGCAGCCCAAGCCCTAACAGGGCTCATCACAACCTTTTTCAAAACTGGGCATGGACCTCTGGAAACTAATCCTTTCTCTCTGCCCACAACCTACCAATCTACAACACTGACTGATAGATTCAGTCCAGCCCGGTCTACACCCATTGTTCTCAACAGACCACAGGACATGGTTCCAGAAATCCATGTCCTTAGTCTGCTTGTCTTCAGCAAACTGTTTGCGGGCTTTATTGTGCATCATCTTTAGAAAAGGCTTCCTTCTGGGATGACAGCCATGCAGACCAATTTGATGCGTTGTGCAGCGTATAGTCTGAGCACTGACAGGCTGACCCCCCACCCCTTCAACCTCTGAAGTAATTAATGCTGGCAGCACTCATACATCTATTTCCCAAAGACAACCTCTGGATATGATGCTGAGCACATGCACTCAACTTAACTTCTTTGGTCGACCATGAAGAGGCCTGTTCTGAATGGAACCTGTCCTGTTAAACGGCTGTATGGTCTTGGCCACTGTGCTGCAGCTCAGTTTCAGGGTTTTGGAAATCTTCTTATAGCCTAGGCCATCTTTATGTAGATCAACATTTATTTTTTTCAGATCCTCAGAGAGTTCTTTACCATGAGGTGCCATGATGTTGAACTTCCAGTGACCAGTATGAGAGAGTGAGAGCGATGACCCCAAATTTAACACCCCTGCTCCCCATTCACACCTGAGACCTTGTAACACTAACATGTCACATGACACTGGGGAAGGAAAGTGTCTCAATTTGGACATTTTTACTTAGGGGTGTACTCACTTTTTTTGCCAGCTGTTTAGGCTTTAATGGCTGTGTGTTGAGTTATTTTGAGGGGACAGCAAATTTACACTGTTATAAAGCTGTATACTCACTACTTTACATTGTAGAAAAGTGTCATTTCTTCAGTGTTGTGACATGAAAAGATAGAATAAAATATTTACAAAAAAGTGGGGGGTGCACTCACTTTTGTGACATACTGTATATATAAAGGGACTGCAAAATGTAACATGTCTTGAAATACCTCCCTCGCACTGTGCTGTAGAGCCACAACCAGGGGTCAAATGACACACTCAAACTACCAGTCCCGGTCCCTTATGGACCATTTGAAATCCAGGGTAAGGCATCATAAAAGTTAGACAGTTCCACATCCAGAGACATATGGTATGTATACTAATCATGTCCCTTGAAGCACCATTATCTCGTGCATGAATCGCCCTGCAGGGTCTGCCGTGCCACAAGTGAAGGATTAATGTCACATGGTCAAAATCAGAATCGAGAGGTGAACTATGGAGTATCCTGACCAGTTTTGCTGGGCTCCGCTGGCTGCTTCAGAGGCTCAGTCGAATGCGGTCCCGCTGCCATGTGTGACTCCCAGGCTTAAATGGCGACCACAGGCTATCACAGTGACCATGTGATCTAGAGCCAGTTCTCCATTATGTATGCCTAAGGTATTACATCACCAATGGTCACCCAATGGATGAAGAAATAAAATGCTGGGCTGAAGAAGTGGGAAAAGATAACAGCAGTGGCAACTGAGCAGAGCGGAGCTGTTGGTGCTAGAGAAGAGCCAATCCAGAGGTAAGTCTGCCATAATGTACCAGTATGCAGGAACTGCAACACTCAGCCCTGATTCAGTTTTGTTTTAAACCCATTGTCACCTTTCCAAACATAGTTAGAATTATTAAATAAATATTCAATTTCACCTCTTCTGTAGAGTTCCTGTGCTGCTCTGTTTATGCTCCAGTGCTAGTGTAACAGGCATTAAAGTGGTTTTAAACCCTTACATATACCCAGTGAAGTGACTGGCCTCAGGAAATACAGAGATTAAACAAATCCTTCTACATAAGTTATACCTGTCTACCTGCAGCCCTCTTCTCTACATCCATCCAAAGTGGTGGATTTAAAAAATGTCTGAGTTAAAAAAAAAAAAAAGGAGGCGGAAAGCCGAAATTACACTCTGTAGAGCTCAGTAAGGAGAACTCTGAGAGCTGATTGGAGGGAAGGGACAAACCCCCTTCACACAGGACACAGGAACAGAGCTGAGGCTGTCAATCTGCTGGAAATCCCTCCCCTGTCACCAGTTTTCGCTTGGTGTCAGGAAAACTTAGAAGAATATACTTTGTTCATATTTCATGTCTGATGTTTACAACCACTTTAAGGCACCTTTCACTTAGGTGCACTTTTGCCATGCTTTTCCAGGGTGACAAAAGAGCATGAAAACTATTCCTCATTAAACCCTTTGTAACTGTTCACACCGCAGGTGCCCTGCGCTTTAAAAAGTCCTGTATGCTGTATCTTTGGTCCTGTTATTCCAAAAGCGCACCGAAAAAGGCACCATCCATCGTAAGTCCATAGGATCACATCAAAAGCGCATCAGTCTGAAAAGGCCCTTAAGCTGCATAAAAGCACATTAGTGTGACAGGGCCCAAAGATTTATAAATAAAAAAAACAAAAACAGGTACTGTAAAAGCTAAACTATGGGCACAGAAAGGTCAGCCTAGTACACACCACTAGACAAACTGACAGCTCAGGTTGGAGTCGCTGTAAATCTCCCTTGCTGTGCTGTTGATTCTGAAGGGGGAGTCCCCCTATCCCGCCAGAACACTCCAGTCATTGGCTGAGGGCGCTGATCGGAAGCCGGTAGGCTGCTGGTTTTCCAGCATGCTCACCTGTCAAAAGTCAGGCCCGAACATTAACCTTCTGTCGGATCGGCTGCCATACACATGGGAAAAATGTCGGCCAGTTTTTATTAAACTGGCCAGTGTCGCCCAACATTCGGCCCGTGTGTACTAGGTATTACATTTAAATGTGTTTATATTGTTGAACACAGGGTAAGGAGACACAGCTCTAGTCTCTGTATGCAAGGGTGGCTCCATGGGATGCTGCATGATAAAGGAGCCACCCTGAAACCTGGGGCAGAAGACGTAGCACCAGCTTTAACTTATAGGCAATGATTAAAATATAAAGAATGCATACTCAGTAAACAACGTTAAATTAAGTGAATTAAATTAAATTAATTAAGTAGATTAATTCAGCTGCTGAAAGTGTTTTAAAAAACCCAAGCGTTTAATATTTCTTTAAATGTACTCTTCAGACATCTATATTGAAATCTAGAATTTCAGCGCCACCTTTTACTTTATATTCATTACTATTATTGAATTTAAGTGTACCTGCTGTTTGCACTGGATCACATAGTGATGCAATGGCCAGCATGGTGTTGAACATGCCTCATAGCAAAAGCATAACCTTCAGTGTTATATTAGGTCAAAATCTGTTGTAAGTGATTTGCATTTACAAAAAACTATTCTTCCAGAGAAAAAATTCAATAGATCCCATGCCAAGAGTACACCAAAGCTTTCTCCTATCCAACTTAATTGCAAAGTCATCAAGAACATCAAAGACGCCAAAGTGATCTATTAAATATATCACTGAAAGCAATTTGTGATGTCTGTTTAATATGTGCACAAATATCTGTTGTGTTTTATGGTAACACAAAACTCTTTAGTTATTCTTTACCCTGGGTTTTGCATGTCCTTGAAAATGTTATACTTGAATGGAGTGTGTCTTTATATGTTCATTTCTGTGCTTGATGGCATGTTTACCTGTGAGAAATCCTAAATAAAGAATTATATACGGTATATATATATAAAACTGTTGATCTTGCCAGAAATCTTGTGATCTGAAAAGTTCTTATTCTCGCCTTTGCTGACTGTTGTCAATTACATTGTTCTCAGCTATCTCCATGGACTACAGAACCAGCCCCCCCCCCCCTCCAAGTTATGGAGGAGAAGGTTCTGTACTCTTATTTTGTTTCTGTTGTACTGATATAGTAGGGTAAGTAAATGTTGCCAGCCTAGAACTGGAAATGTGTTACAATAAAGGAATAAAAAAGCCTGGAAAAAAACAAAAACAAATGCACTCACTACATCTAAGGACGGGAAAGCTGCACTATACAATTGTGCTCATAAGTTTACATACCCTGGCAGAATTTATTATTATTTCAGGTACTTATATAGCGCCGTCAATTTACGCAGCGCTTTACATATACATTGTACATTCACATCAGTCTCTACCCTCAAGGAGCTTACAATCTAAGGTCCCTAACTCGCATTCATACATACTAGGGACAATTTAGAGAGGATCCAATTAACCTACCAGCATGTTTTTGGTGTGTGGGAGGAAACCGGAGTACCCGGAGGAAACCCACGCAGGCACAGGGAGAACATGCAAACTCCAGGCAGGTAGTGTCGTGGGTGGGATTCGAACCAGCGACCCTTCTTACTGCTAGGCGAAAGTGCTACCCACTACACCAATTTATGATTTTTTTTGGCCATTTTTTTTAGAGAATATGAATGATAATACAAAAACATTCATGGTTAAAGCCATTTATTATCAATCAACTGTGTTTATTCGTTTTAAATTATAAATCACAACAGAAACTACCCAAATGACCATGATCTAAAGTTTACATACCCTGGTGATTTTGGCCTGATAACATGCACACAAGTTGACACAAAGGGGTTTGAATGGCTAATAAAGGTAACCATCCTCACCTGTGATCTGCTTGCTTGTAATAAAAGGTGGGCGGTGGGGCAAAAATACTGTCCCCCCCACCCCCCATGGGACCGTGGCAGGCAAAAAAAATGGCAAAGAAGATGGATTTTAATAGGTTGAAAAAAAGTGCCTTTTGATTGGTTGAATTTAAAGTTTATATTTAAATATTAACCGTACTCGGCTCGTGCTGGAGGGTATAAATTCAGGAAGACTGCATCATAGAAACGACAGACGGCCCCGGCTGAAGGAAGAAGGTCGTCCCACCCTCCCTCCCTGTCGCAGTTCAGTTTATGAGGCGTTGTGTCTCTCTCTTTGAGAGGAGATAAAATTGTATAAATTGTGTATTTAACCTGAGCTTTGATAACTAGGTTATTATTATTACATTATTAGTTATTGATATGTAAAGTTGAATAGCCAAATTCTACAGTGATATTGTTATATATGCAATATAATTTTAACTGCTTGCTGACCGCCACACACAGATGTACGTTGGCAGAATGGCACAGGCAGGCAAATGGGCGTACCTGTACGTCCCTTTATAATTGCTGCCTATCGGGTGTGCACGCGCTGGCGGCGGCGTGCTCCCGCGGGTCCAATTTGATATTCGCTGGCGGCCCGTGATTGCAGTGTGGAGAGGCAGAACGGGGAGATGCCTATGTAAACAAGGCATTTCCCTGTTCTGCCTTGTGACATAACAGAGATCCACTGCTCCCTGTCATCAGTACATGACAGAGATCCACTGCTCCCTGTCAGTGGTACACCCCCCTACAGTTAGAAAACCTCCCTAGGACACACTTAACCCTTTGATCGCCCCCTAGTGTTTAATCCCTTCCCTGCCAGTGTCATTTACACAGTAATCAGTGCATTTTTATAGCACTGATCGCTGTATAAATGACAATGGTCCCAAAATAGTGTCAAAAGTATCCGATGTGTCCGCCATAATGTTGCAATCACGATAAAAATCACAGAACGCCGCCATTACTACTAAAAAAAAATAATAATAAAAATGCTATAAATCTATCCCCTATTTTGTAGACACTATAAAACTTTTGCGCAAACCAATCAATATACGCTGATTGCAATTTTTTTAACCAAAAATATGTAGAAGAATACATATCGGCCTAAACTGAGAAAGAAGTTTTTTTTATATATTTTTTTTGAGAATGTTTATTATATCAAAAAGTAAAAAATATTGCTTTTTTTTTTTCAAAATTGTCGCTCTTTTTTGTTTACAGCGCAAAAAATTAAAACCGCAGAGGTGATCAAATACCACCAAAAGAAAGCTCTATTGGGAAAAAAAGAACGTCAATTTTGTTTGGGTACCACTTTGCAACAACTGCGCAATTGTCAGCTCAAGCGACGCAGTGCTGAATCGCAAAAAATGCTCTGGTCAGGAAGGGGGTAAATCCTTCCGGTGCTGAAGTGGATAAAGTTATGAAATTTGTTATTATTAATAAGCCTATAATAACTGCAGCCTTTTTGATCCAAGTCTGGTGTTACTAGTGTTTTAAATATGAATACATTATACAAAGTCCTGAGTTTGGTACCATTAGTGTGTGTGTATAAAAGGTTAAGGAGTTTCTGGACACCTGACAGACCCTTGCATCTTTTATCCAGTGCTGCACTGACGTTTCTGGATTCTGAGGAGGAAAATAGGGAAAACAAAAGAGTTGTCAAAAGGATCTGCGGGAAAAGGTAGTCGAACTGTATAAAACAGGAAAGGGATATAAAAAGGTATCCAAGGAATTGAGAATGCCAATCAGCAGTGTTCAAACTGTAATCAAGAAGTGGAAAACGAGGGGTTCTGTTGAAACCAAACCACGGTCAGGTAGACCAACTAAAATTTCAGCCACAACTGCCAGGAAAAATTTTCGGGATGCAAAGAAAAACCCACAAATAACTTCAGGTGAAATACAGGACTCTCCGAATACATGTGGTGTGGCTGTTTCAAGATGCACAATAAGGAGACACTTGAAGAAAGATGGGCTGCATGGTCGAGACGCCAGAAGAAAGCCATTACTACACAAATGCCACAAAGTATCCCGCTTACAATACACCAAACAGCATAGAGACAAGGCTCAAACCTTCTGGCACAAAGTCATTTGGAGTAATAAGACCAAAATTGAGCTTTTTGGCCACAACCATAAACGCTACATTTGGAGAGGAGTCAACAAGGCCTATGATGAAAGGTACACCATTCCTACTGTGAAACACGGAGGTGGATCGCTGATGTTTTGGGGATGTGTGAGCTATAAAAGGCACAGGAAATTTGGTCAAAATTGATGGCAAGATGAATGCAGTATGTTATCAAAAAATACTAGAGGAACATTTGCATTCATCAGCCAGGAAGCTGCACATGGGATGTACTTGGACATTCCAACATGACAATGATCCAAAACACAAGGCCAAGTCGACCTGTCATTGGCTACAGCAGAATAAAAGTGAAGGTTCTGGAGTGGCCATCTCAGTCTCCTGACCTCAATATCATTGAGCCACTCTGGGGAGATCTCAAAACGTGCAGTTCATGCAAGACAGCCCAAGAATTTAAAGGAACTAAGGGCTTTTTGCCAAGAGGAATGGGCAGCTTTACCATCTGAGAAGATAAAGAGCCTCATCCACAAATACCACAAAAGACTTCAAGCTGTCATTGATGTTAAAGTGGGTAATACACGGTAATAAGAACTGGGGTATGTAAACTTTTGATCAGGGTCATTTGGGTCATTTCTGTTGTCATTATGATTTAAAAAGAGTAAACACGATTTTGATCTCAGTTGTGCCACTTGTTGCCTTCCTCCCACCCCCATCCCTTCCCATTTTTCCTCCCTCTTTCCCCCCTACTCCCCTTCTTTCTCTTTCCCTCCCTTCCCCCCTAGAACCTCCCCACCCACCCTAACCTCTCCTTTCCACTCTCCTTCCCTGCCCTTCCCTTCCCACCTAGTTATGTCCCCACTCGCTCCCCCCCTTCCTTTTTTTTTTGGCACTAAATTTTTCTCACCAAAGTGGGGTTATTACCGATATCTTACAACTGATTATAGTGATACGGTCTTAGTGCGTACTGTTTATATTGTTTGAGCACTACAGTTTCTTAACTTTTCCCGACCTGCGGTGGGGAAATGTCACTGCTCCCCCCTATAGGATGCACATGCTCCCTCGCCAGCTGGCTGGTTGGGAAGTATGGGCATCTACCTGTTGGGCTAACATGTCCAACGCACCAAGTGTTATAACACTTCCTTATTTTCTCTACAAAAAACATGCTCTATCCTCTCTCTCCTCCTCTTTCTTTTCCTCACACCTCTTTTTTCATTTCCTTCCTCATTTTCCACTAGGTCGGGTGGGCCGCATGATCCTCAAACATCTACCCTATAGTACTTCTCCCTACCCACATAAATGGCCCCTCTGAACATACTCTCCCTTAATGTTAAGGGACTCAACTCCCCAAACAAAAGGGTTAAGGCCTTTCGTACCTTCGCACACCTGAAGGCCAGCATAGTGGCCCTACAGGAAACACTTTTCAACCCAAGCAACTCCTAAATACTTCAGTTCTAAATATCCCCAAGTGTTCACCGCCTCGGCTGCCACTAAACAACGTGGCGTCCTCATTGCATTTCACCACACCCTTCCATTCACCCTAACAAAAGAAATTAAAGACCCTGAAGGTCGCTATATTATTTTAGTTGGACACTTGCAAGACGTGATGTCCACTATAGTCTCCTATTATGCCCCCAATAACAATCCTAACCCCTTCTTCAATCACCTCCTACAAGTAATACGATCACACTGCAAGGGCACCCTTTTTATATGCGGTGATTCCAATCAAGTGCTACATCCGCACCTCGATAAATCTCCTTATGCCCCTGAACAATACTCCCCTTCTATACTATTTCGCAAACTTTTCCAGCAGGCCTCTTTACTAGACACATGGAGAGAATGTAATCCAGCCAAGAAAAACTTTACTTTTTATTCATACCCACACAAATCCTTTTCAAGGATCGATCACATCTTTATACTTGTTGCATCCTCACCAACCCTACTCCACTCAAACATTATTCCAATTACCTGGTCAGACCACTGTGCAGTGATCACAACTGTCTCTACCCTGATCCCTCAGTCTAGAGACCGCACATGGTGTATAAATGAGGCATATTTAACTAACCAATCCTACTGTTTTGATATAGAGCTAGCCCTTAAAGAATACATAAAGCATAATTCCACTCCTGACATCTCACCTGTCCTATTATGGGAGGCGCACAAACCCGTAATTAGAGGGACCTGCATATCTGTATCTACTCACCTCAAAATAGATAAAAAACTTAGAACCCAGCAATTGGAAGCAGATTTTCACCGCCTCTTCCTCCAATTCCAATCCACTCCAACTGAACCTCATAGAATTTTGTTAGAAAAGACGAAAACAGAGTTGGACCTGCTCTTGGCAGAATCAGCAGACAAAGCCATTCGCAGATCCAACCACACAATTTATACTAAAGCCAATAAGCCAGACACTTTCCTTGCATTGAGACTACGTCGACCGGAACGGGTGCACAATCCCATCAGACTCAAACTGGCCAAGGATAATTTCACGAGTAACCCGGTGAAGGTGCTCTCTGAATTCCGCAGAAAGTTAGCTGAATTATATACCCCAACACGTACCTTCTCGGCGACACAAGCTGAGGTATTATTTCAAAACATCACACTTCCGAAATTGTCAGAGGCCAATAGAGAGTCTATGGAATGCCCCGTCACGTCCGAAGAAGTTCTTATTGCTATAAAGTCTCTTAAACCACACAAAAGACCAGGCCCTGATGGTCTTTCTAGTTCATACTTCAAAAAATTTGCTCCCATCCTAGCCCCCCTTCTCACTAACACTTTTAACGCCCTCCTTAAACAACACTCTTTTGGTCGGGACACGTTGACAGCCATTATCTCTATGATACCCAAGCCTAACACAGACAATTCTCTGTGGTCCAATTACAGGCCCATATCCTTACTCAATCTAGATATAAAGATCCTAGCCAAAATTATGGCGTTACGCCTCAACCCAATTATAGGTGGCCTTATACACAAAGACCAAGTAGGCTTCATTCCAAAACGTCAGGCCAGTGATAATATCCGTCGTGTCATCCTGCTCCAACACCTAGCTCGAACACGCCAAATCCCTATGCATCTTCTCTCTCTTGATATTCGTAAGGCGTTTGACACAGTCTCTTGGCCTTACCTGCGCTATATACTACAAAGATGGGGATTTGGCCCTAACTTTCTACAATGGGTAGACTCCCTTTACAACCAACCACAAGCATATGTTAAATACTCAGGATACCGATCGGACTACTTTCAGATACAACGAGGTACAAGACAGGGGTGCCCCCTCTCCCCTCTAGTGTTCGCATTAGCGATTGAACCACTAGCAGCTCTCCTTAGAGCAAATCCAAATATTAAAGGCTTAGATATAGCCTCTACATCACATAAATTATGCCTATTTGCCGACGATGCACTACTATTTGTCACCTCCCCACGAACCACACTCCCGAATCGAATTTACCTTCTAGACAAATTTGCTCTAATATCAGGATTGGAAGTCAACCAATCCAAATCTAAGGCCCTCAACGTGTCCCTACCACATTCAGAACTAGAACATTTACGAGAACTCTTCCCCTTCACCTGGTCTACAACCACAATAGCCTACCTTGGTATCAAGCTAACTAGCGACCCGGCCCACCTATTTCGAGCCAACTACCTCCCTATGTTAAAGCACATAACAACTCTATTAGAATCTTGGCGCCCGATATGTATCTCATGGCTAGGCCGGATTGCGGCTGTAAAGATGTCTATGCTGCCAAAACTACTTTATTTATATAGAGTCCTTCCGATCCCTATTCCCTCATACTACCATCGCATTATTCAGACAAGAGTGTCCAAATATATATGGGGCTCCACTAGACCTAGGGTAGCTAAAGCTATATTACTTCGTAGTAAACTCAAGGGGGGGTTGGGTCTGCCTAACTTTTTGGGATATTATCACGCTGCTCAGCTAGCCCAGATAACTCTATACCATGCAAAAAATGAAACTCCACTTTGGGTTAGTTTGGAAGCCATAGACCTTCACCCCCTCAAAGTGTTTAACATATTATGGCTGCCCCCCTCAACGCGAGGTCCAATCAGTAACCCCATTACAGGACACTCCCTTAAGTTGTGGGACAAACTCCGTGGTCCATTTAAATTACAATCTGCTCATTCCCCGTTACTCTCGTTCCTAGATCACCCGAAATTTTACCCGGCCCAAACCAATCCAAGATCGTTTCAAATCTGGCTTAGGGAGGGACTATATCGTATATGCGATTTTGCTTCTGGATCTACCATTAAGACATTCTCTTCGCTACAAAACAATGCTGACATTCCCCCTACAGAAATTTTTAGATATTTACAGATAGCTCACTATATCCGTACAACTATAGGCACACACACCTCACTAGATGATCTATCCATTTTTGAAGGAATTTGCAACTCTGACCCTCATGCCCCGGGACTAATTTCCCTCCTATATACTCATCTGACCTCTCCCCCAACCAACCTTCCCTCTTATGCTGTACAGTGGTCCAAAGACCTCTCATTAGATTTTGATGCAGAGGGCTGGTCTGATATCTGGTCCAATACGAAAATATCATCCCACAATGTAATAGCTCAAGAAGCGAATTACAAAGTACTCATGAGATGGTACTTGGTTCCTGCCAGGATCTCCAAATTTCTCCCAAATTATCCTGCTACCTGTTTCCGTGGCTGTAACGAACGGGGTACCCATATACATACATGGTGGACGTGCTCAATAGTACAGGAATTTTGGGCTGCAATATTCCGTATGGCTTCCACCTTATTTCAACATCCCATTGATCCTGATCCGGCTGTTGCATTGCTGAATCTTACCCCCTCGGATTTCACCAGATCCCAGACCCGCCTTCTCCTTCAGCTCACGACAGCAGCCAAACAGACGATAGCCAGGGCCTGGAAAACCCCAAAACTCGCTCTAGCCGAAGTCAAAAATAGGGTCACTCAAGCTATGATCCACAGTAAAATAGAAGCAACAATCCTTGAATTCCCCAACACCTTAAAATCTGGAATTCTTGGGCTGAACACTTCTTACCCCCGGACTTCGATAAACAACTTCTAAAACCCTAATCTGGTCACAACAACATTAGGCAGACTTAATGGTACTTCTTTGGTTTGTGCGACCCCCCCGACCATCCCTCCCCTTTCCACTCCTTACTTCTAGTCTCTTTCTAACTATTCTATTCCTGCCACTATCCTCACTCTACCTTTTCTACTTTATGTTTCTCCTCCGGATACATCACTGGTAATGTTTTCTACAATTTACAAAACGATTGCCAGATTCTGACTATGCACATGCTCGCAGATTCACCTTTCGAGCAAACGAATAAAACTTTAATTTCTGTTATTATTTTAATTTCTCTCTAGTTATAAATCAAAACAGATATATTACGTCCTCAAATATCTCTGCGAGGAATATCCTCTGGACATTTTATTTTTGATATGTTCTTGTTGCCTATTGTAATGCATATGTCGCAGAAAAGAAACCTGTATAATTCTTATTGCTACATGTCACACAAATATTGCCTGTTGAATTTCATGTCTGCTTTTCAATAAAAAACTTTGAACAAGAAAAAAAAAAAAAAAAAAAAGAGTAAACACATTTGATTGAAAATAAATGACTTCAGCCAAACACTAACCATGAGTGAAAGAAAAGTTTTTGTGTTATCATTCATATTCTCTGAAAAATGGCCAAGAAATCATAAATTCTGCCAGGGTATGTAAACTTTTAAGCACAACTGTACAGTATATACAGTGCGTGTGTATATATATATATATATATATATATATATATATATATATATATATATATATATATATATATATGTATATATGTATATATATATATAGCTATATATACACACAGTATATCATTTTTTTCAGATATGCTTTAAAGCTGAACTCCAGACACAAACATTTTTCGTGTTTTGTTGCCTCACAACCTGGAATTAACATGGATTGTTTGAGGATTTGCATCATTTAATTTACAGAACATGCCCTTAACTTTGAAGATTTTTTTTTTGTTTTTATTGTGAAGCAAACAACAAATAGGACAAAATAACAGAAAAAGTCAATGTGCATAACTATTCACCCCCCTAAAGTGAATACTTTGTAGAGGCACCTTTTGCGGCTATCGCAACTCCAAGTCGCTTTGGATAAGTCTCTACAAGCTTGCCACATCTTACCACTGGGATTTTTGCCCATTCCTCCTTGCAAAACTGCTCTAGTTCCTTCAGTTAGATGGTTTGCGCTTGTGAACAGCAATCCTTAAATCTGACCACAGATTTTCTATTGGATTGAGGTCTGGGCTTTGACTAGTCCATTCCAACACATTTACATGTTTCCGCTTAAACCACTCAAGTGTTGCTTTAGCAGTGTGCTTGGTGCCATTGTCCTGCTGGAAGGTGAACCTCCATCCTAGCCTCAAATCACACACAGATTGGTACAGGTTTTGCTTCTAGAGTATCCCTGTATTTAGCACCACCCATTTTTTCCTCAACTCTGACCAGTTTCCCAGTCCCGACTGCTGAAAAACATCCCCACAGCACGATGCTGCCACCACCATGTTTCACTGTGCTTTCACAGAGATTTTTATGGGCTTCATAACAAAGGGGGTGAATACATACGCACATGTCAATTATCAGTTTTTTATTTCTGAAAAATAGTTTTATGTATATATTTTTCTAATTTTACATCACCAACTTAGACTATTGTGTTCTGATCCATCACATATAATTCAGATTAAAAAAACATTTAACTAAAAGCTGTAATGTAACAAAATAGGTAAAAAGCCAAGGGGGTGAATACTTTTGCAAGGCACTTTATATTCCTCAACAAACACAAAAGATATAAATCCACTATGATTGTAGCACATATATTTGTAAACCTAGTTATTAGCTAGTAAAAGTAGCACAAGTGACATCACCACTGTGGTATACATAGCCTGTGCAGAAAACAGAGCTGTGGGGGGGGGGGGGGAGGGGGACGGGGGGGGCAGGCTCCACTCACTATAGGCTGCCTGTAGAAAAAAAACAATGTTTTTATTCCCACAAAAGAATTCCCCTCTCCACCCAACCCCCCCCCCCCCCCCCCCAACATTGGTCATAAAAAAAGAAAGCATTTATAGAACAAATGTGCTCGTAGAACCTATAACTACATGCTTCATTTTGTACCACTGTACTGTTCATAAATGATCTCTATAATATTAAAGATATATTATTTTTATCAACTCAAAGTGTCATTTTATATAGTCAAAACAGTTTACATAAGTGTGTGTTTTTGACTTTGACAAAGCATCTAGGGCAATGTGGCACATATAACAGGTTATCATGGAGGAGTAGGCATCACGTGATCACTGCTATTATGTTGAGCAGAATAACGAAGTATGACAACAATAGGAATGGAGGTAAAGAATATGTAAACCCAACATTTTGTATTCCTGATATGTGCCTGCTGTACCATGTACTTGTATGAGAAAGTATCCTGTTCTCTTTGTATTGATTCCTTTATGTGAAATCCCTGGTGTTACTGGCAGTCCCTCTGCTTTCCTATGAAAAACTTTATACATTAGGCATGAGGGCACAGTGTACTCAATTCTCTAGCTGTGCTGGAACCCCAATGTGCTCTCCTCCAATGTTGTCTTAACACCTCCCCCCATGCACAGCCATTAACTGGGAAGACTAGTATGCTGCTGTTTATTCTCCCTCATCTCTCTGTGCTGCTGAGAACAGAAGCTATGTGATCACTTATGCAACAAAGGGGAAAAGGGTATCTATAATATATTTTAAACTATACACAAACGTTTTGCCTTTCATTTCTATTTTAAACTAAATGGGTTGTTTTACAAGGTTTACATATACCTTAAAGGATAACCAAGAAATCTTTTATTTAGTATTAGGCTGGCAGGTGCTATGCCTGGGCTGTTAAAATTATACTGCCCCCCCCCCCCCCCCCACAACAAGTAGCTTGCTATGGGGGCACCCGAGCCGAGCTGCAGCTCCGTGTGTCCAATCAGATATGGAGCCATGGCCCGGCCCCACCCCTCTTTCTCCTCATTGGCTCACTGACTGTAATTGACAGCAGAGGGAGCCAATGGCACTCTGCTGCTGTCTCAGCCAATGAGGGAGGGAGAGTCCCAGCCAGCCGAGTCTCTTGTGCAACATTGCTGGATCAAAGGGAGCTCAGGTAAGTATTAGGGGGGCCAAGGGGTGCTGCTGCATACTGAAGACTTTTTACCTTCTGCCTTTACAATCACTTTAAGCCAGTCACCCCAGATTTCTTCAAACTTAATGGGACACCCGTGATTAATACAAGTCAAGTTTCCTCTCATCGGAATATTGCTCACCATTTTTACCCAGGTCGAGCGAGTTGGGGGCAAGGAGGCTATCCACGTTTGCTGGGAATGAAGAGGTGATAGTGTATAGGCACTTGTAATGTGGAAGGATCAAGTTCTGATTCTTGTATTTAGATGAGGCCTGGTAATTTAAAAAGGGCTGCCAATGCGCGACAAAGGAACAAACACCTAACATGCACCTTTTTTTTAGCACAGTGCACAACACATACTGTGAGAACCCATTGGCACCTACTGTACTGTGTACAGTATAGGGTGATATTATAGGGTGTATAGTATAGGGTGCTATTCTAAATGAATGGCACTGCAACACAATCCACTCAGGCATAGGCAGACAGTGATTTTACAATAAAGTCAGATTAAAGCTGGCTACACACTATACATTCTTTTGTACAATTTCCCTGTACAACTTTCCTTTAGATTTACCAAAACCATATAATATGAGGTCAAACCTAAACTCTTTCAATTAGTATGCTATCAAGTAGGCCCTTGCACTACATAGTTGAAGGTAAATCTAAAGGAAATTGAACAACAAACATTGTATAAAGTGTTTCCAGCTTTAGGGACAATTTAGTGTTCTAATGACATGTAATCCATTAGTCACTTTTGCCAGCACCACCAGTTTGACCACCACAGCCCTTGCATTGGTGGAGATTTCATTGTCAGCAAAAATACAGACAAAGAAGAAAAGCTTCCTTTACAACTAATTTATATGTGTTGCCCGTCTTTCATCTTTATCACTTTAAAGGTAGGATTACTCAATGCTCAATACCGCCTAATTGTTAAACACAAAGAACTTCATGGTGTGCAGTAGAAAATGACAGCCATTTCTTTTGTTCACATACAAGATATGTCGAAGAACAAGTTATGGGTCACAGCAGTAATAATTCCCCATCGGAAGCTTTCTACATCAGTTGACTAAACAATGTACCTCGAAGACCTCTCATTTTGGATGACCTTGGTTAAATAGGCAGAGTTGCGGCAAGGAGAAGTCAGACAGCGAGCCTTGCCGATGAACCTTTCTGTCGCAGAGATCATCCTTTTTAATAATGAGCCCTCTGATACTTTTATGAGGCTTCCCTGTGTTCCAGAAACGCTGGCGGGAGATCAAGACAGATTCTTGGATGCCTTTCACAAAGGAGAAAAGTGCAGCTAATCAGTTCTAAGTCTCTGACCCTAAAATAATACGTTGCTACAGCAATAAGAAGATACTGAACCTCCTAGTGGTTCTCAATGACAATCCTAATCAAAAGAAGCTGATGGAATAACGTGAGCAAGGAAAAAAATAAAAAGGTCACCCTTGTGCAGGGTAGAAGATTGTCACCAAAGTTTTCGGCAAAGTATCAATATGATGTCTGGCCTCCAAGTGGCCACATAATGATGTTTTCAGAGTTTTTATGTAGCAGCGGCTCTCTGATGTATGTTGTTGGACCAATGCCATCAACGCTGATAGGCTGTTTATAGCAGTTTTATACTGCTTGTGTTTTGTCAAGATGCCGTTTACAGTTTATTATTTGTCGCTATAGCCCGATGGAAATATTTTTATACTGTAGATCAAAAGAAGGTCTCAGTCCACTGATGTTTAAAATTATGGCTGTAGTAAGAATGAATACGTGTAAAGCCTCAGAGCAGTGTCTGAACAAGGGCAGGGGCTGAATTCAAATTAAATAACATTTATTTTAAAACTTGGTGTGTTTGTTTGTTATGTTACTTTATTGTTTAGTTTGGCATAGAGTTGGGAAGGATACATTTACCTTTGTGGCGTGTGCCCTCAATGGGGAGATTTCCCTCACTTGCTGCCAAGAAAGCAAGTATGAAATCTCTCCAGTAGGTGAAGACTGGAACATAACACTTTTTTCACTAAAATTGGGAAGGATCAGAACCTCTGTCAGATTACTATGTCTATCTTTCCCAATGACATCCTTTCCTCTCATTTTTTGTCTTGCTGTTACAGAGACAGAAAGTGGGCTGAAATCTCAACCAGTGGGAGACATGGACAGTAATAAAATCATGGCCAGGGGGCGTGGCCTGGACATAGATGAATGAGGACTTGCATCGCCTGAGTTCCCGGTCCTCTCCCAATTACCCCAGCCTATTTGAATACATCCCTGCAGCCTGCCCTCTACCAAGAAGAAGGTGAAGGGAAGTAACCAGGCAGCCAAAATTGCAAAAGGCAGCGGGAAGATAGCTCGCATTTTTCCCAAACTCTCAGGCGTCCTCTTCTGCTCCCAAGATGGCAGAGCCATGCAGCCCGTCGCGGGAAGCCCCAGACTCTGTTATTCACCCGGCCTCTCCAGCTGCCTCTGTGACATCAGACTCCTACTTAGACTCCCCAATGGCTTACCGTTCGAGCTCGGGTCCCTCCTCCCAACCGCTAACCCTGTGTGTGCACTCGGATCTTCGGGCACTGCTCCATGCACTACCGACTAAGGCAGATATAGAAGGACCTCAAGGATTTTCTCGGGATTAAAACAGGAAGTGCAATCCCTCTCATCTTGGCTAACCACCGGGAGAACATCCTTGGAGACCCTGTAACAATGAGTGACCACCTTAGAATCTCTCCAGGATACTCACACGCGAGCGACGGTGACTCTACAGCTCCACTTGGAGGATATGGAGGACAGGAGCCATCGCAATGACCTGCGCCTCCGGGACCTACCAGAGGCCACGGGACCCAAAAACTTGGTCGAGACAGCCGTACTAATCTTCCAGAGAGTATCTGATGACACCCTCCCCTCACCCTGGAGGGATGCCCAGCCCCGGTCACAGAGAACCAGGCAGAGATCTAGAAGGCAGTGCCCAGAGGGCCCACGTGAGTCCTAAAGTGCTTATTGCTGCTATTTTCCATAACTCTTCCCTTTAGCTAGCACTCAAAAAAGGAAAAAAGAAAAAGAGGGCACACCAGCCTTGTGCATTATCCTTTGATAGATTTATTTAAAAATAAGTTAATTAAAAACTACTCACAAGCACGTGAAAGAAAACCGCAATGTCAAAGCCTTAAACTGATAGCAATCGATCTGATATCGACAGTCTCCAGGTGATAAAGGAGATGACATGAGGACCACTGCTGGTTGACGCATTTTGAGTGGCTAACCTTCTTCCTCCCTTGGCGTATGTTTCTTTAACATGGAGCCCCCTTTCTCCTACCCATGGTACTGATTACTACTGTGGACTAATTTGCAGTTAATGAGAAGACTAGATTGTACCATATCTCTCATACCAGAGATCTCCATGGCACAGTTGCACCTACAGTATAGCTACCTAAAGACAAGTGCTTGTGTTCTTCTTCTGATCCTATCAATAGCACAGGCAAGCTCTTGAAGTATTTACAGTTAGTGTACTGTGTACCCTGCACAATTGCACCTATAGCTACCTGAAGACAAGTGCTGGTGTGCTTCTTCTGATCCTATTAATAGCACAGGCAGGCATTCTGCTAGCTGCTGTATAATCAGTATATATATACATCCCAGTTTTGTGCAGCTACATCTCACTGCAGTGCAAGCCATTAGTATGTCTGGAAGGCCAACAAGGAGAAGCAGACAGTCACAAGCCAATAAAAGAGGGCAAGCAGGCTCTATGCCTAGAGGCAACAGTGCAGGTCGTGGACACTGTGCATCCTCATCAGCACCTGGCCGTGGGACACGCTTGTCCTTTTTTTCGGCAGCTGGCCGTGTTGAGCCCCAACATGCCGAAGACTGGGGAGAGTGGATGACCAAGCCGTCCTCATCCTCCTCATCCTCTCTCACCCAGGCTCAGGGTACATTGTCTGGCAAAGCAGCTGCCAACACGGAATCTTCCCTCGGCTCAATGGCATCAGTCACTCCTTCCCTAGCCCCGCCATATCCTCCTGAGGAGTCCCCTGAACCGTGTGACCACAGTGTTGTTGGGTACATGCTCCAGGAGGATGCCCAGCATTTTGAAGGCTCCGATGATGGTACTCAGCTAGAGGAAGGCAGTAACGTGAGCCCAAACAGAGGGGGTGCCCAAGAAGGACAGCAATATGGCAGTCATGTTCCCCAGCTGCAGCATACTGCCAGCTTTGCTCCAGTGATGAGGAGGGAGGGGGTGATGAGGTCACTGACTCCACGTGGGTGCCTGATAGGAGAGAGGAGGAGGAGGAGGCACATCACCAACGAGGCAGGATGCCCTCTAGGGGCCAGCTTAAGGGCAGCACACCGACTGCATAACACCGCAGAGCTCCGCATGTGCAGGGCGCTGCTGTCTCTGCGCGTTATTCCAAAAGTTCTTTGGTGTGGGCTTTTTTTGAGACGAGTGCATCAGATCCCACCGCTATTTGCAACATATGTCTCAAGCATATCTCGCGTGGCCAAAACATCACCCACTTGGGCACCACATGCTTGACCAGACGTATGTTGACCTGCCAAGCGTACCTAAAAGACCCACACCAAAGAACAAAGAGGACCTCTCTTTGCTCCTCATCAGCTGGGATCTCCAACCCCACTATATCTTCAGTCCTCTCTGAGACCTGCACTAAGAGGAATGAAGGTGTAGAATTAAGTGTGTCACAGCCAAGTACTTGCGGGCAATCTGCTATCGGTACACCGACGTCAGATTGTACCAGGCAAATTTCCCTGCCCCAGCTGCTGCACCACCGAAAGAAGTTCGTTCCCAGCCATCCACATGCCCAGCGGTTGAATGCTAGCTTGGCTAAATTGCTAGCACTTCAACTGCTGCCTTTTCAGTTGGTAGACTCTGCCCCCTTCCATAATTTTGTGGAATGTGCGGTTCCCCAGTGGCAGGTTCCCAAACTTCACTTTTTCTCACGGAAGGCGATTCCAGCTCTCTGGAAGGCAATGTCTTGGCCTCACTGGACAGGGCAGTCAGCGGTAAGGTGCATATTACCGCTGACTCATGGTCCAGCAGGCATGGACAGGGACGTTACCTATCTTTCACAGTGCATTGGGTGACTCTTCTGGCAGCTGGGAAGGATGCAGGACAAGGTGCAGTGTTGGAGGTTGTTCCGCCACCACGCCTCCAAAATGCTACTACTGGTGATTTTGACACACCTCTCTCCTCCACCCCCTCCTCTTCTTCTTCCTCCATGGCATCTTCCTGTGCTTTGTCCTCTGAACCAGCGGTGCTTCATAGGCGTTTAAGGGGCTACGCAAGTACGCAGGCCAAAAGATGCCGTGCGGTGCTTGAGCTGGTGTGCTTGGGGGACAGGAGCCACACTGGGGCAGAGATTCTGTCAGCTCTGCAGGGGCAGGCCATGCCAGCTTCAGCCAGGAATGGTGGTTTGCGACAATGGCACCAACCTCCTCTCCGCCCTCCAACAGGGACAACTGACCCATGTGACCTGTTTAGCTCATGTCCTTAACTTGGTGGTGCAGTGGTTTTTAGGCAGGTACCCGGGCTTACAGGATGTCCTGAGGCAGGCCAGGAAAGTCTGTGTGCATTACCGCCGGTCATATAATGCCAGTGCTCGGCTGGCTGACCTCCAAAAGGAATTTAACCTGCCCAAGAACCGCCTAATCTGTGACATGCCCACTAGGTGGAACTCAACGTTGGCCATGCTGCAGCGGCTGCACATGCAGTAGAGGGCCATCAATGAGTACCTGTGCGACTATGGCACCAGGACAGGGTCAGGGGAGCTTGTTTTTTTCCCCCATGCCAGTGGGCCATGATCAGGGATGCATGCACTGTCCTGTCACCATTTGAGGAGGCCACGAGGATGGTGAGCAGTGACAGTGCATGCATCAGTGACACTGTCTCCCTTGTCCAACTGTTGGAGCACACGCTGCATGGAATAATGAACAGGGCACTTGAGGCAGAACAGAGGAAGGAAGAGGAGGACTTCCTTACCTCTGAAGGCCCCCTTTATTCAGACAGTGTTCCTGCATGCCCGCCGATCACACAGGAAGAGGAGGGCGATGAGGATTGTGTCAGCATGGAGGTGGAACATGGCACTCAGCATCAGCAGCAGTCTTCAAGGGATCATTTACAGTCCCAAGAAACCCATGGACTTGTACGTGGCTGGGAGGCAGTGGCTGCGGATCATGCCGTCCTTAGTGACCCAGAGGACTCCGGACCGAATGCCCTAGCAAACCTACGCTGCATGGCCTCCCTGATCCTGCAAAGCCTGCGGAAGGATCCTCGTATTCCTGGTATCAAGGAGAGGGATCGTTACTGGCTGGCAACCTACCTTGATCCACGTTACAAGGGTAAGGTTGCGGACCTTATCTTGCCGTCGCAGAGGGAGCAGAGGATGAAACATCTTCGGGAGGCCTTGCAGAAAGGTCTGTGCAACGTGTTCCCAGAGACTGGGAGGTTACAAACTCCTGTATCTGGACAACGTGTTGCTGAGGCTACGGTCAGTCAAAAAAGGAGCGGTGGAGAAGGTGGCCGTCTGACCAATGCGTTCAGACAATTTTTTAGTCCGCAGCCCCAAGGTATGATCGGTTCCACCAACCATCGCCAGTGTCTGTTTTACATGGTGCAGGAATAACTAGAGGCAAGATCTGACTTGGACACCTTTCCCACTGAAAATCCTCTGGATTACTGGGTCTTGAGGATGGATCACTGGCCAGAGCTTGCACAGTATGCAGTTGAGCTACTGGCCTGTCCTGCATCCAGCGTTCTGTCGGAACGCACATTTAGTGCTGCTGGAGGCTTTGTAACCGATCACAGGGTGCGCCTGTCCACCGACTCGGTCGATCGACTGACCTTCATAAAAATGAATCAGTCTTGGATCACCACCAGCTACCAAGCACCTGATGCTGATGTAACTGAATAATTTTTTTTAAATATCAGATCCCTTCAGGACTGCCTATGCTCATGCTGAGTGACTATCCTGTTATGCTGAGTGACTATCCTCTTCCTCCTCAATGATCATGCTGATAGCTTGTAAGAATATTTTTGGTTCTGGGCGCCACCACCAGTGGCTAAGGCCCAATTTTTCAGGCCCTGTTTAACAGGGGCATGTAATTACATTTTTTGATGCAATACTTTGCAGCAGGGCTTGTTCCTGTGCTCCAACTAGAGTATCTGTGAGGGGATGCAGTGTTGCGGCACCAGTGCCTAAGGCCCAATTTTTCTGCCCCTGTTCAACAGGTGCATGTAATTACAATTCTTGTTCTAATATTTCACAGCAGGACCCGTTCCAGCGCCCACCAAGAGTAACTGTGAGGACTTACAGTGTTGTGGCAACACAACCATCACCACCACCAAAGGCCCAATTTTTCTGCCCCTGTTCAACAGGTGCATGTAATTACAATTCTTGATCTAATATTTCACAGCAGGGCCCATTCCAGCGCCCACCAAGAGTAACCGTGAGGACTTACAGTGTCGTGGCAACACCACCACCACCAAAGGCCCAATTTTTCTGCCCCTGTTCAACAGGTGCATGTAATTACAATTCTTGATCTAATATTTCACAGCAGGGCCCATTTCTGCGCCCACCAAGAGTAATTGTGAGGGCTTACAGTGTTGTGGCAACACCAACACCTAAGGCCCCAATTTCTGCAGAGTATATAGGGCAGGCCCCTACTTTCAAATGACTCCTACTTGCAAACGGAAGGAGACAACAGGAAGTGGGATGAAATCTACCCCTAGGAAGGGAAATTCTCTCCTGCAACAGTTAATATGGGAAAAACGTGCCTCCTCTTCACTGATGCTTTATCACCAATCCTTGTTTCACTAAAAACCCCAAATTTTCGAAAAACATTTGTCACTGGGACAGAAAGTGAGGTGAAATCTTCTGAAGAGGTGCACAGACAGAAACAAATGTCACAGGGGTGATAACCCTTCCCTATGTTTTCCAAAAAGCTTAAAAATTGATTTTTTTTGGCTGGAGCTACACAAAATGTACCAGTTCAAAATTACAAACAGATTCTACTTAACAACAAACCTACAGTCCCAGTCTTGTTTGCACCGCCTGTATACTGCCGTTCAGAGTATATAGGGGGGGTACCCATGCCGTTAGTCTCACTGATTTTCATCCATATTGCTGGGACCCGACATTACATTAAAGCCACAAGCAGTTTTAAATGACTTTTAGTTCTTTAAAAATGTAATTTTGTTCAGGGACTGTTCTAAGCACGGGAAACACGCGCTACTTTACAGGCATACTATAGACACCCCCAGGTACGATATTTAAAGGAATATTTCACTTTTTTTTTCACTTTAAGCATCTTTAAAATCACTGCTCCCGGAAAAACGGCCGTTTTTCAAAACTTTTTTTTGCATTGATACATGTCCCCTGGGGCAGGACCCGGGTCCCCAAACCCTTTTATGGACAATACCATGCAAATTAGCCTTTAAAATTAGCACTTTTGATTTCGAACGTTCACATCCCATAGACTTCAATGGGGTTCTAAAGTTTGCGCAAATTTTCGGTCTGTTTGCAGGTTCTGGCGCGAACCGGGGGGTGTTCGGCTCATTCCTAAGAAGGTCAATTGATCCTAGGCGGAGACTTTAACATCTCCCTGACCCTACAATTTACACCTCCTTGGGCTCGTCCTCTGTCCCCATTGGCTCCCACAAACAAATCACACAATCTATACACAAAGCCCAGCTGATCGATGTATGGCAGCTTCAACACTCAAGAAAGAGACTACACATTCTACTCTACAGGGGTGTCTGTTGCCTTCCCTGTTATTCGCTCTGTCACTGGAACCATTCCTTAGCAGAATCCTCTTGAACACAGATATTTAGGGTTTATCTATTGGAGATACCCAGTACAAAATCTCAGCATATGCAGATGATTTGTTCTTTTCCCTGACGAATCCTGCCATATCGCTCCCTAATCTCCTACATGAATTTGTAAGCTATGGATCTCTGAATGAATGAATGAATGAATAATTTGTAAAGCGCTGCAAATTGCGAACTGAATCGCCTCAAGGCGCTAGATGTAGTCTCTGTAGCCAGCTTCTAGAAAAGGAAGGTCTTTAGTTTTTTCCTGAAGGCCTGGTGGTTTTCTTCCATGCGGAGGTTGGTTGGGAGAGCATTCCATAGTCGAGGTCCTTGGACTGCAAATCTACGTTCTCCCTTTGCTTTGTAGCGGTATTTGGGAATGAGGAGGAGGTTTTGGTTAGCTGATCGAAGACTGCGATTCGGTGTGTAGTGTTTTATTTTTTCCCGGAGATATTGCGGAGCGTTTCCTTGTATGCATTTATGGGTGAGGCAGAGGGTCTTGAATGTGATCCGATTCTTCACCGTTAGCCAATGTAGGCTTTTTAGGGATGGGGAGATGGATTCCCAGGGCTTTTTCCCTGTTAACAGCCTTGCCGCCGTGTTCTGCATGAGTTGCAAGCGCGCAAGCTGGTATTGGGGTAGACCTACGTAGAGGGAATTTGCGTAGTCGAGTCGGGAATTGATGATCGTTCCCACAACTGCCGCTTTGTCCTCTTCTGGGATGAAGGGGATGAGTCTGCGAAGCAGGCGGAGGAGGTGGTGAGATCCGCTCACCACCGATCCTATTTGTGCATCCATTGTCATTCCTGAGTCAAAGATGACTCCGAGACTCTTGACTTTGGTGCTGGGGGAGATGGTCTGTCCGAGGATGGTCTCAATTTTGGAATTTTTGTTGGCTTGCAGGAAAAGAAGTTCTGTTTTTGATTCGTTAAGTTTGAGGGAGCTAGCGGTCATCCAGTCATTGATTAAAGTGAGGCATTTCTGTAGTTGCTGATGATGATCTTTCTGTCCATTAATGCGAAAGTAGAGTTGGGTGTCGTCTGCGTATGAGTGGAAGCAGAGGTCCGTTTTCCTGATGATATTGAGAAGCGGGCGGATGTAGATGTTAAATAGCACTGGTGACAAGGGTGAGCCCTGAGGGACTCCACAGGAGACTGCCCGAGATTCGGAGGTGAATGTTCCCAGTTTCACTGTCTGAGAGCGATTCTCTAAGAAGGATGTAAACCATTTTAGGGCAGAATCTGTGGCTCCTGCAACTTCTGAGAGGCGGACAAGTAAAGTATTGTGGTCCACTGTATCGAATGCTGCGCTGAGGTCTAACAGTACCAGGAGACTCGGTTCCCCGTCATCTGCTGCTTCAAGGGCGTCGTCCCATATTTTGAGAAGTGCTGTTTCTGTGCCATGGCCTGGGCGGAAGCCTGATTGCAGAGGGTCCAGGAGGTGGTGTGTCTCCAGGTGGTGTTGTAGCTGCTGTACTACTGCTTTCTCTATAATCTTGGAGATGGTGTTGAGGCTTGTTATTGGTCTGCGGCAGTTAGGGTCTTTAGGGTCGAGATTAGGTTTCTTTAGCAGGGGTTTGACGATGCCTTGCTTGAGGGAGGTTGGCACAGTCCCTTCTTTGAATGATTGATTTATGAGATGTGTTAGGGTGGGGGCCAGGATGTCGGAACATGCTTTGAACAATTTGGTGGGGATGATGTCGTTCGGTGATGTGCTGTCGCGAAGGCTTCTGATGATGTTTTTAGTCGTGTCCGTGGTGATTGGGGACAAAGAGAACTTTGGTGGTTGAGTGATGTTCGTGTCGATATCATCTTTTTGCATTGGTTGGGTGAGGTTGGTTGTTATTTTCTGATGAATTGCTTTCCGAATGTTGTCGATTTTGTCGATGAAGAAATCTGATAACTCATTGCAGAATTCTTGAGTATCGTTTGCAGGGGGCTCTAGGCAGGCCGGGTTCATTGATTGAGCAACTATTTTGAAAAGTTCCCGTGGGCGGTTTAAGGCGGATGAGATGGTGTCTGCAAAATGTTCTTTTTTGGCTTTGAAGATTGCCTTGTGGTATTTCACCGTGAGTGCTTTGTAGTTAGCATGGTTTTCCTTGGTGGGATTTCTTCTCCAAGTTCTCTCAGCTCTTCTGCGTTCTTGCTTGAGTAGGGTGAGAGTGCCATTAAACCAACTCGAGTTTTTTGTGCGGACGGGTGTTCTGCGTTTTGGCGCCACGGAGTCTGCTGTTTGTAGTAAAGCATTGTTTAGGGAGTCGAGTGTTTGTTCCGTTGAGAGGTTTGGGTTTAGCAGAAGAATTTTGCTCGACAATGTAGTTTTGAAGAGTTCAGAGTGTAGTTTCTTCTGAGATCTATTCCAGTGTGTTGCTATTGCCCGTTTCTGTTTTTGGAGAGTGGTGTTCGTGGTGATTTTAAATTTGATAGCATGGTGGTCCGTCCATGGTAGTGGGGTGATGTTCAATACGTCGATGTCCATATTCTGTTTGAAGATGAGATCTAAAGTGTGTCCTGAACCATGCGTAGGAGCATTTATCAGTTGTTGCAGGCCAAGTTCTTCCATTTGGTTAACGCAGGCGGTTGCCATAGGGTCTTGGGCGGAGTTTGCCCATAGATTGAAATCCCCAAGTACCAGAAGGTTTTTGGTTTTCAAGGTGTGCATTGAGAAGAATTCAGTGAGCGGTGTGAGGAGATTGGTCTTTGGTCCAGGTGGTCTGTAGCATAGTAGTATGTGAATGGTGTCTTGAGGTGTTGTTTGATCCCTATCTCTCTCCAATTTAAAAATAAATTTTCATAAAATTGGAAGCAATGGGGATCAGGATACCTCCTACCCTTCTATCTGCACTACAGTCAAGTTTTAACTTCAAATGGACGGCAACGGCTTTAAAGTACTTGGGTACTTACATCCCTACAAATATATCGCAGACGTTCAAACTCAATTTACCACCTCTGTTGACCAGAACTTGTGTATTACTGGAGAACTGGCACAAAGGCCTACACTCATGGTTTGCTATTGAAAATGTGTATTCTACCAAAATTTCTTTATCTATTCCAAGCCTTACCAATTAAGACACCCCTGGCTTACTTTAAACAGGTTAATTCGCTTTTCATCAAGTTTGTCTGGGCGTACAAAAAAAAAAATCACGTCTCCCTCTCCATTTACTATCATTACCCAAACAATATGGTGGTCTAGCCCTTCCTGATATTCAAAAATATTACCAAGCAACTCATCTTGGTAAGATCATTGACTGGTGTCATCACAGCCGATCCAAATTATGGGCTCAAATAGAGCAGGCCCAAACGAACATTCCACCATCGGGGGCTTTGTGGTGCTATGACCACCTCCAGCTACCGTTGAAATCTCACCCCTTACTAGGAACGACACTCCGCATAAGCTCACGGGTCAGCGAACAACACTCTCTTTTCTCTCCAAACTCCCTGCTGATCCCTATTATGAGAAACCTGCGATTCTCTCCGGGCCTTTGCCCCCATACTTTTTAGAACCTACAACAGTTGGGCAAAACCCAGGCATCCCGTTTTCTAACGCACGGCAGGTGGCCTTCTATAGGGGAACTGATGGCGGAATCCGCCCCCTTTAAATTGGCCTTCAGGCCAGCACTCCAGTTGTGACACTTCCTTGACACCCTCTGAGGACATTTGAGGAATATTGCTCTGAAGAGGGCACTCTAACACAAGTTCTATCCAAAACGTACTCCTTATTGAACTGTCCGGCTATTCCACCACTTATACCGTTCTTGGATAAACAGGATTTACAGCGTAAATTTACGTCTGCCCAAATACAACACATACTCAGATTTGCCTTGAAATAATCGGTCTGTAGGAAAATCCAAGAGACCAATTATAAACTTCTGATAAGATACCTCACACCTTACCTCCTACATCAGTATTACCCCGACACTACTGATCGTTGTTGGCGAGAGGAATGCCGCTCCACATATTTTGGTCATGCCCTAAATTAACCCACTTCTGGCCAACATTCAGAGGCGTTACTCAAAAATTCACGTAATACAAGATTCCTGGTGATCTGACCTTTTTCTTACTACATGTCTCCAACATCTCTGCCAAACGCTATGAAAAATCTATTTTACGACACCTCTTAAACGCTGCAAAGTCCTACATCCCACTCCACTGGAAGAAACAACTGCCGTCAACTGTGGCTGACTGGCTACATAAGGTGGAAGATGTTAGTAGAATGGAGGACTTAGCATTAATTGCGCAATACCAGCAGGAAAAATACTCTAAAACTTGGAGACTTTGGAAGCAGTTTGTCCTTTCTGCAGAGGGTACGACCCTTCTTGGAACATGATGTCTAACGTGAACGCAAAGCCCCGAACACCTTGGCTATCCGGAGCCAACGCAACCCAGAACCACCACCCCCCCCCCCTGCCCTTTACATTACTTTTCCCTTCTTTTCTCTCCTCCCCCCTCTGCTTTTTTTTCCTTCTCTTTCCTTTGCCTCTCCCTCTCTTCAGTTCATTTCTTTTGATCGTTAAATATAGGAAACTGGTTACGGGCGGCTTCGCGTCTAACTCCTTAGTTCACTTTTCGTTACTTCTAGTAGACAGCAGACAGTAGAATCTGTTAGATTCCCTCTTTGTATTTCCATTGTCACTTTTTAACTATGTTTGTTTTGGAATCGATATAATATTCATATTGCTGTCTGATATACGTGTTTGTACCTGTTACTCTCTCTGAATATATGTACTGGATGTAATGACCTGTTTTCGCCCGTTGTGGGTGTTAATAAATATTATATTTGAAAAAAAAAAATATGGCCAAAGTAATTATTCTTCCCAGTTATATCCAAAACACAAAAAAAGTTTCAGCTGGAGTTGTGCTTTGATTGTGTGCAGGTGATACAGACTGCGACAGTCTCAAATCCCAATGCTGCCATCTACATGATGGCAAGTGTCCAAGTCTGCCGCTGCCACCAGAATGTGATGATTACGCTCTTAGCTAAATGATTTTAAAATATCATTTTAATGAAAAAGACAATAAGAAAGACTAGAAAATATATTACAAAAACAGATAATAGCAACAGTAAAAAAAAAAAAACAAACAAACAAAACATTACTAAAAGTGAAAAGTACTTCAAGTGGAGTTCCAGGCAAAAAGAAATATGTCTCAAACAATTGAACCCCCCCTTCTCGTTTTTGGAAATGGTACACTGGCTAAGAAACCCCCTGCAGGCCTTAGAGTCCCCAGAGTAATCGGACAGAGCTGGTAAATGCAAAGGGTTTGTGGCTGCGACTGTGACTGGAACAGAAACGGCCGCAGATTGCGGTTAAGGTTGTCGAATCGGGGGTCCTAAGGAGGCCTAAAGCTGTTCAAAACAGGAAGCCAAATCCTGAAGGAATCGTATCACCTGGGTCTGATTCGATTCCTGGGTCTCGAGTCTGCGGACTATGCCCTGCAGTTGATCATCGGTGGGTAGTGGCACATCAGCTGGATCCATGCCCTGAGCAAACTGTCAGATCAGAGGCCAGGTGACAGGTGCACAACACGGGGGTTAAGAGCGCACCGCTAAGGTTGTGGACCCTTCGTCTGACTGCTGCAGATAGAGCTCCAGGAAAGCAGCTCTACCTGAGCACCGACACAGATCAAACAGGGAGCTAGAGCATAGGATTCCCCAGGGCGTGGAATCTAAGAGCCAGTGGGTTTTCACCAGAGCCTCTGATGGTGAGGATGGACTTCACTGCAGCTGACTCCAGGTCGTGGCCCCCAGGGTCTCCCAGCTCCTGCTCACGACTTGCTCTGGTGGATGGAGAGAAAGCAGCAATCCAGTGCAACAAGGAATGGTCAGGACGACAAGCCAAGGGTCGGGGCAACAAGCAAACAGGGATAGTGAGGATAACAAGCCAAAAGTCGGTATACGAAATCGAACGTAGAGCACACAGCAAGAAACACACAGGGAAGCCTTAACACACTATTACTCCACCCAGATTTTTTTTGGCAATCTGTTCTGCTACACTGCATTAAAAAGTGGTGTTTCGGCTGAAATTATACTTTTTAAATAAAAATACCCCTAAAATACACAAGCTTAATGTATTCTAGTAAAGTTAGTCTGTAAACTAATTTCTGTTTTGTTAGTTCATAGCAGTAGTTTGTTATTTTATAAACTTACAGCAAGCCGTGGCCAACTTAAGTGTGGCCATCTGAAGCCAGACTGTATTTCTTCCTGGATCTCATCCTTGCAGACCTCGCACATGCTCAGTGCAGCACAAACCGTGTAATAGGTTTCAGGTCAGGTTTCCATAGCAACGGCAGTTTCAGAGGAAGTTGCCACCCCTTCCCAGAAGGCATTGCAAACAGGAAATGATGCGATGGGCCATGGCCAGGGAGGAGGAAGTGAAAAATTAATACGGCAGATATACAGTAGGTGTTGAGAAAAAAAATTTAAAATTATCCAATTTGTTTACAGTGCAGCGTTTAGTGAGGGATGCTGAAGAGTTGTAAAAGTGGGTGGAACTCCACTTTAATAAAATCGCTGTTCAAATCGCTGTTTTCTAATTTACTCACATTTGTTTTTGGCATTTCAGAGCGCTTCCATCTTCACTGTGGGCATGTGAAGCCCACTAGGAGTCTGTTCCGGGATAAGGTGCTGTTGGCTACCCAGCATGCATCTCCCAATCTTGTGCAGTATACACAGGGTAATGCAATCCTGCGGCAATGCCCACTGACTCCTGGGAACATGCATGTACTGGCCATTGGGACTACCGGGAGTTTCCCGGTTGGCCGATGGCTCAGTGGGCCGGTTTCAGTGACCGCCGCTTTCCTCCGGTCCTCTGTCCCCCCCGCGGCGCTCACCTCCTCTACCTGGCTAGTTATGCAGCGCGCCTGAATACAGACATGATGCTCAGGAGTCGGCACTGAGAAGCTCAGTGTTCGGAAGGAGGGCAGCCACACACAGCTGTAATATAACATAACCTTCCTCGGCACTTGTTCTCCTGCTCTTTCCTTCCCCCGCTCTCCATCTAGATTCTCCGCGGCAGCTGAGAATCTAGATCTAGAATCTAAATCTAGATTCTCTGTTACAGCTGTGTGTGAACCCCCGATCTGTTTCTCCTCATAGAACAGGGATGTGTGTGTGTGTAAACTGCCTCTTGTGCCCGCGGTCGTCGAGCATCTGCACCCCCTTGATGCAGCAGGGGTGCGCGCGCCTGCTATCCCACTTAAAGGGGCCGACGTATAGCTACGACGGTTCGCGTGATCGTGCCGACCTGCCACGGTATAATGACGGTGGCTGGTCGGCAAGCGGTTAAACATGCAGGTGTGAGAGCGCGGTCCTTAAACTGATACACAGACCAGAGAGGTAAGCTGACAGACAGGGCATGAAACATTACTGCAGATTCATGACATAAATATAATTTACTTTCCAATCTATTTACTAATGCTAGCAGCATGAGGATTAAAAACAGTCAATGTTAATTGAGAGAGAGATTTCTTTTTAAGTACAGTTTACAACAAACTCTAATTTTAGGGAACTTTTGTTTAATGGTGTTTAAATGACACTGGATCTTCGTCCTAACAAAGATGCTGTAACTGGAATGTTTCAATGGGGTTTATGATGCTCAGCTTTTGTTGGATGTGTCTTAAGCTTTGCAGTGTTCTGGTAGGGTTATATGAGGTGTATTTTACTGAATGTGCTGTCCACCTCAGAAACCAAATGTAAATCTGGTTATTTTATCACTGACTTGCGAATGTTGGAGAAAGGAGGGTGGCACCGTATTCAATATGACTCCCCATCCTCCCCACTCAGTTTTTGGTAAATCAGACCTTATTACATTAGTCTCATAAAGCAGAACTAAACTGAGATATACTCACCTCACCTCCAACTATGTCCGCAATCTTCCTTGCAGTATCAACATCTTTCACTGGTCTTTTTCCAGGTTCAGCATCTTTGGCTTCTTGATTGGCCATCCCGGGATTAACGCTGTAGAAGTGCAATGGAATGAATCCACGCCAGCAGCTGTCTGATGCCAGGATTGTACACTAAGCATGAAAGTTTATTCTACTGTTTGCAAGGAGGAAGGTAAAAATCTTTTATTGCAGAAGAATATCTCTTCTGCAATAAATCTTCCCACTTGCAAATTTTTGTTTTTAAAGAAACCGCTTTAAATATCCACAGCCAACCATGCTATGGGTACCTGCAGCAATGAGCTGCAGCACAAACCAACCACCTTCCTCCATAAAAACCTACCCAGACACAGTTATATTCAAATCTAGGCCAGTTACATTTACGGTAACTAGTTATTTGTGTTTACCCACAGGTACCAACGGAATATGCAGTTTTGCAGATTTCGGTGGTCCAAAGGCTAGCCATACAAGCAGAACCTAATCTCCTGGAAACAAGTAATCAGACCTTTGCACAGTGGTCTGTTTACCTGCTTTGCATATACTTAATTCAGTGCCTCTCCCATGACAGCTTATTCAGTAGAAATTTAGTAAATAGTAGACTAACTGCTTTTTTTCTGTTATATCTTCTGAAATCAATGCCAATTAGGTAAAATCTTCTCACCTAAGACCCACTATATTGACTCAAATCCCTATTTGTTCCTAGTATATGCACAGAATATTGCATTATATTGCTAAAATGACCCATGTTGTGAGAAAGCAGATATACGTTGAACATAAGGTATCATATAAAGTCATGTAGCATGTGCTAAAAAATTTTTTACTAGTCAGGGGTGGCTGTTGAAGATGTAAACCCCTAATGAATGACATTTGTTAGAACACTTTAAATCATGAACAAGTGCCATTTTTTTTAATAAAATGCTTGTTTTCATCACAGTGCTACTGATCCTTTTCAATCTATTTTCAGCCACTTCCTGGCTACAGTACACACACCACCAATGTGGGCATATAATTTCTCAGTGTGGGTCTCCTAAAGGCAGGGCTTTTTTCTCAGAGAATAGGTGAAGGTACTCCCTGTGACGAACGCGGTTGGCGGATCCCTGCCCTCCTCACTAACTCATGACAAAGGACTGGCCAATCTCACACCGCGCTGTCACTTACGTAACAATGCTACTCTCAGCTGCACCCGGCACAAAGAATTTCCAGCTTATGGGACCACAATCTAGGTGCCAGCAGCCTGAGAGCGATTGTCACTGGGCTAATTCTGAGTCACCCCTATCCACCTCCAAGCACCATCCCTTGGTTCCCCCCCTATCCACCTCCCAGTACCACCATTTTTAGAGAATACAGAACCAAGTATAATTTTGTGGTGCTAAGTTATTTGTTTGGAATTTGCGAATGATAACAAGAAAAGCAGTAAAATAGATGCCCTGCAGCCAGTAACATTGCCCCCCTCTATTAGCAACAATAGATCCCCAAAGCAATAAACTCCCTCTAGTAACAATAGATCTCCCAGCAGCCAGCATCAATATACCCTCCAGAAACAATAGACCCCTCACTCAACAGTAGATCTCTCCCAGCAACATAAAACCCATCCAGCAACAATAGATCCCACAGCAGCCAGCATCACTAGACCCTCCAGCAGGCAGCAAAAATGGATCCCTGCCTCAACAGTAGATCCCAACCAAAAACAATTGACTCCCCCAGCAACATAAGACCCCCGCAACAATAGATCTGACACAGTCACAATAGATTCTCTAGCAGCCAGCATTATTAGACCCTCCAGCACTCCCCACCACCTTTGCAATTACAGTTATGTCCATATATATTTGGACACAGGCACAATTTTTAGTTTTTTTCCAGGTATTTACCAAAACATATTCAAGATATAGTTATATAATGGATATGGGCTGAAAGTGCAAACTCAGGTTTAATTTGAGGGTATGTACATCCAAATAGGAGGAAGGGTTTAGGAACTAGAGCTTTTAAGTTTGGCCATCCCCTTTTTCAAGGGACCAAAAGTAATTGGCCAATTGAATCAAAAGCTGTTTCATGGCCAGGTGTGGGCTATTTCTTCATCAATTAAAGGGGAGTTCCACCCACTTTTGAAAGGTGGTCTTAAACTAAAGACCACCCCTTCACCCCTCGTTTTTGGATATTTAAAAACAAAATTTTTTTTCTAAAGTACCATTTTCTGAAGTACTAAGTGTACTTCCATTTCAGTCAGGCCACGGGGCAGGACGTCATGTCCTCTTGTGCGGCGAGCCCCCCCATCTTCTATTTGTGGGGAAAAAAAGGACGGCAGATTTGTTTGGGTACAGCGTCGCAGTACCGCACAATTGTCAGTTAAAGCGATGCAGTACCGTATCGCAAAAAATGGCCTGGTCATTGAGCAGCCAAATCTTCCAGGGTTGAAGTGGTTAATGATTCTTACTCTGAATGATCTAAGGTTATCAGTGGTGTACCCCAACTGTGAAAATGTGGAATAGACTCCTTCCAGAGGTAGTTCTAGCAAGTTCAGTAGATTGCTTTAAAAAGGCCTGGATTCTTTCCTAAATGTACAGAATATAACTGGGTACTAACATATATATATATATATATATATATATATATATATATATATATATAGGTAAAGTTGATCGAGGGAAAATCTGATTGCCTCTTGGGGGATCAGGAAGGAATTTTTTTCCCCTGCTGTAGCAAATTGGAGAATGCTTTGCTGTTTGTTTTGCCTTCCTGTGGATCAACTGTGGGTGAAGGATTGTGTATATGGGATTGTATTATTATTATTTTTTGGTAGAACTAGATGGACTTGTGTCTTTTTTCAACCTAACTATGTAACCCCTTGGATTAAAGCTGAAAGTCTGCACTTCAAATTAATTTGGATTGTTTCATTTTGATTTTATTCTGGTGGCATACAGAGCCAAAAGTATGAAAATTGTGCCTGTGTCCAAATATATATGGACCTAACTGTATATACTGTTCATTTAGTGTTGGAGATGCAGGAACTGCATTCCCCGCCATTCCTGCTGAAAAAAAGACCTGCCTAAAGGTAACATCAATGGACCATGCCTGTGTAATGTGTGTTAAAAACAGCTACTTTCAGACTCCATTGGAAGCCCATGTAACAGAGTACAATGCGGGAGCTCAAATGGGAAACAGAGACAGCTATGTCATACCACAAAATAAAGTGCCTGAGCAAAGACCTTCATCGTGGGATTACCACTTCATCACCAAAAATCATCTTATTAGAAGCTTCATATTTAAAAATGACTTTTGAAATTATGTTAAAAATTATATGATTTTTTTATTGATTGCTTTTACATCTATTTTAAGGTATAATGAGTTCCTACATACAACACAGACACAGCCCATTCAAAAACTTTTTTTCCTTTTATACGATGCTTTAGTTATTCAATAAATTCCAAAATGTTGTTTTGTTATGATCCTTTTGGGTGCCATTTGCATGGCCTAGTTTTACACAGGAGTCCTATGAATCACAAAGTTCCCTTAAAATTAGAATAATAGCTTCCCGTTTGTAGTAGTAAATAATTAATAATACATCCGTCTGTCCATATCTGACTCATGAATGCACAAGATGATTCCCTGCAGCTCTTGGAGCAGGCAAACATATTGCTTCTTATGTCCTCGCCATCTGTGCACTGCATCCTGCTATTCTTACCGGGCATTACATGCCAGCAGCAGGCAGAGTATTTCCAAAAATGTGGAACTTTATCACATCCTCACTGGAAGAACGCAACAGTATAGGAATATTTCACATCAAATGTATTTAAGCAGGATGCTGTCACTTACATCTTTAAAAGTACAAGTGAGATTCTGTCCTTTGTAAGTGAACTGGATCAGTGGCTGCAGTTTTGCAGATCTTGCACTGGCATGTCAAAGGAGAATAAGCTGAGCTTTAGGCTTTATCAGTTTAATGATCATTCTATGTTGCTCCTTGGGACAGAACAGTGCTTAAAGTAGAATTTCAGACAAAGCTTACATTTTTTAAATTGCTCCCTCCCCACTTCTAACACCTATGCTGACTAACCTGTATAAGAAATAAACCAATAAAAGCCTGGCTGGGGCTCTACCACTCTATACAAATCAAAAAAAAGGTGAAATTCAATTAAGAATCCCAGAGGGACAGCTTGGCATATATTCACCAATATAAACACCCTTTATTCATTATATAAAGGAAAAAAAAAGGAAACAAAAGGTCACAACTACATTAAGGTAATCACTCATAAAATACATAACTGGCCAATTATTTTAAAAAAAACACAGCTGCACAGAAACACCACAGGGTACTTAAAAAAGGATGAAGGTAATGTTAGGGCCCATAATTTTATAAGTCTATGCTACGTTAAATAAAACTTGTATTCTCAAATTAGTAGCTGCATAAAATCTCAGCGAAATCTTAAAGAAAGGGTGGATAAGCCTTTGTTCCTGTAGCTGTATATTTTTTCATAGGTGGAAATGTGTTCCAAACATCCAAAATTGGGCCTCAAAGTTGGGACCACCCGCCACAATTTAAACGTGCGCAACATGTGTCATCATGGGGTCTATAATATGGCTGGAGGAGTCGAGTCCAGGAGAAGGGTTGTATTGCAATTTTATATATATATATATATAAAAGATATAGTTCCAAAGACAAAGTCCATCAGCAATAGTATAGGCACATTCAATGTATATTGGACCATTCAATCTCTCCTCTTCAGGCCACAGTCATATATTGTTAAAGGATAAATACATATCAGGTATAGAGTATAGCATACCATCCACAATGTGGCCACACAAACAGGGAGATACTAGCTCTTAGCTCACAATCCACAACCAGGTAGCTGAAAAGTAAAGATACTTGGCCATGCAGGGTAGCAATGAGAGGTCCCATTTAGGGGTGATTAAGGATGAGCTCTGGCGTGTTTGTACAGCCCACGTGCAGAGCCCGCCAGGAAGTCGGCCTGATGCGTGGAACTCTGCACCCACACATCGGGACAATGTCTCACTGCCTGTGATTAGCGCATCGCAGTGCCGACTTCCTGGCGGGCTCTGCACATGGGCTGTACGTACACGCCTGAGCTCCTTCTTAGTGGTGATAATGCCTGCGGTTTCCATGAAGCTGGAAGAGCCTGTTTTTTATTGTTTTCTTTCTTTTAGATATAATTTACGCTGGCAGCAACCTCTCCAATATTTATTTTATAGTCTGTGTTTTTTTTTGTGAGTAAGCTGGTAGGACAGAGGACTTTGAAGACACCTTTTTTTATTTCTATGTGTTTCTAAGAAAGATGCACATACTTGCCTATTTTTAGCCCGATCTGGTCACGTGATCCAGTTCCCCTGTGTCAGCCAGTGATGGCTGCAGGGGAGAGGAGGGAGCGCCAACAGCAGATTGGCCGTAGGAAGTCTATGCGTGAGGATACCACTCCCAGGCATTGCCAGCCATTGTCAAGCGCTCTCTTCTCTGCCAGTGCAGGCTGCAGGGGAGATCACATGACCAGACCAGAGTGGCCTGAAAAAAGGTAAGTATATACAGTACATCTTTCTTACATAGATTAGTCAAAATAGGTGTTAGGAGGGAGGATGGAGCATTTTTAAGACAAGTTAGGTGGTAGTTTGGAATGCTACTATAAAGTGTATGCAAACCAAAAAAACGAAATTCATATAAATTGCCTTCTTTAAGCACAGCACAATTCATATAATCCATAATTTTTTTTATAGGCTACATACCTGATGATCCAGTCAGCGTCTTTGTATCCCTGGCACGTCCTGTTTTATGCGGAGCACACTAACAAAAAACATACAGGGTGCATAAAACATGCGGTCAGCCCTCCTATTCTGTCCTAAAAGTTTGACTGGCAGTGCCATGCCGCTGCGACTGCAGAGAGAAGCAGAGTGCCATGCTGTGGCTGAAACCACGTCTTCCCCTCAGATATGCACCACTGATCCCAGAGAGATTTTGGTTACATAACGATTGATTAAAAGAACTAAAAAGTTACCATGGAGACTTTTCAACTATAACAAAATTTTGTAATCTAATTCATCCTGCTCATAAGCTTACCTAATTTATGGGTCATAGCTTCACATATGCTTACAGCTGAACCCTGGGTAAGGAAACTTTCTTTAAAGATATTTTTTTTAAATATAAAGCAACAAAAGATATAAAACTATTTTTTTAGCACAAGATCCCTTTGTAAATTCACATATTACCTTTATAAAGTAGTGCTGACATTATCCTTGTCCTACACATTGCCTGAACAGAGAGCAGTGCTGTGGGAGGGGCCCAGAGGTTCCACCCACTATAGGCTGCCTGTAGAGGTCTACAAGAGAGGGCGGAGATAAGACCAGTCTTCCTGCACAAGGAGAGAGAGCAGGAGTTGCTGGTCTTCATCAGAGGGTGTTCCAGCACAAAAGCGAAGTGCAGGAGTTGATTCATGCTGTTTTTTTGCACTGATCTGAAAGAAATACATAAATTACACCATAATTTAAGTAAGAATGTATGTGGCTATTGTATTTAGAAAGTATTTGTCCATCCTGGAGTACAGCTTTAAAAGAAACACTGTCGCTACTCTATGTTGCTCTGCATCTCTGCTTTCCAGACTTCGTGTGCTGCTCCCTGTCCCTGCTTCTGACATCAGTCAAAGGCCTGGTTGAGGCCGTTACACACACAGATTGTGTGAGGCTTCCTCAGTCCCAGCCAGGATTTTGGCTGACCCAGGTGTCAGAAGGGGGGGGGGGCAAGCTGAGTGACACTTCATCCAATGTTGCTAGAGGTGAACAAACATTAGGTCTGTTATCAGCTCAAAGGGCAAAAGAATGTGCAAACAAATGCAGCCTTACATATGCATAGGTGAGCACATCAAGGTGGGATGTTATCCTAACAGGCATGGCGTGGTGACAGGGTCTTTTGAGTTTTAAGTCCACCAGGGGCAATATTGGGATGGAACTTATTTGCTCCCCTTGTGTTGTGTGGGTTTGATTTCACAATCCAAGACATATCAGTAGGTAATTGGGTTCCCCCCTAATTTCCCCTAATGAGCAAAATGGGGACATTAGATTGTACGGTTCTTCAAGGCACAGGGGCCGATGTGAATGGATCTGCGTACATTGGTCAAGAGCATAGTGGAGGGATTTATTGAATTATTTCCAATATTTATATAGCCAAATTCCTCACCTATGATCGTTACCTATGGATAATGACAGAAAGAGTTCAATCATGGATGGGAAGATTTACTTCCCATGAAAGAGAAATTTAAGTACTCGGGTGATAAAATGTAATAGAGGCACTTTGAATTATAAATCAATAGTTGGCAAAGAGGTTTCCACAGCTGCTCCAAGCATATTCCTAATGTCTCAGTATTGGTGGCAACCTCTGTTCTAGTCTCTACAGTCTGTGATTCAAATTAGGAGTTGCAATACTGTCCAATGGAAAAAGACACACCAATATGTCAGCGGTTAATGCAGAGGAGAGCACTGTATTTGATAAAGGTGGAAATACCCTGTAAAGCATTGATACCAGCTTCAAACGATGGATTTACCCATTTGTCTCTTCCAACTGCTGTAGCATTTAGGCTGGATTCACACCTGAGCGTAGTGGGAACTTGTATTCCAGTTTGCAATTTCTTGCGCTTTTTGGAGTGTTCCCGCTCATCACGCATAGGGCAGCCTATTCTCTTGAATGGGCTGCCCTACGAACAACAAGCGCTTTAAAGTGGTTGTAAAGGTTCGTGTTTTTTCACCTTAATGCATCCTATGCATTAAGGTGAAAAAACACCTGTCACTGACCCCCCCCCGGTTTTAGTTACCTGAACCCTCGAACTTCTCCCACGGGGGCGCGCTCTCGGCTGTTGATTGGATAGATTGATAGCAGCGCAGCCATTGGCTCCTGCTGCTGTCAATCAAATCCAATGACATGGCCGCCGGGGGTGGGGCTGAGTCCTACATTCAGCGCCTATGGACGCCGAATGCTGGACTCGGGAGCGCGCCCGCAAGGTAACCCCCGGGGAGAACAGAGCGTGGCATGTTTTTTCACTGACAAAACATGCAACAAAACCGTACCTGCTTCCAATGCTTGGGGTGCCATTATAATTGTTGTAAACCCTTACATATACCCAGTAAAAGTGACTGGCCTCAGGTGATACACAGAGATTAACCACTTCCATGCAGGGCATTTTCACCCCCTTCCTGCCCAAACCAATTTTCAGCTTTGAGCGGTGTTGCACTTTGAATAACAATTGCGCGGTTATACAACACTGTACCCAAAATACATTTTTATCTTTTTTTCCCACTAATAGAGCTTTCTTTTGGTGGTATTTGATCACCCCTGCGGTTTTTACTTCTTGTGCTATAAACAAAAGAAGAGTGACAAGTTTGAAAAATAACACAATATTTTTTACTTTTTGCTATAATAAATATCCACATTTTTTTTTTAAACAATTTTTTTCCTCAGTTTAGGCTGATATGTATTCTTCTACATATCTTTGGTAAAAAATATCGCAATAAGCATATATTTATTGGTTTGCGCAAAAGTTATAGCGTCTACAAAATAAGGGGATAGATTTATAGCATTTTTATTATTATTTTTTTTTTTACTAGTAATGGCGGCGACCTGCGATTTTTATCGTGACTGCGATATTGCGGCGGACATATCGGACAATTTTGACACATTTTTGGGACCATTCACATTTATACAGCGATCCGTGCTATAAAAATGTATTGATTACTGTATAAATGTGACTGGCAATGAAGGGGTTAATCAGGAGGGCGCGCTGTAGGGCGCGCTGCAATATGTTGCTAGGGAGTGATTCTAACTGTGGGGGGGAGGGGACTCATAAGGGGAGGAGACCGATCGGTGTTCCTCTGTACAAGAAACACACCATCGGTCTGCTCCCATCTGACAGGACGTGGATCTGTGTGTTGCCCGGTCCTGCTCGGTTACCGGGCAATCGCGGGTGCCCGGCGGACAGCGCGGCCGCCGGGCACGCGCACCGGGACCCGAGCGATGCGGTGGACGTGCGCGCGCCCCTGGGCTGCCTGGAAAGCTGCGCCGTCATATGACGACGGCCCAGAACAACAGCTACACCATCCCGCCGTCATATGATGGCGGGCGGGCAGCAAGTGGTTAAACAAATTCTCCAACATACAGTATCTCACAAAAGTGAGTACACACCTCACATTTTTGTAAATCTTTTATTATATCTTTTCATGTGACAACACTGAAGAAATGACACTTTGTTACAATGTAAAGTAGTGATTGTACAGCTTGTATAACCAGGGCCGTCTTTAAGGCAGGGCAAAAGGGGCAGCTGCCCTGGGCCCTGTCATTGTTGTGGGGCCCAAAGCAGCTACCTCATACTTGCCAACTATCCCAGTTTAAATTCCCTTGTCCCTTGAAGTTTTAGCACCGTGCTGTGTCCCAATATCTCAGTGTGAAGTGCTGGTACTAATGCTGCCCAGCTCTGCCCTATTGTTGCATGCAGATGACTTACCTGCAGACCCTGTGTTTACATGTAAATAACCAGCATTCATATGTAAATAGCGGCGGCATTACTAAGTAATTGATATGTAAATAAAGGCTGCATTCATATGTATATCATGCTCCCCTGCAGTGAGGAGATGATGTGCTGTAACCTCTAGCAACCAATCAGTGAGCAGTATTACTGTACAGTAATCTCTAGCAACCAAGTAACAAACAGAAATCATTTGCTGTAACCTTTAGCAACTAATCAGTGAGCTGTAATGTGTGCTGTAACCTCTAGCAACCAGTTAGTAAGCAGTAATGATAGCTGTAACCTCTGCCAACCAATCACAACTGCTGCCTGATCTGATACAGTAACTGACTTACTGTAGCTAGCTGCTACTTATTGTATGTCTCAGAGCAGGTGGAGAGTGAAATTGCAAGAAAATGTTTGCCCAGGGTCCAAACGATATTAAAGACAGCCCTGTGTATAACAGTGTAAATTTGCTGTCCCCTCAAAATACCTCAACACTTCCACGAATGTCTAAATCGCTGGCAACAAAAGCAAGTACAGAAATAAGCAAAAGCTAAAGCCGCGCTAGAGATGGGGAATGGAAATTAGCTACCAGCACAAAAAAAGCCAAGATACAGACTCCACAAGTGATAATATATACAGATAGTGCAGCACTAGGAGATAGAATAACTAGGAGATAGAATAGAATATAGAATAAATAAATACACTTGCATATTGATCTTAGCAAAGTCCTGAAACAAAAATTTTAATCTCAGTATTCAGGTAAGATGTGCAGAAACTGAATTAAAAAAGTCCCATATCAAAAGTCTATGTATTAAGTGGTAAACATAGAATCCTCATCCGTGCTCCGTGTAACAAGCACACATCAAGTGAAGAGAAGGTGATGATCCTTAAAAACAGAGAGAATCCTGCTCCACACCCAGTGTAAGTTATTACAACCTGCTTACCAGCTATATATAACCAATAGATTATAGGTGGTCCGGCTGGGCATAGGAAACTAGGTCTCCCCAGAACCATAAATGCTCTCTTCAATCCCAGCGCTCACACGGAACTCGGAGATAAAAAGAAAGCGCTTCCATAGTGAACTGAAGCCCATAGGGACGCCGCAACGCTTCGCTCATACACTAGATTTTATTATATGCTGGTTTTATCTGGAATCTCCTGTAAGTGCAATCATTTACGTTCATCAATAAATCAGTGTTTGATATACTGCACTATGGAAGCGCTTTCATTTTATCAAACCTCTAGAGGTGCAGGTACTTCCTGTATTAAAGTGGGACTAAAGGCAAAATCAAAAATATGATGCAGTCTATTAATAATATCAGAGCAGTTTTTGATTTTTTTTTTGAGTCCACTCTGTAACATAGATGTATTACTTTTTGAGATCCTACCAGTAGATATATTATTTTTTAAACTTTCATTAATAGATTTCCAGCAACAGTGGCAGTTAGAGGGTTGAGACAAACCATTTACCATTGAACTTACAATAGTCTACTATTATAGAAGGAAAAAAAATATTTCTGTAGCTGCTTAAAAGTGTTGTTAGGTACAGTCAGTCCTGCCTCAATTTATTAGTCACTTACCCTCTCCATTGGTTGACAATGCTGCTGTCAAAGGGCAGTTGGATTGCTCCTGCACTGATCGAGTGGTGTAGAAAGCTTTGCCACCCTAAGACAGGAAATGTGCTACAGGCAGGATCCTCAGATTAAAATAAAGGGAAAAAAGGAAAACTAATGCAACCCTTGCATCTAAGGGATGTAAACTACAATATATTACTTTTTGTTCTCAGGTTTAGAAATGTTTTAAGACATCAAGGGCCTACAGATGGGCAATTCCCATTATAAAGTCTCTGCATACACGGATGACTTACTCTTTTCCATTTCAAATCCAATTATCTTTCTGCCCAATCTCTTACAGGAACTTGAGAAGTATGGGGCCCTGTCGAACCTGAAAATTAATTCTTCAAAGTCTGAGGACATGGGTGTGGGGATATACTTCACACAACTACACTACTTATACTTACAGTGTAACTTTAAATTTAAGTGGACCTCCTTGGCTCTGAAATATCTAGGGACATACACCTCACCATCACTGGCCAAGGTCTTTAAACTAAACTTTCCACCTCTCCTTGGTATGTACGTAAACTTTTGGATAAATGGCATCAAGGCCTGCACATACTCATCATAAAGATGAGTATCTTACCCAACTTCCTGTACCTATTTCAGGCTCTACCTATTCATATCCCCTCAGCCTACTTTAGACAAGTAAACACCCTTTTCACTAAATTTATATGGGCTAATAAGAGACCCAGGATCCGAAGACGCCTTATGACCCTCCCCAAAATATTTGACTGAATTGCAGTCCCGGATATCCAGAAATATCACCCAGCCGCTCACCTCACGCGGGTGGGTGATTGACTGGTGCAGACACGACGACCAAAAATTATGGACCCAATTAGAACAACAATTCAGTGCCATCCCTCTTCGTAGGGCTTCCTGGTGCTTTCAGGCCTTGCCCCTATTGCTTAAAACACACCCTACCCATAGGCGTGCCCACGGGGTGTGCCGGGTGTGCCTGGGCACACCCTAATCCCCCCAGCACTGTTTAGCCCCATGCCATCTATATCCGATGTGCAATGTGTACCCTGCACTGCCTGTGAGTCAGTATAACATTGTGCCGATATTGGGGCTTGAAAGATCCGCTCAGTGTGACACTGTCCTGTATGGTAACTGCATGCAGAGAGAGAGAGGAGCTGTCAGATTTCATGTATGATGTCGGGGTGGGCGGGACCAAGCAGGTATCTGAACACCAGCCAATGGGATGGGTCTGCTACGTGTATGTAGCCCTGCCCCTTTCTCAAGCTGCTCAATTATTGGCTGATGTTCAATAGCTGCTCGGTCCTGCCAGGATATTACACAGGCACAGCGAGCAGAGTGAAGCCGCCTCCCCCTCCAATGTTTATGTGTACACAGGGGGAGGGGCCCTGCTGTGCCTGTGCCACGCTGATCTGAGGTACTGAATGGGATGAGGGGGATCTGTCTGTGCTGAATGGGGGGGATCTGTCTGTGCTGAATGGGGGGGATCTGTCTGTGCTGAATGGGGGGGATCTGTCTGTGCTGAATAGGGGGGTCCATCTGTGCTGAAAGGGGGGGTCTGTGCTGAAGAGGGGGGTCCATCTGTGCTGAAAGGGGGGGTCTGTGCTGAAGAGGGGGGTCCATCTGTGCTGAAGGGGTGGTCTGTGTTGAATGAGGGCTCTGTGCTGAGGGGTGCTGTGTAATGTAAAGGGGTGCAGTGATACAGGGTCCTGTGTAATGTAAAGTGGTGCAGTTGTGGAGAGGGGGTACGCAGTAGTGACAAAGAGTTATTGAAGGATGCAGAGGTATGCAGGGGGCACAGTGGGGTGTTTTTACATTTTAACGTGGGGTGTTGGTGCCAGATATAGGATCTGTCCCGGGTGACAAATGCTCTAGGTACGCCCCTGGAAACCCCCCCCTCTCCTCTGTCAGTGCTTCTAACTAATGCCACCTGTCTGTGCCAATCAGTGCCCCCTGTCAGTGCCAGTGCCGCCTGTCAGTTTGTCAGTGTCAATTAGTGCTTCCAATCAGTGCCACCTGTCAGTGCCAGCGCCGCCTGTCAGTGCCAATTAGTGCTTCCAATCAGTGCCACCTGTCAGTGCCAGCGCCGCCTGTCAGTGCCAATTAGTGCTTCCAATCAGTGCCACCTGTCAGTGCCAATGAGTCCCAATCAGTGCTTCCAATCAGTGCCACCTGTCAGTGCCAGCGCCGCCTGTCAGTGCCAATTAGTGCTTCCAATCAGTGCCACCTGTCAGTGCCAATGAGTCCCAATCAGTGCTTCCAATCAGTGCCACCTGTCAGTGCCAGTGCCCCCTGTCAGTGCCAATTAGTGCTTTCAGTCAGTGCAACCTGTTAGTGCTAATGAGTGCCAAGTGCTTCCAATCAGTGTCACCTGTTAGTGCCAATGAGTGCCACCTATCAGTGCTTCCAATCATTGCCACCTGTCAGTGCCAATCAATGCCAGTGCCACCTGTCAGTGGCAATTGGTGCTTCCAATCAGTGCCACCTGTCATTGCCAATCATTATTAGTGCCAATCAGTGCTTCCAATCAGTGCCACCTGTCCGTGCCAGTGTTTCCAATCAATGCCATCTGGCAGTGCCAATCAGTACTTCCAATCAGTGTTACCTGTCAGTGCCAATCAGTGCCAGTGCTGCCTGTCAGTGCCAATGCCGCCTGTCAGTGCCAATCAGTGCTTCCAATCAGTGCCACCTGTCAGTGCCAGTCAGTTCCACACCAGTACAAATGAGTGCCACCTGTCAGTGCCAATCAGTGCTGTTAATCAGTGCCCATCAGTGCACTGAGTGCAGGGATGGGGGTGATGAACTCACCCGCCAGGCACATTGTCCAAGGGGGTGCCGGCCTGGTGGGGCACAACTGAAATCTGTTGTTTATTAATGCCACATCCCGATTTTAGTATAATAGGTAATCACCACACCACTATTTACAATAAACTACTGGAGGTAAAATTAAAAAAGTGTAATTGAAAGGCCTGCCACTAAGTACTGTTATGTGTTCCCACAGCACAAAAAAAAAAAAAAAAGTGCAGCTCTAATTTACTGATCAATAACTTAACAATTTAATCCTGTAATGTATGGAAATCTCAATAAACTTCAATATTATCACAATACCGATCTCTGTGATATGCAACTTCACATAATATACATCAAGCTGAAAATAAGACATACTGTATAAAAATAAGCTTAGCAGGGATGGTGGAAACCCCTCCTATAGATATTTACTATACAGATTAATCTCAAGTGAAACAACCTTTTAGTTGGTTTAGTTACTATTATAATGTGAATTTTTGCACTTTGAAGGTCATTTTCCACCATCCATGTCTTTATGGACCTTGCTTTGTGCACTGGTGCGCAGTCATGTTGGAACAGGAAGGGGCCATCCCCAAACGGTTCCCACAAAGTTGTTAGCATGAAATTGTCCAAAATGTCTTGGTATGCTGACGCCTAAATGCCCCGTACACACGGTCGGACATTGATCGGACATTCCAACAACAAAATCCTAGAATTTTTTCAGACGGATGTTGGCTCAAAATTGTCTTGCATACACACGGTCACACAAAGTGGTCAGAAAATCCGATCATTCTGAACGCGGTGACGTAAAACACGTACGTCGGGACTATAAACGGGGCAGTGGCCAATAGCTTTCATCTCTTTATTTATTCTGAGCATGCGTGGCACTTTGTGCGTCGGATTTGTGTACACACGATCAGAATTTCCGACAACGGATTTTGTTGTCGGAAAATTTTATAGCAAACTCTCAAACTTTGTGTGTCGGAAAATCCGATGGAAAATGTGTGATGGAGCCCACACACGGTCGGAATTTCCGACAACACGCTCCGATCACACATTTTCCGTCGGAAAATCCGACCGTGTGTACAGGGCATAAGAGTTCCCTTCACTGGAACTAAGGGGCCAAGCCCAACCCCTGAAAAACAACCCCCCACACCATAATTCCCCCCTCCACCAAATGATTTGGACCAGTGCACAAAGCAAGGTCCATAAAGACATGGATGAGTGAGTTTGGGGTGGAGGAACTTGACTGTCCTGCGCAGAGTCCTGACCTCAACCTGATAGAATAGCTTTGGGATGAATTAGAGCGGAGACGGTGAGCCAGGCCTTCTCATCCAACATCAGTGCCTGACCTCACAAATGCGCTTCTGGAAGAATGGTCAAACATTCCTATAGACACACTCCTAAACCTTGTGGACAACCTTCCCAGAAGTGTTGAAGCTGCAAAGGGTGAGCCAACTCAACATTGAACCCTACAGACTAAGACTGGGATGCCATTAAAGTTCCTGCGTGTGTAAAGGTAGGCGTCCCAATACTTTTGTCTGTTTGAGCTTTGGGGTGCACACCCTAATGCAATAGGCTGCGCACGCCTGTGACCCTACCATTGGCCCCACCTTCAGGGTCTGTAACCTTATGTGTATAAAAAGGGTACTTAGCAGATGGTATCATACTCCATCAGTCTTAAGCCACTTCTTCCCAGAAGCATCAGATCGCTACTGGAGATGCCTGAGGGAAAGGGAGACACTCTTACATTTTTTTTTTATTTTGGGCTTGCCCGGGTTTATAGACTTTCTGGAACAAAGTACGCAGACACGCACAACAATTTATGGACTATCCGGTTCCAGAGGACCCTACCTTCTTTCTACTTCATTACTCCGACATCCCTCTTCACCATGTAAAAAAAAAAAAATCAGTGCCACGTCATTTACTTAACGCTGCCAAACACGCTTTGCGATGGAAAGAGCCTGACCCACCGTCTATCCAAATGTGGCTTAAAAAAATTGAGGACATCAGCAAAATGGAGGACCTAGTGCTAACTGCACAAAATAAACATGAATGTTATAAGAAAACGTGGCTTCCCTGGAACATGTTCATATATTCAAATGAGGGCAGATCTCTACTGGATTCCCCCCCCCTCCTCACAGCTGCCTTAAATATCCCACCCTAGTCAGCATGTGTGTTTGTTTCTTTACTAACCTCCCCTTTTCTTTTGTCCCCCCTGCAGCCATCTGTATTCTCTCTCCCCTCTCAGCTGCTTTCTCCCTTCTACCTGTTATATCAAAAACCTGGGTATCCAACCTTATGTACACTTAGTTATTTTAGCTGAAATGGTAGTGCTTTTTGTCACTGTCCTTTCCGTGATCCGATATCCTGTGTCCTCAATGCACTTATCTTGTTTGACTACATTTAAGCTGTTCAGATCTTGATGCGAATTGTTGGCTGCCTTTTGTATCTTAACCATCAGCCACCGTCGTTATACAGTGACAGGTCGGCTCTCCTGCGCATATCGCTGTAGCTGTACGGCAGCACGGGCAGGCGCGAGAGGACTCAATGTCGGCTAGCGACCCGTGATCGCCTAGTACAGAGGCAGAATGTGGATCTGCCTTTGTAAAAAAGGCAGATCCCCATTGTGACACATGACATGACAGATCTACTGTTCCCAGTCAGCGGGAGCAGTGATCTTTGTCATGTCCCTAGCAGCCCACCCCCCCTACAGTTAGAACACACCCAGGGAACACAGTTAACCCCTTGATCGCCCCTATTGTTAACCCCTTCCCTGCCAGTGTCATTTTTACATTGATCAGTGCATTTTTATAGCACTGATCAAAGTAATAATGTTACTGGTCCCCAAAAAGTGACATTTGGGGTCAAATTTGTACGCCACAATGTCGCAGTCCCGCTAATAAATGCAGATTGCCTCCATTACTAGTAAAAACAATAAAAAAAAAAAAAAGTCCCTACATTTATCCCATAGTTTCCTATTGCAATTTTTTTTACCAAAAATATATATATCGGCCTAAACTGATGAATACATTTTTATATATTTTTTTTTTGGATATGTACTATAGCAAACAGTTAAAAAGAAATATTTTTTTTCAAAATTGTCGCTTGTTTGTTTATAGTGCAAAAAATAAAAACCGCAGAGGTGATCAAATACCACCAAAAAAAAGGACATTAATTTTGTTTGTGTACAGCGCTGCACGACCGCGCAATTGTCAGTTAAAGCGGCGCGCGTTGCTGTATTGCAAAAAATGGCCTGGTCATTAAGGGGGCAAATCCTTTCGGGGCTGAAGTGATTAAATAAGGAATTTGAAAAAATAAATGTTTTAAGAACCGTCATTTCTGCTGTCTTTTCTAGTGCAGGGTGAATGGTCTTCTATCCACCCTCTCCTGTAGTTTTCTGCAGGCAGCCTGCAGTGGATGAACCTGAAGAAGGGGTTAATCCCTGAAACATGTAGTCTGCCTTCAGAGAGCTCCAGCGATTTGTTCAATCATTTTCCACCCACACACCGTAGGCCAGTCCTGCTGGTCTTGGCTTCTGCTCTGTCTGATGTCTCCACATCGGCTTCTTGGGGCTCTCTCACTGGCGATTCCTTCCCTCAGTAGAGATCAGCCCAGCGGAGCCTCCACAAGTCATGGGGATAGAGCCCACAACCAATCGGGCCACCTGCCCGCTCCCAGGAATTCCAGCACACGGAGGCAGCCATCAATTCCACCAGGCACAGCCGTAGCTTCCACCAGAGTTGTGAGTTACATTGTGAGTAAGAAAAAAATGGGGTGAGTGGCGCTACCCTAAGATCGAGAGAGCTAAGACACTCTCTATACCAGAACCTGATAGATGTGCTATAAGCGTAAAAAGTAATAAAAATAAGAAAGTGCAATACCACATACAACATACCTCTACTAAAGACCTTAATAACAAATAGATCCACAGTGTGTGGAAAGAATTCCTATCTGTGAAAAACACCATACAGTGTGTAATAAAAACAGTTCCAGCAACAATGTGGTATCCAGCTTACGATATATAACTTAAAAGTGTGATAATAACTGTAGATACAATAGTCCAATTATCCCAAAAAATACTTAATGAATTATAGTCCCGCACAAAAATGTGCCAAGTGGCTGTAAAAAGTTGCTAGAAGTTTCCAAGTGACAGAAGTGCTCAGCAGGTTAGGTGACTTTTGTGCTCCCCCATATGGGTCCCCACTCACTGACTCCTATTACCCCTGCAGGGGTAGATGGCATATATAGGTACCAGAGGTAAGGTGTCCCTTGATGGATCCTCCAGGTGATTCGTGGGGGGTCTGGCGTGTTATCCCTTTAGGATCCCTCCAGCCGGATCTTCAAATCAGGGTATAATACGGTCTCCTGCCCAAGAATCTCCCATCCATGGATCTCCAGTACCGATTGCCACCAAATACAGCGTGAGATCACAGGGGTATATACTCACAAAAAAGAGATATGCTTCCCATAGTGCAGTAAAAGATTATTTATTAAAAGCATTAAAAACAAAAAAAATTCCCACCAAGTGAGTAAAAACTGCTACAAACTATGGTCGGTACAATGCATTCAGGGGCCGGGATACAGTGTTCCAGCTGCACTCCAGGCTCCCGTACCAGAAATTAAGTGCTCCGACTTACGCGTTTCATCAGACATTTTCAAAGGCGGCACCATCTTACTACACCTCACGGTATTTAAGGTGAGCGGCCGTGTGGGTTCCTCCCCTTCCTAGATAGTGTACAATCACTGTTGCCTTGGCTAGGGGGCGGATCCTCCCATATACCTCACACAATGCTTACCAATAGGGGGGTGGCTAGTATGACACGCATAATAGCAGCACATCCCAATAATACCTAACCTAAACCACTGCATCTCCGCTCGCCTCTACAATCAGGTAAACAGACAAGAATACACCAACATGGGACCTGCATTCCCAACAGGATGACTAAACATAAATAAACATAATAACAGGCTTTACAGAGATAGAAAGCAAAAATCCGCCTTATATGTAATAGGCAAAACGTCCCACTGGAGGCAGTCCCAAGTGGCCAAACCAGGTACTGCAGTACCTTGTTTTGTATTCATTGTATTCATTCCATCTATTTGCTGGTCTATGGAGTTTGTGTCATGTTCAGTTCATTAACATTTTTATTTTTTAACACTTATTGGCATGTCGGGTTTATACACCGGATGAGCGCTTACTCCTTTGCTTTGTAGTGGATGAACCTGCTTGGTCCCTCCCAGAGCTCTGCTCTCTGCACCATTTATGTGCAGCACAGAAATGATATCAGCACTACTTATAATTTAATAACTGGGTTTGGAAAGAAATTTGGTGCACACAAATTGGATTTATTGTGGAATATATTGAAATAAATGTTTTTGTGCTGGGAGTTCAGTTTTAACAATTTACAAGTGTTAACTTTCCAGCAGAAAACCCATAAAGTGATTGAAAAGGCAATTTTTTAAAACTACAAACATAATATACTTTTCCTGTTCTGTGTAATGGTTTTGCACAGAGCATCCCTAATCTTCCTCTTCTTGGGTCCCCCTCCAGCGCTCCTGACTCCTCTCCCCCTCTGAGTGCCCCCCTAGGAAGCTGCTTGCTATGGGGGCATCCATTCAGGCTTAATCCCAACCCACACTCTGTGTCCATTGACACACACACTGCATGGCTGAGCCCAACAGGCTGTGATTGACAGCAGTAGTCAATGGCTCCCGCTGCTACCTCCATGGCCAGTGAGGAGGGAGAGCGAGGAAAGAGCCGCCTCTCTCGGGCACAGCACCGGATCAAGATCGGGCTCAGGTAATTATAAGGAGGGGTGCTGAACACAGAAGGCTTTGTACCTTAATGCAGAGAATACATTACAGTAAAACACCTTCTGCCTTTAGAACCACTTTAAATATTACACAATCAAAACAGGAGCACAGCTGGAGCCTTATCTTAGCCTACAGTATAACCTCCTAAAATGCAAAAGAGTTAAAGTAACTGTGACTTGTTAAGCAGGATTTATTGCTTTAATTATTCATCACTGAGATGAGAGCTTTTCCAAGCTGTCCAGTTAAGTGCATGGTAATTGAATATTACAGGGCATGAGTTTACAGTCCTTGCAAAGCCTGACACATAAAGCATAACAATGATGGAGCTGCAGGGAGGGGATGTATCACTATCTTTGACTGCTGTTACACCTATAAGCTGACTGTTCTTAGGACAATGAGATATGAAGCTGTGTTGTACTGGTACCCCTAAAAAGTTACCCAAATTCATAGGATGCCCATTGCCCAGTACCACAGCGTCCACAGTCTCCAACCTTTTTGGCACCGGGGACCGCTTTCATGGTAGCCAATTTTCCCAGGGACTAGGGGGGGGGTTATAACCCTTTACTTTAACCACTTCAGCCCCGGAAGGATTTACCCCCTTCCTGACCAAGCCCTTTTTTGCGATACAGCACTACGTTGCTTTAACTGAAAATTGCGCGGTCGTGCGACGTTGTACCCAAACAAAATTGACGTCCTTTTTTCCCACAAATAGAGCTTTCTTTTGGTGGTATTTGATCACCTCTGCAGGTTTTATTTTTTGCGCTATAAACAAAAAAAGCGTCAATTTTGAAAAAAAAAAGCTATTTTTTTTACATTTTTGCTCTAATAAATAGCCCAAAAAAATATATAAAAAACAAATTTCTTCCTCAGTTTAGGCCAATATGTATTCTTCTACATATTTTTGGTAAAAAAAAATTTGCAATAAGCATTATATTGATTGGTTTCACGTCTACAAAATAGGGGATAGATTTATGGCATTTTTATTATTATTTATTTTTTATTAATAATGGCGGCGATCTGCGATTTTTAACGTGATTGCGACATTGCGGCAGACAGATCGGACACTATTTTGGGACCATTGGTATTTATACAGCGATCAGTGCTATAAAAATGCACTGATTACTGTGTAAATGTCACTGGCAGGGAAGGAGTAAAACACTAGGGGGCGATCAAGGGGTTAAGCGTGTTCCCTCAGGGTGTGCCTACTGTAGGGGGAGATGGGCTCACTAGAACATGACAGAGATCAATGCTCCCGATCACTGAGAGCAGTAGATCCCTGTTATGTTGCTAGGCAGAACAGAGGGAAATACCTTGTTTACATAGGCATCTCCCCATTCTGCCTCTCCATGTCACGATCGCGGGCCACCGGCAGACATAGAGTCCGCAGGACCCGCAGGAACGCGCTAGCGTGCTCGCTAGCCGCCGATGAAGCAGTGACGTACGGGTATGTTGTTTTGTGCACCCGTCCCAATTTGCCAACATATATCGGTGTGAGCCGGTCACCAAGTGGTTAATGTAACAGGGACTTCTCTGTAGGGGGGGCACTGTAATGTAAAAGGGACTGCTCTGTAAGGGGGGCACTGTAATGTAAAAGGCACTGTAATGATTACAGCCAGCGCCCCTTTATATTACAGCACCCCTTTATATTACAGTGCCCCTAGCAATCACAGCCTCCACGATCACAGTGCCCCTGCAGTCTGCTGCCCCCCCCCCCCTCCTCTCTAACATGACACTGCCCTATTCTAATGTCTGCCTCCCCTGCACAGGACTCGTACCTTTGGCAGGGCAGAGACCTTTCCCGGCTCCCTCGCCCACCCGACTATGTCATCCTATCAGCAGGGCGGGAGGAGCTCTCTATTCTGATCTGCAGCTCCTACCACCCCCTGCCCCGCTGATTGGATGACATTGTAGGCCAGGTGAGCGGAGGAGCTGGGAGAGGACAAAACAGGCATGGCCGTACAACAGGAGGTGAGCAGAAACCACGGTCTGTGATAGATCTGTGCGGACCGCGGTCGTCGCTTATCTCCCCTGCTGTGTGGCCTGGTCATCAACAGCCTGCGGACCGGCAGCGGTCCACGACCTGGGGGTTGGGGACCCCTGCAGTACCAACCTTTTCAACAAGCTGGCACAACTATAACACAGTATATTAAATTCAAATTACATCCACAGGACTCCATTAGAATATCTGGTCTGGTTCCCTTTACTTAAATAGTTTATAAAAATACACATACATTTAAAAATTTAAATCCTTGGTTTTCCAGAACCAAAAATGTGATGACCCACCCAACCTGCTGGTTTCTGGGCTCTCCCATTCCTCTGCTGCTCTCCCATTTTTCAGCTTCTCAAATATTGTGCAACATGAAAAATTTGCAAATGACAACATTTTATTCTTCGGGCCCCCTTCTTTCAGAAAATATATAATGTTTGGGGTTCTAAATACTTTCTAGCAAAAAAAATACAAATTTTACCACATGTTCAAAAAGTAAGAAAAATTGCCTCAGTAGGCAAGTGGTTAAAGTAAGTCTATCCTTAGAAAACACATTACACAACTGCTATAACTGCTGATAGCATTGCATTGACCAATTATTTTCCAGTGTACCCAAACAACCCCTAAACCAGCACATACACACACACCAATTTTCGCAGTGCAGGCATTTCAGAAAACTACTGAGGAGCACAAATATTGTGTGTTAGGATGTGATGGGGTTCCATAGCTCAGCAATGACTGGGAGAGGTTTGCTATAGACAGTATTCTTTTACTAGTCTGTTGTAAAATGACTCCACACTGTTTTCTTAAATTTTCACCATTTTAGAGGTGAGTACAAAGAATTCATTTTTGTCCAAAGAATATTTGCCAGCCTTCATTCAAACCTAAGGACAAAAAAAGAAAAAGAAACTTGAGTCAGAAACCATGATCCTTAAGGAAAAAAAAATGGAGATCATGCACAGAATTATAAACAGTAGGTATAGGTACTGCATGTTCCTACCAATCACCTTTCACACTTTGCGAATGGGGACTTCATCGATTTACAGGCAAGAACCCCAGCAGGGATTCCTGGAGATTAGCTGCAGGAGGCAACCCCACTGAGGTCCGGTTTACACCAGCAGCGTGTTCCTGTGTGATTCCTGTGCGATTCACATGCGGACAGTCTGTTCCCAGAGGACACCTATTACGGGGAAACGCATCAAATGGAGCCACATCTGTGAGGTCATCGCACACACGGGCGAGTCCTGCAGATATACTTTGAATGTTATACTGCTTGTTGTTTTTTTTAAACGTTGTAAGTGCATTTAACTTTTATCAAATATTTTATTGATTTACTGCACTGTGAGGCTTCTTCTATTCTTTGCCTTTATTTGATACTTGTGTGGGATAGAGTTCAGTGGATAGTCAGAGCAACTATTATGATCTCCATGTGGGGACACCATTGCTTCAACTGCCGGCGGGGTCACAAATCCTTCTGGAGGCTTGATGATGGGAGTATCGGCTCCTCTCCTTATAAAGCGTGTTTGATCTCTATGATTTGAGATCAACCCTGTCCGGTAAGTGGCTTGATTTTTAGGAACAACACTCTGAGCACGGCAGCGCCAAGTGTTTGTGTCCAGCACTGAACATGTTAAGTCACTTGGATTTGTGGATTTGGACTATTCACAATATATTTATTAGCTTTTATAGGATTGTTATTTATTTGTTTTGATACTATAGCAATTTATCGGATGTTATATATTGTTTTACACCCTTGAAAGGGTATTTACATATAGGGGTTGATCGTTTAAAAAGGGACATGTGCACCTTGATTTGTACATAGTCGTTTTATTATTTCCTATCCCTTTTTTGGCCTTCGGGTATTTAAACACATATTTTAATTTTGGAAGGGACCCTTTGGTTTTGATTGTTAACTTAACAACTGCAGTGTGTTTTGAACGCAGTGCAGGAAACGCGCACGGAACTAGGGTTTCCTGCGCCATGTTCTGGAGTGAACAGGAGTCCAAGCGATGGGAGGCCAACAGCTCAAGCAGCCATTTGCATGTAATCGCTCCAATGCCCTGTACACACGGTTGGACATTGATCGGACATTCTGACAACAAAATCCTAGGATTTTTTCCGACGAATGTTGGCTCAAACTTGTCGGAAAATCCGATCGTTCTGAACGCGGTGACGTAAAACACGTACGTCGGGACTATAAGCGGGGCAGTAGCCAATAGCTTTCGTCTCTTAATTTATTCTGAGCATGCGTGGCACTTTGTGCGTCTGATTTGTGTACACACGATCGGAATTTCCGACAACGGATTTTGTTTCTCGGAAAATTTTATAGCCTGCTCTCAAACTTTGTGTGTCGGAAATTCCTATGGAAAATGTGTGATGGAGCCTACACACGGTCGGAATTTCCGACAACAGGGTCCTATCACACATTTTCCATCTGAAAATCCTATCGTGTGTACAGGGCATTTGAATCAATCACCTGCGAACGATCGGCCTTGGGTGCAGACAGAGGGTGAAGAGCCTGGCTTAACTGAACATTAAATGTAGCTTAAACCTACAATGTAGAAGTAGTTCCTATACAAACTACCCCAGCTGTGTCTGTGCAGGTTATCACTATGCCATATCCTAGAGTACACACAGTGGATATAAAAAGTCTACACACCCCATTACAATGTCAGGTTTCTGTGATGTAAAAAAAAAAATGAGACAAAGATAAATCATTTCAGAATTGTTTCCACCTTTAATGTGACCTATAAACTGTACAACTCAGTTGAACAACAATCTGATATCTTTTAGGTGGAGGGAAGTAAAAATAATAAACTAAAATAATATGGTTTCATAAGTGTGCACACCCTAACACTAGGACTTTGTTGCAGTAACTTTTGATTTTTTTCAGCACTCAGTCTTTTTGGGTAGGAGTCTATCAGCATGGCACATCTTGACTAGGCAATATTTGCCCACTCTTCTTTGTAAAAACATTCCAAATCTGTCAGATTGTGAGTGCATCTCCTGTGTAGAGCCCTCTTAGAATCACCCCACAGATTTTCAATCTGATTCAGGCCTGGGCTCTGGCTGGGCCATTCCAAAACTTTAATCTTCTTCTGGTGAATCCATTCATTTGTTGATTTGGATGTATGTTTTGGGTCGTTCTAATGCTGAAAGATGAAGTTCCTCTTCAATGTTCAGCTTTCTAGCAGAAGCCTGAAAGTTTTGTGCCAATATTGACTGGTATTTGGAACTGTTTATAATTTCCTCTACCTTGACTGAAGCCCCTGTTCCAGCTGAAGAAAAACAGCCCCAAAGTATGATGCTGCCACCACCATGCTTCACGGTGGGTATGTTGTTCTTTTGGTGATTTGCAGTATTGTTTTTGCCCCAAACATATCTTTTGGAATTATGGCCAAAAAAGTTCCAACCTTGGTTTCATCAGACCATAACATATTTTCCCACATGCTTTTGGGAGACTTCAGATGTGTTTTTGCAAAATTTAGCCGGGTTAGGATGTTTTTCTTCTTAAGCAAAGGCTTCAGTCTTGCCACTCTACCCCATAGCCCAGACATATGAAGAATACGGGAGATTGTTGTCATGTGTACCACACAGCCAGTACTTGCCAGATATTCCTGCAGCTCCTTTAATGTTGCTGTAGGCCTCTTGGAAGCCTCCCTGACCAGTTTTCGTCTCGTCTTTTCATCAATTTTGGAGAGACGTCCAGTTCTTTGTATTTTCACTGTTGTGTCATATTTTCTCCACTTGATGACTGTCTTCACTGTGTTCCTTGGTATATCTAATGCCTTTGAAATTCTTTTGTACCCTTCTCCTGACGGATACCTTTTAACAATGAGATCACTCTGATGCTTTGGAAGCTCTCTGTGGACCATGGCTTTTGCTGTAGGATGTGACTAAGAAAAGGTCAGGAAAGACCTACTAGAACAGCTGAACTTTATTTGGGGTTAATCAGAGGCACGCTAAATGATGGCAGGTGTGTACTGACTCCTATTTAACATCAGTTTTAATGTGATTGCTTAATTCTGATGACAGCTACATCTTCAGTTATAAGAGGGTGTGCGCACTTATGCAACCACATTATTTTAGTTTTTTATTTTTACTTCCCCTCCCTAAAAGATTTCAGTTTGTTTTTTAATTGAGTTGTACAGTTTATAGGTCACATTAAAAGGTGGAAAAAGTTCTGAAATGATTTGTCTCATTTTTTTTCCCTTCACAGAAACCTGACATTTTAACAGGGCTGTGTAGACTTTTTATATCCATTGTATGTCCTGTTATAACTGCTTCACATTCTTTATTTTTTAAAAATCTCACTTTAATGATTGGATGAAATGTTTGGATGTAATGCCAGTTCTGATATATTGCAGACTTTTATAAGGAGCAGTAAATATAAATCAGCCCACCCATATAATATTTCTCTTGGGAACTTGCTGAGAAACTCTTCCATTAGAGTTTCCAGCTCGTCTCGCCTAACCTTAAAGGGTAATTCCCCTTTCATGGAAAAAAAAAAAAAATACAGCAAGTATAAAAAAAAATGTAATAGCATATACAACTGCTACACATTCCATGTTGTAATTGAATGTTAATAAAAAATTACCTTTGCTTTTCAATCTGCAGCTGCTGTACAATTCAATGCAATTTGGAAAGGGTCTCCAAACTATCTAAACAAAGGGCCAGTTTACTGTTCTTCAGACTTTAGGGGGGCCAAACTGTGGCCATTGGGAGCAGAAAAGGTCTCATCTTTGGTGTCAGTGGAGGGAATTGTGCTCCATCATTGGTTTTAGTGGGAGGGTTAGTGCCCCATCACTGGTGTCATTGGGAGGATTCATGCCCCATCATTGGTGTCATTGTCCTAATTGTTGGTGTCATTGAGAGGAATTGTGCCCCGTAGTTGGTATCAGTGGGAGGAATTGTGCCCCATCTTTGGTGTCAGTGGAAGAAATTGTGCCCCATCATCGGTGTCATTGGGCCCAGTTCTTGGTGTCAGTGGGAGGAACTGTGCCCCATTATTGGTGTCATTGGGCCTAATTGTTGGTGTCATTGGGAGGAATTGTGCCCTTTCACTGGTGTTCACTGGAGGGTGGGGGGCCAACATCTGCAACAGATCTGGTGTCTCTCCCCTTTCTCACAGGCACAGAGGCAGCAGTGTAAGCCATTGACTGCTGCTGTCAATCAAATCCTGTGGATTAAAGTTAGTAGGGGGCAAGGCCGAGCAACACATGTGTGTCTATGGACGCACACGGCCTGACTCATTAGCACGCCCACACGTGTGCTCCCATAGTAAACAGCTTGCTATGGGGGTAGATGGAGAAATGGAGGAGTGGAGAGTGCCAGAACTGGGCACTCCAGAAGAGGAGGTAAGAAGCCTCTATGTGCAATATCATTGCACAAAGCAGGCAAGTATAAACCTCTTTTACTATTTTAGAAAAAAACATTCAAGCCTTTGGTACCACTTTAAAAAAATTACCTCTCATTTTCAATCTGCAGCATTAATTTTCTGTAAAATTCAATGCAATATGGCAACCTGGAGATGTTGGTATAAGAAACGCCTCCAGTAATGTCATTTCCTGCTTGTGCAATTGGCTTACAAATCAGATTTTTGGCATTCGCTGAAACAAAAATGTCATATCGATACCCGAAGCACAGGTTGCAAATGCAGTGCGTTTGCCTGCACCAGATCTCATGGCACAAAATCACCATGTGATCCGGATGCAGGGCTGTCTTTAATATCGTTTGGACCCTGGGCAAACATTTTCTTGCAATTTCACTCTCCACCTGCTCTGAGACATACAATAAGTAGCAGCTAGCTACAGTAAGTCAGTTACTGTATCAGATCAGGCAGCAGTTGTGATTGGTTGGCAGAGGTTACAGCTATCATTACTGCTTACTAACTGGTTGCTAGAGGTTACAGCACACATTACAGCTCACTGATTAGTTGCTAAAGGTTACAGCAAATGATTTCTGTTTGTTACTTGGTTGCTAGAGATTACTGTACAGTAATACTGCTCACTGATTGGTTGCTAGAGGTTACAGCACATCATCTCCTCACTGCAGGGGAGCATGATATACATATGAATGCAGCCTTTATTTACATATCAATTACTTAGTAATGCCGCCGCTATTTACATATGAATGCTGGTTATTTACATGTAAACACAGGGTCTGCAGGTAAGTCATCTGCATGCAACAATAGGGCAGAGCTGGGCAGCATTAGTACCAGCACTTCACACTGAGATATTGGGACACAGCACGGTGCTAAAACTTCAAGGGACAAGGGAATTTAAACTGGGATAGTTGGCAAGTATGAGGTAGCTGCTTTGGGCCCCACAACAATGACAGGGCCCAGGGCAGCTGCCCCTTTTGCCCTGCCTTAAAGACGGCCCTGTCCGGATGTAGTGAGTATTCAAAATTATTACGTGTGGTGTAGTGCAATTTGAGCCCATGGGCAACGAATGGGCTCAAATTGCACTGCACTGAACAGCATGTGAATGGCACAGGAATGTGCAGCGCGGTCCTCTGCGATTCCTAGTGGGATACTTTCCTATCTATTTATTAGTGCCAGCAGCATAAGGATTAAAAATAATCAGCGGTGATTGAGAGAGTGAAATTCTGCTTTGTTCAGCAAGAGCGATGTTTTTAATAAGCAGAATTTTCTGCAATGAAATAGATTTTTATGTATTAAAAAAAAAAAACACAAAAAAGTAATACTAACCTTGGAGGTCATTACTGTTTTGAACAACCACTTCCAATGTCTGCAATATAAATACATAGAATTTCAGTATAGAGAACATGGCAATATAGTGGAATAAAAGATGCTATCACAGATATACATTTTTTATGTTATTTTTTTTTTTACACGAAAGAATAAATATTGGTAAACACATTATTTAACTTATCAATTGACATAGTTATTCATCAGAAATAGGATTAAAGCTGTCATTCTACTGAGAGTTCTTTATGATTGCATGCCTTAAGTTACTAAACACTATTGGGTGGGTTGGAGCCCCAATTATAAAAGAAATAGCAGGAAATGCTGTACGACGGATAAGTGGGAGGTTACCTTTATTTAATTGGGGATTCATTGTCCTCCATGATATCTGTTCAGTTTACACAAGCCTATAAATGGCTTAAAGGGTTAGTTCACCTTAAAAATATTCTATGCAGTCCATGAACATCATTCCATAAGTTTAAAGCAAAATTAAAACTTTGTTTTTTTTTTTGTTTTTTTTTAACGAAAATAACAAACATGGTATACTTACCTGCTCTGTGCAATGGTTTTGCACAGAGCAGCCCCGTGCAAATAGAAAATAGAAAAAAAGCACAAACATCTCCTTGGTCACCAAAATCAATAATATAGCATGAATGAGAAATATTCAGCTGATCTGTGCAAGAATACCTTTGGTGATGCTAAAGAAAACCATGCACACAAACACAACTTACCCTTACAAAATCTATGGCAAGACTAAATCTACTCATAGCTGCAGAGGGTGATGCGCTGACCCATCGGCAATCTTCCGCTACATCTCAGTGACAAAATGTCAAAAGCACCAATTGTGGGACCTCTGCTGACATGGAGACCAGATTCAATATCCCATGTGGTTACAGTAGAGGCCATGTGACCGAGCCGATAACGGCCTGTAAACAAACTGAACCAGAAGTGACAAAATCCTTGTCACTTCCAGTTTCTGACATCACAGAAGAGGGAAAGGAACTTCTGTTACTTCCATCCTTCTCACTGCATCCAATGCAACACTTTTGATCAGTTCCGAGCTCCCTGGTGGGAACCGAGAGACTGGGAAATGCCGTGGCGAGAGGTGGAGGGACCCCCTTCCCCCACCTATAAAAGTGATCGAGATGCTGTATAGCTGCTTGATCACTTTTACTTTAACCACTTTACTTTTACCCCCTTCATTACCAGGCCATTTTTTGCAATATGGCACTGCGTTACTTTAGTTGCCAATTGCGCGGTCATACGGCACTGTACCTAAATAAAATTGATGTCCTTTTTTCCCCCCACAAATAGAGCTTTCTTTTGGTGATATTTGATCTCCTCTGTGGGTTTTATTTTTTGCGCCATAAACAAAAAAAAGACTAACAATTTTGAAAAACAAACAATATTTTTTACTTTCTACTATAATACATATCCCCAAAAAAAATATATATAAAAAAAAAAAATGTATTCATCAATTTAGGCCAATGTATTCTGCTATTTACAATGGCAGATCCCCGTTCTGCCCCCCTGTGGAGCGATCTCAAGTGGCTGGCGGATATTGCAGCCGCCGGACCCACGCATCAGCTCCCCCCCCCCCCACTGTGCAGTGCGCATTGCCACAGTATCTCGTGCATGAATTGATGTACAGGTACGTCGTTGAGCGCAATAGGGCTGCCCTGCCGCAGTATAAATGTGGTGGGCAGTCCTTAAGTGGTTAAAGAGTAACTCCACTTTTGTTGAGAAAAAAACATTCCCCTCTGGGTGATTTACATTACAAGGATTTTAACAAACAGTTGCAGATTTCTGCCTTTTGTTATTCTAAAGAAATTCCTGTGTTTGTCTGTGGAAAGTGTATCTAATTGGAGTGGTTTTATGATTATTAAATCAGCTGCAGGGCTCTAATGAAAAAAATTGCAGTTTCTGCATCCCTTTACCCAAGATTTCCTAATGGGAGTATCTCACCAAAAATGACATTTTTGTTGCAGGGGATGCCAAAACTCTGACATATCTTAGTGCAGACTTCTGGGGAAATCAGTGAGCCAATCACACAAGCAGGAAATGATGTTTCTGGGGGGCGTTCTGTACACCCTCTGTGTACAGAACACCTCCAGGTTGCCATATTGCATTGCACTTTACAGAAAATTACAGAGCTGCAGATTGAAAAGGAAAGGTATTTTTTAATGACATTTAATTACAAAATGACTTGAGTTGCAATTGTAATATGCTATATTATTTTTTTTTTTATTTGCTATTTTCCCACGGAAGTGGAGTTACCCTTTAAAATTAATCGTCAGCTGAAAAGAACGGTATCAGGTTCATGGCTTGAACTGCAGCCATGATCCAGGTATAACCACCTCATTACGAGGCTAATATATAGATAGACAGATAGGTACGTAGGCAGGCCCGGATTTACTCCCTTTCCCGCCCCAAGGCCGGGTCCTTCAATGCCGCCCCCCCCCCCCCCCACACACACACACACACACACACACACCATCATTCTTGTCCTTTATCGATGACTGCAACAATAGATCAATTAAGAACATATCTCCACTATATACTCCCCCCTCTATCATCTCTATATACTCCCCTCTATCGTCTCTATATACACCCCCCTCTATATACAGGTATACAGACAGGCTAGGACAGTATATAGGCAGGCTAGGACGGTATACAGGCAGGCTAGGACAATATACAGGCAGGCCAGGACAATATACAGGCAGGTTAGGACAATATACAGACAGGCTAGGACAATATACAGGCAGGTTAGGACAATATACAGACAGGCTAGGACAATATACAGGCAGGTTAGGACAATATACAGACAGGCTAGGACAATATACAGGCAGGCTAGGACGATATACAGGCAGGCCAGGACAATATACAGGCAGGCTAGGACGGTATACAGGCAGGCCAGGACAATATACAGGCAGGCTAGGACAATATACAGACAGGCTAGGACAATATACAGGCAGGTTAGGACAATATACAGACAGGCTAGGACAATATACAGGCAGGTTAGGACAATATACAGACAGGCTAGGACAATATACAGGCAGGCTAGGACAATATACAGGCAGGCCAGGACAATATACAGGCAGGCCAGGACAATATACAGGCAGGCTAGGACGGTATACAGGCAGGCTAGGATGGTATACAGGCAGGCTAGGACGATATACAGGCAGGCTAGGACGATATACAGGCAGGCTAGGATGGTATACAGGCAGGCTAGGACAATATACAGGCAGGCTAGGACAGTATACAGGCAGGCTAGGATGGTAGGCAGGCTAGGACGGTATACAGGCAGGCCAGGACAATATACAGGCAGGCTAGGACGGTATACAGGCAGGCTAGGACGGTATACAGACAGGCTAGGACGGTATACAGGCAGGCTAGGACGGTATACAGGCAGGCCAGGACAATATACAGGCAGGCTAGGACGATATACAGGCAGGCTAGGATGGTATACAGGCAGGCTAGGACGATATACAGGCAGGCTAGGACGATATACAGGCAGGCTAGGACGATATACAGGCAGGCTAGGACGATATACAGGCAGGCTAGGACGGTATACAGGCAGGCTAGGACGGTATACAGGCAGGCTAGGACGGTATTCAGGCAGGCTAGGACGATATACAGGCAGGCTAGGATGATATACAGGCCGGCTAGAACAGTATACAGGCAGGCTAGGACGGTATACAGGCAGGCTAGGACGGTATACAGGCAGGCTAGGACGGTATACAGGCAGGCTAGGACGATATACAGGCAGGCTAGGACGATATACAGGCAGGCTAGGACGGTATACAGGCAGGCTAGGACGATATACAGGCAGGCTAGGACGGTATACAGGCAGGCTAGGATGATATACAGGCAGGCTAGAACAGTATACAGGCAGGCTAGGACGGTATACAGGCAGGCTAGGACGGTATACAGGCAGGCTAGGACGGTATACAGGCAGGCTAGGACGGTATACAGGCAGGCTAGGACGATATACAGGCAGGCTAGGACGGTATACAGGCAGGCTAGGACGATATACAGGCAGGCTAGGACAGTATACAGGCAGGCTAGGACGGTATACAGGCAGGCTAGAACAGTATACAGGCAGGCTAGGACGGTATACAGGCAGGCTAGGACGGTATACAGGCAGGCTAGGACGGTATACAGGCAGGCTAGAACAGTATACAGGCAGGCTAGAACAGTATACAGGCAGGCTAGGACGGTATACAGGCAGGCTAGGACGATATACAGGCGGGCTAGGCTCTAGCCTAGGGGAGAGAGAGAGAGAAGGTGATGATCATGAGGAAGAGAGGGGGGAGGAAGAAGGTGCATAGCACAAAGGGGTGGGAGCAGAGAGGGGGGTTATTCTGGGGGTCTCACTCACCAATTATGCTCTCCCATTCAGGCTGGTCTCCCCCAGGGCTGTGGCAGCTATTGTTTGATAACAGAACTCCTCTCACAGCACAGTACAGTGCATTGCATGCATGTGGCTGGAGTGTGGGCGGGCACAAATGAGAGGCGGAGTATTGGATTGGACAAGCAGTGCAGTGAGGGAGGGGTTAGGAAGACAGTGGAGACCGAACACAGCCCGACTCCTGCACAAGCTAGCTGGCTTTCCACCCTCTCATTATATCACTGTGACAGGATGCCAGAGGCTGTGGAGCGCCGGAGTTAGAGGGGATTAGTTATTAATCTCCACTCCATACAAGTCTTGCTGCCTGGGGGGAAGACGCTCCTCCTGCAGCTGCCCACAGACTCCGCCCCCTGCTCTCCTTTCTATTCAGAACAGCTTGTTTGTCCTCATCCCCGCCCTGCTCATACAGAGCTCCGAATGATGTTAGTGCAGCGGCGCCGCCCCTGCACTACTGCCGCCCCGAGGCCTGGCCTTGTTGGCCTTGTGGGAAATCCGGCCCTGTACGTAGGTAGTGAGGTGGTTAAAGGGCCACTGACCACCAATGATTGTGGGATTGTTTGGGGGGTGGGTTAGAGTGTAAAGCTTCAGCAGTTGACTTTTAAAGGCTGAGTGCACCCTAACCACCTCAACGCCAACATGTTTCTTCATTTCCAAAAAATTGTAGCAAAAATACAATCATCTTGGGGTTACTATTTTACAAAAATTCGTTATTTTTGGAGTGTTTGTTCTGTCCTGGAATATTTAAATGTTTTATAACAGAAACGGTCTTTTCCTTCATATAGTAAAAATAAAAAATCCCAGTTACTAAAGTGGTTCTACAGCTTAAACATTTTTTACCCTAATGCATTCTCTGCTTTAAGGTAAAAAATATTTAGGTAAAAGTATCACCCCCTTATACTTACCTAAGCCCTCATTTGATCCAGCGCTGTATCCGTCTGTAGCGGTTCCCTCCTTTCTCCCTGCTCCCATTGGCTCCCGCTGCTGTCAGTCAAATTATGAGGGGCAGGGCGGAGCCGCACTGTGTGTGTCTATGAATGCAGGCAGCGCAGATCAGAACCAAGCCCTCAAGTACGCCTCCCAAAGGAAGCGGCTTCCTATGGTGGCACACTGAGAAGAGGAGGAGCCAGGGGCACTGGAGGTAAACCCCAGAAGAGGAGGATTGGGGCTGCTCTGTGCATTTCAGGAACATATATGTGTTATTTTAAAAATATACATACATTTTACAATCACTTTAAATGCCACCAAGTGGTCAAGCTATCATAGTACTGAAAACTGAAAAATGGCCTGGCAATGAAAGGGAATCACAGGCTGGTACTCTAGTGGTTAAACACGAGAAGAAACCTGATGCCAAACACACCAGATGTGGTAACGGAGCACTTACAGAAAAATGTCTGCAGTGCTATTTATCAATTTAATCTCATATTTCATTTTTTGCTGCTCTTTATTTGCGCAGCTTTTCTTTGCTTGCAATGCCCCAGCATGTTCAGTATATTTTCTGGCCAAATAAGTGCACGTTAGGCACGCCTTGATCATGAGCTACTAAAGATTATGGACTTACAAAGAGGAAAAATGCAGCCTTTAGCTTTGATCAATCTATGACAGTCTTGACAGTGTAATTGTACAGGTGGAATGTATTATAACCAGAATAACCTGTACCCATGTGTTTTATCTTTAGGAAAATAAAAAGCTGTCCATGTCTCCCTCTACGGGAGTGCGGGAACCGCTAAGAAGTTTCTAAAAGATCCAAAAATCCTTCTACCATTTCGAGAAATGAAGAGAAAGTGTGCCCTCTTGTGGTCAGACAAGTAACTACTGCCCACTCTGAAAAAGCTATACAATTATATTTTCCTCGGGGGACAAAGGTCATGCTGGAAGTATTGCTGTGTATTTGAGTACATTTTCCAGCAAATGCATAAATGAGAAATACAACTGTTTTTTTTTTATAGGGCACAAGCTCGTGAATGCATTGCTTTGTGAAAACATCTTTAATTCTGTATTTCTGTTGTGAGGTCCTATGTTTTCCTATTAAAGTTAATTGAATGGGGTCCTTAAAAAAACTACAAAATAAACTCTCAAAATGCATAGCAATGCACATGAAAATATATCTAAAGCTAAAACATTATCATTAGATTTGAATAAGGTAGAGAACAGTTAGAACTCATGTTCAGTTTTTATTTATTTTTTGCTGTCTATGTACTGGGGAGATTTCCCATCACTTCCTGTCCTGGAACCACAAAAGAAAGTAACTGGAAATCTTTTCCTTGAGAACTGTCATCAGAACAGGCACCCCATTGGATGATCTCTCTTCTATTTATTATCTGGTGATAAAGATTTCCCATCACTTTCTATCTTGGTTAAATAGTCATCTGGAAAAATAGAGAGGATGGCCTACCCAATGGGGACATAGACAGCTAATTACTGATGGAGGTTTTAACACTTTCAGACACTATCCAAAAGCTCACAGATCAGTACTAAATATAAACAGCTGTAATAGTATGGGGTTAATACATGAAGCGATAGTTTTCAGTAAATTAATTAACTTTATTTATATTTTTCTCCACATTTCCAGGCATGCTGAGTAAAACAATTCTTAGATTTAAAGCCCAACTCCAGGATGAATGTAAGCCAAAATTAAGCGCATTAAAGTGGTGTTCCGGCCAAAATTATACTTTTTGAATAAAAATACCTCTATAATACACAAGCTTAATGTATTCTAGTAAAGTTAGTCTGTAAACTAAGGCCTGTTTTTGTTAGTTTATAGCAGTAGTTTGTTATTTTATAAACTTACAGCAGGCCGTGGCCATCTTAAGTGTGGGCATCTGAAGCCAGACTGTATTTCTTCCTGGATCTCATCCTTGCAGATCTTGCACATGCTCAGTGCAGCACAAGCAGTGTAATAGGTTTCAGGTCAGGTTTCCATAGCAACGGCAGTGTCAGAGGAAGTTGCCACCCCTTCCCAGAAGGCATTGCAAACAGGAAATGATGCGATGGGCCGCGGCCAGGGAGGAGGAAGTGAAAAATGAATACAGCAGATATACAGTAAGTGCTGAGAAAAAAAATAAAAAAATATCCAATTTGTTTACAGTGCACAGTTTAGTGAGGGATGCTGAAGAGTTGTAAAAGTGGGTGGAACTCCACTTTAAAAAGGTTCACCTTTATTCACTTTTTTTTTCTAAATTCCAGCTCCCCTATGTACCAATATAGCATTCATGTACTTTTTTTTGCAAAAATATCAACACTTTCCATTAATTCTACAGACACTTACTTTACTTGTCCTCATCCATGTTTCCAGACGTTTCCATTTGTAATGTTTTCTTCCTGATCAGACTTTAGGTCATGACACAGGAAGGAGTTGACCAGCTGACCTCATTAGCACACACCCTGCATCATCCACCCTCCCATTCCCAGGTGCATGTTTTTGAAATGAGATGCAATCAATCAGTGATCACCCTTCTCACTAAATACACAATATACAATCAGATTGTATGGCCATCTTTATACAAGTACATAGAAGGGAGTGGACAGAAACACTCAGCTGTTAAGCCCCGTTCACATCTCTGCATCGCGGGAACTCGCATTCCCACGTGCATGCTGTTTTTTTTAGTGAGGGTGGAGATGTTTTGGAACATTTTCACTCATCACCCATAGGGCAGCTCATCCACCTGAATAGGCCGCCCTACACACAGCAATCGCCCCAAAGAAGCTTCAGAACTTCAGAGCAAAGCTTGGTGCGTTTTTTACTTTGTTTTTGGTGCATTACATTTCTGAAATGCAAGGAAACGCACAGGTGTGAATGGAGCCGCATTGTTCTTGTGTTATCGCACCAAATTTCACTTTCAGGCCCCATTCACATCTAGCATAGTGGGAGCGAACGTTTTGTGGCTCGTTTTTCCTGTGACACGCATAGAGCAGCCTGTTGATTTCAATTGGCTGCACTACATGTGGTTAATGGGAGATTTTGGCGTTTTGTCAGATGTTTTTTACTGTGCATTTTGCAGCATTTGCCTCTCGTCTTTTTCCCCATGCCAAAATGTGTGTTTGCTTCTGTGTTTGGTGTGCTGTTAACAATTAATGGCACTGAAAGCGCAACTAGTAATATTAGATGTATCCCCACATCGCAAAAAAAAAAGACAAAGACGCATGTAAGAATGCGAGTTTCCGCTATGCAGAGATGTAAACAGGGCTTGACAGCTCAGAGTTTCTGTCCACTCCTTCCTATTTACTTGTATAAAAATGGCCATACACTATGCAATCTGATTGTATATTGTGTATTTAGTGAGAAGGGTGAGCACTGATTGATTGTATTTCATTTAAAAAACATGCACCTGGGAATGGGAGGGTGGATGATGCAGGGGGTGTGCTAATGAGGTCAGCTAGTCAACTCCTTCCTGTGTCATGACCTAAAGTCTGATCAGAAAGTTAGACATTACAAATGGATATGTCTGGAAACATGGATACACTAGTAAGTGTAGAGAATTAATGGAAAGCGATGATATTTTTGCAAAAAAGTACATGAATGCTGGAATTTAGGTTAAAAAAAAGTGAACAAAGGTGAACTTACCTTTAAAAATACTTACATATTCTGAACTAGTAGTAAAATAAACAAAAAACATCCCCTGACTGACTTCTGTAGCTGCAGGCGTGGTGAAGAAATTGTTCTTCAAAGTTGGCATGAGAAGCACTAAAATCACAACTATGGCTGCAGGGACTTGGAAGCCTACCACCCCTCTAATGTAAACACACAACAACTGTTCTAGGCTGTTAGGACAGACTTCAAAGTCTCTGCTGTAATGTTTGAGAATGAATTATCTAACAGTACATGCAGCTACAGAGGTCAGTGATGGTTTACTGAAAACTATTTTACAGCAGTTGTGTTTTGGCAACCAATTAGCTTCAATCTTTCATTTTTAAAGCTTAAAGTGGTTGTAAACCCTCTCATATACCCACTGAAGTGACTGGCCTCAGGTGATACACAGAGATGAAACAAATCCTCCTACATATGTTTTACATGTTTATCTGCAGCCATTTCTTCCCTACATCACTTCAAATTTGATGTGTGAAGAAATCTGCATACTAGCACATCATGACATTGACTTGTAGGGTGAATTTTTTATTTTATTTTTTTAACTTTACTACTGTTTTAAATGTCTGAAAAACATGTTGCCACAAATTTCCCAGTATATAACATGACATTATACCAATCATGATTATCCAGGTCATACACGGCTGAACAAACTTTAAATAAAAAAAAATTTTAAAAATCAAGGGAGTCGGCTGGAAAATTTCAACTGAACAGTGATTGCATCTTGTCAATTTGTGTACTTAGGCTTCATGTACACGGGACGTTGTTCAACCTCTCCTGAACGATTTAACTTGACAGCTAGAAATCAGCTTCTAAAAAAGACTGTTTAGCTGCATTTGTAAAAAAAAAAAAAAAAAAAAAAATTATATAAATATTTTTTATTTTCTTTTTTGTTAAAATGAAAAACGTCTGTAAACGAAACGCTGCTAAACGTGAGTTAGCAGGCGTTTACAAGCTGTTACAGGCATTTGGCGTTTCAAATGCCTCTGAACATCCGTCTTTTTTGTTCCAAAAAATGCTTCTAAACTCAACTGCCTGGAAACTACTATAAACGACCCTGTGTACATGTACTGATAAGATAACAGAGGAGAGTTCAGGAGCAGTTGAAAAAAAATGCCCAACTGCTCCTAAATGTCCATTTACCAGCAGCAGTGTTAATTTAGTCGACTAAAACATTTTAGTTGACTAAAATACAACTAAAACAATTGAGATGACTAAAATACGACCAAAACTAAAAGCCATTTTAGACAAAAGACTAAAATGAGACTAAAACTAAAATGCCATTTTAGTCAAAAGACTATGACTAAAACTAAATTGCAATTACTAAAATGTTCTGGAGATTTTAGTCGACTAAAACGTAGGACATTTTAGTCGACTAAAATGTACTGGAGATTTAGTTGACTAAATACGACTAAAACTAAAACAATTGCAGAAGACTAAAATGGGACTAAAACTAAAATGCCATTTTAGTCCTAAGACTAAAATTAACACTGACCAGCAGCAGTGTTCATGAGGCCTAATGGCCCGTACACAGGAACCGAATATCGTACGAAAACTGTCGTTCGAGGAAGAATCGTACGATTTTCCGATCGTGTGTACACTACTTTCGAGAGTCGATCACGGCAGTTCATCTGATATTATTCGATCGGACGAGCATGAAAATTTTCCTCGTACAATACCAGATCGCACGATTTTCGTTTATTCAGTATAATTGTCGCCCGAAAATACAATACACATACATTACAACACTTCCGATTTTTTTTTTTTCTGTCGTACGAGAATTTTCGTGACTTTAGTTACCTATTAAATTTCTACTTGTGACTATTAAGCGAAAAAAGTCGTATGATCTGTCGTACGATATTCGGATCGTGTGTACGGGCCATAAGACAGCAGCGGGTGCTGTGGCTGCTTGAATAGAATAGCTGGTATTGGAGAACCCTAAACAGAATGGACAGAGGAATTTATACGTCTATGGCTATCCTAACTATCCTTACAGGTGCCTGTAAAGATCATAAACGGAGGTATCCTTGGAGCCATAAAATCATAGTGCTAGATTATGTAATGCTTGACTTTTGCAGAAAAAAAAGGCCTGGCCCACCCCCTCCTAATTTTTTGTCACCGAGAATGGCTAGGGAGCATCAATATTTAACAGTAAAACAGGGAAGCGGAGCAAAGTGACAGCTATCTCTTACAGCTGTGAAGATATCATGTGTACACTATATTGCCAAAAGTATTGTGACACCCCTCCGAATCATTGGATTCAGCAGTTCCAATCACATGCATGGCCACTGGTGTATAAAATCGCACACCTAGGCATGCAGACTGCTTCTACAAACATTTGTGAAGAATGGGTTTCTCTCAGGAGCTCAGTAAATTCAAGTGTGATACCGTGATAGGTAGAGGTCGACCGATATGGGTTTTTCTCTGGCCGATGCCGATATTTAGAAATCGCGGTGGCCAATGGCCGATATGTGATGCCGATTTTTTTGGGCCGATATATATGGCCGATTTTTTTTTTTCTTTCTTTTTTCCCTTCATCTCATAAAATCTAACAGTTAGACCCCTTTCACACTGGGGCGTTTTTCAGGCGCTTTTGGGCTAAAAATAGCGCCTGTAAAGTGCCTGTAAAACGGCTCCCCTGCAGTCTCAGTGTGATATCACTGAGGCGATGCGCTGGCAGGATGTAAAAAAAAGTCCTGCAAGCGGCATCTTTGGAGCGGTGTATACCTCTCCTCCACCACTCCTGCCCATTGAAATGAATGTGCACCGCTGCCGAAGCGCCTGCAAAGCGTTTTGTCAGTGGCGCTTCAGGGGCGCATTTAACCCCTTCCTCGGCCGCTAGCTGGGTTATAAGCGCCCCGCTAGCAGCCGAATAGTGCCTCTAAAATGACGGTAAAGCGCCGCTAAAACTAGCAGCGTTTTACCGTCAACGCATGCCCGCTACAGTGTGAAAGCAGCCTTAAGTAATACAGAATTTTTTTTCATTTAAACATTAAACAAAACAAACCTCCAATCAGTTCACTTGTATGTATAATTTAGAAAACAAAAAAAACAAAAAAAAAAACAAAAAAAAACTATATCTTAAATATTAAATACACAAAAACAGGTAATCAAAACTTTTGGACGAAAAAAAAAATGGGCTAACTTTACTGCTTAGGTTTTTTTTAAATTCATTACTGTATTTTTTTTAAAATTTCGTTTGAAAGACCGCTGCGCAAATACCGTGTGACAAAAAATATTGCAACAACCACCATTTTATTCTCTAGGGTCTCTGCTAAAAAAATATATATAATGTTTGGGGGTTCTAAGTGATTTTAGAGCAGAAAATACAGAATTTTTACTTGTAAGCAACAAGTGTCAGAAAAGATTTAGTCTTTAAATGGTTAAACTTAAAACTTCTCCACATGGAGTTCAGTCTATTGATAAAAAGAACCTGAAAGAGATACAAATGTATCTTCTTATCAGACTTGGCAGGCTGCCCAGAGGAGGGGAGAATCCTCTCCACAGATAACCTCAGGAAACTTGCATTAACTTCTATTACAGAAGTCATTTGCAAGTCACGGCTGAAGTTATAATCGGCCTTTTTTATCAGCACAATTGGCCGATGCCGATTAAGTAAAAAACGCCAAATATCGGCCGATATATCGGTCGACCTCTAGTGATAGGTTGCCACCTGTACAAGAAATCCATCCGTAAAATTTCCTTGCTACTAAATATTCCACGGTCAATTGTTGGTGATATTATAACAAAGTGGAGGCAACTGGGAATAACAGCAACTCAGCCAGTGGCAGCCCGTCCATTATGGGCGCCCGGGCTCTGCCCCTTCTCTCCAGCCACCCCCCTATATCCAATGGATAGATTCATGCATAGCATGAATCTATCCATGGCCACCGCGGCCACCCCCTATTCATGCGTCTGGCCCCTTTTGGGGGATTTTTTTTTAAGCACCTGATTAGAGTCATAGGCTTCAAAATCGGGTGGCCTCAGGACGCAGAGGATGCGCTCCGATCCCACCCAGGTTTGTTACAACAGCAAACGAATATTCCCTGTTGAAACACTGATCCTCAATCTGGCCAATCAGAAGTAGGTGTGAGACCCGTTTTCCGATTGGCTGAAAAGAGAAGACTCCTGATTGGCCGCCAAGGAGGAGGGAGGAAACAGAAGCCGCCGCCATGGAGAGTAGGAGAACAGGAAGCAGCCGGTAATGGAGAACGGGAGGCTGCCGCCAAGCAGGGGGAAGCCACCGCTAATGGGGTAAGTGCTACAGACCGGCCGACGGGGAGGGGATTGGGTCATACTGTTTTGCACTAGCCGCCACTGAACTCAGCCATGAAGTGGTAGGCCACGTAAAATGATAGAGCAGGGTCGGCGCATGCTGAAGCGCACCACGTGCAGAAGTCGCCAACTGTCTGCAGACTCAAAAGCTACAGACCTCCAAACTTTGTGTGCCCTTCAGATTAGCACAACAACAGTGCGTGGAGAGCTTCATGGAATGGGATTCCATGGCCGATGCAACTGCATCCAAGCCTTACATCACCAAGTGCAATGCGTCGGATGCAGTGGTGTAAAGCACGCCGCCACTGGACTCTAGAGCTCTGGACTCTAGAGCAGTGGAGACGTGTTCTCTGGAGTGGCGAACCACACTTCTGTCTAGAAATCCGATGGACGTGTCTGGGTTTGGCGGTTGCCAGGAGAAGGGTACTTGCTTGGCTGCATTGTGTCAATGGAATGTTTGGTGGAGGGGGGAATTATGATGTGAGGTTTTTTTTCAGGGGTTGGGCTTGGCCCCTTAGTTCCAGTGAAGGGAACTCTTAAGACATACCAGGACATTTTGGACAATTACATACTCCTAACTTTGTGGGAACAGTTTGGGGATGGCCCCTTCCTGTTCCAACATGACTGCTCACCAGTGCACAAAGCAAGGTCCATAAAGACATGGGTGAGCAAGTTTGAGGTGGAGGAACTTGACTCGTCTGCCCAGAGTCCTGAACTCGATAGAACATCTTTGGGATTAATTAGAGCGGAGACTGCGAGCCAGGCCTTCTCGTCCATCATCAGAGCCAGACCTCACTAATGCGCTTCTGGAAGAATGGTCAAACATTCCCATAGACACACTCCTAAACCTAAAGCCTTCCCAGAAGAGTTAAAGCTGTTATAGCTGCAAAGGGTGGGCCAACTCAATATTGAATCCTATGGACTCAGACTGGTATGCCAGTCTCAATACTTTTGGCAATATGGTGTATATTGGCATGCCCTGGGTTTTGTAGCTTGCAGTTTGCTCAAGCAGCTATCTGCTGCCCCATATTGATTAAACAGATCTGCTAGAGCTGTACAATTAATCGTTAAAAAATCGCGATCTCGATTCAACCTCCGTCACGATCTTAATCAGGCATTTCCATGATTCTACGTAAACAGTGCAGAGCCGTTCTCTGCTCACTCACAGCTGTCAAAAAAAAAAAAAAAAAAAAAAAAAAAAGCCTCCAGCAAATGTTTATTAACATTGCCAGATAACTATAAACAATGTATCATTTGGTTCTTTTATATCAAAGTGATGAACTTCAGTCTGCAAGTGAGGGCAGATTAACCACTTAAAGTAGAACTATGGGCAAATCTTTTTATTTCATTTTGGATATAGCAAAGGAGGGTTATAACCCCTGTCAAAATTAAAATTTCACCAACTGTCTCCCATTGCAGAGATTTCCCTTCACTTCCTGTCCCATAGCCAAACAGAAAGTGAAAGTAAATCTCTTAAAATAAAGGGAGTTTCTTGGGGACACCCAGGTCTCCAGTGGAAGATTTCCCCTCTATTACTTTTCTGGGGACAACCCAAAATGTGGGATTTTCCTTTACTTTCACTTTAAATGATAATGATAAACAGGACAAATAGAGAGGGTGAATCTCCCTAACAGGGGTAAAGACAGCAATAACAACTAACAGGCGTCCTAATCCCTTTATCCAAAACTTTAAAAAAAGTTTTGCCATTAATTATACTTTAAAAGTGATTGTAAAGCCTCGTCTTTTAAAAAAATAAAAATAAATAACAAACATGGTATACTTACCTCCTCCTCTATACAGTGGTTTTACACAGAGCAGCCTGGATCCTCCTCTTCTTGGGTCCCTCTTCGCTGCTCCTGGCCCCTCACTCTTGTCAAGTGCCCCCACAGCAAACAGCTTGCTATGGGGGGCACTCAGGCTGAGTCACAGCTCTGTGTGTCCATTCAGACATGAAGCTCTGACCCGGCCCCGCCCCTCTCAATCTGATTGGCTAACTGAATTTGATTGACAGCTGCAGAAGCCAATGGCGCCACTGCTGTGCCTCAGCCAATCAGGAGGGAAAGCCCCGGATGGCTAAAACACTCGTGGACATTGCTGGAGAGAGATGGGGCTCAGGTAAGTAATTAGGGGGGTGCTGGGGAGGCTGCTACACACAGAAGGTTTTGTATCTTAGTGCATAGGGTGCATTAAGATAAAAAACCTTCTGCCTTTACAACTTCTTTAAAGACTAAGCCTTTTTCTGACACTTGTTGCTTACAAGTTAAAAATCAGTATTTTTTTCTAGAAAATTACTTAGAACCCCCAAAACACACATACATACATACATACATACATACATACATATACACACACACACATATACATTATATATATATATATATATATATATATATATATATATATATATATATATATATATATATATATATATATATATATAAATTTAGCAGAGACCCTAGAGAATAAAATGGCGGTCGTTGCATAATATTTTATGTCACATTGTATTTGCGCAATTTTTTGGGAAAAAATACACTTCAATGAATTAAAAAAAAAACACTAAACAGTAAAGTTAGCTCAATTTTTTTGTATAATGTGGAAAATTATGTTACGCTGAGAATCTTGATCTTCATTTTTTCCAGAATCGCGCAGCTCTACGATCTGCTATTACAAATTCTGGATAACACAGGCTAGGACTACGAGGCAGTAAATCTTAAAATGGTTCTAAAGGCTCAAGGTTTTTGACCTTCACGCATTGTAAAAAACCTTCTCTGAGCACCGGCCAGCCCAGCTCCCCCCTAATACTTAACTGAGCCCCATTGCAATCCAGCGATGGGCGCGAAAGCCTTGTTTCTCCCTCCCCATTGGCTGAAACAGTAGTGGAAGCCAATGAGAAGAGAGAGGGGGTAGGGCCAAGCTGCGGCTCTGTATGTGAATGGACACGCAGAGCGGCGGTTCAGGGGCAAGCCTGCTCGGGTGCCCCCATAGCAAGATGCTTGCTATGGGGGGCACTCAGCAGGAGGGCGGAGACAGGAGCGCCGGCGGGGGACCCAAGAAAGGGGAGGATCAGGGTTGCTCTGTGCAAAACCATTACACAGAGCAGGGAAGTATAACATGTTTGTTATTTAAAAGAAAAAAATACCTTTAATATCTCTTTAAACATGCTTTTAGAAATATAACAGCTTAATACCAACTATCCACTATGAAAACCATAGGTCCTGAAAATATAATCCTATTTACCATAAAGTAGATTATGATAGCAAGAAAAAAAACATAACGAAGTTAGAAAGGTCAGCCGACTGAGACCCTAAACAAATTAAGCCCATAGGGCAGTCCTACTTATTTAAAGTGCATCAGGCTATTTAGACCTAGAAGGAGATTCCATAGGGTGAAATCAGGATAATTCACTCACACACTGCTACAGTTTCAGCCGGCTAGGACTTTCAACAAGAAGGAACCAATTAGCCCGATTCAGTCTCAAAGCTTAGATTTGTCCACAGGGGGCAGCAGATTAATGCCACTTAATCAAAAAAGTGTTTTACTTTCAGATAATGCATTATTATACTTAGTTCAGTGATTCATTCAGTGATTTAGCATTTTCCTTTTGCTGCCCATGACAGAAAATGACTGCATATGTTTAAAAAGGAAGTAAAGATATGTCAAAGTTTCTACATGTTTTTAATTTACATGTACGAGATCAACTTGATGCAAATCACGTTTAAAAGGCGCAGACATATTTGCTAATTTTGATATGATTTGCAGTGCCACACATTGGCTGTACTGCCCCTTCCCAACCTGCAAGACTAGGAGTCTGCTGACTCTGCTTCTGCTTTCAGTGTATGTCTGGACAACATAAAAAAAAAGTCAGTACATCTTTGCAATGCACACATATTTCCCAAAGCTTTGTCAGCAAGTACAGAAAAATACCTGTTGATCCGCCAGAAATCCAGTGAGCTCCTGACTTCCTGTTTAACCACTTCCCTACCTGTCTTCGGCTTCCCAGCGGTACAGGGGGCGCACGTGTGTCACTCAGGAGCCGATGCGCGTGCCCGGCGGCCGCGATGTGACAGAACAGGACCATGGATCTGTGTGTGTAAACACACACAGATCCATGTCCTGTCAGGGGAGAGGAGACAGATCATGTGTTCCTAGTATATAGGAACACAGATCAGTCTTCTCCCCTAGACAGTCCCATCCCCCCACAGTTAGAATCAATCTCTTGATAACACATTTAACCCCTTGATCACGCCCTAGTGTCACTTCCCTGCCAGTGACATTTATATAGTAATCAGTGCATATTTATAGCATTGATCGCTGTATAAGTGTCACCTGTCCCAAAATAGTGTCAAAAATGTCCGATTTGTCTGCCGCAATGTCGCAGTCATGATAAAAATCGTAAAAAGATCACCGTCATTACTAGTAAAAAAAAAATAATGCCATAAATCTATCCCCTATTTTGTAGGCGCTATAACTTTTGCGCAAACCAATCAATATACGCTTATTGCAATTTTTTTTATCAAAAATATGTAGAAGAATACATATCAGCCTAAACTGAGCAAAAAAATCGTTTTTTTTTTTAAATTTGGGAGATATTTATTATAGCAAAAAGTAAAAAATATTGTGTTTTTTTTTCAAAATTGTTGCCCTTTTTTTTTTATAGCGCAAAAAATAAAAACCGCAGAGGTGATCAAATACCACCAAAAGAAAGCTCTATTTATGGGGAAAAAATTTCACTTGGTTACAGTGTTGCATGAACGCGCATTAGTCATTCAAAATGTTACAGCGCTGAAAGCTGAAAATTGGCCTGGACAGGAAGGGGGTGAAAACGCCCTGTATTGAAGTGGTTAAGCTCCCAACACTGCCTCTGCTGCACTGAAATCCCAAGCAGTGTTGTCAGCTCTGAGTTAAATCCTGCTGGACTAGAAAAAACACCTCTCCCTGGCCTAAAATACATGGTGCATTTTATCGCAGTGCACAGGCCCCAATCGCACTGCAATGTCTGGCTGCTCAGCGCATCGCGCCACCTGACATTGCAGTGTGTGTTTTTTACAGTTTACAAACTTTGTTAAAAAAAAAAAAAAAAAAAAAAGGAGCTGTGCGATGAACTGAATCATGCACCACACTGCCCCCTAGCCAGCCAGCAAAACAGAGCGTCCGGAGCGTTAAATCGATCTGCGATTTGATGTTTTACAGTGCGAATTTGCCCTAAAGGCAGCCATAGATGGATCGAAATTCGGCCAGTTCAGCAGGAACCTCCTGATATTCAATCCATGTATGGGCAGGCTGGTTGTACAGAATTCGATCTACCAATCAACGTTTGCACAAGCAGCCTGTCTGGTTTTCCCCACATGATCAATGCCACGGGCTATAGCAACTAAACTGATTAGAGTATTCTGATGGCAGGGATGGCTCCCCGCAGAATACAATAACCCAGCAGCAGTGATTTCCCTATCCACATTAAATGTGTGGATGAGGGAATCAGGTTTTTTTTTTTTTTACTGCTTGTTAAGAATATGCAAATACTGTAATGTCCGTAGTCTGTGCACTTTGAATTCACCAAGCAATCTTCAGTTTGCTCATGCCTAGATCTACAAATATTGATTAAATCAGGAATTACCGTCAGTCCGAAGGTAATCAGTGACATACACAAATTAAGGAGCAGCTGTAATTTGGTTCTCAGGCTGCTCAATATTACATATTTACCTTATATAATGTCACAGTCATATGGTTCAATGCTTTGATAGATGAATGGACCTGCTTCAGTGTTTCGAGCTCCTGCTGTTGTAAAATGAATTAGAAATGTAAATTATTTTCAATAAAATTGTACAACAAAAAGCAGTATTGGATCACCAGTAAAACAAACTGATATGTGATCATTTTTAAATGCAATACCAATCTTAATAAGAACTGCAATATGAGTGGTTACTAACCTTTATTGAGATCAGACCTTTCAGCTGGCCTATATAATGAGAACTAATGGCCCAAGCTGGGGTTCAGTTTGGTCCACCAAGTCATTGAAAGACCTGCAACCAAACTTGTAAATTGTGGAACAATAATATGTGCAGAAATCATTCTGCCAGATTATCCTTTCTGCCCATTTATAAACGTATCTACATATCATAATTATACAGAGCAGTGGTCATCAACCCTGTCCTCAGGGCCCACTAACAGGCCAGGTTTTATGTATTACCTTGGGGAGATGCAGACTAGAATACTGCAATCACTGAGCAGCAAATGATATCACCTGTGATGTATTTCAGTTATCTTGCAAACCTGGCCTGTTAGTGGGCCCTGAGGACAGGGTTGATGACCACTTATATAGAGGACTTTACCCAAGCTGGACTGCTGTGTTCAAATTCAAAAGCTGGAGACTCAGGTGCTCTGACTAGGGTGTTATACTCCCAAGACATGAAATCCATAGCATATTTAGCCGGCCACTGTGTGTAATTTTTTTTAAACAAAATTTCTTTATTGGCTACACATAATAGCCCACAGTATCCAAAATGCAACACGTTTCAGCTCACACAGCCTTCCTCATGAGGAAGGCTGTGTGAGCCGAAACATGTTGCATTTTGGATACAGTGTTTTTTTATGTGTAGCCAATAAAGGAATTTTGTCAAGAGTACACCAAGTGGCCGGCTATATATGCTATGGGTATCATAATTATGGCTTCTATGAATGGAGGTAGGGGGCAGAGAGGGTGGCCATAGTTGGGCACAGTCGATTGCCTGTGACTGCTCCTTTGGTTTTATTAATCCTAACCACACCAAGATTACAATGGCATGGGTGGGAAGGCTGGGCATCAAATAGAGGAGAATTTCAGCTAACAAAAGCGACCAAAGCACAAGGGATACATCCTACTGACTTTAAGTAATGTCCCTTGCTCTGATTTTTGCTTTTTACTGCACTTAGGCTTTAAAGCAACTTGATGACCAGCCCTTCTTCTCACTAGATATGCACCATATCATGCCGACAGTCATGCCAAGGAATAAAACACAAACAACAGTTCCTGTGGTGCACTCATCTAAAAGATCTCTTAAAGCGATTATAAACGCAAAAACTAAAATGTAATACAGTTAGGGCCATATATATTTGGACACAGGCATAATTTTCATACTTCTGGCTCTGTATGCCACTAGAATAAAATTAAAACCAAACAATCCAAATGAATTTGAAGAGAAGGCTATGTGCAATCGCGGGCACGAGAGCCAGAACGAGGAAGTGTGTGTGTGTAAACACACAAATCCCTATTCTGTCAGGAGAGGAGAGACAGATCGTCTGTTCCTACTAGCTAGAAACAGCGATCTGGCTCCTCCTCTAGTCAGTCACATCCCCATACAGTTAGAAACACTCACGAGGGAACACATTTAACCCCTTGATCGCCCCTGGTGTTAAATCCTCCCTGCCAGTGACATTTACACAGTAATCAGTGCATTTTTATAGCAGTGATCGCTCTTTAATTGTCAATGGTCCCAAAAAAGTGTCCAAAGTGTCCAATCTGTCCGCCGCAATGATGCAGTCCCACTAAAAATTGCAGATCGCCATTACTAGTTAAAAAAAAAAAAAAAAAAGTGAATAATAAAAATGCCATAAATATAGCCCCTTTTTTGCAGACGCTATAACCTTTGCGCAAACCAATCAATATGCGCGTATTGTGATTTTTTTTTTTTTTACCAAAAATATGTAGAAGAATACAATATTGGCCTAAACTGAGGAAGACATTTGGTTTTTTTTTTTATATATTTTGGGAGAATATTTATTATAGCAAAAAGTATTGCTTTTTTTTCAATTGTTGCTCTTTTTTTGTTTATAGCGCAAAAAATAAAAACCGCAGAGGTGATCAAATACCACCAAAAGAAAGCTCTATTTGTGGGGAAAAAAAGGACGTCAACTTTATTTGGGTACAACGTTGCACAACCGTTCAAATGGCCTGGTCATTAAGGGGGCAAATCCTTCCGGGGCTGAAGTGGTTAAACATGGAGGCAGCATTCGTTTTCTTTTATTTCACCTGATGATCTGGCCAGTAAAGTGGTTTCCAGCAATAGTAGCAGTTAGAGGGTTGAGACAAATCATTTAAAACTGACAGGGGTGCTTACAATGGTCTGTTTTTATTCATTTATGAAAAAAACCTTTATTCCAAAAGGTCATTTTCATCTGGTCATCCAGTCAGTAGTACACGTCTTGTCTTAGGGTGTCTCCTTTGTGGATGGAAGAGAAGCAGAGACACCTTTGGACAGTAGCATTGTCAATCTGGGGAGAAGATACTGTGAAATGCAGTTTCAGATCAGAGTTTTAATTTTGGAGCCTAAAGTTCCACTTTAAGGCCCAGTTCACACCTATGCGAATTAGATGTGGCTTACATTGCATCCAATTCGCATGACATTTTAAAGTACGTTCATTTGAATGAGGCTGGTTCACATATGTCCGTTGCATTCGCACTCCGCATTGCCCAAAAAATGTGTGCGTTTTCTGAGAATTGCGGTGCGAATTGCAAGCACATTATCTTCCATGGGGAACGCATCTGATTCGCACTAGCACTAAGTGGCCCCGAGATACGGGGCCCCAAAATCGGTTCGGAAAATGTCATTCTCTGCTGCAGAAAAGTGCTTGACATTTTCTGAACCCACTTTGGGGCCCCGTATCTCAGGGCCTATTCCACTGGGTTTGTACACCAAATTTGGGGTTCTTAGCACTAAGTGGCCTCAAGATACGGGGCCCCAAATTCGGTCAACTGTGTCTATCTGCAGCAATGTCATTTTGGGGCCCTTTGAGTTCAGAGACCCCAAATTTTGGCTGCAGCTAGGGGGCATCTAGGAACCCTTAACTACCGAGTTTGAAGTTCGGGGGACCTATGGCTGCAAATGGGCACGGTGATGCTGAAAATGGGCATTGTTGACCCTCTTTTCCACTTACAGTAGCTGTGCATTTCTCACCCTCGTCTTATACTCGGGTCACTAAGTTTTTCCCAATTTTTTGTGGTAAATTAGAGCCTCGACTTATACTCGGAACGACTTATACTCGAGTATATACGGTAGTAACGCCTATGACAAAGGCCCCTTTCACACAGGCCAGATCCGATTTTGCTCAGCAGAGGATCCATCCGCTGATCTGAGCGGCTGGATGACAGGTCTGTGCCCGCTTTGCTTATGCAGAGCTGACACAAACGGAGCCCACTCTGCTCTATGGGCAGCCAGGTGTAAACAGACTAGCTGTCCATTTACACCTGACTGCCTGATCTGGCTGGACGGTGGAGCACAGATCCCCTTAGTTTTTTTTTGCTGGTCAGACCAGACATGGAGGTAGCTAAGTGTGCATGGACACAAGTCTGTTTACATTTGGCGCTCCATAGAGGAGAATGTAAGGTCCAATCGTGTCCAGCTTAATCGCTTCAGCGCCGGAAGATTTTACCCCCTTCCTGACCAGAGCACTTTTGCGATTCGGCACTGCGTCCCTTTAACTGACAATTGCGCGGTCGTGCAACGTTGCACCCAAACAAAATTGACGTCCTTTTTTTCCCACAAATAGAGCTTTTTTTGGGTGGTATTTGATCAGCTCTGTGGTTTTTATGTTTTGTGCTATAAACGAAAAAAAAATAGCGACGATTTTGAAAAAAGGCAATTTTTTTTACTTTATGCTATTAATAAATATCCCCCAAAAATATATAAAAAAACATTTTTTTTTGCTCAGTTTAGGCTGACATGTATTCTTCTACATATTTTTGAATAAAAAAAAAAATCGCAATAAGCGTATTTTGATTGGTTTGCGCAAAAGTTATAGCGTCTACAAAGTAGGGGATAGTTTTATGGCATTTTCATTATTAATTTTTTTTTTTTATTAGTAATGGCGGCGTTCTGCGATTTTTATCTTGACTGCAACATTATGGCGGACACATCGGACACTATTTTGGGACCATTGTCATTTATACAGCGATCAGTGCTAGAAAAATGCACTGATTACTGTGTGAATGACACTGGCAGTGAAGGGATTAATCACTAGGGGGCGATCAAGGGGTTAAGTGTGTCCTAGGGAGTGATTCTAACTGTGGGGGGATGGGCTTCAACTGTCATGTCACAAGGCAGAACGGGGAAATGCCTTCTTTACATAGGCACTTCCCCGTTCTGCGGCTCTGTGACACGATCGCCGGGAGACCGGCAGACATCGAGTCCGCCGGTCCCGCAGGCACGGTCACGCTGTACTCGCTCCTGCTAGCCCCGCCAATTAAAGGGGACGTACAGGTATGCCTATTTTCCCACCGCTGCCATTGTGCCGACGTACATCGGCGTGCGGCGGTTGGCAAGTGGTTAAAAACGGACAGCTGGACCCGATTGGACCTCTCATGTGAATTGGGGCCAAAACCTACATTTCAGCCACTGGTAATATCCCATTATTAACTGCTGCAATCATTTCTAAACTAAACGTGTGTGCCAAAAACAGCCACAGCCCAGAATTATGTTCCACAAAACACTGCACACCGTCATAGGAAATCTCATATGAAGAGTTACCTGGAGTTGTACGCTTTCTCCTGTCATCTCGGTATGTCTCGAACTGCTTGATGGCGTTTGCAACAAATCAGATTTTCTACAAAAAATGGTAAAGAGAAATGTTTATCGCAAATGATCATCCGAACAGTATCTTATTTTTTGCATGCCCGTGTACAGAGTACTGAGAGTTCACAGTGTACAGTACTGAGGGATCAGACTTACTTATTAGGACAACATATGCCTCGTTTCCACCGAGCGGATCGGTTCGGGTCGGATCGGTTTGGACGGCCTATTCAGGCGAGCGTTTCCACTGCAAGTCGGACCGACAGGGGCCATACGTGGGTTTAGAAAAAATGCCGTCATGGCGTCACACGTCCACCAATCAGTGTAAAGTATCGTAGCTCCGCCCTAACCGAACCGTTCCATTTTCTATGGCCCCACATCTGAAGCAGGACCCTGAATGGAACGGTTCAATTCGGTTGTATGGGCCGCTTTTATAATGGAAACACCCAAAATAGCGTACTGTACCGAACCGAACCGATCCGCTCAGTGGAAACGAGGCATTATAGAGCAATGATAGCGCAGCGAGGTGTACTACAGCCTAAAACTGGCCAAACATCTAATAATCTGATGGAAATGGCTGTTTGCGCATTCTAGTTGAATCTTTTGGACCAGACAGTTGAGTGTGAGAAATATCAATACATGTATGGTCAGCATAAGACCAGTGAAAGATGAATATTGATTGTTATGAGTTACTACACATTGAACATCACTGGCCTTCGAAGGGCCTTACTGAATAAGCCTGTGTGAATACAACTTGGCCAGCACAGTGAGATTAGAGGATATGCCTTGCAGCACTGGGGTCCTCAGTTCTTGTCCAGGACATTATCTGCATGGAGTCTGCACATTCTCCCTGTGCCTGGGTTTCCTCCAGATTGTCTGGTTTACTCCCAAAGACATGGAGGTATGTGGATAATGTCTAAACTGGTCCTTAGTATGCACATGTGTTACGCATTCTGTATGCTAGCCCCGGGCTAAACAGTTGGGGAGGGTTGAGAAAAGACCTGGCGACCTACCTCGTAAAAAAAAAAAAATTGCCAAGTAAATTCTATGGCAAAGGCTTTCAAGCATATCAGACATGGTCCAAAAAAATCACAGAGTCAGATATAACTGAACGGATATATACATACTGTACATATTTATACAAGCCAATACTTATGGGAACAGGTACATTGAGATTGATTTGTTGAACCCCCTAGAGCCTCCTTCTGATCCTCTAGATAGAACCTTTCTGCTCTTCTGGTACACTTCTCCTCTATAACACCTCTCCTACTGTACATCTCCTCTAGAATGCCTTTTCTCCTCTAAAACACCTCCTCCACAACACCTTTCATCCTCTAGTATTACTCATCTCCTTTAGGAAAACTTCTCCTCCTCCAGAACACCTCTCCTTCTCTAAAACTGGTTTGCTTCTCTAGAACACTTCTCCTCTAAAACACCTCTAGAACTGCCCTGCTCGTCAACAATACTTCTTCTTTAGAACACCTCTCCTCCTCTAGATCTGCTCTACACCTCGTCTAGAAAAGCTCTTCTCCTCTAGAACACCTCCTCCAAAACACATCTCCCCCTCTAGAACACCTCCTCCAAAACACCTCTCCCCCTCTAGAACACCTCCTCCAAAACACCTCTCCCCCTCTAGAACACCTCCTCCAAAACACCTCTCCCCCTCTAGAACACCTCCTACACAACACCTCTCCCCCTCTAGAACACCTCCTACACAACACCTCTCCCCCTCAAGAACACCTCCTCCAAAACACCTCTCCCCCTCTAGAACACCTCCTACACAACACCTCTCCCCCTCTAGAAAACCTCCTCCAAAACACCTCTCCCCCTCTAAAACACCTCCTACACAACACCTCTCCCCCTCTAGAACAGCTCCTCCAAAACACCTCTCCCCCTCTAGAACACCTCCTCCAAAACACCTCTCCCCCTCTAGAACACCTCCTACACAACACCTCTCCCCCTCTAGAACACCTCCTCCAAAACACATCTCCTTCTTTGAATTTATGTTATTTTCTAGAACACCTCTTCTCCTCTAGAAGTGCTTTTCTTCTCTAAACCTCTACTCCTCTAGAATAGTGTTTCTCAACCTTTTTTCAGTCAAGGCACCCTTTACAATTATGGACAGTTTCGAGGCGCCCATCCTAAACAAGGATGCTAAGCAGGAGCCCAACATCCTCCTGATCAACTGATGACATCATTGGTTGTTAGCACGCCGGTGGCTAGAAGGTTGCAATGGTGCACAATGAAAACCTGTGGATTTTTTTAACTAAAAGGCATCCACCCGCTGGCTTGTATACAGTTTGGGGACAATTTTTAGGCAGTTTGCCAAAGGCACCCCTGAAGAAACCTGAAGGCACCTTGGTTGAAAAAGATTGCCTAGAACACCTCTCCTACTGCTTTTCCTCTCTAGAATACATTAAAACACCTCCCCTCCTCTAGAAATACCCTTCTCTGCTCTTCTATGCTGCATCTGTCCCTCCACGATCAAAGACCGCTGGCCGCTCGGTTCTCTGAGCTCTGTGAGCAGAGAGCTGGTGACTGTCAGTCATCGCTCTCTGCACCCCACTTCCCCACCCGACAGCAGGATGGACCCATCTGAATGTCGCAGCTGAAATCGAGACTCATTGGACCAGGCAACGTTTTTTCAATCTTCTATTGTGCAATTCTGTTCTTATCTGACAGGAGTGGTACCCAGTGTGGTCTTCTGCTGTTGTAGCCCATCTGATTCAAGGTTCGATGTGTTGTGCATTCAGAGATGGTATTCTGCATACCTTGGTTACAACCAGTGGTTATTTGAGTTACTGTTGCCTTTCTATCATCTCGGACCAGTTTGCCCATTCTCCTCTGACATTAAGGCATCCCCCCCCACAACTGCCGCTCACTGGATATTTTCTCTTCTGTGGACAATTCTCTGTAAATCCTAGAGATGGTTGTGTGTGAAAATCCCAGTAGATCAGCAGTTTTTGAAATACTCAGACCAGCCCGCCTGGCACCAACAACCATGCCATGTTCAAAGTCACCCAAAATTGGAACTTCCGCTTTCCAGCTCCCACTTCCTCCTGGCGCACCCCTGGCACCGGAAGGAAGATCACCTCTCCCCCCTCCCTCTAGGCAATCATCTGGGACACGTCACAGGTCCCAGAAGATTGCGCGGCCAGTCACAGCGCGCGCATGCACAGTGGGTGCCTGGCTGTGAAGCCAGAGCCGGGGCGCCCACAGTTACAATGCCGGCGCTGCCGAGCGGAGCGGGAGACAAGTGGGGCTTCGTTCCCCTGCATCGCTGGACCCTGGGACAGGTAAGTATCTGATTATTAAAAGTCAGCAGCTGCAGTATTTGTAACTGCTGGCCTTTAAATAGAATTTTTTAAGCGGAACTCCGCTTTAAATCCCCTTTCGTCCCCATTCTGATGTTTGGTTTGAACTTCAGCAAGTCATCTTCACCATATTATGATGAGCTAGTCAGAAATTGCTCCATAAAGTTCTATGAGTGCTGCACTTGTCCAGTGTATACACACACAAACACACACACACACACTGGAGGGTCTGTGCATAACGATCACTCAACTTGTAGCTTTCACTTTGAGCTTTACTGAACGAGCTAAACCTAAACTGCCATGCACAGCCGCTCCACTCTTAGTAAGTAATAGAGAATTGTCACCTCCGCCGGGCACTCATCCTCTCTTCCCTTCTGTACACTCCGAATTCCCCTCCAAATGACAGCAGGAGAGGCGTGGAAAAGGCGGGGCCGCACGGCATGATGGGAGTTGTATTTCCGTACGGGCCGCTCATGTTATATGCCGGAAGTAACATGTTAGGAAATAAACCACAAATCCCGTCATCCCCTGCGGCTCTCTTTAAGTTGCATGGAGGGGGTAATAAACAGAAGATAAAGATTACAGAGTAGTTCTCCTTCATTGTGTGGAGAGGGAGGGAGGGATTGTGTGTGGAGATGGTGGTGGTGACATGGCAGTGATATTACATTTCAGGGGTTCAGACATGCTGTAAGCTCCATACACCTTCTCTGTGCTCTGCTAGTCCTATATATCCCAAGAATGTGGCTGAGGATCTACCATTCTTAACAAGAAAAACAGAAGGGCGCACCACTCCAAGGGAGACTTCGTAGGATCCTGTATTGCAGAGTGGAGACGGGTGCCCGCCTGGTCTGCAACCAAATACATGAGGCATAAAGAGAAATGATTGCAATGATTAAGCACAGGAGTGTGAAACGCGTTTGCTGTTTTCCTTAGAGCTGTATGTGCGTGTCTCATCCTTGCTTTTAATGGTCTTTCAATAAAGATATGGACTTTTAATGCTGGAAGTGTCGCCATCTCCTTTCTCCTGATCTACCAGTCTTCACAGTACTGTACTGAGGAAACCAAGAGCAATCACTTTTCAGAGGGCAGTATGTCGCCTCCTCACTGCCTGCTTTAACCCTCAAAATGGCGACCCACCAGGGCAGTTGCGGCGTGGCCCCATTTAGCCGAATGCGTCGCAATCCGTGGCTTTACGATTGCGCTGTTTCATTTTTGCCCCGGCAGGGTTATAGTCCTGTGCAGCGGCGTGCCCTTCTTCAGGTGTAACATGGGAGTGCACCGCTCCAAAGTAATCACCTCTCCTAAGAACAGCTGTCTCCGCAATGAGGCAGGGTGCCGGCTCTGTTTGCAACAGAGATAATGGAAGAAAAAGAATGCTAGATAGCCACACTCCAAAAAAGTTCACCTTTATTAAAAGATGGATATTAAAGCATCACAGGGCAATACAGACTAACTGCACAGCCTCTGACGCGTTTCACACCAGATATGTTGAAAGATTATGACTAAGCACCATATCTGGTGTGAAACGCGTCAGTAGCTGTGCAGTTAGTCTATTGTGATGCTTTGATATTCATTTTTTAATAAAGGGGAACTTTTTTGGAGTTCGGCTATCCAGCGTTCTATTTCTTCTCTTCTTCAGGTGGGCAGTAAGACCCATCTACCCGTCTTGTTTTTTTTTTTTTTTCAATATTTTTATTGTGGAAAAATTGTTCCAAGGTATACAGACTGCGCAAGACACAACGGGGAGAGAAACCATCCCCAGAGTAAGAAGATGTACTTCTTACATGACTTCGAAAAGTGTAACATCACAATGGGTACTAATTAGAGAGAATGCAGAGCTACAATACTAGATTGAACAGAAGAATAGTTCCATAGAGGCACCTCTTCTCGAAGATGTCCCAAAGGGAGGGAGACAGGAAGGAGAAGGTAGGTGGAGAGTGGTCAACGGAAAAATGTAAGTACGTTTAAGATAACATACTGTAAATTGTTATAAATCTAGGTGAATACACTGTGGGTGATGACTCTATCTGGTCTGGGATTATTATTAGACAATTTGAGTGGGAAGGGCGGTTACCCATATTACACGGGTCTCAAAAAGAAGTAGTAAGGGGGATACTTCTGGCATCTGGTAGCCAAGGGAGCCAGAGTTTGGAGAATTTGATGCGTTTTGGCAAAGAGAAATTTTATGTGGCAGTGGTCGTTAATTGATGAGATAACAGTGAAGAGGGATGGGGGAGTAGAATCTTTCCAGGAGCGTGCTATACTTAAGCGAGCTGCGATTAGAATATGTATAACAATAGCGTGAAATTTAGGTGGCGAAGAGGATAGACCCAGGCCAAAGAGAGCCATCTGAGGGTGCAGCGCACATAAAATCTTTGTGATATCATATAAAAGATTAGATATACTTCTTCAAAATGGAACTATATGGGGGCAGTCCCACCATATACGAAGTGTGGTGCCATTAGCATTGCAGTTCCTCCAGCATTTTGGGGATTGGGATGGGAATACTCGGGCTAGTCTGACAGGCGTGTAGTACCATAAGTGGTATAGTTTCATAACTGTTTCCCAGTGTGAGACTTTCTTGGGAAAAAAAAGGGTGGGGGAGCGCAGGGCTCAATACCAGGAATTGAGGGGAGTGTCTATTTGAAGGGTTGTTTCCCAGAAGAGCATAGATTGAGGTTTCTTGTGTGGGTGAGGTTGAGACAAGTGGTTGTAAATGAAGGAGAAGCCTTTGGTGCCTGACGTTGGCGGGGTATAGAACATGAGTATGTCTTTTGAAATTGTGTTGGAGGTTGTAGATATCAATTTACTCGGCGTAACATTATCTTTCACAATATAGAAAAAATTGTATTTTTTCCCCAAAACATTGCACTTGTAAGACCGCTGCGCAAATACGGTGTGACATAAAGTATTGCAACGACTGCCATTTTATTCTCTAGGGCAGTGATGGTGAACCTTGGCACCCCAGATGTTTTGGAACTACATTTCCCATGATGCTCAACTACACTGCAGAGTGCATGAGAATCATGGGAAATGTAGCTCCAAAACATCTAGGGTGCCAAGGTTCGCTATCACTGCTCTAGGGTGCCTGAAAAAAATATATATAATGTTTGGGGGTTCTAAGTAATTTTCTAGCAAAAAAAAAAAAATGATTTTAACTTGTAAACAACAGATCTCAAAAAGAGGCTTGGTCCTTAAGTGGTTAAATACCCAGGGTCAGCCCAGCTGAGGGAGGAGTTGTTCGGGTGGAAGTTGGATATGGAGTTCTAGGCTGTCAGTGGCCTTGGAGGAAGCTCCCCAGTCTGGGGTGGGGGTGACCTTTGGCCTGGGCTTGGGTGCGGATGGGACCCTCCTACAACACACAGAGGTGTCCTGGCCAAGAGGAGCAAGGAGAGGACAGCAGGAGAGAGTACTGCCAGGCAAATCTCCAAGGAGGAACAACAGGTCGCAGCCAGGAGTGCTGGTGAGTGAAGCACAGTTCAGAGGACTGGGGAGACACGTCTCAGAGGACTGATAGAGAGCAGTCTGAGATGGGTGTAGAACCAGAAGAGAGGACTAGGGAGGCACGCCTGAGAGGCAGTGGTCGGTCGCACTTACCCCATCGCGGCTTCCCCCATGCTCGGTGGTGGCCTCCCGTTCCCCTGCGGGTGCTTTTGGATTAACAGATGATCCACCATACATTTATGGACTTTTTTCTTAATGTGTTTACATATTAGATGTTCACTTATCACACTTATTACCCAACAGGTATAGATTATCTCTTTAGCACTTTCCCACAGATATATGTTGCAAATGTAAATGCACATCTTTAGCGCTGCATGTGTTTTTTTTTATTTTATTCATCTGAGCACTAAAGAGGTACCCATAGGTGTCCGCAGGGTGTGTCACACCCTAATGCCCAGGCACACCCAATGCAAGCCAGGGCTTTCTTTCTGTCAGAATGTGTGAGAAGTCTTTTTCAGCACCTCTGCCTAGTGACACTGGTAGCTGCAAGTGGGACTGTTTAACATTTGGATGTGTAACTCCTGTGAGCACTGAAGCCACCAGCCGCGGAGCAAGCAGGCAGTCTGACGCATTTTCCGATACTGACTATGTAGTTCCAGTGTTCTATCAGAAAGCCGCTATCCATCAGAAAGTGCAACCGACATGACGTTCCGCCGCGGCCATCTTGGTACACCCGGCCACACTAAGCCTACAATCTGAAGTTGCAAATCGGACATCTTTTTACACCCACCGTAATCTTGTGTTTCACAAATAAGTTTACCAGTAAACTAAGCTTATATTGTGAGCTGTTTTGATGTTGAATCTTAAAAGCAGCGGTGTTCTGTCAGATTAACAAACCTGTGAGATCAGTAGGCTTGCCGCTGCTTTTAAAATCCAACATCAAAACAGTGTCAGGGATTTCAAAATCCTGTATTTCATGATATAAGCTGAGTTTACTGGTAAAAATAAGTGTGAAAGGCAAGACTTCGGTGGGTGTAAAAAGATGTCCGCTTCGCGACTTCAGACTGTAGGCTTAGTGTGGCTGAGTGTGGGTGTACCAAGATGGCCGTGACGGAGCGTCATGTCAGTTGCACTTTCTCGGCCGCCCGCTGTCAGGGATGCTGTAGCTGGAACTACAGAGGCAGCATTGGAGAATTCCTGACTGCGTACACCACAGCGGGGGGCTGCAGTCCTCACAGGAGTTAGTTACCCGCCATCCTATGCCTTGTGTTGCCAGGAGACAGCTTGCAGAACTCCTCTCTGAGGCAGCAGTTAGGAGAAAACTGTCTCTCTCCTCGGGCTCCTGTCTGGCGCAGTCGGGGCTTTCACAGCTCCAATACAGGGGGGCAGAGCAGGAAGTGATCATCACAGTGCGTCCACTTCCTGCGCAGTACACACCATAGCTCTCCCTGGGACTGACTGGAGATGTCAGCCTTTACCTGTGAGTACTGACCTTCTCTGCCTTCTACTGTACACTATACAATGCTGTGCTGTAAACAGGACAGGTTTACTGAAAAAGAAAAGACCGTTCTTAAAGTGGAGTTCCACCCAAAGGTGGAACTCCCGCTCATTTACCCGCTCCCCCCTCCAGTGCCACATTTTGGGGGGGTGATATCTGTCTTTCACAGGTCTCCTGTTCCCACTTCCGGGAGTCCGGTCTGCGGCCTTTGACGTCATCGCGGGACTCCCTCCTCCTTCCCTGGCTGCCGGGCCAGTAGGAGAGAGGAGCGGAGCCTCGCACATGCGCAGTAGGGTTCCCAGTGTGAAGCCATAAGGCTACACTGCCGGGTTCCCTTACCCACAATGGGCAGCACCCGACAGCTGGTGCCAACATAACTGGACTCCAGGACAGGTAAGTATCCTATTAATAAAAGTCAGCAGCTGCAGTGTGTGTAGCTCCTGGCTTTTCATTCTTTGCAGCGGCGGGCGGACCTCCGCTTTAACCACTTGCTACCCAGGACAATTCTGACATTTCTCTCCTACATGTAAAAATCATCATTTTTTTGCTGGAGCATTACACAGAACCCCCAAACATTTTATATGTTTTTTTAGCAGAGACCCTAGAGAATAAAATGGCAGTCGTAACTTTTTATCTCGCACGCTATTTGCACAGCAGTTTTTCAAACTTTAAAAAAAAAACAAAAAAACAGTTTCATGCATTAAAAAAACAAAAAAAATACAGTAATGTTAGCCCAATTTTTTTTATACAATGTGAAAGATGATGTTACGCCGTGTAAATAGACACCTAACATGTCATGCTTCAAAATTGCACATGCCCGTGGAATGGCGCCAAACTTCGGTACTTGAAAACCCCCATAGGCGACGCTTACCCTTTTTTTTTTACCAGTTTAGAGTTACAGAGGAGGTCCAGTGCTAGAATTATTGCTCTCGCTCTAAAGTCTCGTACACACGATCAGATATTCAGACGACCGAATATCTGTTTTTTTGTGACATGCTAGTCTCATGTCGAAAGTGAAGAGGTCACTCACAATACAAAAATTTTCATATGACAGAATAGAACGTCAAAAGTGACGTAATGTGTTGAATAGTCTTGTATGTATTCTTTCGTTTCTGAGCATGCGTAGTCTTGCTCTTACAATATTTATCGTACGAAAACCGTACTAATGAGTAACGTTGAGTTCTCATCAGACAAAAATTTTATAGTCTGCACATCCAGCTTTTGTCTGACGAAAAAGAGAAATTGGCTGTCGAAAGCACCATACTAACGATCCGAAAATTGTCAGACAGCTCGTCGTACGAAGTTTTCCATCCAATTTTTGTATCGTGTGTACGGACCCTTTGCGGCGATACCTCACATGTGTGGTTTGAACAGCACTTTCATATGCGGGCGCGACTTACGTATGCTTCTGCAAGCATGCACGTGGGGACAGGGGCACTTTATATTTTTTATTTATATTTTTCATTGTTAATTTTACTTTAACCACTTCAGGATAATTTACGGGAGCTCTTTGCTAAAGCGTCTGCTCACATGCCACGCTGGCCACGCCCCCCCCTCACTAAAATTTAGTTAAGTTAAATTTGGTTGCTTCGATCAATTCGTATTCAGAATTTTTCAAATTTTTTTTTAATTTACCAATCTTTTTCGAATCGAAACATTCAAATCGATACATTTTGAATCGGTCGAATCAAAAACTTTTTTTTTTTTTTTCCCCCGATTTGAATGTGGCAAAGTGAACAAAAAAAAAAATCTTTATCAAATGATTACAAATGACTCTTTAAATCATCATTGGCTTAACTAAAACAGCAGTATTTCAAAATGGTACTCTAATAACACACAGTCTTCGATTTCAGCATTATGTGTACAGTTAGAATTCGACTGGAGTTCGATTTAAAATAAAAATCGAATTTCTGAAATTTGGTAAAATCTTTTTATTTGTTTATTTTGTAATTTGGAATCTCCGAATAATGAAAAATTTGTCCGAATATTAATTCGTAACGAAACAAAACGCACATGTCTAATCAAAACCTCGTGCCCAGACCTGCTGCAATAAAAACCATGGTGGAAAATTTCCTATAGTAAATTTGTACTCTGTCAATACAATAAGGAACAGGTCAACTCTAATAACTCCCAACCTAGGTGCTTATGCTTCCCTTTCTTCGGCTCCCCGTTGCTCTGTTCTGCCTCTGGGAGAGGGGAAAGGAAGCACTGTGTGAAAGCTCTGAGATGCTCTAGTCAAAGCTTACACAGGATTGTACCCCTGCTTATTGCTCTGGACCAGGGTTTCTTAACCCGTGGTGCGCGTACCCCTGGGGGTACGTGCACCAAGGGGCAGGGGGAACGCCAGCTGTGCCGCTGTGCAGGCTGCTCTGATGCCAGGTAATTTGAGGACACAGCCACCCCTACTAACCAGTAACTACTGTACATTTCCCTACACATCTGGAACTGGTTGCTGGGGCCGGCAAAGTCTGGCGTCTAGCAACCAGTGACATCACAGACTCTCACTTTCTCAGACAGTGAGGCCAAGTAGGTGTAGCATAACAAGAGGGTCTATAACAGCGGGTCTAATCCCTCTCCACTCTATCTCAAACTAAACAGTTTGCCCTTAGCTATACTTTACTGAAAAAAATTCACATTTTATACTTTACTGAAGAAACACCACCTTATTTTCATCACTCTCTTTATATATTGCATGTGTAGAAAATAAGAGCACATGGAATATCTAAAGAGATATGGAAATAAGCTGGAGTTCAAAGTGAACCAAACTATTACCTACATGGATCAGCATTTGGGGGATTTAAAACACGCAGTGAAGAGGTGTGATATCATCTCATCATTGCCTGTCCAATGCTTCTGAAAAGTGACCTGAGAATGGATCACTTTTCAGCAGAGTGACAGTGCCTGCTGCAAGTGTGTACAAGCCTTTGTGTTCACATTGATGTGCTGTAGTATGGCCGCAGTGCTGGTGTACTTGCAATTTTTCTATGTTTGTTTAACCCCCCCCCCCCCCGGTTTTAGCTGCAGACGTCCCCCCCTCCTGCCGCCCTCCGGTGCTTCTACCGACTGCGATTGGTGAGCCGGACAAGGGATCCGCTGGTGCCGGATGCTGACGATAGAGATTTTTGGTGGGCCAGATGGTCCACGGAGTCTCTATGGTCGTTCCAAGGCCGGGAGCATTGTTATGACGTCACGTCTGGCCTCTGCATTTGAAAAAATGCTGCCGCCTCGGCTGGAATGCTGAGATTTTTAATTTTTTTATTTCAGGCTTCCCAGCCTAGAGGTAAGGTCTGGGGACTTATTGACCCCATATCTCACTATAAAGAAGATATGTCATGCTATATTCCTGTTACAAGAGATGTTTACATTCCTTGTAAAACGAATAAAAGTGATCCAAAAAAAAAAGAAAATGTAAAAAGAAAGCATCACGCTTAGTGCTACACTCTTGTCTCCACCCACATCAGCACTCAGCAGCAAGCATCAGGGACCGGTGTGATCTTGACTCGTCTCTAGTGTCTCCTCTCCACCCACCTCCTTCTCCGGTGCCCGCGGCCTGCCAACCAACAGCATGGAGAGGGATTGACAGTAGCCGGAACTGGTCATCTGGTGTCTGTTCTGTGTGCTGCTGGTTCAGATCAATGGCTGCCCGAGTGCGCGACTTCTCCTCCTCCCACCCACAGCCCGACTCGCTGTTTAAGGGACCACACACCAGAGGGGACATTGGAACTTGGAAGGTAAGTGACATAGCTGCAGGTGGCAGGCTGTGGATGGCAAGTAACATGGCTGCAGGCTGCGGGAGACAAGTGACATGGCTACAGGTGGCAGGCTGCAGTGGCAAATGACATGGCTGCAGGTGGCAGGCTGCGGTGGCAAGTGACATGGCTGCAGGTGGCAGGCCGCGGTGGCAAGTGACATGGCTGCAGGTGGCAGGCCGTGGTGGTAAGTGACATGGCTGCAGGTGGCAAGTAGCACACTGCATCTGGTGGCAGGCTATGGGTGGCAAGAGGCACACTGCATCTGGTGGCAGGGTACGGGTGGCAAGTGACACACTGCATCTGGTGGCAGGGTACGGGTGGCAAGTGGCACACTGCATCTGGTGACAGGCTGTGGGTGGCAAGTGGCACAGTGCCTCTGGTGGCAGACTATGGGTGGCAAGTGGCATGCCACATCTGGTGGCAGGCTGTGGGTGGCAAGTGGCACACTGCATCTGGTTTGCAGGCTACAGGTGGCAAGTGGCACACTGCATCTGGTGGCAGGCTGCGGGTGGCAAGTGGCACACTGCATCTGGTGGCAGGCTGCGGGTGGCAAGTGGCACACTGCATCTGGTGGCAGGCTGCGGGTGGCAAGTGGTACACTGCATCTGGCGGCAGGCAACAGTGGCAAGTAACAAGCTGCATTTGGTAGCAGGCAATGGTGGCAAGCTGCATCTGATGGCAAGTGACATGCTCAGGGTTCCCATTGATTCTGTATTATGTTGAGTTGAACTACTTTATTTTATATTACAATGTAGTAATACAAATAATGTGATTTGATCATCCTGACATCATATCAAGCATGGTGTCGGGATGATTTAAGTGCTAACACCAGCCATTCGCCCAAAAAAAACACTGCCGCCAAATTCCCCATCAACCCCCAGACTACATCCCCCCTCCATATTTTTTTGGGAAGGGGGGTGTCCCTGAATGGCAATTTGGAAATGTGGTCACCCTACGACCACCGCTACATAGTTTTATATTGGCAGAGCTGCCTGCAGCGGAGCGGTACAAGTGTGCTGAGTTTCCTAGGCCCCACCCAGCCTGATGTAATTCAGAGGCTGGGAGCGCGGGATGGAAAAGGAGTGCTGCAGCTGTTACCTGCTCGGAGCATCCACTGTCATGGACACGTGAGTGAGTAGATGCTAAAACATTGCTGACTGTATTGTTGTGTCTTATCTGTGTGCTCCTACTGCAGTGCTTAACTTTTTTTTTTGAAAAGGGGGTTTTAATTAATCTACAGTGTTATTTGTAATATGCAGCATGGAGGGGGTTAATGTATTGCCATTGGTCACTGATGCATTAGTGACCAGTGGCAATTAATAAACCGCTTTGTGCTGCGTTAGTGGCAGTGGCACCAGTGGCAGTGCTAATTAAACCCTTTATGATGCAGCAAGAATGGGTAATAAACACTGACACTGGTGCCACTAATGCAGCACAAAGTGGTTAATTAATTGCCACTGGTCACTAATGCATCAGTGACCAATGGCAATATTATTAACACCAATAGGCTGCACTGATGGGCACTAAACAGGCTGAGCTGATGGGCAGTAATCGGGCTGCATTGATGGGCACTAGTGAGGCTGCGTTTATGGGTACCGGTGAGGCTGCATTGATGGGCACTGATCAGGCTGCATTGATGGGCACTGGTGAGGCTGCATTGATGGGCACTGGTGAGGCTGCATTGATGGGCACTGGTGAGGCTGCATTGATGGACACTGGTGAGGCTGCATTGATGGACACTGGTGAGGCTGCATTTATAGACACTGATAAGGCTGCATTTATGGACACTGATGAGGCTGCATTTATGGACACTGATGAGGCTGCATTTGATGGACACTGATGAGGCTGCATTTGGTGGACACTGGTGAGGCTGCATTTGATGGACACTGGTGAGGCTGCATTTGATGGACACTGGTGAGGCTGCGTTTGATGGACACTGGTGAGGCTGCGTTTGATGGACACTGGTGAGTCTGCATTTAATGGACACTGGTGAGGCTGCATTGATGGGTAATGGTAAGGCTACAATGGTGAGGCTGCATTGATGGGCACTGGTGAGGCTGCATTGATGGGTAATGGCAAGGCTGCAATGGTGAGGCTGCATTAATGGGCACTGGTGAGGCTGCATTGATGGACATTGGTGAGGCTGCATTGATGAACACTGGTGATGCTGCAATTATGGACACTGGTGATGCTGCAATTATGAACACTGGTGACGCTGCATTTATGGACACTGGTGAGGCTGAATTTATGGACACTGGTGAGGCTGCATTGAAGGGCACCTGTGAGGCTGAACTGAAGGGCACTGGTGAGGCTGCATTTATGGACACTGGTGAGGCTGCATTTATGGACACTGGTGAGGCTGCATTTATGAACACTGGTGAGGCTGCATTTGATGGACACTGATGAGGCTGCATTGAAGGGCACTGGTGAGGCTGCATTGAAGGGCACTGGTGAGGCTGCATTGAGAAAAGAAGGGGGTGAAATTGGTGCTGCCTGATCTTAATGTGTGATATAAAAAACTTTATAAATTGTATTAAATTTAATGTAGTGAAAAAAGAATAAATAATTTGTGTACTATCTCTTTAAATAGCAAAATCGCACTTGTAAATAAGTATATAAAGTGCACAGGCTCAATCATGCTGGCTAAAAACATCAATCACTGACAGAAGTAATATCCATAACTGATAAAGTACCCAATGTGCTTCTCCTGCAAAAGAACCGAAAATCATTCAGTTTTTTGAAAAAATGTTCAATATTGCAACCAAAAAATGCAAACAGAAAATTCAACAAAAAAATCACACTTCATGAACTTGCATGGGTGATTGTATTCAAAAAGTGGCTTGTGTTTGAGAAAATCATATCATTGGTATAAGTTGGTGAATTTCCATGCGTGCTCCCCTCTCGGGTCCACACTCACCAAAAAGATGTACCCCTGCAGGGGTAAAAAGCATCACGCTGGAATCGGCTCTATGTCCCCTATTTCCTCCTCCTCATCCACGGTGAAACCAATCAGCGGGTACACTCACATAGGAAGGGGTAAAGAGGAAAGGCATCTCATTGTGTAAATCCGTAAAGAACAAGTTTATTGAATAAGACATTTTTTTCATTTATTTAACAAGTCATGTATATCATGCAGGTGGGACTTTCATGCGACTTTTGAGGGGTTTATATACGTCTATGGCCCTCAAGTCACATGAAAATTGGACCAAAAACCTACAGGAACTACTTTAACCACTTGCTTACTGGGCACTTAAACCCCCTTCCTGTCCAGACCAATTTTCAGCTTTCAGCGCTGATGCACTTTGAATGACAATTGCGCAGTAATATAAAACTGTACCCAAATTACATTTTTAGCATTTTTTCCCCACAAATAGACCTTTCTTTTGGTGGTATTTGATCACTTCTGGGGTTTTATTCTTTGTTAAAAAAATTTGAAAAGACCGAATTTTTTTAACTTTTTTTATATTTTTTTATACTTTGTTATTAAATTTGCAAACAGGTAATTTTTCTCCTTCATTGATGTATGCTGATGAGGCGGCACTGATGAGCACCGATAGGTGGCAGTGATGGGCACTGATGGGTGGCAATAATGGGCACTGATCGGCACTGGTTGGTTACACTGATAGGCAGCACTGCTAGGTGGCACTGATTGGCACCACTGGTGGGCATTGATAGGTGGCACTTGTGGGCATTGATAGGTGGCACTCATGGGCATTTATTTGTGGCACTAGTGGGCAGGTGGCACTGGCAGGGGGTACTGGTGGGCACAGATGAAGCAGAATTGCCTCTTCCTCTTCAGTACCGATGTCCCTTGCACATAAGCCGGTGATCGGCTTGTTTTTCTCCTCACGCTGTCAGCGTGAGGAGAAAAAAAAAATGATTACCGAGCTTTTGTTTACATCAGGTGATCAGCTGTCATTGGCTGACATCTGATCACGTGGTAAGGGGCCGCGATCGGCCCCTTACTCGGATCTGTGATCACCCGAGTCTCAGTGACTCTGTGATCACAGCGGGGAGCGTGCAAAGGGGAGGACGTAATATGAAGGCCTCCCGGAAAATCAGGTCTGCGCTGTGACCGTCATTCATGTATAGCGCGGACGCCAAGTGGTTAAAGTCGCTGTCACACAGATATGAATAGTCCTCATTGAGAAACATGAGGTGCGACTTGTCATGCAACTTTGGGGTCCAAAGTCGCATGACAAGTTGCACAAGTGTGGATGGGGTCTTAAGCTAACATTTATATATTAGTAACGTTTAAACTGAGCAGTTATGTGCTGCTTATTATTATGAATAATTTGCTGCTTACTGTGCGTTAATATGTGGAGATTTCCGTTTCTCCCTTTATGGATCATTGTCAAATGTTTTATATCCTAATTAAACTAATCCATTGGAGATTAAGTATGGAAGACAGTCTGTCATCTTGTGCAGAAGATAATCTTTTTAGGCATAAATATGCTTGAGAGAGCGAAGACATGTGCTAGCTTAAGCTGGATTTGGGCTGAAACAGCAGTTCTCTCCGTGGATTTGGACCAAACAAACAGTTTTTTGGTAGAATTAAGCTTTGCTTGCAGTTGGCAGCTTCTCTCTGCTGAGAAAAATCACTTTTTTTTATTTTTGACGCCTTATGTATACACAGAAAAGAAATTCTCTGAAAACAATTACAATGCTTGCTTTGTTTTCAGTTAACGCACAAAATCATTACAGCGAAATAATTCTGCTAATGGTTGTACTGCAGATTTTTTCTGCCTTTGTGATAGGTAATCATAAGTAAAATGACTGCATATTTACCCTACTGGGCACTTTCACCCCTTTGCTGCCCAGGCCAATTTCCAGCTTTCAGCACTCTTACAATTTGAATGACAACTGCGTGGTCATGCAACACTGTATTCATGTGACATTTTTAGCATTTTTTTCACATACATGGAGCTTTCTTTTGGTGTTATTTAACCACCACTGGGTTCTTTTTTTTTTCACTGAAAAATTACACTGATGAGGAGGCAGTGATGGGCACTGATTGTCAGCACTGGTGGGCACTGGTTGGCAGCACTGGTGGCCACAGATTGATAGTACTGGTGGCCACTGATTGACAGCACTGGTGGCCACTGATTGACAGTACTGGTGGCCACTGATTGTCAGCACTTGTGGGCACTGGTTGGCAGCACTGGTGGGCACTGGTTGGCAGCACTGGTGGGCACTGATTGGCAGCACTGGTGGCCACAGATTGATAGCACTGGTGGCCACTGATTGACAGCACTAGTGGCCACTAATTGAGAGTACTGGTGGGCACTGTTGGGGCTGCACTGATAATAAAAGCCCTGGTTATCAGTTTAGATCAGTGTTTCTCAAACTTTTTTCCAGTCAAGGCACCCTTTAGGCCTCATGTACACTGCTGCTGGTAAACGGACATTCAGAGACAGTTGGATGCTTTTTTAGCTGTCCCTGAACTCATCCAATGTAATCTTATGTGTACATGTACACAGGTTCGTTTATTGTCGTTTTTAGGCAGTTCAGTTTAGAGGCCCTTTTTGGAAAGCAAAAAAATGAGTTCTGACTCTGAGTTTAGAGGCTTTATAAGCGCCAAAGGCTACTAAAAGTGGCTAAGCGCGGTAACTCACGTTTAGCCGCGTTTCCTTTACAGATGTTTTTCATTTTTGGCTATTTTGAAAATAAAATTTTTTTTTTCAAACACTTCTAAACGCAAACGCGGAGGTTGCAAAAACGTCCCGTGTACATTAAGCCTAAAAATTATAGACAATCTCAAGGAACACTTTAAAATTATGAACAGTCTCAAGGCACCCCATTCGAAAATGTAAAAACAATTCTAATAGTTTTATACAATGCAGCAATATCCACACAAGTAGGACACCCAATGTTAGACGTGATCTTCCAAAGCAAATACATTTTTGCACACTGGTACTGACTATGTTTCTCTTCTCCCTCCATTTCTCTCCTTCAGTCAGCTAATGTGACCCCAGTGCTGAGGGGGAGGGGCACAGAAGGGTCAAACAAGGATGCTGTAGAGGCAGCAGACATGGACCTTATCAACTGATGATGCCAGTGTCTAGATAGAAAGTCGTATTGATACATAATGAAAACCTGAGGCTTTATGTAACTAAAAGGCAAGCTAGATCCACCTGCAGGCTTGTATACAGTTTTTAAAAAATTTTTAGGCATTTTGCCAAGGCACCCCCGAAGAAACCTCAAGGCACCCTGATTGAAAAAGGCTGGTGTAGATGTTCCTTTCACACAAGCCGGTTACCAGCTCGCCTGTCCTCAGCTGTCAGCGTAAGGAAAGGAATGCCAATAACCAGCTTGTGTTTACATCGTGATTAGCTGTGATTAGACACAGCTGATCACGTGGTAAGGGCCGATGTAATTGGCCCTTTACTCCAATCTGTGATCAGCTGTGTCTGAAGGACACTGCGATCACACAGCGAGATCAAAGGAGGACGTCATAGGATGCCCTCAAAGAACTGGCCGACTGCGCTGTTCGGCTAAAGTGCGGTCAGGAAGTAATTAAAATGTATAATAAAGGAATAATTCCAAGTATAGATAATTTTTACATCGTTAGATTGGTCCAGTTTGGAGCAATGTAACTATGCATATACCATACCTGTGAGATTTCTCAAAAAGCTGTAAATCTATAGTAGCAGTACCTACTAATTTGATCTCCATTAGCTTCCAGGTTCTGTGCCGAGTGGCTGCCCCATTTCCTGAGTGAGTGCAAAGTGTTCTCTGAATGTAGCCCACTTAACTGCACAAACAATCTCCTGTGTTCATAATACAGCAGGGCAGCCACTTGGTACGGAACCTGGAAGCTAGTGGAGATTGTTTGAGGCACTAACTAAAGTCAAGTCAGTTTCTGATTAACAGGGTGCTCTTAGTGGGTTCCCCAACACAAACAGGCACCTCTTTTTTAGTGTTCTGTCAGCACTCAGCCTTTTCACACAGCTCTCACAGCAAGAAGAGTGAGGGCCCTGAGCATCAGTCAGCCTCCATATGTAAAGACCTGTGGACAGCTGACACTAATAATGGGGTCTAGCTACCAGATCTGTGGGACTTCAGGGTTTAGCCCAGAACTTATTAACCACTTGGCACCCGTATCACGTCCATAGAATTTCTCGGGCTGCAGTGGTTATACTGGGATGCACTGGTAGACATCATCCCAGTATGAAAATCTTCAACTGGCAGTTCCCTTTCCAGCAGAAGTGATTTGAGTGGCTGAATAGCCACTTGATCACTTCTGCGGGTGGTAGAAGGGGGTCCCATTCCCCTCTTGATGCCTTGCCCTGGCTCTGCCATCTGATCTCGGAGCCAGGGAGCAATACAACCGGCGGCATCTGCACAGAACAGAGAGAGAGGAACTGACGTTCCTTTCTCTCTGTGACCCTGGAAACAGGAAGCAGCGAGTATGTTGTCACTTCCAGTTCTGTCTCTTTGTTTAACTGGCCATTAGCAGCCAGGAAAGCAGCTGATCAGACCGAACTGTGTCTGATTGCATACATTGGAGGCCAGAGGAGAGATCTGAGGTCTAATAGACCATAAAGAGGACCTGTTACGGCCCATCCTGTCACAAGAGATGTTATTCATCCCTTGCGATAGCAATTAAGTTAATCCAAAGAATAATGATTTTTTTTAAAAAGTGTAAAAACAAAAAAAAAGTTTTGTATGAAATGAATAATAATAAAAAAAATGAAAGCACCCCGTCCCCCATGCTTACGCGCAAATGCCAATGCATACGTTACTCCCGCACGCATACTGTATGTAAACGGTGATCACACCACACATGTGAGGTATCGTTGCGAACGTTAGAGTGAGAGCAATAATTCTAGAACCAGACTTCCTGTGTATCTCTAAACTGATAACCTGTAAAGGCATCGCCTATGGAGAATTTTAAGCGCCGTAGTTTACCGCCACTTTTAAAGCGTGACATGTTAGGTATCTATTTACTCGGCATAGCATCATCTTTTATATTTTTCAAAAAAATTAGGTATAATATTGTGTTTATGTGCAATAGAATTATTTAAAGTGTATTTTTTCCAAAAACATTGCATTTGAAAATCCGTTGGGCAAATACCGTGTGACATAAGGCTGGGTTCACACTTGCGGGTTTCCCTCGAATCCAATTTGCATGACAGGAGAGTGTGGTTGGCTCTCAATGGAGCTGGTTCACACAGCTCTGGGGTGGTCACGGTCCGCATTTGGAAAGAGTCCTGTGCGTCCTTGAATCAGGTGAGAATTCAGGCAGAAATTTGGACCTGATTTGCAGCTGAATCGGTGTACACGGACGCACTGGACAACCTGCTGTGAGCATGCAGCATGTAAACCCAGCCTAAAAAATGGCAACATTTTATTCTAGGGCCTCTGCTAATATATACAGTGCCTTGAAAAAGTATTCAAATATTGACAGAAAAACACAGAATTGTTGACATTTTTGCATATTTATTAAAAAAGAAAAACTGAAATATCACATGGTCCTAAGTATTCAGACCCTTTTCTGTAACACTCATATATTTAACTCAGGTGCTGTCCATTTCTTCTGATCATCCTTGAGATGGTTCTACACCTTCATTTGAGTCCAGCTGTGTTTGATTATACTGATTGGACTTGATTAGAAAAGCCACACACCTGTCTATATAAGACCTTACAGCTCACAGTGCATGTCAGAGCAAATGAGAATCATGAGGTCAAAGGAACTGCCTGAAGAGCTCAGAGACAGAATTGTGGCAAGGCACAGATCTAGCCAAGGTTACAAAAAAATTTCTGCTGCACTTAAGGTTCCTAAGAGCACAGTGGCCTCCATAATACTTAAATAGAAGACGTTTGGGAAGACCAGAACCCTTCCTACAGCTGGCCGTCCGGCCAAACTGAGCTATCAGGGGAGAAGAGCCTTGGTGAGAGAGGTAAAGAAGAACCCAAAGATCACTGTGGCTGAGCTACAGAGATGCGGTCGGGAGATGGGAGAAAGTTGTACAAAGTCAACCATCACTGCAGCCCTCCACCAGTCGGGGCTTTATGGCAGAGTGGCCCAAAGGAAGCCTCTCCTCAGTGCAAGACACATAAAAGCCCGCATGGAAATTGCTAGAAAACACCTGAAGGACTACAAGATGGCGAGAAATAAGATTCTTTGGTCTGATGAGACCAAGATAGAACTTTTTGGCCTTAATTCTAAGAGGTATGTGTGGAGAAAACCAGGCACTGCTCATCACCTGTCCAATACAGTCCCAACAGTGAAGCATGGTGGTGGCAGCATCATGCTGTAGGGGTGCTTTTCAGCTGCAGGAACAGGACGACTGGTTGCAATCAAGGGAAACATGAATGCGGCCAAGTACAGGGATATCCTGGACGAAAACCTTCTCCAGAGTGCTCAGGACCTCAGACTGGGCCGGAGGTTTACCTTCCAATAATAAAAGATATCAATGGTGTTGGGGTAACTTGACACACAAAACACACACAAAAATATTCTGGAGTCAAACTAAAAACAACATTAAACAAAGATCAGCCTTGGAAAAAATACAAACATAAAATCAAAACCAAACCAAAAATGGCGAAAAAAAAAAAAAAATTTTTGTCAGATGTGACAAATAACAATATATTCAGGGAATCCCAATAAAAAAACAAAAAAAAAGTTTGTGAGAAGTCTGTGTAAATATGAGCAGCAAAACTACTTAATTCTTGTCACATTATAAAGAAGAAGAGAGTGTGCTGTATTAAACCATTTTTTACATTGCAGCGTGACGAAAGTGCTGTATCCATTGCGAATGCTAATTTTACCAGAATTAGCTGTTCTGTGTCGGAATTTCTTCTGAGCATGCGTGGCACTTTGTGCGTCGGAACAGGCCACACACGTTTGGAATTGACGCGATCGGATTTTGTTGTCGGAAAATTTTATCTCCTGCTCTCCAACTTTGTGTGTCGGAAAATCTGATGGAAAATGTCCGATGGAGGCCACACACGGTCGGAATTTCCGACAACACACTCCGATCGGACATTTTCCATCGGAAAATCCGACCGTGTGTACAGGGCATAAGAGCCATTGAGGGAACCACCTCCTCAACTAGTCCCAATAGACAAACTTTGATAGAGTTAGGGATAGGAATCTTTAGGATAGCTGAAATACACGAGACTATCCCTTCCCAGAACGGTTTAATGTAGGAGCATTCCCAGAAGATGTGTTCCGCACCAGCCGGTGAAAAACCACATCTCCAACATTCTGAAGAGATTCCGGGGTATATGGTAGGAAGTCTGGCAGGAGTAAAATAGATTCTGTGTAAAAATTTGAACTGTATTAATTTTATCCCTTGCCGAGACCAGATGTTTGAAGGAACAATTCAACATATCATCCCAGTCCTCCCCATCTATGTCAGAGACCTCCACCTCCCAACGTTGTCTACATTTTAATAATGCTCCAGGACTTTTCTTAAACATTTCTTTATACACAACTGATAATGTTTTAGGAAGTTCTTCCTGCATAAGCATATCTTCCATGGATGACGGAAGCGATTCCACCACTAGATCCCCAAACTGCGCCTGAAAGGCGTGACGAAGTTGTAAGAATCTGAATATATATGAGTTTGGGAGATCATACCTGGCCTTAAGTTGATCAAAAATCATAATGTTCCCATCCCTTGTGATATCCTTAAGGATTTTGATACCCCTGACCAGCCACACCATATGATCTGGGAAAGTATAGAAATTAGTCAACTTAGGATTCCCCCACAATGGAGTCAGTGGGGAGAAGCCCAAGTAGCTCGGACAAGCTAGTTGTTTTACCTCCTCCCAAGCCTTAATGGTAGCCTTCATAGCTAGTGTGATTGGTAATTCTGATTTGAAGCCTCTGTATAGTGCCAACCGAAGTGTCTCGTATGACCCCAAAAGAGCCGCCTCCACAACTGTTGCAGAATCACCATCGTCTGATATTAGCATATACACCGCTTCTTCACCGCTCCAAAGATGCTGCTAGCAGGATTTTTTTTAGCGTCCTGCCAGCGCACCGCTTCAGTGTGAAAGCCCTCGGGGCTTTCACATTGGAGGCACAGCAGCGTCTCTTTCAAGGCGCTTTGCAGGGGCTATTTTTAGTGCTGTACCGCCTGCAAAGCGCCCCGTGTGAAAGGGGTCTAATTCTTTTCCTCCCTAGTAACCATTAACCCAGTGTAGCTTGAGTGACTATTTTACATTTGTTATTTACATATACAATACATTGTCTGGAGGTACTGCATGTTTTACTATATAGATTCAACATTGTGAAATTTAAAGGATAAGTTCACTATTAAAAAAATAATAAAAAAAGGGCACATTTCCATTGTGCATTCCACATGTGCATTTACCATTTTATTTTGTCATTTTTTGTAGAAGCCTCCTACAGACTGTCAGTGTAAGCTGTCTGCCCTATACATTGTACAGGCTGGCTGTTTCACACTGACAGGAAGAATCAATGGACTACCAGAGTGCTCAACAATGCCCTGGTAGTTCATTGAGGACTAGAAGATGACAGATTCAAAGGTTGTTGATACTTGAAGTTTTCACATTCACAGAACTCTGTGAATAATAATGCTGTTTTTTTTGGTTCTTACGTTTTTTTTCTTTGTATCCTAGAGACTCAGTGGGAGGTGACAGATTGATTCCACTGTTAACTATATTTCATTTTATTAATGAAATTTATGAATGAATTTTATCATTCATCCACAGTGCAGCTCAGGCTGCAGAGAAAGGGACTGACTTCAGTCCCTTTCTCTGTCTCAAAAAAGAGACATTAGAGGTCTGTTTAGACCCCTGATGTTTCTCCAAAGCACCCCCCCCCGCAAAAAAAAAAATGTAAAAAGTAAATTAATAAAAATTTGTACCTGTACAGAAAAATAAACAAAGTTGTAAAAAAAACTTACAATAAAACCAAAAACATAGTAAGAGCCCTTTCACACGGGTTCTGTAAAGCAGATCAGTCTGCTCAGCTGGGGATCTGTCTGCTATGAGGACACGGACACAGCTTGCTCTTCTCTATGGGGCGGTTGGATGGAAATGAACCACCTGTCCATTTCCATCAGGCTGCCATCCAATCCAATCTGCCAGACAGATGGGGAATAGATCCCCCATCCTTCTGTTTTTGGTGGGATCGAATGGTGGTGGGTGTCAACGGACAGGAAGGGGTGGGACAAATTTAAATGGGGAGGGGGGGTGTCCGATTTTAGTCTTGCCTAGGGCAGCACAAAACCAAAATACACCATTGCCCGTACACAGGAGCAGAATGTCAAGAAACATTTGCAGGTTAAAAAAAAAACATCCGACATTTTGCCCGTCTGTATGTTGGTTTGTCCGACAGAAGCTGGCTGTTCAATCGACTTCTGTCAGATTTGCATGCTTGAAAATCAGCAGCCAACCGACTCCTCCAGATCAGCGCTGCCAATGGCAGAGAGCGCCGATTAGAGTGTTCTGGCGGGGGTGCCGTCCCCCAATCAGAACACAACAGCTCAGAGGGGAAGTTCCACCCACTAAACTCGCATGGTTAGTACAGTGTCTCCGACCAGAGCTGACAGGTTTTTTTTTTCGTACAACCTGCGGGGTAGCACGAAAAAAAATTGTTAGTGTGTACCCGGCTTAAGTGTGCTAGGCTATTCTGGTTTTGGCCCATTAACATAGTCAGAGGGAGGGAAGGGAGAGAAGTGACACTAGCAAAAAAAGAGTCGGTGGAGTTATATGGGTACACTAAGGGGACACAGCAAACCTTTAGACAGCGTCCAATCTCCTGAAGGCCGTGGCATATAACCCATTGTCTACTAATTGATTCGTGTGTCATGTACTGTACCATGAAGATAAGTACTTACTTTACACGCCAGCTTTCAGTTTCTTCCTGTAGGTGCAGGGACGTCATTGGGCCTCACCGCAGAAACCTGGTTTGGATATATCTTCTTGATAGATGTTATTGATGCATGTTATTCATGTTGTAGGAGGTTGAGTGCCTGTATGTATGTGTATATATTTAGGTATACAGCAGGTAAAATAAGTATTGGACACGTCACCATTTTTCTATATACATATATTTCTAAAGGTGCTATTGACATGAAATTTTCACCACATGTCTGTAACAACCCATGCAATCCATACATACAAAGACACCAAGACAAATAAGTTCAGAAATGAAGTTATGTGTAATAAAATGGAATGACACAGGAAAAAAGTATTGAACATGCTAACTGAAATGTATTCACAACTTGGTACAAAATCCTTTGTTAGTAAAGACAGCTTCAAGATGCCTCCTGTACGGAGAAACTTGTTGCATGCATTGTTCAGGTCAGGTGTCATTTTGGTCCATTTTTCCACACAATCTTGAAGGTTCTTGAAGGCCTCATCTATCAACGCTGATCTTTAGTTCTTTCCATAGATTTTCTATTGGATTCAAGTCAGGTGAGTGGCTGGACCATTTATTTTCTTTCTTTGAAACCAATTGAGAGTTTACTTGGCCTTAATGTTTGAGATCATTGTCTTGCTGAAATGTCCACCCTTGTTTCATCTTCATCATCCTGGTAGATGGCAGATTTTTATCAAGAATGTCTTGGTACATTTTTCATCCTTCCTTCAATGACATGAAGTTTGCCAGTACTGTATGCTGAAAAACAGCCCCACACCATCATGTTCCCACCTCCAAACCTCACTGTTGGTATTGGGGTGTTTTTGGGGGTGATGTGCAGTGCCATTGGACCTCCAAACATGGTGTGTATTATGGCATCCAAAGACTAAAATTTTGGTCTCATCTGACCAGACTATATTCTCCCAGTATTTCACAGGCTTGTCTAAATGTTGTGCAGCAAACTTTAACATGCTTTTTCTTCAGCAATGGAGCCTTGCCTGGTGAGGATGCATACAGGCTATGGTGGTTGAATGCATTACTTATCGTTTTCTTTGAAACAATTGTACCTGCTAATTCCAGACCTTTCCGAAGCTCTCCAAAAGTGAACCTTGGATCTTTGACAACTCGTCTTATAATTCACTCCTCTATCAGATATCTTGAGAGGAGCACCTGGTCATGGCTGGTTTATGGTGAAAGAACGCTTATTCCACTTCTGGATTATGGCCCCAATAGTGCTCACGGTATATTCAGAAGTTTAGAAATCCTTCTGTAACCAATGCCATCAGTATGTTTTGCAACAATAAAGTTGCAAAGGTCTTGAGAGAGCCCTTTGCTTTTACCCATCATGCAATGTTTCTTGTGTGTCAGCTGGTGTCTTGGCCCTCCATGCCTTTTTGCAGCTCCCTTTCTTCATGTGTTCAATACTTTTCCCTGTGTCATGCCATTTTATAACACATAACTTCATTCCTGAACTTATTTGTTTTGGTTTCTTTGTATGTATGGATTGCATGGGTTGTTAACGACATGTGGTGAAAATGTAATGTCAAAAGCACCTTTAGAAATATATTTACCTAGAAAAATGGTGATGTGTTCAATACTTATTTTACCCGCGGTATAACCAAACAGTACTGTTAATATGTCGAGGGAATTTTAATTTTTAAAATGTTATCACAGAACTGAAAAATGTATTTGTTTGCAATACCACCAAACAGGAGTAAAGAAGTCTACTGGCATCACAAGCATAGGGAAGAATGGAATTACAGTATCTCACAAAAGTAAATACACCCCTCAAAATTTTGTAAATATTTTAATATATATTTTCATGTGACAACACCGAAGAAATTACACTTTCCTACAATGTAGTGAGTGTACAGCTTGTATAACAGTGTAAATTTGCTGTCCCCTCAAAATAACTCAACACACAGCCATTAATGTCTAAACCGCTGGCAACAAAAGTGAGTACACCCCTAAGTGAAAATGTCCAAATTGGGCCCAATTAGCCATTTCCCCTCCCCTGTGTCATGTGACTCATTAGTGTTACAAGGTCTCAGGTGTGAATGGGGAGCAGGTGTGTTAAATTTGGTGTTATTGCTCTCATTCTGGTCATTGGAAATTGAACATGGCACAGGATCTGAAAAAAAAGTCAATTGTTGCAATACATAAAGATGGCCTAGGCTATAAGAAGATTGGCAAGACCCTAAAACTGAGCTGCAGTACAGTGCCCAAGACCATACAGCGTTTTAACAGGACAGGTTCCACTCAGAACAAGCCTTGCGATGGTCTGAAGAAGTTGAGTGCACATGCTCAGCGTCATATCCAGAGGTTGTCTTTGGGAAATAGACATATGAGTGCTGCCAGCATTGCTGCAGAGGTTGATGAGGGGTCTGTGATGGGGGTCTGTAATGGGTCAGATCAGTCTGCGATGGGTCACTCTGTGATGGGGGGGGGGTCTGTGATGGGTCAGTCTGTGATGGGTCAGGTCAGTCTGTGATTTAAGGTCACAGTGTGATGGGGGGGCAGTCTGTGAAGGGTCAGGTCAGTCTGTGATGGGGGGTCTGTGATGGGTCAGTCTGTGATGGGGGGTCAGTCTGTGATGGGGGTCTGTGATGGGTCAGGTCAGTCTGTGATGGGGGGGTCAGCCTGTGAGGGGGAATTTGTGATGGGGGTCAGTCTGATGGGGGTGTCTGTGATGGGTTGGGTCAGTCTGTGATGGGGGATCTGTGATGGGTCAATCTGTGATGGGTCAATCTGTGATAGGGGGTCTGTGATGGGTAAATCTGTGATGGGGGTCAGGGCCGGACTGGGAATAACATCCAGCCCTGGAAAAAATTTCATACCAGCCCCACAGCATTATTATACCACCGCAACAGCATAACGTCATTGATTTCTTGTTCATGAAAGGGAAAACCATAAAATGCACATTTGAAGAGTGTATTATATATAGATAAGGCAGCTTTACTCTGCCCGTGAATGCAGTCTCACTGTGCCCATGAATGCGGCCTCACTGTGACCACCATTGCAGCCTCACTGTGCCCACCATTGCAGTCTCACTGTGCCCATCAATGCAGCCTCACTGTGCCCATCAATGCAGCCTCACTGTGCCCATCAATGCAGCCTCACTGTGCCCATCAATGCAGCCTCACTGTGCCCATCAATGCAGCCTCACTGTGCCCATCAATGCAGCCTCACTGTGCCCATCAAATGCAGTCTCACTGTGCCCATCAAATGCAGTCTCACTGTGCCCATCAATGCAGCCTCACTGTGCCCATCAATGCAGCCTCACTGTGCCCATCAATGCAGCCTCACTGTGCCCATCAAATGCAGTCTCACTGTGCCCATCAATGCAGCCTCACTGTGCCCATCAATGCAGCCTCACTGTGCCCATCAATGCAGCCTCACTGTGCCCATCAAATGCAGTCTCACTGTGCCAGTGAATGCAGTCTCACTGTGCCCGTGAATGCAGTCTCACTGTGCCCAGGAATGCAGCTTCACTGTGCCCACCATTGCAGCCCCTCCTGTGCCCCATGGCCCAGTCAGCAGTCCCTGTCTGTGGGAAGGTGTGTTGTTGATGCTCGGTACGGTACCTTGCATGCCAGCAGGATATCCATGATGGCCAGCAGCAGGCAGGGTCTGTTCTCGTTTTGGATGGGGACAGTGCTCCTTCCAGAGGATCTGTTTGCTGTGAGATGGAGTGGTCCCTGGCCACCTGCACCTTCAGCCATCCTCATTTTCCAGCCCCAGTCAGCCTGTCCTCTGGTCCTGGGGAAGTGGAGAGCACTGGGTGGGAGCTGGAAAGAAGGGGGAGCAGAGAGTACTGGCGGAGTTGGAGAGCACATGGGTGGGGGCAAAGAGCAGGGGGGAGTGGAAATCACAGGGATGGGGAGCGGAGAGCGCTGGGGGGGGGGACTTGAGAGCACTGGGGGTCCAAAAAGAACAGAGGTGGAGAGCACTGTGGGGGCTAAAAGTGTGGGGTGGCGAAGAGTACTGGGGGAGGGGCAGAAAAACAGGGGTGGAGAGCACTGGGGGGTACAAAGAGCAGGGGGGAGTGGAGAGCAATGGGGGGAGCTTGAAAGCACCAGTGGGGGCCAGAAAGAACAGGGGTGGAAAGCACGGGGGACTGGAGAGCACTGGCGGGGGTTGGAGAGCACATGGGTGGGGGCAAAATGCAGGGGGGAGTGGAAAGTACAGGGGTGGGGAGCGGAGAGTGCTGGGGGGGAAGTTTGAGAGCACTGGAGGGGGAGCCAAAAAAAACAGGGGTGGAGAGCACGGGGGGCAAAGAGCACGGGGGGGCTAAGAGTGTGGGGTGGCGAAGAGCACTGGGGGAGGGGCAGAAAAACAGGGGTGAAGAGCACTGGGGGGTACAAAGAGCAGGGGGAGTGGAGAGCAATGGGGGGAGCTTGAAAGCACCAGTGGGGGCCAGAAAGAACAGGGGTGGAAATCACGGGGGACTGGAGAGCACTGGCGGGGGAGTGGAGAGTACAGGGGTGGGGAGCGAAGAGTGCTGGGGGGGAAGCTTGAGAGCACTGGAGGGGGAGCCAAAAAAAAACAGGGGTGGAGAGCACGGGGGGCAAAGAGCACGGGGGGGCTGGAGAGCGATGGGTGGAGCTTGAGGGCACCGGGGGGACCGAAAACAGGGGTGCGGAGAATGGGGGGCTGGAGAGCACTGTGGGGGGCGGAGAGCACTGGGGTGGGGGCTGGAGAGTGATGGGCAGAGCTGGAGAGCACTGGGGGGGGGAGAAAGAACATGGGTGGAGAGCACTGGGGGGGGAGAAAGAACATGGGTGGAGAGCACTGGGGGGGGGAGAAAGAACATGGGTGGAGAGCACTGGGGGGGGAGAAAGAACATGGGTGGAGAGCACTGGGGGGGGGAGAAAGAACATGGGTGGAGAGCACTGGGGGGGGGGAGAAAGAACATGGGTGGAGAGCACTGGGGGAGTGAAGAGCACTGGGATGGTGGCTAGAGTAGGATGGGGAGAGCTGGAGAGCAGGGGGGGCAGAAAAAACAGGGGTGGAGAGAACTGTGGGGGGGGGGCTGGAGAGTGTGGTGAGGGGAGGAGAGCATGGGGGGGAGCACAAGAGGAACTGGGGGGGCCAGTAAAAGAAGTTGGATAGGAGGATCGGCTGGGGGGCGCATATAGAGGAAATGAGCTTTCTATATTCCTCCATGCAGCCGCTGAATATTTGATTCTCCTCCTCTCCCTCCTGCAAGTATTCAGCGGCTGCATGGAGGAATATAGAGAGCTCATTTCCTCTATATGCGGCCCCCCTCCTCTCCCCCCGCCGATCCTCCTATACAGGCTGAGGCACACAGGCGGGCATGTATAGTATCCCTCTCTCCTGCTCCGTCCCTCTCTCCTGCTTCTGTGTGTCACGGAGGTGGTTGTGTCTGTGTTCGGCGGCCGCGCTGTAACATGGTCCCGCCCCCCTAGACCGGCTCGTGTGATAGGCGGAACACTGATTCTATCCACTATCACACAAGCCGGTCTAGGGGGGCGGGACCATGTTACAGCGCGGCCGCCGAACACAGACACAGCCAGCTCCGTGACACACAGGAGCAGGAGGGGAGCACTGCAGCCGCAGCAACTCAGGCGGCCTACCGGGAAATCTCCCGGTATCCCGGCAAGCCAGTCCGGCCCTGATGGGGGTCTGTGATGGGTCAGTCTGTGAGGGTGGGTCTGTGATGGGTCAGTCTGTGATAGGGGGGTCAGTCTGTGATGGGGGGGGTCACAGTGTGATGGGTCAGGTCAGTCTATGATGGGGGGGTCAGTCATGGGTCAGCTCAGTCTGTGATGGGGAGGTCAGTCTGTGATGGGGGGTCTGTGATGGCCGGGTCTGTGATGGGTCAGCTCAGTCTGTGATGGGTCAGCCTATAATGGGGGGCTTGTAATGTAAAGGGGGGGGTGTGATGTGAAGGGCGGGACTGAGGACACTGATGTAAAAGGGAGGTTGTGATGTGATGGGGGGGAGGGACTGAAGACATTTATTATTACCCTTGAGTGTATACTGAGGACAACTGGAGATACAGCCTGAAGGACAACAAAGCCCAGCCATCCATATAAGGGAGAAAGACTTCTGTTATGGGAGTCCATAGTATCTGGTGAGTGAGAGGGCACACAAGAGGGGAGCACGGATTATCTATGTCAACACTTGGCACCTTATTTGAACAATAAAATTTTTAATCTGCACTATGAAGATTGTGGAAACTTATGAAATTTATAAGGACTTTATTTAAAGGGGTTGTAAACCCTCGTGTTTTTTACCTTAATGTATCCTATGCATTAAGGGGAAAAAACTCTCACTGAGCAACCCCCCAGCCCCCCCGTTTTACTCACCTGAGCCCGTTCGTTCCCCCGCCTGAGACGCGCTCTACCTCTCTGGACGGGGTTCTCAGCTCTTGATGATTGGATAGATTGATAGCAGCGCAGCTATTGGCTTCCGCTGCTGTCAATCAAATCCGATGACACAGGCGCCGGGGGGCGGGGCCGAGTCCAGCATTCTGTGTCTATGGACGCAAATGCTGGACTCGGGAGCTCGCCCGCACGGTAACCCCCAGTGAGAGCGATTCTCCTAGGGGGTTTACCGATGCGGGGAGGAGCCGCGAGCGCCGTTGGGGGACCCCAAAAGACGATGATCGGGGCCAAACGAACTGCACAGTTGAGGTAAGTATGATAGTTTGTTTTTTAAAAAACAAAACAAAAAAAAAAAGGGTTTACAACCCCTTTAATGTATTGTTATTTATTGAATTTATTTGATTAGCCAGCTATGTCGTACTATGTTAAATACCGTGTTATATTATATGAATTTTTTTGCACACTGAATTTAATGTTGGGTAGCACTCTTACACTAATTTTCACTTTTAAAGACACAGTCACCTTTTAAGAGCAGCAACTTAAATAATTTTTGCACTTATTTATTTATGTTAATTTACACATATCCTTTAGAGCAGGAGTGTATATTGGTGTATCATCATAAACACTGTTATACCTATTCATTGCTAATATAGAAGGTGGTCACATCCTATTGGAATGTCACAGTACATAGTCAGAGACTTCAAACATACTACAGGAGATGGCCAGAGACTGTATATACTAGTTGGTTAGAGCCTATGGGCAAGTTACAGGAGATGGTCAGGGAATGCAGATGTTTCACAGGAGATGGCCAAAGCCTATTGGGTAATATTTACTTTGAATTAGGTAATGGTGTGTACCCAGCTATTTAAAGATTAACATATGGTCAGGATTTACTGCTTATAAAAAGAAATAAAGAAAGGAGACAATATCAACTGATGACATGACCAACTAATGAAAAAAAACTTATCAAAAACAAACTGATACGATGGCTGGGTGACATGATATAAATTGCTAATGTGGTTTAGTTTGCATGGTAACAAATACCTTCCGGTTTCAATGTGGGAATTATTTATGTATTGTGCCAAGCTTGAATTTTTGTCTCACAGTTCAGAAAGTCACGAGAATATTCACACCTATTGCTGGTCCCAGTATGGTTAGATAGTTCATGGGTAGAGATAAATTTGAGATATGCTAGAGGACATTAAAATTTTTATGCCTGATTTCAAAATGTGCAAAGAAAAAACTCAGTGGCAGAAGTAATTAAAACATCCTGCTGGAATGCAGATGACCACATGACCCAACATGCCACACCTCTCCTATGTGAGCCTGCTGGAAACCAGGGTTGTAAGGTAAGTATTTTTTATATTTTTTGTGGTTTTAAAATGTTATTGCTTTTAGTTTATTGTTTTTTTGTTTTTGTAGGGTGCGGGCTGCAAGGCGTTTTCATGCAAGGTCAACTTTAATATGATCACAATCTATTACATCCATCCTGAACATCAAACTAAGGACCTGAAAATCAAGTGTAATGGTTGGAAAGTGCTCAGGACCTCAGACTGGGCAGAAGGTTTACCTTCCAACAAGACAATGACCCTAAGCACGCGGCTAAAATAACGAAGAAGGAGTGGCAACACAACAACTCCGTGACTGTTCTTGAATGGCCCAGCCAAAGCCCTGACTTAAACCCAATTGAGCATCTCTGGAGAGACCTAAAAATGGCTGTCAACCAACATTTACCATCCAACCTGACAGAACTGGAGAGGATCTGCAAGGAGGAATGGCAGAGGATCCGAAATCCAGGTGTGAAAAACTTGTTGCATCTTTCCCAAAAAGACTCATGTCTGTATTAGATCAAAAGGGTGCTTCTACTAAATACTGAGCAAAGGGTCTGAATACTTAGGACCATGTGATATTTCAGTTTTCTTTTTTAATAAATCTGCAAAAATGTCAAATTCTGTGTTTTTCTGTCAATATGGGGTGCTGTGTGTACATTAATGAGGAAAAAAATGAATTTAAATGATTTTAGCAAATGGCTGCAATATAACAAAGAGTGAAAAATTTAAGGGGGTCTGAATACTTTCCGTCCCCACTGTATCGCTGGGGCTCTCTGATGTTACTGATGAATGAATATTATCTTTCTGAGCTTCTGTGTGTATAACAGTAAATCTATCATTTCAACTACAAAATATTACTGAAACCCTGAGAATGTTGCTTTTACAGCAGATTAGTAAAACGTAGAGCTGCACAATTAATCCTTAATAAATCGTGATCTCGATTCACCTCCCCTGAGGATCTCTCCTGCTGAGTTTGACAATTCTTTCATATAAACAAGTGGAGAGATTATCTGCTCACTCAGCTGTCAAAAGAAAACATCCAGGCAGTCTGCCAAGTTTAGAACTTGAAACATTGTATCTAACTTCCTTCTTAGATCAAAGGGATAAACTTCTCTGTGTAAACAAATAACCTGGGCAATCTGCCAAGCTTTAAACAACCTGTAAATGCAGGAAGTTTAACCACTTAAAGTCTAAATCTTTTTCTGACACTTCTTTCTTAAGTTAAAATCAATATTTTTTGCTAAAAAAAATTACTTGGAACTCCCAAACATTAGAGATATAGATATTATATATATATATATATATATATATATATATATATATATATATATATATATATATAATATTTTATTTTTTTTAGCAGAGACCCTAGGGAATAAAATGGCAATTGCTGCAATATTTTATATCACACTGTATTTGCCCAGCGGTCTTTCAAATGCAATTTTTTGGGAAAAAATACACTTCAATAAATAAAAAAAAAAGAAACAGTAAAGTTAGCGCAATTTTTTTTGTTTTAATGTGAAAGATGATGTTACGCCGCGAGAATCGTGAGAGAATCATGATCTATCCTCTAAGCAAAAAAAAACGTGATTCAGAATCGTGCAGCTCTAGTAAAACGATTATTTCTTCAAGGCATTTTTATTTTATACAAAGTATATTACTTTCATGAAATCTAGATATTATGAAAGCAATTACAAACAATGCAATGTAATCAAAAAGTAAACCCTTGCTTTCAACGATAGAAACATATCCTGATCTACAGGAAGCGATACTGTAACCTCCAGTGTGCAGGTACTGCCATAGCTCCCAATCAAAATCCCATTTCCCGGACGGAGAAAAAGCACCCCTTGCAGTGGGGGCTCCCTGCGCTGCAAGGGTTAAATGCTCATTAGATGTGGGGGTTGCTGAAGATTTAGAACTTACTGTAAACAATGCTCCAGCACAGTCCTTTCCTCCCTGAACCTATGGGCTGTGAGTGGTCCCTCAGCATCATCACATACAATTCATGATTATTAGCCCTGCATTGCATGTGGAGGAGTCTGACATGTGATCGCGGCCTAGAGAGGAACCTTTGTGGGAGCTGTTGCCTGGATATAGGAACCCTATAGGAGTGAGGTGTAAAAAAAAGTATTACTCCTTATTCCTATGTCCCAAGACTTGATGAGCAATTAACTCCAGCTGTGTGAGGGTCATTTTGTTCTTGTGCCCAAAGTTGGGCTTTAAGAAAAGGAATCAAATGCATATAGCCTGACATTAGTCTGTTTTAATCTTGGTGTCAGTTCTTATCTTTGTTTATCCATGCTAAGCTGCTTGAAATATGCATTGTTCAGCCGATTGAAGGGTCCATGGAGAAGGCCTGCACCAGAGAGGTGAACTGGACAGCTGGCAGGAAAAATGGATTACAACCTTAGTTTGTCCCTGGAACAAAGTCTAAATTATTACAATTAGGCTTTTCATCAAAGCACAAGCTTCATTTAAGACTTTTCTTTGAAATTCTATGCTTGCTTGATCACGTTGGAGAATGTGTGGGACAAAACTCACACCGTTGACATTTCCCCAGAGTTTGAATGCAGTGCCCCAAAACAACGTAGGCCTTTACGGCAAAAAAATACAAATCCGCTCCAGGCTTAGCCCATTGCTCTTTCACACATATACATATCGTTGTACTTGCTGAGCACCAAGTTCTGCCACATAAACTGAACCAGTCGTTAGACTGACATCTAGAAGATGAGGCCGAACGCCGTCAGCCATCTGGATAGTGCTGACCACTTGGCATTGTCCAATCTGTCCTATAGGTGGGAAGAACAAAAACAGCAGGCGGCTTATGTTCAGCTGGGCCACGACTATATACTTCCTGTCCGCTGTTATCCTGCAACAACAGAAGAAATAACATCAGGGAGCTATTAGTTTAGCAAAACTGTATTTGTTAAAGCTGAGGTTTAGGTATGGCATGTACTCTATAATGACATTTAGCTAGTGTGGACCAACTTAATTATGTAGGTGCCATACCTGCGGGAACCCCTGTAGAAGATGAAAATCACTACAGTGGGCACTTCTATTACAGTGACCTTTCTTTTCCCTTCCCTCCTTCCCCTCTCTCTCAGTTCTGGGGTTAGTTAATATATGATAACATTATGTATACCATGTGTATGATTTTTGCATTAAAATTATATGTATCTCTTGCTGTACAGGGAATTGGCATGTGTTTTTGCTTTCAGAATATACGTTGTCCTTTTGCATCTATATGTGACATAGGAGGCCCTGAGGAAACGGTGACTCCACGAAACGCGTCAACCTCTTTTCCTGTCTCATCTATAACCACTATGGATTGTATCCATCAGGTGGAGACTGATTGAGGGTATAGACACACAAAAGAAAAATGTTTTAGTGGATGAAATAAACATTTGTATACTTTTTTAATATAATTAATGTATTTTGTGCTTATTGGAGGGGTACTTAAAATCCTATCTATACATAGCTGTACCACTCATTGACTCTGAGGAAGAAACCCTCAAATAGCACGTATATTTAGCTAAACCTTCCCCACACACACTCCAATTTAGCTACAGTGACCTCCACTAGCTGCCGAGCGACCGTCCTACTGTTTACTAAACACAGGAGGTCCCTCACTTGACACAGGCACCATTCAGGACACTTTGCGTTCTCTCAACAAATGTAAAGCGTTCTCTGATTGGACAAGCTAGAGAGGCGGGGTGGTGACATCACAATCCTTGATGAGGTTGCGGACAATAACCTACTTTCTCCATAATGTTTGTAATGGGACTGTATCCCCATCCTGCTGACTGATAACATGTGAAATACTATGTTTAACTCCATTCTGTACATTTGCCTAAAAACAAAATGTTAACTCTGTATTTGTCCAGACTATTGTAAAATATTTAATAAAGAATGCGCAAAAAAAAAAAAAACTTGATGAGGGTTTTTAGGCCATTTTCCAATCTAAAATGACAAAAAAAGTTTTGGCTTTAGAATAACTTTAAACAGAGAGACGTGATTACAGTGAAATACAGAGCTCCTTATAGTGGCTAATGTACCAACTTATTTTCTGGCTGACTTCGTGTCAACATACCTATGGGGTCAGGGGTTGGAGCTAACCTATATGTTTGTATATAAAACCAAAGGGTTAACGCTGCGCTAGAAACTTAGTAGATGATTGATAGCTATAAAGGATTAGCCTTATAAACCTAATTAAAATTGATACGCAATGAGCGAAAACAGGGATTTAACCCTAAAATACCAAAGCAGCCAGCATCAAAAAGTCAGACACAAACGTGTCTGCGGCTAAAGCTGTATGGCTGCAGTCTACTCAATAGCTCTCCAGGCCACCTTACAGTCTTGGGTGCCTATAGCCATGGTTTCGTCCGTCTTCAGTACCTCAATGACCTACTGTTGTGTAGTCCCTCCCAAGAAGCCTCCTCTGCTGCTTCTTCTTGCAATGTCTCCCCTCCAACGAGCCATACAGCTTTAGCCGCAGACCCAGATGCCGGTATAGGTTGTTGGGAAACCTCTAAACCTCCCATATGCTTGGTCAGACCGTTGTGGTCTTCTGAGTCGGTAAGGAGCTTCATATTCACTTGGGTGCACTCACCTCTTGGGAGATTGGATTCTCTTCTTATCACGGATTCTGGATCAGTTTTTTTGCTATGTTTATGAACTTTTCATCTTTTGAAATGCACTAAGTGTGATGGGACTTTTTGTATGAACTTTTTTCTTCGTTTATATGATACTATCACTTGATTACTTTGAATACCACACACTCTTCTAGTGATCACAAAATATTCTTTATATGGTATGTTTTCATGATATATTGTGTTGCATTTACATTTTTTTTGGCTTCATTAGTCTTTTTGTTATTTTGTCTACACGTCTTTTCACACATCCTTAGCGCTGCATTGTTTTTTATAACCTATGTTTGTTGCCATAAAGCAAAGCTGAGAAAAGAAAATTATGGTAAGTTCTAGAAAACAATTTTCCATATTCCTTGCTCATCTCATGTCAGCATATGTATCGGTCAGCTCCGTCCCTTGACCCCATATTTATACTGACGTGTGGGAGAGCTAGGGAAACTAAATTATAGTGAGTACTAGAAAACTATTTTCTGTAATATTTATTGCAAAAAGAAAAATATGGGAGTACAAACTTGTAAAATGAATGTAGGGTAAATACTGCAATAATAACACAAAAAGCATGCTCACTGTAAATACATCATACTTTCTAAATAATAACCAATCTGATCTGGCTTTCAGTTTAGTGTAGTCGGGATAATTAAAGGAGCTTTCTGGCTGGCGTACAGAAATATGCTTATTCCTTTGGCATTATAGAAAACAAGGTTTTGTGTAGCTCAGCAGAACTCACTGAGTGTAAATTAAAGAATAACTCAATTTTTCCACACACTTTAAGTTCATTTGGGCCAAGCTGTATGTAGCCGTGGCTACATACAGCATACAGTGTTCTGGGTGTAAGCCGAGACTTCCTGTCTCATACCCGGAACACAAGAGTGCAGCCCAGTGGGCGCTCATCCGCTCAGAGAAAGCAATGTATTCTAGCAATGAATACAAAGCTTCCTCTGATTAGCTGAGTCAAGAAAGGCGGGCTGATGATGTCACAACCTCAGTGAAAGCTTTGTATTCATTGCTAGAATACATTGCTTGCTCTGAGCGGATGAGCGCCTGCTGCGCTGCACTGCACTCTTCTGTATTCCGGGTATGAGACAGGAAGTCTCGGCTCGTGCCTAGAACACAGTGCAGTTAGCTTTATGTAGTCGCAGCTACATACAGTTTATACCGCACATCCAGTGGCCTCACTGGTTAGTGAGGAACATACACTATATTACCAAAAGTATTGGGACGCCTGCCTTTACACATAAAATTTAATGGCATGCCAGTCTTAGTTCGTAGGGTTCAATATTGAGTTGGTCCACCCTTTGCAGCTATAACAGCTTCAACTCTTCTGGGAAGGCTGTGTACAAGGTTTAGGAGTGTGTCTATGGGAATGTTTGGGCATCGATATTGGACAAGAAGGCCTGGCTCACAGTCTCCACTCTAATTCATCCCAAAGGTGTTCTATTGGGTTGAGGTCAGTACTCTGTGCAGGCCAGTCAAGTTCCTCCACCCCAAACTCGCTCATCCATGTCTTTATGGACCTTGCTTTGAGTACTTGTCCAAAATATTAGGTGGACGGGGGATTATGATGTGGGGTTGTTTTTCAGGGGTTGGGGTTAGCCCTTTAGTTCCAGGGAAGGGAACACTTAAGGCGTCAATATACCAAGACATTTGGAACAATTTAATGCTCCCAACTTTGTGGGAACAGTTTGGGGATGGCCCCTTCCTGTTCCAACATGACTGCGCACCAGTGCACAAATCAAGGTCCATAAAGACATGGATGAGTGGGTTTGGGGTGGAGGAACACTATTGTCCTGCACAGAGTCCTGACCTCAACACAACAGAATGCCTTTGGGATGAATTAGAGCGGAGACTGCGAGCCAGGCCTTCTCGTCCACATCACTGCCTGACCTCACCAATGCGCTTCAGAAAGAATGGTCAAACATTCACATAGACACACTCCTAAACCTTGTGGACAGCCCTCCCAGAAGAGTTGAAGCTGTTATAGCTGCAAAGGGTGGGCCAGCTCAATATTGAACCCTAGGGACTAAGATTGGGATGCCATTAAAATTCATGTGCGTGTAAAGGCAGGTGTCCAAATACTTTTGGTAATATAGTGTAGTTCGTTTGGGCCAGTTTGGCCCAAATGACCTATGTAAAAGTGTCTGGAAAAATTGAGTTCTTCTTTTAACATAAACCTAACCTAAGCATAAAAATGAAGCAAATGCTGCTTATAATTAAGAAAGGGGAATCAGCCCCTTTTGTTAATTGGGAGCGATCCATTCTCTGTTCTGTGGCTGTGACAGACAGAGCACAAAGCACAGAGAAAGGAGAAAAAGAAATAACTCCTGCGCACAAATGGATGACCAGACCGGTGATACAACGACACAGGCCTTGCTGTCTACATGGCTGGTGCGCCCCTTTTTTTCCCTTCACAGAGAAAGGAAAGCTGAAGCTGCATGCTCTAATCTTTCTGCTCGTCCCCTCCCCTCGCTCAGAGCAGAGCAGGAGGGGGGAGGAGGCTTGTTAACTCTGCCAGCTCTGCTTGTGTAGTGTAATCACTGCATGAGCAGTGTGAGGGGTGTGAACTCTCTTCTGCAGACAGCTCACATCCCATATGACAAGGTCGCACCTGGTGGGTATCTGTGGCAGTTTTCTATATGGAAAACTTCCGCATTCCCTCTGTTAATTAGGTGCAGACCTGTGCTAGTTTCTATTCGATTCTAATATCCAAACTGGCTCAGGTGGTGCAGACAGACCTGAAACACATCTATCCGCTTAGTGAATGTGACACATGCCACTTCCAACATTATAATGATGCGGGGAGTTTAGTTTGTTCCTCGGAATGACTTTGAATGTCCAAGAAACTTTGTGCCATTTTTTTAAACTCAGAAACAATGTTTCCAGAACCACCATAAGGATTACTTGTTCTATTGAGCCATTATTTCTGATAACAGATGGCAGTTTGTGTTTATGCACCACAAATGGTAAAATATAAATCTTTTGCAGCAATGAATGTTTTTCAACATGACAGAACTTATTACTGAACAGCTGACAATGCCCACTTTAGATCTCACATATTTTAAATAAATTGTCCAATTATACCTGACTGAGTAGGGCCCGTCTTCAGAGAAACAGGTGTCCCAGGTTCCAATCCATTCCCCAGTGACGCTATCAAACACCTGTATCCTTTTATTGCCCCGATCTGCAACCCAAACCTGTAGATGATCAGACAACAATCTTTCATCAGGACAGTTCCGTCTGGGAAATAAAACACGGATAAGCACTTATTTATACAAAAGCCAAATAAATTACTTATGACCTCTTTTACACTTAGGTTGGGGGAGGCAAAAACATGAGGCAGCATTGGGGGAGTACACGCGTGGTGGCAGCGATGCTTTGCATTGTGGCAAGAATTATCGCCGTTGCTGCGTTCAGGGGGCAGTACCGCTCACTGAACACAACCAATTCAACCAAATGTGGTTGCCCCGCCAACCACACGCAAAGCACGGTGTTGAAGGGAGTAAAACAGGCAGCGAGGAAGTGTTTTAAATGCTCTCTGAAGAGTGAGCGGAACACGAGCTGCTCTTCAGAGAGCCTTGCTAGTGTAACCTAGCTCACATAGAATATACAAACCCTATGTAGATAGTGTCCCTGCTGGGAACTGAAACCAGGACCTCAATTCTGCAAGAGAACTGCACTTACCACTTTGCTACCCTTCTACCTATAGCACCTAAAGAATAAATGGTTACAATAGATTAATTGGTGCCAATATTTGCTTGCATGCAAACCACCCAGATGCTAAAAGGCTGGGTTCACACTGATTTTAATTGAATGTGGGTTTCCCCGCATCCAATTCGCATGACAGGAGAGTGTGATCAGCTCTCAATGGAGCCGGTTGACACAACTCCGGGGCAGCCGCGGAGCGCACTGCAGAAGAGTCCTGTGTGTCTTTGGCTCCATTTCAGGTCCGAATTCAGCCAAAAATTTGGACCTACTTCCAACCTAAAATGGTGAACAGGGACGCACTGGACCCCCTGCTGTGCCCCGCAGGCGCACATAGTGTGAACTGGGCCATACATTTTACCAATTTGCATGCAGCTGTATGACCGGTAATTAAAGGTATCTATATACTGACATCAAGAGTCTGTTGTGGACTCCCAGCAATGCCGTATTCTATTATTCTCATTAAAGGATATGATCACCTTTAACCTTATCACACCGGCGCCTGCCAGCCCTTTGGGAGGTTTAGGATGCCAGGAGGCAGGGTGTGGTTTAGCATCATGTGACCGCCGTGACTGACTGTCACGACGGTCACGTGATCCGAAAACTCCCGATCGCATGCAGCAATCAGGAGCTTTTGGTTAGGCGCCGGTAACTGTGCCAGAAGCGCACAGGGCATGCGCTCTTGACCGCAATTCATGCAAATATGCAGCCTCTCTGTGACAAGGCCCAGGTGCCGAGAGGCCACATATTTGCATGCGGCAGGCGCCAAGGGGTTAATAACATGTTACACTCATTTTTAGGGTGTAACATTTAGCATGTTACTAATGCAACAGCCACCCTCATCCCCCGGTCCCCCATTGTGAAAGTTGGGTGGGGATTTTCTCTCCGCACCCGCTGTCACAATCTAAAAACAGTGCGGCTGTGTGGAGCTCCACCCACACAGCTGTGTCATTCATTCACAAAGGTCCCTGAAAGAATGAACTACAAGTCCCATCTCCCACAAGTGGCAGAGGGGTTGTAGTTCTCAATGAACTGCGAGGGCGCTGATGAGCAACCTTGTATTTCATCAATACTACCTGCAATTCAGCAACTGTCGGCCAGTTTGGGAGGTACGGGCAGACAGCTGTACTGCAGGAGTGTCTGCAGGAGCCTGACATTGCATCTCCGATATGTTGATTACGGGTGCAATGCTCTGCAGGCTTCTAAGAAAAAATAAATGAATTTTTACCTGCAAAAAATGTGCATTTATTATTTTTTTTTAAGTGAACTTAGCCTTTAAAAGGGTTAGTTCACCTTTACCTAAACACTGCCTGTGTACATAAGGGGCATCTGTAGATAAAAACAAACTGTGCCACTTTGACTAAAGTTGAATAATGCCCTTGCTGTAGGTGTAGGCCATTTACGTACCTCATAAGGGCTGACTGGAGAATTCCCAGGACGAGGCTTAGCTGTTACTGTTCACCTCCGACTGAGCTCTTAAATGCTGAGCTCTCGTCCACTGCATTAAGAGAAAACGCATGTGAGGGGGTTTGAATCAGAGAAAACTCACCCCTGTGATGGTGAAGGTGAACAGTAACAGCTGGGCCTCTTAGCAATGTCCTGGGAGTTTTCCAGTCAGGCTTCATGTGATACGTAAATGGCCTACACTTATCGCAAGGGCATTTCAACTTTAGTCAAACCTGCATAAATTGTAATTTTAGCTACAGACATCCCCTGTCTGCATAGGCAGTTTTTTGGTAAAGGTAAAATGTGCCTTTAAATAGTAGTGCAGTGAATAGCAGTGGCAGCCACTCATAATGGGCGCAGGGGCGCTGCCCCCCCAATGCTTGCGCCCGGCCCCTAATCTCCATTCAGGGCACCAGACGCATGAATTTCAATGGGGGTTTTTTTTGTTTGTTTTTTTTGAAGCACGATTAAAGCCTGAGGCTCTAATTTGGCATTAAAAAGGGTGGGCTCGCAGCGCAAAGCACTGCGGGACAGGAAAGGAGCCAGGTTTGTTTGCTGCTCAAAAAAAAAATGAGCAGCAGCCGCCACTGGTGAATAGTAATAGCGCTACAGATTGAAGAGGAAGTAAACTTCCTCAGCAAACCTTGACCTATAGGTAGGCCTATAATAAGGCTTACCTATAGGTATTGAAAATATCTCCTAAACATGTACATATTAGGAGAGATTTCCAGTGCATGCAGCCAGTGACATCACTGCCCATGGGTGCCGTTCCTTCCGAGCCTGTGCCGTGAATGGCGGCTCCCGCGCTGTGATTGGCTGGTGCCCATGAACCTGGAAGAAGCTCCAGAAAAGATGCCGGCCATGATATTGGTGTGCGGGGCCCGCTGCAACAGCTTTGTTTTAAGGTAATCATTTCATAATGAGCTAGTATGCGATGCATACTAGCTCTTTATGCCTTTGTCTTGCAGGTTTTTTTTGGGGGGGGGGGATTTTTTTCAGAGGCTCTTTAATAGTAATATAGTTCTGGTGTCACAATAATCAAAGTAGCCTTACACGTCCAAATTCATCCACTGCGACACAATGAGGAATATAGAATTCACCAGGCTTTGTTCCATTACCTCCCAAAATCCATTCAACATTGAAATCTAAAGTAAAAAAATACATCAGTTAAAAAATAGAGAGCAGATTCTAGGCAGGTGGCAGAAACAAAAAGTATGAAATATCAAGCTTTCTGTACTAACAAGAAAAACAGATGTGAGAAAGCTGCATTAGGCTGTTTCCACTATTGTCGAGTGATTTACATTGCGACTTTACTATGCGATTTGTGATGCAATGTCATGCGACCGGTGAAAACCATGTGAGAACAAGTCGCACCAATGTCGGAACAAAGTAGTGCAAAAACCTTTTTTGGAGTCTCTGGGACTTGAGTCGCACCAATTAGAACGGGGACCATTGAAATACATGGGTTTTGACTTGTCATGCGACTTGACATGTGTCAAGTCGCACAACAACTCGCAGTAGTGGAAACAGAGACTTACTCACAGGCTTCTTATACTATTCAGGGATTCCAGCTTGTGTGATTTCTGCACCTCTGTTCCAAGCGCCACCTACCTGCCAAAGTAATTTTGAGGGGTATTACACTTGCAGCTGGATTAAGGTAGTCACACACCATTCAATTCACTCAATTCCATCGATCCGCCCATCCACAATATACAGTGTACAGTGTGGATGGAGGAATCTCCACTGCATGCTATTGTATGGACAGCCACAGTCCGGCGGCAGCCTGAATACCCGAACAATGACTGCATCTCATTGGATTTGTTGATCCGAGTGGTGCTTGCAAGGCCATCAACATTTTGCATTTTGTCCGAGTGGGCTGAAATTCTAGCCATATATGGCAAGCTTTATAGTACATAAAATCTGTTCTGTTTTTGGTATGATGTATCAGGGGGCAGAGCTGGGCACAATGGTGGGTAAATGCTATCAGTCCAGTCTCCTAGAGCTATAAGAAACCTTTGAGTGATACACTTGAGCCAAACCAAACCATTTAGAATGTTGGCCTTTACTAAAAGAACTGTGACCTGTTTGGCTTTGGTAAGGTCAAACATTTGTCTATGCTGGCATGTAATAATGAAAAGTGTAATAAAGACAAGTAATAATCACTGTACCTTTGGTAAGCATAAGAAGTCTATTGTTAAGCCCGCCGTCACCATCCACTATATACACATCTCCGTTTGTTTTAACGAAAATATCTGCAGGTTGATCAAACTGGAGTGGACTCAGACTTGACCCCGCTTTGCCTAGGGTACCAAGGACTTTAAGGAGCTTTCCAGACAGTGAATACTGTTTTACTGTATGCCCATACCGTCCTGTAGAAAGTTCAAAGGGACAATTAAAAGAGAATACAGTATTATTCATTCACAAAACTAATATATTTACATTGCAAAGACTTCCTTAAAGCTGAACTCCAGCCAAACTGGTAAACGATATACAAAAATACATACATGGTAACAGTTTTACCTATTGCAGGATTTGTATTTCTGCTCAGTTCTAAGATTTACACAGCTCAGCTTTGCCTAGCATGGAAACCTAATCTTTGCTGCAGTTTCACTTTCACTTACAGGTCCCCTGTCCACCCTGTGACTGGACTGGTAAAAGGATAAGCTTACTTTTTGGGGAAAAAAAAAAAATAAATGCACAAAATAAAATAAATGAATTGAAAAAAAAAAAAGAAGCAAAGTGCCCCCTGTCCTCCCATGGAAAGGCGAACGCGCGTGTCGGTCCCGCACACACGCAAACAG